>BCIA01000005.1:1980603-2580603 GCA_001599815.1 Furcasterigmium furcatum
GTCAAGAACCAAGGCGAAGATTTGTAGGATACCCTGTATTACAACATAGACCATAGACTCCAGCGAGACCTCGGCGGCATAGATGGTCACGACATCACGAGAGCACCAAACACGTGTTCACGAACCCACCAAACGAGACGGCCACAGTAGCAGGGTCTGAGGAGTAACACATCAGTGATTGTCATCGATATACAGGCCCTGGCCAACGTAGCCCAGCATGGTGCTGATCGCCCGGTGCAGTATCATAAACACCTGTGCCAAAGCTCCGTCCGTAATTCAGCCGTACCATACCATGCCCGGTCCAAGCCCCCGAAACAGAAGGCAGCCGACCTGAGAATCCAAACAACCTGGAATGACCGACAATGCGACACGCAGTCTATATGTAAAAGGGGAGCCGCGCCACAAGCAGAGACCCTCCAGCCCAGCCCCGAAACGCCAGTGTAGTAGGAAAGAGTGCCATACATGATGCCAAAAGGCGGATGCAAATCACATCAGGGCGCACGAGCCCAGCGTCCTCGCACGGCGGCGTCCGCCGTTCATGCCCTCCTCCTCGTTGGCGTGGAGCATCTGCGCCTCCCTCGCCCGCCTCCTTCGCCGCCGGTGGCCAGCACCGGTCGTGCCGGCTTCCTCGTTCGCCTGCATCCAGTCCGCCCAGCGTCTCTCGAGCCGGCTCGCCGATGGGAAGTCTCCGCGGAGCACGCGCTTGGTGTGCTCATCGACAGTCATCTGGAAGCCGTAGAAGCACTTGAGGCTGATAATCTCCGACGGGTAGGTGTGCTTGGCGACGTCCAGCTTGGACTGCCGGACCTGGGCGTTGCGGAAGAGAACCTCCCGGATTCCCGTCCAAGTGACGTTCTGGCAATCGTAGACCACCACATGCAGCCCGACGTCGGGACGAGACTTGGGGCTCGTGTTGGGCTTGCTGCGGTTATAAACCATGCTCGCCGCCTCGGCAAGAGTCAGGTCGCTGATGCGGGTGTTGTCGAGGTCGATATTCTGAAGCCGAACGCAGTTTCTGATCACGGGGAGCATGCCCTGGTCTCCAAGGCCTTCGCAGTAGCTAAACGAGGCATGCTCGAGGAAGGGTGCACACGGCGCCTTGGCAAGATGCTCAGACAGCAACGTGTTGGTGAGCTCCGCGAGGTCCTCCAGCTCGAGATGTGTCAGGCGCGGGGTAGAGGCCAGAATAGGTTCCAATGCCGTGTCGGTTAACGCGGTGCAACCGGACAGCTGCAGCCCTTCCAGGTCTGGAGTCAGGTGCCCCAAAGCCCGTACGCCCGCGTTGGTGAGGCGGTTACACCGGCTGAGGTCGAGATGACGCCATTTGCGTTCTGGTACGACGGGAATGTTGGTCAAAATGTCGATCTCGGGGTCTTCGCCGTGGACCATGATTTTGAGGGCGCGGTCGCTCAAATCGGCGCACCCGTTGAGGATCAAGCGCTCGAGGTTGTTGGTATTGAACAAGACCTCAGCCACCTCGAGATTGTCGAAACCTCGGACTTCCCTAGCCCTCAAGTCCGTGAGCGCGGGGCAAGCCTTTACGACCGCCTTGACGCCCCTCGCATCCATGTGGGAGCACCACGAGACGTTGAACAGTTGCAGCTGCGGACACGACTCGGCAATGATTTTGCAGGTGATGTTGGTGACCGCGGTAAGTCCGGTGAGGTTGAGACAGGTGAGTTTCTCGTTTGAACGAAGTAGGCTGTGGAGGGTGCTCTTCTGGAAGTTCCTGCAGCCTTCGAGGGTGACGTTAAAGAGATTCCTGCATGCCTTGACAACTACCTCTGCCCTCTTGTAGTGTTCGACTTGTACGCAGCCTCGGAGGTTGAGGTCCTTGATAAACGGGCCGGCAGCCGCGATGATCTTGGCAAGTGACTCTGCAGGAATGTCCTGATAGAATTCGGAGGCGTCGAGGCTGGTCCACAGCTGGCCGTCAAAGCAGATCTTGTAAAATGTCTTGCTGACCCTGGAGGCGCGGACCAGTTCCTTGGGCTGCAGGTATGAGAAAACGTAGACCTTCAATTCATGGGGCATGTTTGACCAGAAATGAAAGTCCTTCTTGGGGATGGCCGGGTTGGCGACCTGGAGTTTGGTGGTAGCTCGAAGGTCGCTGGGCAGGCCTACGGACTGGGGACCGGTGCTGTACGGCGTAGTGAGCCCAGTGTCGATCCTTCGGACGGCCACACGGTCGTCGAGACCATCGTATGGAGTCTTGTCGCTGGATGGAGTGCCCGGGATGGAGCTCGAGGCGCTGTGGTAGTTGGAGCCGGAAGCCCCAGTTGGGAAATACGAATCGCTTCCATACCCTGTCCCGTGAGGGCCAGCGCTGGCGAGATTGACGCAAGAAAAGCTACCCGGGGCCCTCAAAGGGCTGCTGTGGGCTCTCGGACGGCCAGCCGTCATCTGGGCGAGAGAAGGCGAAGAAGAGATTCTTTGGAGTCCCCGGAGAAGCCTTTCGCGGGTCTTCTTCTTGAGGGACGCCTCTTGGATGGGCGGAGCCTGCTCGTCCACCACTTCCATGGGCGTGGACCCCACCGAGTTGAAGTCATGAACAGCGGCCATGATTGTTTCTTTGGTGGTCTGTGTCTGGGTTTTCTGGGAGAAGAGCCACCGCTCACTTGCGTTCCCTCCGCTCGAATCTCGTCGCAGACGCTTCGACGGGCGTGTTGTCGTCGTCGTCGTCGTTGTAATCGAGATGGAAGAATGTGGTGGGGGTATGGAGAGCGTGGCGGGTCCGACAAGGGGAGGACGGACGTCGGAGGTGTCGGTCGGACGGGTAGGCGTCCTATTTCATGTCAAGGCGCAAGGAAGATTGTTGCGTGACCACGCTCGTGGCACAATCAGGGCGTCCTCATGTGAAATATTGAGACATGGAACAGTCGACTGGCGAAGAGGCCGGAGGGGGGATGTCGGGGTCTAAGAGGGACAAATGGTTCGGCGGCCGGGATTATCGCTATCGATAAGTCGGAATAGAGGGTCGTCAGCAGACGGGCGGATCACGACAGGGGTCGTGATGGCGGGGGCGGTCCCGTCCAGGGTCTCAGTGCCAGGATGTCGATGGCGCGGGCGGCGGGGCACCTGTCAATCCTGTTCTCCGGTGCCGCTGCAAGTGGTACCAAAACGGAAGCAGTGAAGCCAGACGAGAGGCGGCAAGTCGAGCAGGCTAGCAGAGCGCAAGAGTCGTGATGCTGTCGCGAGGGGGGCACATGGCCTTTGTTTCTGAAAAGTGTCGGGATCACACGAACGATAAGGCTAGGAAAATGTCTCAGCTGAGCGAGGCAGAGAGACCGGACCCCTAGTGTTGGTACGATTGGGGAAGCTCAAGCAGGCAGGTCTCGTGTCGGGTGTGTGGTAGGGTGAGCGAGGTGTGGTAGGGCGACGGGGCCGCGCGACCGAGCCAGTCCCAGTTCCAGTGGTCAATGGATGGTTCAATGGGCAGAGGTACCTCCTCGTGGTAGGTCGGTACCCAGTGTTTTCTTTCTATCTGGAGGTCCTCCAAGCTTCCGGCTTAGCGGGAGGTGGTGGGATGATGTTGGAGAGCGATCCGCGTGGGTTGTTGCAGGCTGCTGAAGACTTCCGACATGCCCACGAAGCATTCGAACTCGCTGAAAGGGTCCGAGGTGCTTGTTGGAAAGTCGGGTATGTACTTCGAAAGATGCCTCTCAGGGTCGCCCGACTCGTGCAAGTGGTGGAGGAGAGACGACAGACTGTCAGTCCAAAACCGCCGCTCGAGAAACAGTGGTGCTTGGCAGAGCGTTGGGGTGGGGGATTTCTCCAGGTGGGCCATGCGACCATTCCCCGCCAATGAAGAAGTGCCCGTTTTTGCCCGTTTGGGTCTCACCTTCCCAAACCTGAGTGAGGGAAGGGACGCCGCCCGGTCAATGGTCGGTCACTGACCCCCCACCGTGGCGACTTTCCCCCTTTTCACCTCACCTGCACCGGCGGACGGGACCTGCCAACCTGCCTGGCCGTTTGCCAGGGAATCAACTGTTTTCTCGTCGTCGACAACCTGTCGCCCGGCCGGGAGAATCCAGGAGCGCCAGGGGCGGCATCTCAACACAGAAGTGAAAGTTTCCTTCTTCCGCCTGGTTGCGAGTCGCCAGGAACACAAGCGGAGAGCCGGCTTCCTCTTCCTCCACATCCCTCCTCCACGTTGACATGGCGCCGTCTCCCGCTCCTTGACTCGCCCACAGGCTGTCGATCCCGTCGTGCCGAGCATCCTCCCCATCCTTGCGTGCGCCAAAATCCAGCAGAACCTGGGCCCCGAAAGCCCCCTCGTCCCCTCAGCAGTCCATCGCGTGGCCCCAACGCCAGATGCTGCTTAGCCCCGATGCAAGGACCCTGGATGCGTGTGCCCGAGATGCAGCAGGGCATGAGTGCCTGCCTTTTCCTGGTTAAAAAGTCCATGCAGGAAATCGGTCCGTCGCCGATGGCCGAACAGTCCAGTCCAGCAGAATAGAGTAGCGAGTACATACTTCCACGGCCAGTGCTCGTCCTCTCCGATTCCCGACAACAACTCGGGGCCAGGGCGCATGATCATGCCTCCCGGGTGTGTTCTTTTTGGCGCCTTGGAACTTCGAAAGCACAACGAAGGTGGTCGCGGACTGCCTGCCAGCGGCCGCTCAACTCTGGGTCTGGTGATACTCTCCAACCCCCGAGGAGCATGTCACCTGCTCTTCGGACTTGACAGTCAGCAGACATCCATTGGATGCTGCGACAGGCACCCGGACATCTCTTATCTGATCACCTCGCCCTTTCCACATCCCTCCTTGCCCCTGATGCTCTGTCCTCGAGAACCTGGCTTTTTGTGAAAAATACCTGGCGTCCCTTTCCATGGAACCTGGGGAAGAGGAGCAATCACTTGTAGCAGCCATGACGCTAGTCCACACAAGTCGTAGTCCTCCCCCAGCTTCCTTATCTAATCATGCCCGTGTCTTGGCGGCGAAGGCGTGATAGAGGCATGGATGGAAGCACGCACATCGTCGCAGTTCACCACCTCTCAGCTTAACAGACACGGTCCTTTTGCACGAGCGATCGTGTGCCAACTCATCTATGCCTGCAGTTGACTCACTCCCATATCAATGACGAGTGCATATCTCGAGCACCGTCGCTGCCGAGGGGCCGGACCAAACAATGGCATCCCACGACCGAGATAGCAGACGCTCAAACGTACGAAGAACCAACGTGACGGCCTGCGCAAGATGCCGGTCGAGGAAACAACGGTGTGATCAGAACATCCCCGCCTGTTCGAACTGCGAGCGGGCTGGTGTCTCGTGTGTGAGCACCGACATCGACGGAAGGGCTGCTCCTAGAAGGTCGGTTTTCCCCAGTGGCGAGTCGATTCTTTCACCGCCTATTTCTTACTGACACCTGGCTCCAGCTACATCAAGAGTCTTGAAGACCGGATCGCTTTCTTGGAGACTCAACTCGCGAGCCAAGACCTGCGAGACCTCCAGCCTTCGCCGGGAGCCTTCACTGGGACTCCTCCTCACGCCGGCACCCTTCTCCGTGATCCCATCGACCAGGTGGCTCTTCACTGTTTGGAGCCCGACGCCTTCTCCCGGAGCATCGTGTCTTCTGACGGGCAGTCTCTTCTTCGGTCTCTGCTTGCAGAGCCTCTCAGAAGTGTGTCCCAGTCTCAGAGACAATCCGACCATCGATCGCTCCTCGATGAGCTTCCATATGAGACCCGAGCTGTCCTACCAAAGAAGGAAGCCGCTATCCGTCTGACGGACGCCTACTTCGAGCATACGGAGTTCTTCTCGCCCATCATCTCCTCCAAGGAGTCTTTTCTCGCTACACTCGACCTTCTCTATGTCGATCCCCCAGCGTCGGCACATCGCCCTGATTCAGCAGTCACTCTGGCCCAGTTCCGCGCCTTTGCAATTTTCGCCACGTCCGTTCTTCTTCTCAACAGGACAGACTCTTCATTCCCCGTATCCCGGGCGGAAAGCTACTTTGCGACGGCGATCCGCATCCTCGCGCAGAATCCGACACCCATCTGCACTGGCGATCTAGATCATCTGTGTAATCTGCTCCTGATTGTCCAGTACAGCTGCTTTGCGTCCAACCTCACAGCAGCATGGCACTTCCTGGGCCTCGCCTCAAGATTAGCCGTTGAACTGGGGTTACATGACGAACGTGCGGTCGCCGCGAAGCTCGACCAAGCACACATCAACCAACGAAGGTGGCTTTTCTGGTCGCTGTACACAATTGAGAGAAACCTTTGTGTTATCATCGGAAGACCCTTCTCTATTCCGGATGAGGCAATCCAGACACCTCTTCCAGAGCTTCAGGCAGACGATATTGCTCGAACTCAGGCCCTTCACTTGGTCAGGTCCCGCAGGCTCGAGTCCGAGATTTATACCACGCTCAACCAGAAGCCACCCGTGAATGGGGCCGTTCTCGACCTCTACCTGTGGCGTGAGGGCATCCGACAGAGGCTCATCGAGTGGGTTGATGCGACTCCAGCGCCATTGAAGCCCTCCACGCAACTCGCGCCGCTGAACATATTCGATGCCACCCTTCACAACGGTCTCGTCCTGCTCTACTACCCTTCTCCATCCTTCCCGGACCCTTCCGAAAACGATGTGCTGATTCTCGCGCAGAGCGCCGCCGAGAGCATCACCGCCTATCGACTCTCCTTCAGAGACGGGCAGCTACGTTTTTTCTGGCGCACAGTCCACAATCTCTTTCGCAGCGGCGTGGCCATGGCATACTGTATACACGTCCAGGCAACGCATCACTACCCAGACCTCAACCACGCGGACATGGTGGCGTCCATCAACACGTGCACATCAATCCTATGGGCAATGGTCGAGAGATATCCCCCAGGCAGAGTCTACCGAGATGCCTTTGAAAACCTTGCCCAATCCGTTCTCAAATCTGCGGACGCTCTTTCTCTTCAGGGCCAGGGCCTGCCGCCGTCGGTCCCCTTTGCGTATGACCCGGCAGCGCTCGCGGGAATGGAGCTGCCACAAACAGCAGTGGACACTCTGTACTGGGGCTTCGGTGACCTCACTTGATATTTATACGAATTGATACTCTGGATATAATCTTTCTCATTGGAAATCAATTGGCTGATTACAGGTCCTTCAACGGATCGGGCGGCGCGGGGTCAGACTTGAGACTCTTCTGGAACTCCGTCCGCAGTTTGAACATGGGCTGCAACACCCAGGTGTTGAACGCCATGATGTCTGTCTCCTCCTTTGGATCCCTGACGACGTTGAACAGGTACGGTGACTCCAGGCGACCGCTGGACTGGTTCACCTTGGGCTCCCAGACAAGATGGAGCTTCCAGTCCTTCCACTTGATCGCCCTCAGCTCTTCCTTGAGGTAGAAGAGGAATCCCTGACGAGGTGACGCCACCTCCAAGGGACTTTTGAAAAAGGCAGTCTGGTCCACGCCATCGATGGGTCGATCACCTGGCACCGGGGTGCCCGTGATGGCCAGGATACTGGTGAATATGTCCGTGACGTGGACGATGGAGTTAGAAGTGACGCCTTCCGGCACCTGGCCCGGCCAGCGGATGATGAAGGGAACGCGCAGGCTGCCCTCCATCGCCGTGTGATACGTGCCGGACCAGGGCCCGGCAGTCCCACGGTATGGCTCTCTGAACTCGGGGCCGTTGTCCGAGGCGAAGATGAGGACCGTGTTCTCCCGCACACCCAGGGCGTCGATGTGGTCCAGGATCTCGCCGACGCGGAAGTCCATCTCGGCCATCGAGTCGGCGAACTCGCCCTGGCCCGTCTTGCCCTTGAAGTCGAGGTGCGGCAAGGTCGGGAAGTGGAGGTGGACGAGGGGGTGGTAGAGGAAGAAGGGCTTCTCGTCCTTGACCTGTCGGCTGAGCCAGTCCTTCGACTTGGCCACCAGCATCTCGTCGATGAGCCGGCGCTTCTCGAGGTCGTAGATGCAGACGTTGTTTGACGGCTCGCCCGCCTTGCCCTCCATGATGTATGGCAGCTCGGCCACCTCAGGGGTGTACCCGAGCGCGCTCGTGAACTGTGTCTCGTCGGTCGTTCTGGGAATGCCGAACCACTCGTCGAAGCCCCTGTCGGAGGGGTAACGCCCGGGGACGTCACCAAGGTGCCATTTCCCGTGGTGAGCTGTGGTGTAGCTGTTGTCTTTCAGGCACTCAGCCAGAGTCTTCTCCCACTGGGTGAGGCCCTGGGGGAAGCCCGCGGGAACCGACTGGCGGCATCCCGTCCGGATGGGATGGCGGCCCGTCATGAGGGCGGAACGGGTCGGCACGCAGTCGCTCTCGACGTTGAAGTTGTGCAGGAGGAGGCCTTCGGTGGCCAGCTTGTCGATTCGCGGCGTTGCCGCTCCGCGCAGCTCACCTCCGCCGTAGCAACCGAGCTCTCCCCAGCCCAGGTTGTCGGCGAGGATGAGCACGACGTTGGGGCGGCTTGGGTCTTTGGACATGGTGAGGGATCTGACTTGCTCGGGTGTAAGATAGGGGCATAAAGCGGCGAGGAACAACGGATGGGCTCGCGATAAGTCCAAGTCCAACTTGACCTTCCTTCGGAGGAGAACAGAACGTCAATTTGAATGAGGAGGAACGCGAGCAGCCAGAAAATCGTCCACCGACCCGGGGTCCGGCTGACTGCCCATCACATGGATGTCCCTGGCCTGCCGACGGCCCCGATGCCGACTCCGGAGCCGCTAACGCTCACCTCCGACGGCCACCACCGATGGTCCCTCCGACGAGATACGGGAAACATATTCCCCAGACATGCCGCATCGCTCACCACCGAAACTTTCGTCTCCAAGCGCGTCGAACTCCCCATGACGTGCTTCGGGCAATACATCACGACAATCCTGTCTCGACTGGGTAGGGACTGATATCGGGTCTGAGGGTTGATCTGGTGTCCAGGGCGAGATAACCCCGGCGAGTCATGGCATAAAAAGGCCCTGATGTGCACGCCTCTCCCCGGGTTCTCTCCGATCATGCACTACGAACACTCTCGTCTTTACCTGCTATCGTTCTATCTATCATCCTTACCATGGCCAAAGTTTCCATCGAAAGCGCGGAGCGGCCGGTGCCTGTCGTCGACGACGGCGTCAACGACAAGGCCTCGGCGACGCTGAAGGAGGCTGATGCTGGGCCTCAATGGACTCCCGAAGAGGAGAAGAAGGCACTCAGAAAGTATGCAGCGTCCATCTTCCCGTATAGTGTCAAACTAACATGCCAGGCTCGATTGGTATCTGATGCCGCTGCTGGTGGCAGGCTTCTTCGTCCTCCAACTCGACCGAAGCAACATCGGCAACGCCATGACAGACACGATCACCGAGGACCTGGGCATCACGAGAAACGATGTCAACCTTGGAAACCAGCTCATGTCCGCCGGAATCGTCATTGCCGAGATCCCCTCCAACCTCGTGCTCCAGCGCCTCGGTGCTCCCCGGTGGTTGACCCTCCAGATGCTCATCTGGGGCACCATCGCCCTGACCCAGGCGTGGTGCACCAACATCCATTCTTTCCTGGCCACCAGGTTTCTTCTGGGCTTCTTCGAGGCTGGCTACATCCCCGGCGGCCAATACCTCCTCGCGCTCTTCTACACTCGGCGTGAGCTCGCCTTGCGGACGGCCATCTTCTACTTTGGCAACTACTCGGCCACCGCAACGGGCTCGCTCATTGCTGCGGGCATTCTGCAGATGGGAGGAACGATGGGCCTGTCCGGATGGCAATGGCTCTTCATCAGTACGAACAACAACACCCCGTAGATGCCCCCGGTCCCATTGCTAACCGTCTGTCATAGTCGAGGGCGCCATCACGCTCTTGGTGTTCGTACTCTTCATCGCCTTCCTCCCACGAAGCCCCGCCGACACGACCCCCATCCACGGGAAGTTCGACTTCTTCTCCGACCGAGAGCGGCAGATCCTGCGCGGCCGCATCATGGCCGACGACGAGACCAAGGGAGCGGACCGGGCCTCCATTACCCTCACGACCTTCCGCGAGGCCATCATCGACTACAGGCTGTGGCTGCACATGCTTCTCAACGTGGTCAGTCTGGCCCCGAAGGGCGGCTTGCAGCTCTACGGCCCGACGATCATCAGGAACCTCGGCTTCTCCCGCACGCACGCCAACCTCCTCAACGCGGTCAGCAGCGTCCTCGTCATCATCCTCTCGGGGCTCATCTCCCTCGCGTCGGATCGCACCCGCTGGCGTGGCCCCTGGTGCATCGTCGCCTTCTCGTGGTCCCTCATCTTCGCCGGCGCGCTGCACGGCCTCCCCCTCGACTCGGACAAGTGGTCGCGCTACGCGGTGTTCACGCTCCTGAGCGGCGGCAACGCCCTCGCGCAGGGCCTCAACGACGCGTGGGTCAGCATCAACGCCGTCAGGCCCGCGAACAGGAGCATCGGCCTCGCTATGGTCGTCATGGGCAGCAACCTCGGCGCGATCGCTGGCAGCCAGCTGTTCAGGGACGACGATGCGCCGAGGTACAATAGGGGCTTTTTGGCGATCCTGATCCTGTACGCGTCTGCGATCCCGATCACGGGCCTGATCATGTGGGTGTACCGTCGGGCGAACAAGAAGCTGGCGCAGGGCAAGGAGCTGGTGGTTAGCGGGCAGCTGGTCGAGGTGCCTGAGGATGGGAAGAAGAGGTTTGATCTGTAGGGGTTGCTTGGTCTGGGCTGGCACCTACGAGGCATCATTGCATTCTTGATGCCAAGGATATGTCAGTATTAGGGAGGATAAACCAGGCTGGCTTCATGAGTCGTCGATACATAAGATCATGTCTTGATTTACCCCGTGAGTGAAGATGGCCTCTTACTTTGATACCACAAGCTCAGCTACTTGTCATCATTCAAGTCCGCCCTGGCCTTTCCCCTTGATACTCAACAAGCCCCCAACCCAAACCTGATGGGAATCCCGAGCCTTCTCGCCAAGAACGGCCTGGAGTCATCCGGCCGCCCTCCCTCGCCAGCCAAGCAGAGCACCCGGCATCTCCAACGGCATCCCGTCATTTCGCCACGGCGCCGTGCGAACTCGCCAGGCCAGCAGCCACGACATTTGCTATTCCCCACGGGCGGAGGGTAGGACGCGGAGGCAAGGGAGATAAGTTTGTGTTGCAACGACATGCATCGGAAGCGCTGTGCGCCCCCAGACGCGCGCCGAGGTTGCACGGGGATTTTATTGGAAGGATTGTTCCGGCGGTTCACACCCTCTTCCTATTGTGGTTTTAGGGGGGCGGTTGGGCTGTTTGGATGGGGAGTCCGGGTCTGCAGGGAGATGAGGTCGTTCGGGGCGCGGGAGCTGATAGCGATGATAATTTGGGGGTGGGAGTTGTTTGCTTCCATGCGAAATAATCGCCTAGTCTGGTTTGGGGGCTCATTGGACCTCTTGTTGAACCCTCTTCTAGCAGTTGGAAATTACATTGCTCTCTATCGTGGACGTCCTGCGAAATACAAGGGAGTGTAGTGTTTCCACATCGAGACGGATCGCGAACCCCTGAGTCTGGTCTCCGAACCTGCACATGGCAGATATGAGATGTGATACTTCTCTCCGGCGGGCCCCTATCAATCGGGAGCAACTACAGTTGGGCACTAAAATTCCCTTTATTCTCTTCTGCGCGTTCAAGTCTCTGGTTTTGCTCGAGATACTGCCACTTAGTAGTCGAGTTCTGAGTTCCCCTTGACTGAAGCAAAGTATACTTGGTAAGTACATAGTAATAGACACACCTCCGGCATCTGCTGTCGACAGGCTGGAAGCCTTAGTTGTCTAGCCTGTTTACCGAGTGGAATTATGTAGAACAGCTCTTTTCTGCTTATCCGAAGGTACAAGAATGATGTTCATACTGAGGCTTCTTGGAGACTCTAACTGGGTCATTAATAGTCAACCTCAGCAGTTAGTTAATAGGGCCGGACTAGAAAAAAAGCTGACATGGTCCTTGACTTAAAATTTGGTGACTCTCCAAAAAATAAAACCCTCAAAACAGTTGCCCCGGTCCACCAGCCAAAAAAGAAAAAAACCATTCTCTCCCCCCAGCAAAAGCAGAAGAAGATGGACGATCCGCGAATTGAACGCGGGACCTTCAGCAAGCACCGGAGGACATCTCAAGATGTTCTCTCATTTCAATGCTAAGCAGATGTCATACCACTAGACCAATCGCCCGATGGATGTTCTTGACCCTCGGAGGTGGGATCTTGTGCGGTCCAGGCCGTGGGGCGGGCCCGACGACAAGCGAAGCGGACGGGGCGGACGGGGCACAAAGAAATAGGGGGAGTGGGTTTTAACGAAAAAGAGCTCTGACATTGAATAGCTAGCTACGGAAGCTACTTACGGACGGACCTGGTACCTCCCTTCTTCCTCTACTTGCTCTTCCTGCGGCCGCCCTCGACCGTCGCAGAGTGGCTGGTCTGCACCCACGGCTGGTCGCCAGGCGACGAGCTACGCTCCTCGTCCAGGGAGCGCTCGTGGCGGACGATGGCCACCTCGACGGACTTGTGGATGTGCTGCTGCGGCTTGTTCATGGTGGAGGACGCGTTCGACGACTCCCAGCTCTGCGCGTCCTGGAGGGGGAGGGCGCTGTTGTTGATATTGTCACCGCCGACGATGCGCTCCTCGCTCTCGTTGAAGCTGAGGTTCGTCGTGATGGGGTTGGGCGTCGGGGGCCCGCGGCCGCGCCAGCTGGGGCCCGACGCGCCGCCGAAGGTGCGCGATGCTTTGGGAGGGGTGTTGTCTTCCTGCTTGCGGGAGGAGGAGCGGACCGAGGAGAACAGGGGCGAGAAGATAGGGGACGTCCACTTCTTGACGAGGGGCACAACGAGGGGCAGGTTGGTGGTAACAACCGCGACGAAGGTCTCGCGGACGGCCCAGGAGCCCGCCTGCTGCGCGCCGTTGACGGGGTCCGTGACGATGTAGACGCAGCGGAGAGTCGCGCAAATAACGACGAACACTCCCCCGCTGAACAGGAAAACGAGACCGGCTTTCTTGAGGGGCTTGAGAGACGCGCTCCAGAGGAGCGGGACGGGGATGGAGAGGAGGTAGAGGTCGGTGGTGATGTTGAAGGCGTAGTAGACCCAGATGATTTGCGCCGCGACGGCGGGCTGGCAGCGGTCTGGGTGCAGGTAGTTAGCATGGTGTTCTGTGAGTACCTAGATGGATGGGAAAGGGGCTCATTGCTCACTGCCGGGGTTTGGGTTGATCTGCCACATCTGCGGAAAGGGGCGGCACGAGGCCACGAGGTTGATAGTGACCACGAACCAGCTGGCGATGACCAGGACGATGCCGATCCAGATGCGGATGTAGTAGCTTCGGGCGAGTCCGTCCTGGCAGAGCTGTCAGACGAGGCTTCGAGGTCAAAAGACACACCAAGACAAACATACCGTCAGGCGCAGATAGAGCACAAGAAGAGCACCCTTGAGTGCCCAGAGGACGATCGAGTAGCAGCTCCAGCCGCAAAGTTGGATGATGGAACCCCTGACCCTGAACGGTAGGGACGCATCGTCAGCCATCAACTCTCCCCCAGAGAAAGACCAGTCTGCAGCATCCATACCTCGCGATGTACTCATCGTCATCCGGCGAGAGGGCCTCTCGCTCCTCGTCAGTCATGCCATTGTTCGCCAGGCCACGAGCAACCGCGCCCACACAATAAGCGAGCGCGCTCTCGATGGCGTAGAAAAGCTGTCAACGCCGCCGCCGAGTCAGTAACGCGTCTTCCGAGGTGACGAAAACCGAGACATGGCTGGTGAATCACGCACCAATGCAACCCACACGAGGTAGTCGTCGGCCTGAAAGTGCTTGATCCCAACGGCCCGCCAGCGGCCGATGGTGCGGATGATGACCACGAGGACAGCCACGCCGAGGAGCGACCAGACCTCCTGGTTGAAGGCTCGAGCCGCCGCCGCAGCCGCCGCCGACGTTGCGGCTGCGCTACCGGAAGGGGGCGTGGTTGAGTGCATCGAGTGCATCGAATCCAGATGCATCGGGAACTGTATGTCAAGGGTTGTTTTGCGGAGAAGAGGAAGGGGGAACAGTGCGTGCGCACGCGCGTGGCGGAAAGGTGATGGTTCGGGATCTCGAAAAGGGGGTTTCGTTATGGGAGAGGGACGGAGAGAGAGAGTCTCGATACTCCCAGGTACTGCAAGCAGCCCCCGAAAATTGAAGCCCATCGAAAAGTGCAGGAGCAGGCTCTTTCCCAAGGTGAAATTCCCTCTTCTTCTGAAATTCCGGAAGAGGGCGGACTCCTGAGGCGCGACGCAGCAGGTTGGTTGCCTTTGAGGGAAGATGCCTTATTACTTTCTACTCCTCCCTCTCTACTCCTACAGAACTGAGGACCTCCCCCCGTGCGACCAGCGGGAGTTGGCAGCCTCAGCAACGGCATGGCATCCCTTTGATCTATGCGGCGGGCCAACAACACCTGCCAGCTGCCGCGTGATAACGTCTTCTCATCTCGTCGCGGCTGCTGGCATACAATAGTACACACGACTGGATGGGTGGGTGCAGTCGCGAGGACTCGAAAAAAGTCCCGATTGGGAAGTCCATCGGGATGCTGGGCCATTCCTTGCATCTTTGCCAAGGGTTCTCGGCGGTATTAGTCGCCCACGCTCCCAGCTCTGGGGTACCACAAGGCTGAATAGAACCCAGCGACGCGAGGCGAGAGAATGGCAAATAGCCTTGGCACATGCACGCCGGACGGAGCAGGGCGTGGGTTGAATAGAAACGATCGACCTCGTGAAAGCGAAATGTTTGGTCCCCCTTGTCGACTGGAGGCATGATCAACACCACCACCACCACGGCGCCCGTTGCGCCTCCTTGTCTTTCACCAACTTGCATCCAGGCCGTTCTCGGCCGCAGCAGCGCGACATGAACGGCATCCGAGTGCAAAGAACAATGCATCGCCATCACATGCAATGCCACCATCTCCCATTCAACCTGCGCTGTTGACTCTCCGGGGCCCTCCCTGCCGTCCCCTGAACCCGGTAAGCGGTATGCACGCCGTCCGCCCCTTTTCTTTTGCCGGCCACCCGGCGGACCCCAGACCCGGACCTCCCCCCCACACTTGCATGGAAAGCCGTTGGCTCCCAAGCCTCCCATAAACGATGCCCCGTCATGAATAGCAACTACACTAGCATCTGCATGCAAAATCATCCATACCTGCAAGCTATCTCGGCCGCCCGTAAGCAAAAGGTGGTTCCAGCCCTGCCGAGAGCAGGGGTTTCATACACCGACCGCTGTCCAACGTCAGCGCCAGCGGGAAATCCGCCCCCCTGCGCAGCCACAAGCGCATGGTGCGCCCGGGCAACGCGATGGCCTCTGCACATCGCGGTTGACAGGCTGAGAGAGGGAGGAGAGGGGGTGCCCGACGCGGACCGGTTCCGTGTCTTGTAGAACGGTGCTTAAATCGCACATATACCCCGGAGTCCTGCGCGCGCGGGGCCTGCTCGACTGCTACCCTCCTTCTGCGACTATCGTGACATATAGTCCTTACCATCGACCATGGAGAGGTTCGACTGCGTGGTCGTCGGCGCTGGTGAGCCCCCCTCTCCCCTCCCCACGACCGGCTGTGTCTGAAGAGTTGCTCACGATGCCTTCGTCCAGGATGGTACGGCCTCGGTGCGGCCAAGCAATACCACTGCATGAATCCGCTCGCCTCGCTTGCGGTGTTCGATTCGGGTAGCGACCTGGGCGGGACGTGGTCGGGGCCGCGCATCTATCCCGGGCTCAGGAGCAATAACCTCCACGGCACGTTCCAATACCCCGACTTCCCCATGGACACGGCGACCTTTGGGATTGGAAAAGACGAGTACATCCCGGGCCAGGTCGTAAACGACTACATGCACGCGTACGCGACCAAGTTCGGCTTCAAGGACCTGATCCGGCTGAATACAAAGGTGAACGTCGCCGAGCACCAGGAGACGGGCGGCTGGGTCCTGACGGTTTCCGGGCCCGGGGGCAAGGAGTACAGCGTCTTTGCCCGCCACCTCATCCTGGCGACTGGCCTGACGTCCGAGTCGTTTCTGCCGCACTTCGAAGGCCAGGAGGAGTTCGGCGGGAAGATCTTCCACGGGAAGGACTTCCTGCAGAACAAGGACACGATCGAGCCGGGCACGACGGTGACGGTGTTTGGCGGGTCCAAGTTCGGTTTCGATGCCGTGTATGCGTATGCCACGGCGGGCGTCAAGGTGAACTGGGTCATCAGATGTGAGTTGTCTCGAGCTGCCATGGAAGGGCGACATGCTGATGTGATGCAGCGTCCGGCCATGGCCCTTGCTGGATCTCGCCTTCATACGTGACGCCGCTGAAGCAATGGATCGAGCACCTGGCCAGTACGTCTCCGTCCGTCCGGTCCTTCTCACCATATCACTGACAGCAGCATCCAGATATCCGGGTCCTCAGCTGGTTCAGTCCTTGCATCTGGGGCAGTGCCGACGGATATCCCGGGATCCGCAGATTCCTCCACGGTTCGGCCGTCGGGCGGGCCCTGGTCAACGGCTTCTGGAGCCTCATGGGTGGCGACGTGATAACCACAAACGGCTACGACTCCCACCCAGACATGGCCAAGCTCAAGCCGTGGCTCAGTGCCATGTACATCGGCACCAGCTTCAGCATCCTCAACTACGAAACGGACTTCTGGGACCTCGTCAAGGGCGACAACGTCAGCGTCCACATCGGTGACTTCGACCACCTCAGCCCCGGAAAGGTCCACCTCACCGACGGCACCGAGCTCCCCTCGGACGCCATGCTCGCCCACACGGGCTGGAAACACGTCCCGCCCATCACCTTCCTCCCGGCGGGCATCGAAAGCGACCTCGGCATTCCGCACGCCGCCGCAGAGTCGCCGGAAGACCTTGCCAACGAGGACACCCTCGCGCAGGCGGACCAGGCCATCTTCCGCCGGTTCCCGCGCCTCAAGGAGGAGCCCGTCTGGAACAAGAACTACGTCCCCATGACCGCGCAGCGCGGCATCGACTCCTCCGACGCCATCACCCCGTACACGCCGCTGACGCCGTGGATGCTCCACCGCTTCCTCGTCCCGGCGTCGGAGCGCTTCCTCCGCCACCGCGACACCGTGTTCGTCGGCATGGTGGGCAACTTCAGCAACATCATCACGGCGCACCTTCAGGGCCTCTGGGCGGGCGCGTACTTCGCGGGCCGGCTGGCGCGGGATCCCGGGGCGGCGCCGGGCGACGAGGAGGCGATGGCGCGGCTGAGGAACGAGACGGTGCTGCACAACCGGTTCGGGCGGTGGCGGTACCCCGTCGACTGGGGAAATAAGCCGCCGAATTTCATCTTTGACGCGGTGCCGTATCTGGACTTGCTGCTGGCGGATCTCGGGCTGGAGATGCATCGGAAGGGCGGTTGGTGGAGGGAGATTTGGAGCCCGTACATGCCTCAGGATTACGAGACGGTGAATGAGGAGTGGGAGGCGAGGTTTGGGGGCGAGAAGTATTCGGATTGAGCCAGGGGGCTGAGCGAGGCCGCGGGATGAGGCAAGGGTTTGGTCAAGTGTGTATTCATAAATTGTGCCGAGCGATGCCCTGTCTGTGATCAGTATTATCTACCAGTCGTTACGTATAGCAGTTTGTCCGAGACAACAAGAAGGCTGGACCAATGTCAGTGTCGCGGACCTGGATGGGCTCTTGGGCGCTTTTGGAATCTGTCGTAAGCCGTGGACAGGTCGTCGACCGCCTCGCCGCCTCCGTACGTTCAATCTGACACTCAAGAGAGACCAGACGGCACTTTCAGAGACTCTCTTCCAATGGGTTGCAATCATCCGAGGCTGGGAAGCTCAGATATAGGGCCTGAGAACAGATGATGTTTGACATCTGCAACCCGGGCGTGCTTGGCAGCTCATCGAGTCGACTTCCGCTACTTCCAGCAGTAGATTGCCACGAGTATATGCTGTGAATACTCCAGCAGATACAAAGGTTGACACTTTGTTCGATGTCGATATGCCTTTAGCAACAGCAAGTATGGCTTACTAGCAGGAGCTAGCTTCCAGGTTGTCGATGCGAAGTGACAAGTCAACTCCGCCGAGAACCCAAGTGAGGAAGTACAAGCCAGAGGGCCGGCCGCGCTAAACCCAGAACGGAAAGGCCTGACCGGTGACTCGAGCACATGCCCGCGGAGTTGAGACCTTCCAGGTTGAGCGCGTTCAAGGCGATGGGTCAGACGGGAGGGCCGGGGTGAGCCATTTGGGGATGCAATGCGTGATGCGCCCGTGTGCACAGGCTGGCGGCGCGAGGGGGATGTGTTCGGTTGGGCCGCAGATGCCCCTATCGCCGCCAGAAACATTGGATGATGAAAACGTGGTGTTGTTGAGGGTGAAGATCGAAAATGATGCAAGTGGAGCGCGGATTTCAGCGGCCCATCCGCTAACGAAAGAAGCTACCGAGCTGGACGGACGACTGATAGGCCAAGGACTCCCCATGTTTTACTGCCTGCACGCCGATGCGTGCGCTAAACACCAAGGGAAAGCGCAGCCACGACGGCGAGGCGGAGGTGCAAGCATGAAATCCTAAACAGGGCAGGCAGGAGCTTGGGACGTGCTTGCCCAGGTCCATCCATGCCTTGGAAATTCAAACTTTGGCTTCTGCTTCGCTCATGGGCCTGGCCTCTCCTCCATCCCCTTTTCACCTTCTCAGTCAGCCTCAATACAGTCCGCCGTCATCCTCCCGCCCTCGAGCCATCACCTGTCGTCGGCACATGCCCTCCCTCTCCAAGCCTTCCGCAGCGTATCAGGGACCTCCGACCGCCAACGCCGCATACTACTGAGACCCCCGGCGCCCGCATCGAGCCACCCTCGGCACCCTCCACACCCAAACCCGGTTACACACATTCGACCGTTCGCGATCTGTGACAGTCCGCCGTCCCTTCGCTCCCTCAATTGGCACATCGATTACTTCATTCTTTCCTCCAACCTAGCCTCTCCTCTGACAGCAGTCGGTCGCGAACATTCAACCCGTGGAGCCCCCGTATCTCAGACACTCATCTGCCGCCGACGACGACGACCTGCACGGCACCGCAGGGACAAGGGAGTCGTCGAATTTAAGACTAGACCTCGACTACCCCACCAACTTCACCTCAAATTCTTGCATCTCGCCCAACAACACCGTCCGTCCGCCCCCGACCGCCCCTCGACTGCGCCTTCCGTCAACCCATTCGAACGCCGAAAGAACCATCCGTGCCTGACGGTTGACTACCCCTTTCAACTATGATACAGTCGCCTGGGGGACCTCAAGACCATGGTACGCTCCCCAGCGTCGGATCGCGCGCCCCTCTCCCTCCCTTCCATCCCGCGTCAGCTAACAAAGGCTCACCTCTGCTCCCAGGCGCCGAATCACACCACGAAGAGGTCAGGGGCCGCAGCAGGCTCACTCCACAGCTGCAGCTCCCGAAGAATCGAAGCACAGGCAACCTTGCCATGGTGCCAGAAAACTCCGACCGCTCCCGCGCGCGAATGTCCTTCGATGTCAGCTCTGCCATCAGCCAGGAGTACGACTCGATAACCAGGTTGGTCACCCCTCCCTCTTCAATTATGCCGGGATGCCCGGGAAGGAAGCGTCTAGCAGGCCGATTTGCCCGCTCAAACAATACATCGCCCATCCAGCACCTCGCCATTCCGATAGCTATTCCCTGGAACTACTCGAGGTCGATTTGGCAGTCCTTCGAAGCATCTCGAGTACAGCAACCGCCCATCTCGATTTCCCAAGACGAAGAAAGAGATCGGCTCAACACTCTGAGGCTCGAACGGAAGTGAGGGAGCGATGCGGCCGACACGGTTCAACGAAGACGACTTGCGACAGAATACGCTCAGCAGGAATCCGGCATGGCGCTCGCGTTCCGCGCGTCTTGCGCTTGTGATTCCACGGCACCAACACCATCACGACCAGACGGCCTTCCCACCAGAGCAGGACTCACTCAGTAGCTCCCTCGATGGCAAATCTCGTGCTGACCTGATTCTTTGCACAGGTCCCCCATCGTGACAGACCATGACCATGGGCTGGGGCTGTCCGGCTTGCGCCGGATCCGACAACAGCCCCCTTCGCGTGCCCCTACCCTGCCTTCCCAGTCGACGCCAGCCTCTAGAAGTTCTTCCGTCGGCCTGTCCAGATCCACGTCCATGACCCTGATGCTCTCGAATACCCCGTCCATGTCCTTTTCCCCCGGTCCCGCATCGCCCGCTTTCGCCGAAGATCTGTCTCGTTTCCCCTCCGAATCGCTGCATTCCTTCTCGTTCGCCCACCAGTCCGAGGAGTTCATACACAACCGACAAAATGTCCTGAAGCGCTCTATAGAATTCATGAAAGACCGTATGGGATGGGCCGTTCCGTCCCAAGCCGCCGCGTTAGCCAGCGCAGAGGCTCGCGTGACGGGAGACGTAGAAACGCAGAATATGCTGGACCTTTTGGCCCGCGCGGAGCTGGTCGGCGCAGGGAACCTCCCTCACAACAGCCAGACCGTCACAGGGCCGTTGACGGGCCCGGCCGTGGTGTCGAACGAAAATTTCTTTGATCAACAATTCATACCGCGATCCGAGAGCCCCGAACCGGTCACCCCTTCGACGGCGGTCCCGCCATCAAGACCGCTGCCGCTGCGGGATAATCAAGACTTGTTGATGAAGCCGAGGGAGTCGACTCTCAATCTGCCTGTCCAAGGCTTAGGGATCGAAACACCAAAGACTTCGGCGAGAGAGGGCGGTGGGACGAATAAGACATCCCCACCTGCATCAAGGCGCCCGAGTCTCAAACGGACGCTCACCGATACCCAGAGCGCGTCTGTCCACCAAAAGCTGATCGACACTATGGCCCAGCCGTTCGTGGCTGGCCAGTCAGGTTATCAGGAGCAGATCATGTCGCCGACGGCCTCTCAGACCTTCGGCGCAAGCGGCTTACCGGGCGCCCTCGGTCCAGCTGTTCACGGTCATTCGACCAGGTGGACTCCGGCGGCTCAGGCTATTTTCACGACGGAAGCAAAGCAGCCGTGGACAATCATCGCCGCCAACGATCTGGCCTGCTTGGTGTTCGGCGTCACCAAGGCAGAGGTCCGCAAGATGGGAATCCTGGAAGTGGTCCAGGAAGAGCGCCGTGCGTGGCTTGAGAGGAGACTGATGCAGATCGACACGGAGGGTGCGGCGGCACAAAGCTCGGAGGACCTCAATCGGCAACCTGCTAGCCCGTCTGTCTCAACGTCCCTCCTTGGCGGCCGCGGCGGCGGCATCACGGCCAAGCTTCTCAGCAAACCCAACTCGAGAGCCACCCCGCCTAAGGTGCCACGAAAGGCTCAGACCGTCCACAGCGGCGATCCTAACCCTCCAAAGATGAGTGCAGGCGCAGGGCATCGAAACAACCAATCCAACGGTGTCTTACTTTGTGGCGACGTTGTCCCTATCCAAAAAAGAAACGGCGCCACCGGTTCTGCAAGCCTGTGGGTGAAGGAGAAGCGGGTTGGTCTGATCTGGGTACTGGAGGAAATCCACGAGGACGTGGCCATGGTGTCCATGGACGATGACGGAGTGGTCGACAAGGTCTCGGGAGAGACGGCGCCAATCTGGGGTTTCGAGACTATTCGATCGGGCGTCGACATTGCAAAACTCATCCCGCGCATCCCTCGGCAAGGGATCGATCCCCGTGAGGGCGAAGTTGACTTTGCCCAGGTCAACAAGCGACGGTTCTTCACCTGCCCCGGCTTGAGCAAGGTCAACATTCCCTGCACGGTCGAGCAAGTACGAGGGAAGACCGAGCTACGGGTCTCCAGTTTGCCACACATGGCCGGCATCGTCGTCGTCAATCCCAGGACGATGGAGATACAGAGCTCGAACTCGGCCTTCTCGGGTGCGCTGTTCGGCTACGAGAAGCCGGATGGACTGCCGATCAACAACCTCGTACCCGAATTCGACAAGCTGCTCCACATCCTGATAGACGAGGATGGTGTCCAGTTGATGGACGGGATCGTGGTCCCTGAGCATAGCTTCCGCCGGGCGTCCGCTTTCCTGGCTCTGCGAGAGGGACGGCTCGATGCGGCGACCTCGTTCCTGCGGAGCGAGGGAGTCCCGGCTAGACATCGCGACGGTTCTGAACTCAAGATCGATGTGCAGATGAGGGTGGTGCAGAGCGAGAGGCAGCCCCACGTCATCACGGAGACTGTTGTCGAGACAAGCGAGGACGAAGAAGACGACGAGGATGAAGAACGCGACGGCCTCTTCACCGTGCCGCGCAGTGAAATCGTGTTTGCGCTATGGATCACCTATTCGCGGCATCTCCACTCGACGCGGTCTCAACTCGACCTTACCTCGCCTTCTCCGTCCGGCTCGACGACTCCTCTACACCAGCCATCGCCCGGCCAGACAGCAGCGCACACTCCGATGGACATGAGCTCCGACTCTGAAGAGCCCAAGGCGAGCAACAAGCGTGTTTCGCCCAGCCCGGGAGCCGCATCAGTCCTGAGTCGTCAGCTGAAGAACGTCATGAACGCCGCAGCCAAGATCACGGGCGCGCCCAAGGCATCAACCAAGGAGGAGAAGGAGAAGCCGCCGCCTGTGCCTCGCGTGGTGGAGCCACCTCAGAAGAAGTCGATCGCGGATTTCCAGATTCTCGAGGATATGGGCCAGGGAGCGTACGGACAAGTCAAGCTGGCCAAGTACAAGTCGAACCAGAAGAGGGTGGTCCTGAAGTATGTCACGAAACGACGCATCCTGGTGGACACCTGGACGCGGGACCGCAAGCTGGGAACCGTGCCGCTGGAAATTCACGTCCTTGACTACCTCCGTCGTCCAGAACTGAGGCATCCCAACATAGTGGAGATGGAGTCTTTCTTCGAGGACGACGTCAACTACTACATCGAGATGACGCCGCATGGGCTGCCGGGGATGGATCTGTTCGACTACATCGAGCTGCGGAGCAACATGGAGGAGGACGAGTGCCGCAGCATCTTCGTGCAGGTGGCCCAGGCGATCCACCACCTGCACATAAAGGCGCTCGTGGTGCACCGCGACATCAAGGACGAGAACGTGATCCTGGATGGCGAGGGTCGGATCAAGCTGATCGACTTTGGGAGCGCGGCGTACATCAAGAACGGGCCGTTTGACGTGTTCGTGGGCACGATTGGTGAGTCGGACCGCCTTGCTTGGGACGAAACGAGTTTACTGACGCGAGTGCAGACTACGCGGCTCCCGAGGTTCTCGCGGGCAGGCCATACGCCGGCAAGGAGCAAGATGTGTGGGCGCTCGGCATCCTGCTGTACACGATCATCTACAAGGAGAACCCGTTCTACAGCATCGACGAGATCATGGACCGCGACCTGAGGGTCCCCTTCACGATCAGCGACGAGAGCATCGATCTGGTGCGGTGCATGCTCAACAGGGACGTGGAGCAGCGATACGACATCGACCAGGTGCTGAACCATCCGTGGTGCCAGGCGATTGACGTGGAGTAGGGTGGCAGGGCGGGGCGGGGCGTGGCATCATGGCGATAGAGCTGGGAGGAGTACTTTCGTTTGAGGGAACTGGTTGCACATGAGGGAGACCTGAGGGAGAAATGAGGAACGACATGGACTACATATCTGGTCCGGGGCATGAGGAGCGGACGGGACGAAATACCCGACACGGAGCGGTCTTGGTTGGATAGAAAGACGGCAGATTATGCAGCAGGGTGAGAGTTCGTTCAGAAGCAGAGCATGCGAATACCACGGCGCGTCTTTCCACGAGATGAGAGCAATTGTTTCCACCGCCGCTGGAGGACCGGGAGTTCAAGTGAGCGAGTCGGGTCTTGAGTGCCGCGGGCCCACTGTCTTTCGGGAATCCAATCCGTCCGTCCCTCTTTCTTGCCGGGCCGGGCCTAGGCATTTCACCGTCTCAACTTTGTCACTTTTGACATCTGATCACGACGACTGCTCTTGGATCATAATCTCACGACTCCATCACAGCGACGACTACTTCACTTCTGCAGGACCCCCTCCCAACATACCAGGCATGTCACTCGAGGTGATCTACATCGCCCGCCATGGGGTAAGCCAAGGCCGCGGTTAAGACCTCCCTCATCACCGACTAACCAGCGCCGTCCAGTTCCGCTCGAACTGGCTCGTCAACGCCTCGACGGGGGACTACACGGCCTCGATCCCCTCGCCGACGGGCATCCCGTCCGACCCGGCGCTGACAGCCCACGGCGTCGACCAGGCGCGCGAGCTCGGCGCGCACCTGCTCACCCTCGACCCGCCCGTCGAGGCGGTCTACTCGAGCCCGTACTACCGCTGCCTGCAGACCATCACGCCGTTCGTCGACCTCGTCGCCGCGGGCCCCGACGCGGCCACCTCGGCAGCGACCACCATCCGCCCCGAGACGGGCATCGCAGAGTGGTACGGCTCGGCGCCGTTCGAGCACCCGTCGCCCGCGGGCGGGGCGGTGCTCAAGGGGCTGTTCCCGCGGTACGACGAGGGGTACGTGCCTGCCGTGACGCCGGCGACGAGGGGCGAGACGATCGAGGAGCTGTACGGGCGGGTCGCGCGGGGGCTGGGGGCCGTCATCGACCGGTGCGACGCGGAGGGGGTCAGGGCCGTGGTGCTGTGCTCGCACGCGGCGCCGATGATCGCGATGGGGAGGGTGCTCACGGGGGTCGTGCCGGCGGATGTTGGGGAGGAGGACTTTCGGGTGTTCACGTGCGGGCTGAGCACGTTTCGCAGGAAGACGAAGTGTGAGGGTGAGGGTGAGAGTGAGGGCGAGGGATGGAGGGGCCGCGGTGTCAGGGGCGGGTGGGAGTGCGTGGTGAATGGGGATTGCAGCTTTCTGAGCAAAGGGGAGGAGAGAGGATGGTGAGTTTTCCCCTGTTTCTTCCTTCCGTTTCTACCTCTCCTTGGTTGGGGTTGGGAGGATGTCGACGGGGTGGTGTTGGTGGTGAGTATCGAAGCCGGAGGTTGCTTGGTTGCTTACGAGCTGCGTCGCACGGCGTTGCTTTTGCGGTGGCACAAGAGTTCTCTGTTTCGGCCGGTTGACTGACTGTTAATTTTCAGGCGGTTCTCCGGCGACGAGTCGTTCCACCCGACTGACACGGGGGCGCAGAGCGACGCGGGCATCGCCCTGGGCGTTGTGGTCGAGGGGCGCGGGCAGCAGGCGGAGAAGCAGAAGCAGAAGCATCACCTCTGAGGGCTTCGTCAGCCATTTGTCGGAGATCTGATGTCTTCCTTGTCGGCAGCGGGCGTGTCGTAGACTTCAGTAGTAGAAGCCTCGCTGCAGAGTATCAGTCGTGGCTGCCGGAGTGAGAAGTGATAACTGAGCCGCACATCGAGCACCAGAGCATAGTAGAGAAGGATACAGACACACAGACAGACAGATAGACCCAAGACGGCAGCTCATGTCAGGGGCATGTCTTGCCCAACTCGCAGGACGAGCCAATACGGCCAGCCGATAGACATGGCGAGGCCCTCCCTTGAGACCGCCAGCCAGCAGGCTGGCAAGCTGGGCATGAGCCACAGAGAGCCGAACACGCGCATGGACCCTGAGCAACGGCCGTTCTCCTCCGATCCTGCGCTAGACTCTGTCTCTGCATGAAGATGGAGATGGGCGTGGGTGAATAGGGTTTAGGGGCCTTTTTTTCTTTTCTTCAGGGCGATGTGCCGATGGATGACACTGCTCGGCGCGCGGGCTCGCAGACTTGCTTCTTGCGATGAGGGGCTGTACTAATGCCTCCCTCGGCGATCGGCTCGTATCAGACCTGCAAGTCTAGCATCGGATCCCGGCTGCTGACTCGTCGCAGGCCATGTCGTCGTCGTCGAGATGGCTTCCCGGGGTGAAGATGCCGTCCGAGCGAGTCTTCGCGGTGGACTCGGTGGAGGCGGTCCCATAGTGCCCAGGACCTAGAGAGATGGATATCAAGATTCTTCTTCTCACGGACTGCATTAGACGGAGACTACGAGTTGTTTCCATGAGTCATCACTCGTTATGCCAGTCCAATCTGCCTCAGAGACAGCAGGTCGGAGGCTCTGCAGTTCCCCTTGCGTCTGGCTGGCTGGCAGAATCTGAGCCGCGATGTCTGACACACGCAGCAGATGGTCCACGACACCTGCGTCTCTTCAGCCGACTGACTGACTATGACTACGTACTACCAGTACGCCTCCCCCGTCAGAGGCAGCACGCAAGCGGACGAGCCCCATCCATGGCTTGCCAACTCGCCTCCTCGCGGCGTGCGTTTCCCCTGCATTGGGCTGCGCGTCGCGGGTGAAGAGAAGCGGGCGCATGTCTCGCCTGCGCGAGGAGTAGTCCCGAGAGAAAACTCTGTTGTTGTTGTCTCTGGCAGATGTGCGTCTCAGGGCGGCGGATTGTATTGGAGATGCACTTTTGGTTCCTGAGCCGTGAGCCGGAGCCGTATCACGACCCAGTCCTCTTCACGATGATGGACCGGCGGTGATAGCGGGGTAATCCTAATAGTAAGCAAGAGACGGCTGGGAAAATACCATGCCGTGCGCCGCCACGTGTCACTGGAATGACGAGCAGGCGAGGAGCGTTACCTGTCCGTTATCTGGCGGATGAACCCTGATGCTGGCAGTCTGGCATAAAAGGAGGCCGGGGGGGCTTCTCGCTTCTCAGCCTCTGCCAGCCAGCCAGCTCTCTGGGGAAACAGGGGGCGAGGGATCGGCCAAGACGAGGGAGATCCGCCCGTTCTCTGTGGGTTTGCCCGCACGCCGTGGGCTTGGCCTCTGACTCTGGGGAAGAAGAAATGTGCGGTGGTCGGGGCGCTCTCTGGCTGTCTGTCAGCTCCGGGGCAGGGCGAGTAATGCGAGACACGGGGAGGTGTCGTGCAGCAGACGCGAGGTGGCGTCTGGGAAGGTTGACGGCGGCGTGCGCTGATGGGGAGAGCAGTTGGTGGCGTGAGGTACACTACTGAGTGATGTTGGGAGGCTTGGAGCTGGACTGGAGCTGGGCCCGGGGCTGGGATGTATTATTGAAGTATGTGTCGTGGTGGTGGTTGGGGAGCGAGCGAGCAGTGATGAGGAACTTTGGGTCTTGAGCGGCGGCTCCAGGGCAGATAGCCGCCGTCGGTTGGTGTTACGGGACACAGACAGGCCAACTCAAGACAGGCCTTCAGTGATACCTGGAAAGCTATTTCCAGGCGACCGGCCACCCGGCCGAGTAACCAGATATTTGGGAGAGCATGGCGATATCCATGCTCGGGGTCTCGGAGGGCGGCCTCACTCACTCACACCCCGGGCGCGACCCAAGATCCGGAAAGGACAGTTCAATGCTTGACGCTGGTACGGTCGTAGGAAGAGCAAAAGCAATGACTGCGCATGAGTTCTAGAGCTTGCTTCGGGTGCTGGGTGCCGGGGGCTAAGACACGCGCGCCCACTCGATATATTTCTTTTGCTGGTGCTAAGGTTTAGTGAGATGGAGTGAGCCGGGGACTGGACTGAACTCGGGGCGAGCGGCCATTGAACGAGATGCAAGGTGTTAGTAAGTAAAACCGGAACCGAGGAAGTTGACTCATGTTCCTGGGCTGTAGTGATACAGCATGGTGTGCGTCGAGTGAGATGACGATGATGATGGAGATGGTGAGATGGCGATCGAGGAAATGGTCAGTGCTCGGGTCTTGGCGATGGCGATGATCGTCTCTCTGTCTTGTTCGTTCAGTTGTGTGCCAGCTACCAATGAATGTATCTGTTCCCCGCATCGCTCCAGTGCGACGTGAGATTTGAGACGACAGAGCGCCACCACCGGGCTGTTTTCACGCCTCCAACAGTGCTAAGTAGTAGCTCGTCTGCCGTGATGAATGGCACAGGCCGCCAAGCGAACCAGCCATTGAGGGGACGTGGACCGTGGCCTGTGATGTGCGGCTTGATGGAGGCCCAGGATGAGAAGGACAGTTCCCCGTGGTCCGCATGCCCCGAAGTCCGTTGACAGAGCCAAGTGAAGAGCCCAGCCGCGGAACACCCGCGATCCCCTATTCCGTATCCCCCTCATCGACCACCACACAACCACAACCACCACCACTTACAAGACACACCCCCTCTCTCTGCTTCCCTCTCCCTCCCTCCCCCCTCAGCACATAACCTGGGCAAACACGGACGCGCGCCAGAGCAGGGATCAGGACCAGGTATGGCTGCTGGGAAATGACGCCAATGAGAACCGTTCCCAGACTCTCGGGTCAGTCTGGCGCCTCTGAGGCCCCCCCGGGGCCAATCACAGCGTGCTGTTGGTTCCATTCTGCCGTTGGCCATCCACTGGTATGCGAGCCCAGCCCTGGTGCAGTGCTTGACGAACTCGCCAGGGCCGCTCCTGCCTGCCCACCGCTCCATGCTTTCTCTGTCGCTCCTCCCTCCTCATCCTTCTTACACGGGCAGCTCCTCCCCATCCGGCGCCGCAGGCTGATGCTCTATTCATCGGCCCATTGATCCCCTGCAGCCACATCCCTGTCTGTCACTCGCCCATTCTTCAACGAGCCCGCGCCCCATGCAACATCATCACACGCCGCACACCACCGCCTTTCCTTGTCAGGACAGAGGTACATGCCCACGTACAATACATACTATGGACATACATTCTATACTCACGCACCGCTCTGTCTCGCTGCCTCTGCTCCTCTAGCGTCCCGGAAAAAAAAGAAGAAACAGCTCCCCCGAGGCCCTGCGGACCGCTTGTCTCGAGTCTCATTATCTGTCTATCCTCAGGCGACGTCTGCTCTCCCTTGCAACCAACACACGGCCGACCGACCAGCTCCTCCGGTCTGGTCTGCCTGTCTGTCTGCCCGGATGTCTGCCTCCATGCCCATTCACCCATTCCTCCGGCGACCAACCGCCCTCTCCGCTCCCCCTCTTGGCCCTCGCTCTCATATGCTCGCCCGTCCCGACAGCCTGGCTCCGGTGGCCCAACATGCTGCACCCAAGCCCCCATTCATCTCCTCTTCCTAGCCGCGAAGTCGTGGCCCGTACCGTGGCCACTCTCTGGCCCTGCCTGCTTGCCTCCCTGCTCCGCCCACCTCCCATGAATGATGCCTTGTCCTGAGCATTTCCGGCCTCGCCCTCACCTCGCCCTCGTTGGCGGCGTGGGCGGACCCCCCGCCGCCCCGTACGGCGTCAAGCCAGCGAAGCATCAAAGAAAGAATCTTCCGGGCCACGGCAAGCGAGGCAGGCAGGCTCTCCAGACGCCAGAGAGGGAGCAGCAGCAGCAAGGAGGAGGGGCGTCGAGCCGTCGCCGCAGCATAGGGCGTGTTCACATCGGGTCGCTCGCCCGCCTGCATGTCAGTGTCAGTCATCCAAGCCGAGGAGCGATCTCCAGTGCCTCTCAGAAGAAGAAACTCCTCCGTCCGCCCCCCGGAGACAGACCCTTCTCCGGTGGAGCAGCAGATCTACCCTCTTCCCGGCACCAAGCCAGCAGCCCTGTGGCGGCAAAGACATGGACAGACAACAGCTCAGAAGACGGTCGCCTTGGCCCTTGGCTGCTCTCTCTCTCCCACACCCCCCGGACAGGCCCAGCCTGTTCACCCACCCCCCTCCGCCCTCATACGGCACTGTACCCTCTCCTGTGCTTCTTGTCTAGGCACTCCTGCTGCTGCTGCTGCTGCTCTTGCTGCCACCCCGGTCAGATCTAAAAGCATATCACGCCGGACCGGGGGGTCTCGGTGGCTCGCCGCACGCACGCACACTCATCACTCACCCATCCCATCGCCTCGGGAGGAGGGCATTGATAATAAGGGTCTGACCCATTGTCTCTCTCGTCGCCTCTGCCCGTCTCGACTTGTCTCTCCACGTGCAAGACCATCCGTGTTCGATCAACAGCCCCTTTCCCATCGTCGACGACGAAGGGTTCTTCAACATTAAGAATCCCCCCTCTCCCCTGACGGACCGCACTCCGCCTCTGCTCTCCTCCTCCCCCGTCTGTCTTTCATCCATCCCGTCTTTTACACCGCAACGGCCCCCAGCGCAGCCCTGCCCAGCTCAGCTCTGCTCACCGAGGCCTGCCTCTCCTTCACCCCAGCCATGTTCGTGACACAGACCGACCACCGGCTCCCCGGGAGGCCGCTGCCTCTCCCGGTGCCCTCGTACACTCACCTTGCTCCTCACCATCCCATCAGCCCCATCAGCTTGTCCGAGCTGCCGGTGAGATACGAAGACCAGATGGAAATCGACACCAGGCCCGCACGGCACTCCGATATGGAGGTGGCCAGCACCCTCGCCGGCATGTGCAGACGCCCGACAGAAGGCTCCGCGAGAGCACCAGCCTCTCCCGCCTGGAGTCACAGCTCGCTCGCCTCAGACGGTACGTCTTCTTTTCCTTCTCCCCCGGCTCCGAGCCATCATGGCTTCCCCCAGGCGCTCACAGTATCTATGAAGGCACCAACGAGGAGGACTCCGTCAAGTCAGAGTCGTTCATCTTCACCGAGGGCTCGTCCGCCTGGCCATCACCACACCCGTCATGCTGCGCCTCGAGCCCCATGAACGGATCCTTCTCCAGCGAGAGCAGCGAAAAGTCCCTCCCACGCCTCCCAGAGCTCGACCACATCAGCCTCGAGTCCCTCGCCTCCCACTACGCCAGCTCCTCCGCCGAGCGGTCCCGCCTCCGCCGCGCCGACTACGCCCTTCAGTCCACCCCCAGGAGCCACCGCGGCATGACGCCCCTGCCGCCCATGATGCATCCCCAGCACCATCACCGCTCTCACCACCACCAGGGGCACCTCCAGCAGCATCAGCACCACCACATCATCCTCACCCCGGACCACCTCTCCAAACCCAAGCGCAAGTCCCCCATCCGAGGCACCCGCTGCAACGTAAAGTACACCATCGAGCAGAAGGACTTCGTCGACTACTGGCGCATCGACCGCCACGAGCGCGAGACCCCCTGGGATGACGTCGTCCGCGAGTATAACCTCACCTTCAAAGGCCCCCAGCGCGGCTCCGGCGGCCTCCAGAGCGCCTGGTACCGCGAGAACAAGAAGATCCCCATCACCGACGCTGAGGGCCTCCTCCTCTTCGACGAGGCCGACGAGATCCGCACCACAGAGGTCCCCGTCCGCGCCGCCAAGGGCAGGCTGCACAGCATAAAGGCCATCGGCCTGCTCAGCACCCACCCCGAGCGCGCCATGGAGTACTCCTGGGTCACGCGCGAGCACAAGCGGAAGATCTGGAAGCTCGGTACGTATCCCACAACCAGGACTAGAAAGAGAGACACCGAAGCCCGCTAACAGACGTTTCCAGGCCAGGCACGCAGGATCCAGCTCGACAAGGCGGCCCAGAGACAGCGACAGCGCGCCGAGAGGGAAGCACACCTCAACCGCGCCGCGCAGGGCCCGGACCTGGCGCCCTTCCACGCCTCCCTAGCCCATCCGCAGCTCGGCGCCCCTGTCTGCGTGTAGCAGCGGGGCGTTTTCCTTTCATCCTCGTCTAATGTCCGTCATGCATACTTACGATCGCACGCCAAACACACATTTCCTTTCTCTGTCTATTTCCCCTATGGTCTATTTATAAACCCCGGTGTATATCTTTCCCTTACCCCCCGAAAGGGCCCTGCGAGGGGCCGTGTAATCAGTCGGAGTTCGGGTGCGGGCCCCAGCCAGAAAACGGAGACGATAACGGAAGTGTACGAACAATGGGATGGATTTTCTGGAGTTTTGAGGGGAGTTTCTTTTGTACGGGATGCAATTTACGGTATACCTATGGCCCCCTCGCGAACCGGGCATTTTGCAGCAGAGGAAGGGCGGGTAATCATGACACTTCGATGGGACAGGTATCACGGGCAAACGGGACATGAAAGGGAGGTGGACATTTCCGGACGAGGGTTCCGGAATCGTGTGAATAGTAGAGAAGTATTCTGTGCATGGCTCTGGCCTGCTAATGGATGGTATTATTACCAGTCTTCGAGGAGGTGCTGTGAGAGGAGTGAGAGTATCATCTTGACTCCGGGCAGCTCAAAGCACGGAAAGCCTGGGTTCGACACGTTCATTCCCAGTCCGGGGCATGATGTTGGGCGTGCACGATGTAGGGAGAGGGGCCTCAAAAGAGGCCGCCACGCGCGGTCTGGACTTAGTGGCCGCTGCATATTCTCCCATGCGCCGAGAGCCCTGAATAGCATCTCCAGGGGGTGAAGCCCCGGGCCCTTGGGTCGTGGACAAAGCCGGGGTCAAGACGCGAGCCCCATGATCGCCGACCTGCAGACTGGCAGAGCCCAGCGGCTATCTCCTGGGAGATCCAATGCTTTCTCTGCCTAACAATAAGCACCCTGCAGACCTCACTCGTGGAGATCATGGCCCTCGACGTCGACAGGACCCATCCCGGCCTCACAGGCGAAATCCCCCCTGAAGACCACCTGCAAGGCCATAACTTGGCATGCCGTTGGAACTTCTTCAGCATCCTGATGGCTGATGCCCCTCGATTGCCGCCGGCGCTTGGCCCGTTGGTGGTCTCTCGGCGGCTGTTGGTCCATCTCCCCTGCTCTGCCTGCACCAACGGCCATTTTCAAGGCACTTCAGGAGGTAGTTGGTGCACGTCGGACAGGTTCCCATGCGCCGAGGACAATTTAGCAGGATATATTGGCCCTGTCTGGCCGTTCACGAGCCAGTAGCCAGTCACCCTCTCATTCTCTCCCACGCGAGGCATCCCCACGGCTTGCCTCGCCATTGTCCGGGAGACAAACGCTTCCCCAGAACGTCAGGGGACGGGTTACACGGCGTCGTTGGAAGTCCCGGGTTGCTTTCACGGCCCAACGTCGTTCACGGCCTCCCTGCCCCTTGAGACCAGGACTCGGGCATCAACCCGGACCACGGGACAACAACAACATCCCACGTGTACCCGTCCCTTGCTGCCACCCATGCCTCTCACAATTCCATTGTCCTCTCTCCCCCGGCCCTGCCGAGATGAGCGTCTCAAAAACAGCAGGTCGCGACGCAAGGGGGGCGCCGAACACCTCCCGCGACAGTCTCAGCACAGCCGCGACACGGACAGAAGCAATGCCCGCCGCCGCCAGTGCCGACGGTCCTGACGCCGTCCTGCAGCGCAAGTCCGTGTACAAAGCATCCGAGAATAACAGATGCGCAGAGGGAGACGACGGCCACCTCCGTCTGGTGTCTTTGTTTGCTTCTTCTTGGCGCAGGGGGAGGGGGGCAGACGGACAGATAGACAGAAACCAACTCGCCACCGGACATGGACCTCGAATCATGTGCCCTTGACTCCTGGGGAGCAGTCAACTGCACAAGGATCACGACATGAACAGCCAGCCAGCCAGCGGCGCCAGGACACTCAGGCACGGCGGCTGCACTGGCAGATCCCATCCCGCACCAACACATGTACATGGACAGCGCTCTCCTGTGTAACGTGACCATCCCTCCCCGCGGAGAAGATGCCCCTAACCAGACACCCCCTCCCCTCCTTTGTGTCGACGCCGACGCCCCTGTTGGTCGCCCGCCATACAAAACCGCACTGAAGAACGCGCATGGTCCCGCTAGGGGAATAAGCCCGAGCCCGCGCATTGGGCGGGATGTGATTCTGCCTATTGTTCCTCGTTCCTGGTTCCCCTTTCGCGTCTGAATAGTTGTGTTGCACGGCGGTGGCGTCTGGGTTGCTCGCTCCCGATCCGGCGGCGAGCCGTGGTGGAAGGGGGACTCCTCGCCCACGAGGAGGGGTCGCACGGCGGTGATAGGGTGCTCGTGCCCCCATTGTCAGTGTGATTCCTCTTGGTTGCGGCCCTCGGGGCGAGGAGATCCCGGCCGTCGTGAACAAAGGGGACGTCGATGCCCTGGAATGAGTTGGGCGTGTGACCGCCGTTCCAGGTTTCCAGTGGCGAGGAAAGAGAGAACATCCTCTGGAATGAGGGCCACGGTTGTGGCTGGCCTGGGCATCACGCTCCCAGAATCACGGCTATTCAGCAGCCCACCTTGGCGAAAAGGGGGGGAGCAACAGGAACAAACATCGGCACCCAGGGCCGTCGAGACGGTGCGAGAGCCCAACCAAATCGTACCGGGATTCAAGATATGTACCAAGGCCGTAACTCATACCCATCCATGTATGTCATCTCGTCCGTCATCACTCGTCGCATGTGCGGCCCCCTCCTCCTCAGAAGAGTTCCCTTCTGTCCTTCTTCTTCGTGATCGGCTCCATCCCGAATATGTCCTCCGTCGACGGCTGCGACGCACCGTCCGCCTCCGTCGTGACCTCCCCGAACAGGAACGCGTTTCGCTCCCGGTTCACATTCCCCGAATGTCTCTTGTTCTTCGTCGGTCCCTTCCCCTTGGCGGTCGGGGACTGCGGCGGCTTCGCGGGCGGAGACGTCTCGTCGGGCTCCAGCATCCACGAGAATGATGACTGCGCCAGCGTCGAGCGCGTCGGGATGGGGAGCGGTCTCGTCAGTTTGGCCTCGCCGGAGCCGTCCGTCTGCTGAGATTCCGCATCCTTCTGTCCATCTTGCGGAGGTTTGGCGTCTGCCTCTTTCGTGACCTCCATAGCATCCGAGTCGGCTGCCGGTGGCGACGCTGGCGTCGTCTCGACCTTGGGCACGTCTGCTGTTTCCTCGGTGATCTTCAGTGAAGACATGCCCTCGGCTGCAGTCGCAGCCGCCGCCGCTTCAGTCGCAACCGGAGCTGCCGCCTCGCCTTCCGTGCCCTCTGCCATGACCACGTCCTGCTCCTCGCCCTCGCTCGTAGCCTCAGTCCGCGCCACCGAGATCGTAGAGTTCTCCAGGTGGACCTTGACAAACTGCACCTTCGCCGCGACCATCTCGACGAGTTCAAGCGTCTTAGCCTTGTCCTGCATGCTCGAGCTCGCGATCGACCGGAGGTTGACGATGCTCTCGTCCAGCATGCTCGCGAGGAGCCTATTCCTCTTCTCGAGCGCCGCGATGGCCATGGTCGCCGACTCGCTCGCGAGCGCCTGCCGCGCCGTCTGCGCCGAGTACCGCGCCTCGTTGAACCCCTGCACGTTCCGCTTGATCTCGCCCACGGCGTCCCTAACGGCCTGGTTGATGCCAAGCTTCTCGCCGCGCTCGAGCACGTTCCGCGCCGCCCCCTGGAAGATCGCCTCCATACCGCCCTGCTGCTGGATGAACTTGCCCGGGGACGACAGCGGCGAGCGGCTGACCCGCGGCCGCGTCGGGGAGCCCTTGCCCACGGCGGTGTTTCTCCTCGATCGGCCTTGGGTGGCGGGTACTTCGGCTGGAAGCTTCCCGGTATACTTGAGAATCAGCGACGCTCCGCCAGCGGCGTCCAGGTGGTCTTTCAAGTAGACGGCATCGTCCACGAAAGTGTGAGGGCCGTGGTGCTCAGACGGCGCGGGGTACTTGAGCAGCAGCTGCAGACAATGCGAGTAGTCCGCTTCCAGTACTGTAAATGTGTCAGTCAGCCCTTCATCCGTAACCCGTCCGATGAGTTGTACTTACAGCTCCATCGAATCCTGATGAGCATCGCAACGCATATGTAGTCTATCATGTCTAGGGTCGGGTCAACTGCAAACAGCGCATCCCAGAGCACCAGCAGCTGGTCGAACGGGAACTCCCTCCCCAGCAAGAGGCGAATCCAGCGGCTTCACCGGTCAGCGACACACCCGCCGTCGTTGCATGGCCATAACTCACATCAGGAAGATCTGCGGCAACACCTCCACATCTTTGAGATGCCGCGACAGCTCGGGGTCAACGCTCGCCAGGCACGTCTCGTGGATGAACTTGCTCTTGTCCACAATCGCCGACGCCTCCGCCTGGGTGCGCGACGCCGAGGCCAGCGCGGACTGCTCGATGGAGTCCTTGACCTCGTAGAACGCCTTCGCCCGCTCCATGATCTTCGAGAACAGGGCGAACGCGTCATGCTCGATGAACGCCGCGTCGAGGACGTTCAGCATGACCTCGTCCTCCGCCGTCTCGGGCGCGGCGGCCGATAGGTCCACGGCGTCCCGGTACAGGACGTACACGATCGGCGCGAGGAGCTCGTGCATGCCCTGCCTGTATCCGCCGTTGTTGGGGTGCAGCTTGCAGTAGACGAAGAGCGCGTCGATGATCATAGTCTGCGTCGCCTCCTCGTGGTAGAACGGCTCGTCCGGGAGGCGCTGGACGTCCTGCGCGATCTCGGCGCGGATGATCTCGTCTTGCCGGACCGTGTTCCAGGGCGACTAGCCGTGTGAGCGATGAGAACCGCGTGGGGCAGGGGCGTACTACTCACATCCGGGTCATCGGCAAGGGGATCTGCCTCGACGTTGGCCAGCTCCTCGGGGTGCTTCGTGAAGCGAAGATACCGCTCGGTCCACTCCGTGTACGCCTGGCGGCTTGAAGAAAGGGACCCTGTCCAGTCCTCTGCCGAGATGCTGTCGAAAAGCAAGAAGATCTAAGCCTGAAATCAGCATCCGACTCTACCACGACTGCGCGAGCGAGAGCGCTCACCTTCCAGCAGAGTGACCTGTGTCCGGCAATACAGGGGCTCGAGGGCCCATTGTACCTCACGGCCCGCTGCAGCTCCGGCAGGCTCGAGTGTTTAATCGTCTCAGCCCATCTCGCCCTGCGCGCGACGTCAGCGAAAGTCTGGGGCGGCCAAGCCGGATAACCACTCACCGCGCCTCACCGAGGTCCCTCATCCTTCAGACAGTCCAATGCGCGCAACGCAGCGAGAAGCAGATGCAGGCTCCGAGTCACCGTCTAGATCGTCGCAGTCATCGCAAGTGTCATCGGGGAAATTGAGCAATGAGATGGGGTGAGAGGTGGCTGGGCGCGGGGACGGTTGTCGGTCGAGTCGGTCATGTTCCTTGGTCATGAATCCTGGACGAACACCAGAAATGGTGGGGCAAACGTCGCCCCGCTCTTTTTCCTTAGCTCCCCGCCGTCCTCGGTCTGCAGCCCCTTATTTCGGTCAACGCCACGTGCCATGAAGACATACAGTACATCAGCAGGCATAGGAGGTTCGAGAATAAAATACCATTCAATATATCCAAACAATGCCTCGCCATTCATCACTCATCGCCGCCTCGATTGAACGCCTGATCCACGCCTCCAACACCACCCGCTTCCCCCTCACCCACGCCAATCATCCCCATCCATCAATGATAGTTCAACTCGGGATTCGCCCTCGAATTGCACCGGCATCGACACTCGGGAACCGGGCACTCCACATGCCTCGCGAACCACTGCCTCGCGTGATCCAGATGCATCACATGCTCGCACTTGAGGCAGAAAGTCGGGAACTTCGCCGCCTTCCTCGTGTCCGCGTCCTCCGACGCCTCGGGCCGGTCCGATCTCGGTATCCCCACGACCTCCAAGCACACTATACATCTCGGAAGGTGGCGCCCGCAGTTCGGGCAGCTGATCCCGGCGTTCGCGCTGGCAGCCATCAGCGGGTTCCGCCGATCCGTGCCGCCGGGCGTCATCGTGCCGCTGTTCCCCGTCGGGAGCGTCGTCTCCGCGTCGCAGTAGACGCACCTGAGCGCGATCTGCCGTGAGGGCGTCTTGATCGTCGGCTTGCCCAGCTCGTCGCGCTTGCTCTTCTTCGTGCTCTCGACCTCAAACTTGGTGCGGAGGAAGAAGGCCTTGTGCCGCTGCAGATACGTCCGGTACGCGTTTCGCCACGCCAGGCATCGGTAGTCGTCGATGTACCGCGGCGCGCAGATCGACATGACCAGCGTCGCCGTCTGGTAGTCGTTGAATTTCCCCACGTACGCGGCAAATATGTCCACCAGCTTGTCCGTGATGCCCGTCAAGACGATGCCTTCGATATCTCCTGCCTCGACGGCGGCGTCGACCTCCTCCGCCAGCCACCTGCTGAGCCGTTCGTCGTCAAAGTTGCGCACCGCCACGTAGGCTCGGTCAGATAGGGGCAGCGACTTCTGGTTCGCAATTGCGGTCCAGTCGCCTGTTGCGATCAGAGACGAGATGGCTCGGAGGTACGGATCGGTCTTAGACGCCGCGGCCTCGTCAAAGTCCAGCTGCTCCTTAGCCAGTCTTTTGTTACCTCGTCCGATCAGCTGGAGTGCCAGAGACAGAAATAGGAGCTCGGGATGGTCCGCGCTGGCTTTCTTCAGAATCTGGACCGCCGTGTCCATGTCCCCTCTGAAAAGCGCGCGAGCCGTTGCCATCGTATGTCTTGACGAGGGATACTCTCCGCTGTTTGTGACCGCACTGTTGTCCGGCTCATGCCTCGTTGATTCGCCCCACGTGCAGATGTCCAGGCAAAGCTGCCGGTGATACGGACGTTTTGTTGACACGCCCTGGTATTTCGGCAGGCGCCTCTTCTTACAGATGCTCCCGATGCACCGTTCCCACACAATGGCCTCGGGATTGCTCACGCCATCGGGTAATCTGGATGACGGTTTTTGGCCTAACTTGTCAGTGTTTCACAGGCCTGTCGAGGTTTCGTAAACATACCTAGATCGTTGCCCCATATTGACGCAACGCCCATGTACGTCAAGTCCAAGGGGTGAAGCTTCATCGCACCATCCGCCGCCGCATCTTCGGAGTCTGGACCAAGTTAGCTGTCATGCGCACAACAGTTCATCGGACAGGTAGACAAACCCGCGATCCAGTCCCAAATGTACTTCAGCCAGAGATCATCTGACACGACGGACCTGTTGACTGACGAATCGAAGAGATACCTCTCCTTCGCGCGGAGAAGCATTGCGTTATCGATGTCGGATTGAGCGTCCGGTGGAAGATCCTTGGCCCGTGGCAAGATAGATAGAAGGTTCTCATGGAGCTCGCGGCAGGAGGCAGGCCCGGAGTCAGAGAGCGATGTCTTTGCCATGGCATCTGCGATTCCGTCTTGCCCAGGGCCTCCATCCTTTATCAGCAGTTCCCGCAGAGCCCTCAGCTTCTCCCCGATCTTCTTTCCCTGCACGGCGCCAGGAGGAACCTTGGGGTTCACAGTGCGTGCAGTGCTGAGATCATTCGCTAAACTGTGGCCATGGAGGGATCTCTCCACAACCTTCTCGACGTCGCCACTGCCCGAACCGAAGATTGGCACGCCGCTCAGGGCCTGCTCTAGGAGCAGCGGCCCGTAAATTTCAGCAGCGTGAGACGGCTCGACATCTATGAGGCCCTGGTAAGCTGCGCCTTCTGTAACACTGTTAGCTTGGGGTGGCGAATACTGGTCATGAACGCGAGCTTACCGTCAAGTCCCCGGTGAGATGGCCTCCAGGATGAAAGTTTGTACAGATGATCTGAAGTGTATGATGGTTGTTCCAAGATCTCGAACGACCCGTTGGCACGCAGGACGAGGAGGCGGGGCTGCAGACTGGGCGAGCCCATGGTCACCCAGTCGAACGAGACGATCCTTTCGTTCCTCCGAGCAGGGTCCGCGAAATGCACGTCTAGCTCCTGGGATCTCTGGAGCTGGACCAACTCTGGGCTTCCCGCCAGCTGGAGCTCCGGGGACGTGATCTCCTTCGTCGTCTGCATGACCTTGAGCTGCCCAGTCCGCGTCAAGACTGCCAACAGACCACGCCTGTCTCGGCTGTATCGCAAAGACCGCACCATCGAATGTTTGCTATCACTCAAAGACGGCTCGTCCATTTCGACAGCATCATAGAGGCAGAGAGCGCCGCCCCAGCTGACGTCTTCCTCGTCGACAGCAGCCAGGTACGCGGGTGACGCAACGGCTCGATTGGTTGCTCGTCGATCCCATACAAACACGCCGGGTTGATCCAGTGCCGACGAAGCGAAATAGTTCTGGTCCGAAAAGTCGATGGATAGATTGTTGTTGCACTTGGTGGAGTACTGAAGCTTGACAGAGCTCGAAGGGTCTCGGAGATCGTGCAGCCGCAGTCCCAGTCCCTTAACACCAATAATGAGGGTCTGCGGACTGTCATCGAAGAATCTGATGCTCGATATCGACGCGCTGGGCTCGAGCCTCGTTGTTGGCTCAGAGAAGGGCGCCACGTCCTTGCCGAATCCCTTGACCGACTTGTCGAGCGAGGAAAGCCGGTTGACGTCCCAGATGTGAAGACTCTGATCCAGCCGAACCCTATCCAACCCGACGGCAAGGAGTCCTTGAGTGCTGAAGGCGACAGCCTGGCATGTCCGGGTCATCTTAAGACCCAGTTCAATGTAGTCGTTCGAGCTGTCGTCCATCCTCAGCAGGTTGACGCCTCCATTCTGCCCGCCGACGGCCAAGAGGCCCGGGATCGATGGCGACCAGTCGTATGTCGTAAGAGCTGGAAAGTCATCGTGCTTGGCCACTTGCTCGTACTCGAAGCGGCCGGTCTGGGCGAGGCCTGTGGGTTCGTACAGCTGGACGATTCTGCGTTGGAGGTTGAGGTGGATGAACCTGTCATGGCCTGGGATGGGCGACCACTTGATGAGGCCTGGTTCCGGGCGGTCCATGGCCGGCTAGCCGACCCTGAGGTCACCCGAGCAGTTGAGCAGCTGGATATGGGTGGTCGCGATGTTGCCTCGAAGGAAGTTGGTGACCAACGGAACGGAACCAAGCTCGAAAGCTCGAACCCTGGGCAAGAAGTTATCGCAAACCTTTGAAAGTCGAACTCTTCGCTTATCTAGATCAAATTTTGGATTCAAGGAGGACGGTATCCCCGATATAGTGCCATGTAACTGTGTTGCGACTGAGAGTTGTGAGATGAAGCTGGGAAGCTCTTGAGGATGAGCTCAGAGAGCTCGACGTGCTGAGGGACCAGGATTGACGTCGTTGATTGGCTGCATGCTGATCCCCAAATGGCAGGGGTGCGATAACGATAAGGAATCCGCGGGGTCGTGAATCCCAGTCAGATCCACTAAAATTTTGCCAGCCCAGACCCAAGATTCTTCTTGCCTTGACATTTCCTCAACCCTGGACAAACCGCCTTGCTGCGTCCCTCTCCTCGCAACCAACTTCTAAATCGACAGACATCATGGATACAAAACGATCCTTCCCCGATGCACAAGGCGGCGACGATGGCCCATCCAGAGATCCCCTCAGCCGGGCACCTCGCGGCCCCAGGAAGCAGAGGCCCAACAACTCCCACCTTCCCCTTCAGAGCCAACCTGGCGGCGGTGCCAAAGCGAACATGAAGCGTATCCGAGACCTGAAGAGAATCCTGAATAAGGGCGACATGCCGGCTACAGTGCGCGCCGAGCTGGAGCAAGAGATGCAGGCTCTTCATGAGCGGAGGGGCGAGAAGAAGGTCAAGGCACGAAGAGCCGACATGATCAGCCGATACCACATGGTTCGATTCTTTGGTATGTGTTCGAGTATGCCCGACTAAGGACACCATCTAACAACCTCCGCAGAGAGGAAGAAGGCGATGCGAAAGCTGAAACAGGCGCAAAAGGCACTCGAGGCGGCAGAGGACAAGGACGAGAAGGCCAGGCTCAAGCAGGAGATTCACATGATCGAGGTCGACATCGCATACACACAGTACCACCCGCACCTGGAGCCGTACATCAGCCTGTGGCCGAACAACAAAGACCCGGCCAATCAGCCCAAGAAGAAGAAGCAGGACCCAGATGAGATGGACGAGGACAACGAGGAAGAGGAGGAGCAAGCGGCAGAGGGAACGCTGAAGCGACTCAGCCAGGACCTCCTGAAGAAGCCGGAGATGTGGCACACGATCGAGCAGACTATGCCAGAGGGAACGGCAGCGCTCGAGAAGATTCGCGATCGGAAGAATGCGGCCGCCTTCCTGCAGCAGCCGCTTGTTGTGCACGGGCCCAAGGCAACGCCGCCTTCCCAGGAGAAGTCGTTCGACAAGTCAAAGGCGAATTCCCAGAAGCGGGACAAGCCTCGCAGGAACGAGGTTCAGAGGAGTGGGCATTGGCAAGAGGGCGCTGGCGAGGAGGAAGAGGATGATGGCGAGGGCTTCTTTGAATAATCGGTGGAGGCCTGGATTGGTGCCCCGACTTGTGTTTGTCGGCTGGCGAAGTTGTGCTTTGCTGTTTGGGACAGGTTTACGGCTTGCATAGCGGCGTGTTGTATTGCTTCTTGGTCTTGCTTGCGGAGTAGTGCCCAACGCTCACATTCTTCCTGATGTGTCTGCGACTGAGCAGGTCAGAATAATTGATGTAGCAATAATGGTCGCTCATTCTACAAATACAAAGCCCACGGGGTAGATTCAGATACCCCGAGGCCGTTCAGAAGTCGACTTGACTGCCCGCCATTCTATTGATCGCAGGCCCAGCAAGGGCTCAACTTGATTCCCCAGGTGGTTACATGGTGAAAACATCACAAGTACGCGAGATTCGATCCACAGCCAGGCCGACGTACTTCATCGAATGACCGCTGTTGTTTATTCGACGCTGATAGTGAGGATGCAATGCAGGCACGACAACCAATGGAGTTTGGCTCTTGGTAATGCGGGAGGCCTACCACGGCTTCCTTCCAGCGCGAAATACTTATTTGGACTTGCAACTCATCTCAACTTCCTTTCAACCTCGCCAAACCTCCAAACTTTCCATCTTTCCATCTTTCCATCTTCCCCCGTCACCTCAAGAACGCAGTCATGGCTACCAATGGTGGCCCGTCAAGTGGTATCGACTGGGCGGCTCTCAGAGAGTTCGTCGCCAGGAATGAAGCCTCCGAGATGCGAGGAGAGCCTGCCCCTCTCACAGCCAGCCAACGTGAGGCTATCAACGTCCTCGTTCCGCCACCGCAGGCGCCGGTGCTGGTACAAGATAAAGACTTCAACTGGATCGGGTGTCTCCACGGTAAGTAATCTACCACAACCCTGGTGTCCGCGGTTTATTCATCTGCCTACCTATCGACCTACCTTTCTATCTATCTATGTACTAAACAAGCTTCCACGGGAAGAATGGCTGCAGAAGAACGGAACCTCCGGCAAGCCCGTCTTCTCCGTAGACAGCGTCTCGGCCTCGGCCGCCGTATACTGGCGCTGCACATGCCAGCTCCCTCCAACGTCGAAACCGTCCGTGCAGCTCAACACCTTTCCCTGTGAAGGGTTCGGCGTAGACCCCGGCCAACTGCCCCCGATGTTCGCGAGGAAGCAGGACGCGAAGTCCTTCGCTGCCCGGATGGCCTGCGAATACCTCGGTTCCAGGGGCTTTCAACTTCTTCCGGCCGCCTTGAAACCACAGCCAGGGCCTCMCCCTCCAGAAMCCCCGCCTGCGCCATTGGGAAATGCGCCGAGCAGACAGGCTGCGGGTCAGGAGGAGGCCGAAGAAGCTCTGACTGCGGGCTCAACCAACCCACCACCACAGCCTGCTGCCACGGCCGAGTCAACCCTGGATGACGCTCCTTCAGTCACCGTCCGCATCTTCGACCTAGCCAAGCAACTCAGCCTACCAGCTCCGCAGTTTCACGTCACGCAGGACCCCTTCCTCCAAAGTTGGAATGGTCAGTGCGATTTTCAGTTCAACCCCAGAGTCCCGGATGGTCTGGGGAAGGTCATCCACGCACCGTCACAGAAGGCCGCAAAAGAGATGATGGCAAAGGCGGTCCTCGCCTGGATGCTGCAAGAACAGGAAGACAGGCTTGGGGTCAAACAGAAGTTCATCGAGGAGTAGGGTAGCGTCGAACTCAAGGCTGTGGCGAACCTCCAATTGAGCAGTTGATAGGAGCGTTCTAGATGTTAGGGGGATACAGGAACATATTGCTACAAGTTGATACACCTCACCGCCGTTATCTCCATACCAAGAAATTGCCACTATATCGTTCAAGTGAATGCACATTTGTCCTTCATTCGGAGACTCGGGATGTAGTTGCGATGCTTGGCGCATGGCGAACCAACCTGATAGCCAAATCCCAGCCCGCCTCGGACAGACCCTTGTTACTGCCAGTTCAGTCAGCGAGCACCCTGACGCCTCAACCATCCCAATGCAGACCACCTGACCTCCTACGTATGGCTCCCGGGCAATTTGAGGGTGGATATCAGTTGAAGGCACAAAGTTGCTGTGAACTTATATCGCCAGGCTGCCCTCAGGTGCCCCGACCCCGCCAGTATGTCTTTCTGGGCGGCTCGGATCGAATTCGCTAACGAATGTTGGCCATGAAGAATCACACGTTCAGTCTCAGAACCACGTCATGCTCATCTGCCGGGTGCACGTTGCTCGCCCGTGGTGTTGGCCATTGCTGCAGAACTCGAGAAATGGGCTGGCCTACGATGTAGATGGTGTAAGTCGCGACGAATCTGATGCCCAATTGGAGATAGCCCGTTGAATTCAGGTAGACGCCATAACCCAGTACCCTTGCAAGCAAAGATGGCAGATTGCTGTTCAAGCCAGGCCCAGGACCTTTCGCAGCTTCCTCTATTAGCTGTAAGCGGTTCCTCGAGTGTCAAGCTAGTGCTGGCACGGTTGTCGACCAGCTCAGTAGAGCTCAGACAGGGAGCGAGCAAGCGAGAGATTCGGCAGTGGATCTGCAGACCTGCCGCGATTCCTCCACAACCCGACCGTGGACGCCAGGAACAACAAGTGAAGCACACAAAGCAAAGATGTTTCAATGTACATACAGCTGTAGGGATCTCGCGGTTTCTGGGCCCGTGCAGCGAGATACAGCATGCATGCCCCTTTCGACTGCAGGAGGCACAGGTCGTCTCCTTGCTGCTGGTGGAGGCCAGACTCCATCGGACGACAGATGCAGAAGCACGGGACACTAGGCCCCGGGGTTTCCCTGTCCTTTGGTGACCAGCCTCCCGAATTTTGTACCAAGCTGAGAGTGTTTGCAGCCTCATCGCAGGCCGCTCCATGGCAAAGAACAGGGAGCCATGGGTGAACGGGATTTGTTTCTCAGGAAACTGCCGTGCCACCGCTGTCGTGCCGGGTCGACCGTGGTCGTTGTTCTGTTTGGGGAGCTCCGCAGCGAACACAACCGTGGAGCCTCATCCACTCATCCACGGACCCCTCAAGACCCCAAGTCAGCGGGCTGCTTGGCTTCAGCTGCCATTGCGGCGCCGGTGCGTGGGCGAGCTCTTGATTCCACCTGATGGGGGCTCTTTTGGCATCTGGCGCGAGAGAAGTGGAGGGAGTTCGGACGTTTGCTGGAGCGATGTCACTAGCCTGAGACTGCTTCTAGATTAAGGTCCGTCGTTTCCCTGTCGCCGCCCCACTGGAGGGAGCTTGGGACAACTGCGCTGTCGCTGTTCATGGGTGGAAGAGCCTCGACACCCTAGGATCTCGTCTGCAGAAGCATGGACGCCGCATGGTTGAATGGAAGCGCCATTGGGCAGCGGACTGGAGCATTTGTGTGCTCGCGAGGGGCCCATCGAAGGGAAGCGAACAGCGATATGCACAGCAACAAGTGCATGCTTTGCATGAGTGGGTGTTCGGCGGCCCGTCGAGCACAGGTGGATTAGTGATGACGGTGTTGTGCATGTCGTTTGCTGCGTCCATTCTCAAGAAGATGCTGGGTCGCGAAGCAGAATCCTGAGGGCGGTCTTCTGTCCTCTGTAGCGGGAGGCTGGATTATAATCTGCAAGAGGCTGGCGGGATGCGTGCTGCTGCACTTCTTCAGGTGATGGAATGGTAGAGACGCAGGACTGTGGATGTGCTAAAGCATGCGCCTGCCATGTGCTGTGATGAATGGTGCTGCATGGTGCAGCCCGGTTCCCCGCCACTGGCAGTGCCTTCCTCCTTGCTTCTCCCACCTCACCTGGACAGGCACAGGCTCTTGGGTGCGGGCACCCATCGTAGCGCAACCTGACCTGACTACTAGGGTAGGTCCTTCCCCCCTGCTCAACGGCCCGGCCTACGACCATCTGGTCCTAGCAGGTGGAGGAAAGAACAGACGACAGACGGTGGGCCCGCTCGACGGGAGGGAATGCACGGCCAACTCGGGTGGTCTGGCATGGTTCATGACCGGGATCAGTTGGATCGTCACCTGTAGCTTCCTCTCCTGACGCATCCCATGGCGCTGTGTAGCCGGCTGGCGGGAGACTCGACCATCCTGAGGTCTTTTACCTTCGTTGGCGTCCTCTGCTACGAGCAACGGTCTCCTTTTGGGCTTCTGGAGATCGCATCGTGGTGCTACGCCCATTCCGGACTTGTCGCCCGTCTGTCTGGCCTGGTCTCCCTTTAGGCCGCGCCCCTCGCTGATGATCATCCTCTCGTCACTTGCATCTTGATCCTTTCTTTTCCTCCTCGGCTGCAGCTGGGAACGCCATATTCTCGGCTTCGAGTCACCTCGCGTCGTCGGCGAGTCGTACCTCTCTCGCTCTCTTCTCTCTCTCTTTGTCGTCGAAAACACCAGACCACCATTCTTTGATCTCCACGAAACCGACCATCATACCCGTCACGAACGACTGACGAGATACTAATCCCCTATTTCCTTTCCCCGTCGATCCGGACGAAACCCCCAAAGCGAGACGACAATACCGACTCGACCCCCCTCGGCTCTCCGTCTCCCCAGAGCCACGAACAGCGCCGTGTCTCATTGACCCCAGACCTTCCTCTGTTCGAGCAATAAGAAAGCGCCTGTAGCGAGAAAGCCGTAGGACAAACACCCGGTTCTTTTGGGTGACATATACGAAGCGATAGGCGAGGAAAGCCCTGCGAGGATCAGAGAAACAAAATAGCGACACCAGGGGCAGCGAGACTCACTCGGAAGGATCGGAAACACTTGGAGTCGTGGGATCCCGGTGCATCAGCTTTGAAGCGGCTTTGTTGGGGCGGGGGCCATCTGAGGAAACCCCGAAAATAGGGGCCAGACAGACAGCATGACAGCGCCAGCAGCAGCCAGCGGCGTCGAAGCGGGCCATGGCCCGAATTCGCCCCAAAGTCTCAGCGCTCCCACAGCAACATCTTCTGTGACAGGTAGCACGGCATCACGGGCCTCGTTTTCGCCGTCAGAGTCAACGTCCAGCTCAACCCAGACTTCCCCTTATCACACCCATCGCCAAAACCACAACTCGTCAAAACTGCCCGCTTTCCGCTTCGCCGACCTCAACAACAAGCAGCAGTCACTGAGCCTGCCCTCGCCGCAACAACACCATTCAGCTGTTCAATCGCCCGCGTCGCCCCGCTCGCCTCCTCGTCAATCACAATCCATTGTCGACGACGCAGCCCGCGACCCGAACCCGCCGCTGCAGAAGCATCTCGGCGGAGACGGCAGTGCTAGTGACAGCGGTCATCATCATCAAAACAGCCCACCTCTAGGGGACAGCCCGCGCCAACACGCCATTGGTTCGAGCCCCCCGCGCCTGACAACACATCAGGCGCAACCTTTGCATCACCACCACAACGAGCAACAATCCCACCCTCGGGATCGTCACGACCACCCCTCGTTAACGCCACGCGACTCCAACGACGACGACGATTCTGCAGCCCGTTCTCGCGCGAACCCGCGTTCTCGCGCATCGACTTTTCAAGCGACCGCTTCGACCACCCCTTCGACGACCACCTCGAACGCGCGCCCTGCTTCATTTCCCGATTCGCCTGCCGGCCCGCGACCGCCGGCGACGACGACCAACGAGACGAGCGCAAGGACCCAATATCGACGGGCACCTGCATCGCGCGGCTCGAATGGTACCGAGAGCGCGTCGGACGCACCAATCCTGACCTCGCGACGCCAGGACTCGATCGAGTCCACGGGCGACAACCCGACCAAGGAGTGGGCTCAGGGTCAGAGAGAGTTACTACTCCCCAAGTCTGTCCAGACCACGATTTCGACCGATGAGAAGCGACAGACGACTCGCTCGCGGCCTCCCCTTTCGTTCAGGAAGCCCAGCAACACCACCTCTGGATCTGTCCGCGTCGCGCCAATCCGATCCTTCCGCTCCTCTGGCTCCCGACGCAGTTTCGGGCTAGATATGAACTCGTCACCGATTCACGCTGGCGACTCGTCCGGCGACGATTACTCCCACACCGATTCCAACCACCGCGACCGCACCCTGCAAGCACTGGAGGGCAGGTCAGACGACGAGATATTGCAGATGGCCTCCCGGCACGACGCGCTGGATGGCGATGACACGACTGGAGATGTCTTCATGAAGATTGCCCGGCAAGAAGCCCCGCGCACCACCGGCGGCGTTGATGGAAATGCCATAGCCGATCATGGCAACGCTATCGTAAGTCAAGGCTGCCCCTGCGCTTGATTTCCTTCTGCATGTTTCGTGTTGATTTTAGCGCTCCTCGCAATGGCCGTGCCCAGACAGGGGTGAGCATCCGTTCGCGAGGTCGTCGGAACAGAGGACGAGATAGGTTACTGGACCATCTCGATCAAGCGGGATCAGTGCACAAGCGTGCTAGCGGGGTATCCTCTGCCTCTACTTCCTGGTCATCATCCCTTGGGTTGCATCCGGTCCTTCTGATCTTCCCCCACTGCTACATTTCCCATAACACGTTCCCTTTAATTCCCCGATGAATGCCACCTCCCTTTCCTAATGTCTTGCATCGACATCCTCGTGCTGGCGGGGCACAATTCTAGACAATCTTCTTGCTCCATTGACACAAGTCATGTACCGCCATGGAGTGTCTTGAACTGACAGATGAACAGTCGCGTGTTACTCGATCTTCACATCGCCGTCCCCTCTCGACCAATCTGCCGTCGACATACCAGCCCACGTCTCCACAGCGCCCTCGACGTCTGTCTGACCAACAGGACACAGCGTCGGTGCGATCACGGTCGCGTCAAGTTGATGACGACGCCAGCACCGACATCATCAGCCGCGTTCCCTATCGTGGGCTGAGGGAGAAGGCTGCTTCTTCCCACCCCGCCGAGGACTCCCGTCTGTCTCGGGCGCCGGGCGCCGGGCATCGTCCCTCCCCGATCACCCCGCGGTCTTACGCGTTTCAGGACAGCTCCGCTGAGAACTCGGCCTACGCACGAAGAAGGACATCGATCACTGAGAGCAACGCCGGGTACTCTGGCCGCAACCCTGCGTACCGCCACTCGAGCCTCATTCATGGTCCATCACGTACATTCAACTCTTCTCCGCTTGCGCCGCGCACCGCAGAGCCTCTGCGGCACGATTATCACCACCTTGAAGGAACCGAGTCGACGGCGTCAACCACGGCGCCCTCAACGGTGTGGGATGAGCTGGATGACCTCAAGTCGCGTATCCACCGTCTTGAACTGACAGGGAAGCTCCCTTCGACCTCGAGCGCTGCCATGCACAAAGCTCTCGATGAAAGGCCGCCCACAGCGACCAACACAACTGTCTCGACGTCGCCGAAGCAGACCACCGGCAATGCCCTGGTGAGTCTCAATGACGCTAGCAGCACAACGTCCTCTCAGAAGGAGGCTCAGCCGCTGCTCGTCTCGGCTCTCAACCAGTCCAAGACTCTCCTCAGCGAGGAGGTCTCCAAGGCTCTCGAAGCTGCCGCATCCGATGCCGTTTCGCTGCTCGCCATGATGGGCACTGCTGGACAACCGGGTCCGATCTCCAGCGGCGCCAGTACCATTGGCGCCGGCGGCACTCTGACAGACCGCCAGCTTCGCCGGCGCGCGGAGGGCATCTGCCGCAGCCTGACAGAGCTGGTCATTGCGCTTAGCGATGAGGCAGGCCAGCCTCCAGCTGCGAAGCCAGTGGTCGTGCAGACGAATATCCCACGAACGGAAGCCCCGACGACGCCGACTCTCACCAAAGCCTTCCCCAGCCTGTCCGGCCAAACACACCAGCGCAGAAATAGTATCACCAGCGAGCAGATCGAGCGGCCCGACAGCATTCCTAGCCCGCGTGCCATGTCGAAGCTCGAGGAGCGGAGGAACACCATGCTCAACGCCAGCGCCCTGCCTGCTCCTCGACTTACCCAGGGCCCGGGCACCCCAGTCGCCTCCGTCGCAGGATCAGCAGCGGGACGCAAATCGTCCTTGCTTATCAGCCGCACGCGCAGGGCCGTTACCGAAGAACCTGAGGAGGGCCGGCGGTCGTCCATGATGCTGAGAACCCGGCGAGCAGGTACGGAAGAGCCTGAAGAGGGCCGGACGACCACCTTGCTCCGAGACAGGAAGGCCAACATTATGGCCGAAAACGACGACCTGCAATTCAGACCCCCTTCCCGGGCTGCCACGGACCTGAACTCGCCTCGCGCCGTGTCTCACCAATACCCCTCGAGTTTCCAGCAGCAGGACAACTCATCCACGGCCTCGTCGGGTCTGCCACGGCGTCGTGTTGGGTCATCGATGCTCGGCAGCTCCCGCCTGGCGTCTCCATCCACCTTTAGCGGTCGCCGATTCCTCGAGCGTTCAACGCCCGAGCGCGACGGCAACAGCTTCGCCGACAAGTTGGCCGAGGATAGGGGCCAGCGACAAGTGTCCCAGACACCGTCATTGCTCAGCCGAACAACAAGCCTCCTCCGCCGACCAAACCGCGACAGCACCATTACGAACTCGTCCACGTCTGCCCAGGCAGGCGGGTACCGATGATGGCTTTACGAACCTGACATACCGAACGAGTGAAATGTATGATTAGACTCCTGTTTTTGTTCTCACGCTGGCGTTGTATTGTCACTACTGGCATACCTTCATCCTCGTCTTGGACTCTGCATCGGCTCTTTTTTTCTCCATTGCAAGCTGGCCAATGACGACGACTCACGACGGACGGCTCACTGTTGTTTTGTTTCCCCATGTTGTCACGGCAGAGACCCGTGATTGTATATCAAAACTTCCCGGTCGGGGAGATGGGCAGGAGTTTGGGTTGCCTGGAACCATGCACAGATCGCATCAGGATGCACATCAAGAACGGGCCGGCTGACGCCCTGGACTCGCCGAGTATGAAGGTAGACACATAATGTATGAGTTCTCTGAGAGCCTTTGCGTTGATATTGCCTACGTGATACTTGTTGGCCGGACCTGTCTTGAGTGAGCTCAGACGTCGGACAGACACATCATGCTGGCTGACATTGCTAGGCACTTCTCTAGCCGATTCCCTGGATGCGAATGTATGCCTGAATGCTAGGACTTTGAGAATCGTCCAAGTTGGTATACTGGGTGGATGAGGTTGTTGCAGTTCAGGCCGTGACTCAGCCGGCAAACAGAGACCGACCGCCTCGCCCCACTTCGTCCCCAATTCGCCTCAGTGTCTCTTCAACTTCAACCCATTTCACTTCCGTGTCCACCTTCTCACACCTGAATCTAGGTACAAAAAGGGGGCATCTTTCCCTTGAAATCACTCTTGTCTCTCCCGGACTCGTCGACACTCTCTTGATCCGAGTCAATCAACAACGGTTGACAGTGAAGAGATATCAAAGTCGATCAACACTTCTTCAGTCCTTCGTTCTGCCTTTCCGCAACAGCAAGCTCCTCACGACAAACACTGTTTCTCTCAAACGTTGCGTCCTAGAGCAAGGCGACATGGCTGAATCAGAAGCTGCCCACTTGGAAATGGAAGACAAGGCCGCCCAGAGCAGGCAAGGAGGCCGGGGAGGAGGCCGTGGCGGAGGTCGCCGCGGCGGCGGCGGAAGGCCCCAGGACCGCAACGTACAAGTCTCAAAAGCCCTCTCGAAACTCCTGCGCCACCAGGCCGACAACGCCGGCGTAAAGCTCGACGAGGGCGGCTGGGCCGAGCTGGACAAGGTGGTGCGTCTTCCCTTGGGCAACACCGCCCGTCGCTCTACCTCTATGGAATGCCCCAACTAACACACGCCCAGCTCGCCTACGGCCCCATCCGCTCCCTGAAGACGACCCTCGACGACATCACCTCCGTCATCGCCACGAGCGACAAGACCCGTTTCGCGCTCAAGGCCAACCCGGCGACCAACCCCGCCGCAGAGGCCGACGCATCCACGGACCCGGCGCACTGGCTCATCCGCGCGAACCAGGGGCACAGCATCAAGCTCGACTCGGCGGCGCTGCTGGGCCCCATCACGCTCGAGGCGGGCAACGTGCCCCCCGTCGCGGTGCATGGGACGTACCTCGCGACATGGCCGGCCATCGAGGCGTCGGGGGGCCTGAAGCGGATGAACAGGAACCACGTGCACTTTGCGGCGGGGCTGCCGGAGGAGATCGGCAAGGAGGTCAGCGGGATGAGGCGAGACGCGGAGGTGCTGGTGTACGTCGATGTCGAGAAGGCGCTGGCGGACGGGATGCTGTGGTGGAAGAGCGAGAACGGGGTCGTGCTCACGGAGGGTGACGCGGATGGGATGGTGCCGAGCCGGTACTTTAGGGAGGTTGTTGGACGGGTGAAGGATGTCGGGACGCTGTGGAGGGATGGGGAGAAGGTCGCTGAGATTCCGGAGGGGGTGAAGGGACGAGTACCGCCGAATGGCCGGAGGGGCGGCGGCGGAAGGGGTCGCGGAAGGGGGTGAGATGCTGGTGCTCAGGGCGAGTTGAACTCAGGAGAGGTTTGGATCTCCGTGCTTGGGGTGTTTTAGACAGAGAAGATGATGCCAGAGTCATCGAGACGTGGGCGTGTATGAGAAATGAAATCATATCGTAGTCTTACCATTTTGTGAGGGTTGAGGATGAGGCAAGATGCAAAGTCGCCTTGCTAGCCTCGCGTGCTCAGGAGATTTGACACTGAGACTTGTACAAGTCGATCCCATGTCTGGCGAAGCATATGGATGGAGAGCAGTCGAAATGCAGAAAGTACTATTCCCTCAGCAGAGACTCTGGCGTCCTGCCTAAAGTTGCCTCGAGATGTCAAGATATCACACTTTTGTTCTCACCGGCTCGGGCCTGGGTAGATGAGCGGGCAACTCTCAACCTCCGACTGCTATCCTCTCGAACGAGGCCATGCCTCAGCCCAACCATATACCGTTCAGGTTTCCCGCCAGCGCATAGCTGAGCTCGTCCCAGCAGTCCACTCAGGACCAGGAGAGATTCGCCAACCCCTTTACTTATGCGAGCACGTTCGTCCCAGCAGGCAGCAGCATACAAACCTGTGTAGATGGTTCGATCAGTTTGTCCCAGAAGCCCAAAGTCGCAAGGTCAGCTTCAGGGGAAGACCAAACGACAGCTGGACGGGACCTCGAACGAGGATCACCCGTGCCTCCCTCTCCATCAAAGTTTCGAAGAAAATAATAAGACGACCTTCATGGGTGATTCTGACAGTATAATAAGTACGTAAGAACGAGAGCCTGAATCGATCTGGAGCTAGGGCATCTCCAAACAAGAAGTCCCTGCCAGCATCCCCTGGTTTCTCGGAACGCGTTACCGAAGAAGCTCGGCCCTCCGCCTCCGTCCCCGGCATCTGCCACGGTGCCCTGCTTGAGCGTGTTTCAAGAACCGGGGCATATGGGATATTGGCATGGCAACGGGCATCAGGTGACAGGGCGGGTGTTTGGGCGCTGGTTATTTCTGTTTCTGTGTCTGCCTTGCGGCAAGGCGCCCACAAAATACATGGGCGGCCCAGCTGTGTTGCCGTCCAGATATGTAGGTTGCCTTTGAGTTCTCTCGAACCGAGCAAGAGCCAATCTCGATTTCTTCACACTAGGAGAGAGGACATGTTAATTTCGTAATGTTAAGGGTGAGGTCATCTATATTACTGTATCTGAGGCTCGATCTGAAGTCTGCTGGGGACGTCGTCGTTTCGAGGAAGGCCGTCATTTCTGTGAACCTTTGTTCTGCCCCGATATCTCGGCCGAGACACGATGCATGACGAGCCTCGCCATAGAAGGAATGCCCGTCGCCGATGCTGAGACGACAGGTCATCCGCCGCTCGGCCCCAAGGGCGCCAACATCGCCAGATCGCTTGGATTAGCAGGCTAAACCGTCACGACTCGAGACGAGAGCGCTCAAGCCACGGCGTGATCACCGCAGGGAGCTCGGCAACGTCGTCTCGTCGCGGACGAACAGCAACAATCATGCGACCATGCGCACATGCTCCCCTTCATCTGGCAGCATGGCACCTTTTCGGCTCCGAGGGCAGGGTTCCGCAGGGCGCCGCAAGGATAGGTACCCGTCCGTCTGTCTCCATTGAGATCTCGCGTCCGTTCGTCTGCTCGCATATGATGTGCGCCCGGACGGAGGAGCAGGGGGTTTGGCGATCAGTGAATGAAGGGGCCCGGTTTGAGCAGGCGCTGAAACGCGGCTTGCGTCGAGAGGCAGTGCTCATCACACGCCGCATGGCACGATGATGGTGCCAGGCTGAGAGCCGCGATGGCATCATTGTGTGTTTTGTACATTGATTTTGGTCATGATGGGAGCTGTAGAGCTGTAGCCTCGGCGAGGACTGGAAACGACATGACCAGCGCTGTCGAGACGGAGACACCTTGAAGCGATCAGCACCACGGAATTGGGACAGACAAGAAAGGCCCCGGTGTACTTAGCCAAACGTAAGTAACACGTTGAAGACTTTCAGGGGTGCTGGACGTCGTCGGCGAGGCTGGAGTCGAGGGAGATGAGATCGCAGATCCTTGATGTCTAAGACAGAGGACCACGATGCAACGCGGCTCAAGTGTCTCTCCCGATCTGGCAATCTGGATACGAAATGGCGGGGAGCTTGCTTCTGCCACCATCCTGGAGGAATTCGCAGTCAGATGGGACCCCTGTCGATCCATTCCAGGACCCAGGGCATCAGTCCTCAGAAGGGAAAGCCAACGGGCCCAGGGCCCCGAAGGGAAAATGGATCCTCTTCTCTGTCGCGTTTCAGATCCTGCCAAGCTCCCGAGCAGAGACAAAGAATTGCATCGAAATCTTTTTTCCTCGCGAAATAGAGAGCTGCGGCGTGGCCACCCTGAAATCTCCCTCTCTCCCTCACTCCAACTCCCACGCGACGCGATCGGCGGCCTGCGTCGAAGAAGGGTCCAACGTGAGAAACGCATGCAGAGTGGCAAACCGAGAGTGACATGTGCAGATGCGCTCTCCGTGGGATTGGCCCCCCTGAGCGAGAAATTGCGATGAACCATCTCACAGCCTTCGTGGTGGATTTTTGGCTGACGCCGCGCCCCAAAATAGCCCGCCGTCAGTTGGGCGGACGACCCGGAGGATGACTACGGGGGAGAGCCGACCAGCGCCGGGTGTCGTGTGCTCAGGGGAGCCAACGGCGGGCGGGAACGACACGAGGATCCGGCCGGCGGGAGAGGCGATTCTAGACCGACCCGAGCGAGTGCCACCCGTCGTGCCAGTCACCGCCAGCCGTCACGCCATGCCGAGGGGAGGCGACAGAGAAAAGAGTGACAAGCCAAGACGCATGGCGGCTAACGACCGACTCCCGTGTGGCCAGTCCGTGATGAGCATCGACGAGTGACAGTTGGCCCGTTGCCGTGGGGAAGCACGCAAAGACCAGGCCAGGCCAGGCCAGGATGGGATTCCCATGTCGGCGGACGAAACGGCAATTTCGTGGTCCGCGTACAAGGCCAACATCGGGAGTCGGCCGTGGGCAGAATTATACTTGTATCCATCCTCGTGATGGATGGTCAACGGTGAGCACGGGACAATGCGTGGTCCCAGCTGCCGGTACTGCGAGATGGAGCCAAGGTCGTATATCGGCGGCTGCTTTTCTGTCTGTCAAGCTGTCTAGGGAGGAGGGCGATGGGTGTGATCGAAGGCCATCTCAGAGGCGATCTGCATGGAAATCTCTTGCCGACGCCATGCCGATCTTGCCCGTCCGGGATCGAGGGGCTGGAAGAGACTTCTGCTCGACGACTGCAGATGTCTAGCCTCTTGCCTGCTTGCCTGCCAACTGCTCGCCTGCTGCCAGTGGGTGATCAGTGATTTGGTCTTGTCATGGTCAAGTAAAGTTCCGAGTGCTGACAACCGATGGAAGGAGATCGCGCGGTAGAGCGCGCCTTGGCAAACGCCATGTGAGAAATAACGGAGCCGGACCCTCGCACCCCTGCCGGGGTTAATCTTTGGTACGACCGTGTCATTGGCCCGAGTATGACGCCAAGTCGAGGCTATAAATAGGACCCCGGTCTGGTGTTTCGCAGTCACCGGCCACTGAGAGGCCGCCACCGGTTGTTACTGGCGCCCCGCCCGTCCCACCAAGTCGTGCATGTCGGCCATTCACAGTCGCCGAGCCCGCAACTCCCGCGCCTCGAGCTCTTCGAGGAGGGCGGTCATCCTTTCGGAGGATCAAAGGGCTTTCGGCTGTGCGGCTTCGTCAGGACTCGGGGGACTCGGGCAGTCGGCAAACTATCGACTCGGAGATATTTCTCTGCTTCCCCGTGTGTCCGGGGCTGCGCAGTGGCGGACCCAGGAATGCGACGAGAAGAGCTGGTGTCGATGTCCTTCGTGCTCAGCTTGTGCGGTACAGCCTACAGGCAGGCAATTCCACCTGCAGGGCCATAAGCGCCAGGTGCCTGTTCCAGAAACCGCCGCGGGGCGGGACTTGGGTGATGAAGGGGGCCAAGGGGAGAAGACGGACAGGGCCAAGGGCAGGGTTGGGAAACACGCGCATCCTTGACCCCTGAACTGTTTGCACAGGCCAGCCCCTTCTTTGAGCTGGTGCTTGTCCCCTCGTTGTCCCCTCGTCGCCGCGGAGTCTGTACGAGTCGCGAGCCGAGTATCTCCTCCGTGGATGCCGCGCAGTTGGCCGCATCAAGAGGGCGGACTAGCAGACAGAATCTCGGACATGGCATGGAGATGCCGTAGGAGGTACCTCCAGCCTTTGTAAGAACCTCGCCGACCAAAGAGAAGGAGGCGATGCTGGGGATGCAGAAGAGAAAGCGGCCTAGCCTGGTCCCCCATTTCAACCTGCATCTTGCCGAAGCGGGTGCGCTGCACGTCCCCCCCACCTGTGCCAATCACCTTCCCGCCGCGCCCATTTTTGGCGCTGGACGATGCCGTACCCGCTGTACAGCCCGTCACAGGCCTGTAGCCCAGCCCTGGACAGACTGCGGAAAGCCCGCCCAAGAAAGCCCAGTGCCTGTGCCGTGCTGCGGTCTGCTCGCGCTGTGCCCCAATTCCCACCCCCCAAACCCCCCAGTCCATGTCAACCTCGACTTCTTCCCATCCGCTTCCCTTCCACTCCTCCATCTTCGCCCTCTCCTCCTCCAGACTGACCCGATCTTCCTCCCCTCCCCCCAGCCGCCGCCGCCGCCTGCCCTTCTCCCATTCGCCGTCCCGTCTTTTCTTCTTCCCAATCTCTTTTCCCTTCGAATCGCCCGTTGCCGCTGTGACACCCGGCGCTTCGACCGACATTGGACACTTGGACGGCCAACTCGCGCGCTGAGACCTTCCTCCCCTGTCCTTCTCACTCAGCTTCCTCCCGAAAGACCGTGGCTGGTGGCACACACACACACACACACCAACCGGGCACTACGTACTTTCTGCTCCGGACACTCGCCTCGCCTCTTCTTCTTCTCCTCCTTCACATCCTCCAACCCCCGACACCCTTCCGCGCGCCATCGACGACACCTCAGTCGCAACCACTCGACGAGAACGCCGCCAGGGCAGAAGCACCCTCGGAATAATCACAGATCACACTCTTCCCGCGGGACTCGACTGCGACAGGATCCAGCAGCGCTGTCCACCAACCGTCGCCGCCTCCCGCGTTCCGCTCCTTGACGATCCTCCGAGCAGGACGGCTTCACTTTCTCTTCTAATTCACCTACGCCGACGCTCTACTATCGTGCTGGGTCCTTCTCGCACGATTCGAACACTTGAATATCCGGGAAGAGACAGGCGTCGAGAGTCACTACACACAGAACCATGCCTTCCGCGGCAGCCAGGCGGCTCTACGAAGACCAAATACCGCCTTTCATGACAGTATTTGACCTCGATGCGGAAACAATCACAGACCAGGAAACCGTAACAGTACTCGAACCGAAATTCCTCGACATGGACGGCTCCGGCGCCCACACGCTGGGCAAGCATGTCACCGCGCAAACCCTGCGATCATCCACCATGACTGCAGACTCCATGCACAAGCACCACGATAGCACCTCGACACAGGCTTCCGAGTCGGCAGAGTCCTCGCCCACGACGACTCTCTCCACAACAGACTCCTCTCCGTTGTCGGATCCTTCGCCCTCCTCTTCGCCCGACTCGCCCATCAACCTGGTCCCTCTCTCATCCTTCCCTGCGACGTCCTTCGGCAGCCTCTCTAACAGCACACTGTCGATCCCGGAGACCTCGGCCATTGCTCCGACAGGCAGGCCCATGACTTCGCCCGCTCCCAGGCGGCCGAAGAACATGAAGGGCCTGTCCATCCAGCCTCCCTGCATCTCGGCTCCCAAGCCCATCGCCGAAAGCACGATGAACGCGGAACCCGCATCACCCTCCTTCATCAAGCCTACCATCCCGGCCATGAAGAGGAAACCGAGCCAATTGAGCCTGAAGACCAACTCTTCCGACCTGCTCACGCGAACCACCCTGGAGGTGCCGAGCACGCCTGCGATGCCGCCAATCCTGCAACGACGCGCCCTGAAGCACTCGACCTCGTCTCCCCACATGCTCTCCTCTCTCAAGTCTGCCACCTTTGGTCCCGCTGGCGGCATGGGCTTCCCCCAGGTCCACGAGAGGAATGAGTCGGGCCTCTCCGAGCTGCTGCGGCCTTCCAAGATCTCCATCGGTGTCCCCTCTTACAACCCACCCATCACTGAGGAGGACTCGCCCATCAGGACCCAGATCGCCAACAGGTCAGGCATGGATGGTGTTCCCTGCGACGAGAGCGAGCAGAACGAGGACCAGAAGAGCCCAGGGTACCCCAACGGCCCCATCGCCATCTACGATGATGATGTGTTCCTCTACCTTGAGCCCTCGGCAGAGGAGGCGGCCCGTTTCGACACGGTCATCAACGTGGCCCGCGAGGTCAAGAATCCGTTCAACAACCTGCCAGTCGCGGACAAGCCTGCCGCTCCCAAGCAGGAATTCACTGACAGCCCGATCCCCGATACGGCGGTGACAGACGCCAGCTTCTCCACCGCCTTCGAATTCCAGCCTACACCGATCGATGACCGGTCAGTCGAGACGCCCACAACGCCCAAGGCCTCGGCGTTCCCTCCCAAGCAGCCGGAGTACATCCACATGCTCTGGGATCACAACACTGACATCGCACCGGACCTGATGAATCTCTGCGAGACCATCCAGTCCAGGACGAAAGAGGGCAAGAAGGTGCTTATTCACTGCCAGCAAGGTGCCAGCCGCTCCGCGAGTTTGATCATTGCATATGGCCTGTTCCGCAACCCCGAGCTCAGTGTCAATGACGCCTATTACGCAGCGCAGACCAAGAGCAAGTGGATCAGTCCCAACATGAAGCTGATGTACTGCCTGCAAGACTTCCAGAAGGAAATGAACAAGAGGAAGACGGGCCCCGGATCTGCTTTCCGCCCTCGATCGGGCAGGAGCCCCACGAAGCACCGCCTGACGCTGTCAGCTGATGCTATTGAGATCTCGCCCAAGGAGCCCAGGACAGCTCCTCTGCCTGACGAGAACGACGACTCCCGCAGCCCTCAGAGCGAGGCTCGCGATAGCCCCGCACGCGCCCGAGGATATTCGACTCCCAACATGAACCCGGTGACTCCAGGCCCGTCATCCGCCCCTTCGAGCTTCTGGTGGGCTGAGCTTCAGAGCCAGTCGGAGGAGGGCAAGCCGGCCTATTTTGACCTCTCCCTTCCTCAGGTGCCCCCAGTACCCCCGGTTCCCGAGATCAAGCAGCCGCCGCCATCTCTGAGCATCTCGAGCATCGGCTCGCCTAAGGCTGAGACGTTCGCCGAGTCTTTCTTCAGGCCGCCGCCGTCCCCCGGATTCGGCACTCATCGGTTCGGTGGTCCTTCGTTCGGCGGTCCCTCAACTATCGGTGGTTTCGGCTTCGCCAGCTTGAACCTCGGATCAACGCCCAGCCCGGAGCCGCAACCGCAGCCGCTCCCCTCTCATGGGTTCGACTTTGGCTTCGCACCGATTGCGGCGGCACCAGTACCGACGCGAGCACCGCCGCCAGCCCCTGAGCCTGTCGAGCGCAAGATTACCATCATCGGCGCCTACCCCGAAGACGACGCGCTGATGTCGCCTAGGCTCGAGGCCATGACCAACAACCCGCTGCACGATCCTCAACCCGAGGTCGCGGGAATGCACTTTGTTGAGTCGCCACCAACACCGACAGATGGCCTCTTTTCGCCTCGCGAAGGGTCCTTCCCGCGGGATCCTTTCGGATTCGGCTTCGGTCGCCCGTCGCCCGTAGCCGACCCGCGCAGCCCGCCCACAAAGGGTGAGGCCCCCATCGTTCGTTCCATCGACGATATGCTGTAAGCGCTACCAACGGCACATACCGGTCTACCACACATATTACTCCCAAGCTCTCGATACGAAGCCGCGACGCTCAGTACTCGAATGCTGGCTCGCCACATGCTCAACACGCAGCACACATCTGTTTTCTATGTTCCTTCAGCACAGCGGGCGGCACGAACCAGGCGGCCACGGTTCGTTTGCGTTTTTCAACCCGGCGTCATCACTTCCGCTACCCGGCTCACGAGTCCATGGTTGGCGGGGGGAATCAATGTAATCTAAAGGCCTCCTATCGCTGTTTTTCCTACTGTTATCTACAAACGTGGACGAGGTGAAAATGGGGCGGACATAACGGTTACTTCTCTCGTTCGCTTTATACAAAGTACCTACGGGAGGGACGGGAGTTTTACAGGGGAGTATATACTTTTTTTTTTGGCATATCCGGCAGGGAGACACGGTTGGATGATGACCGGGGACGAGCGAGGTCTGGCTTGGGAGTTTCCAGCGAGACGGGATATGGGTATGATACTGGGTTGGGAGAAGAATACACGCTTTTAGTGTGACTTGAGTGTCTTGACCTCGATGTGATTTGTGATGTGCTCTTGGGGATCGTATGTTCTGATGTGGCCAGCGAGTGATATTGACCAACGGCTTGCGTCATGTATTTCCAGGTTTGACGGTATTGTAATGTATTCATAAATGGAGAAGGCATTTTCTTTCCCTCTCGGCCTTCTCAGAGATGTGTATATGACCTTGGTCTAAACGCCCAACGCCGATCCATGATGTTTAGCGATATATACAGCCAGGGCCGTCCCAGAGGATGAGACCTGGCCGTAACAGCCCCAGCGTTACGCCTCTTCTTTCCTTTCCTCCTTTCTAGTGCCTCCCAATTCCAGCATCGCTCCCCCCCCTCTCTTCTGATCTCAACATATGGCAGCCAGCAGGCGGAAAGGAATGACTTCGGAGCCTTTACTTCTCCTTCGCCGCCGCCGCAGCCTTCTTCTTCGCCTTCTCGACCGTGGCGATGCGCGCCTCGGCGCCGATGGCGCCGAAGACGAGGCTGACACCAACCCACTGCATCCCCGAGAGGCGATGTCCGAACGCGAAGACGGAGAGGGCCATGGTGACCATCTTGCGCGTGACAGTCACGGTGACCAGCAGGACCGAGGAGAAGGTGGCGAGGGTGTAGACTAGCCACGAGGATCAGCATCCCATTCCAGTAAACGAAGAAATGGCAAAACTCACAGATGAAAACCTGCCCAACGGCACCACAGGCCGCGAAGCCGAGCACGTCCCACCAGACCGCGGGGTACCGCGCCATGAAGCCCAGCGCGGCCGTGAACTCGCCCGCGCTCCCGGCGACGTCCATGCCGAACCACTCGCCGACGCCCGTATGCACCAGCCAGGGGCTCAGGCCCAGGTACCCGGCCGTGACGGCGGTGCTGAGCAGGTTGTTCGCGCACATCATCTGCGGGCCCGTGTAGCCCCTGTACGTCGCGAAGATGTGGTCCTGCGTCGTGTTCGTCAGCCCGTCGAACAACAGGTTGATCCCCAGCAGCAGCAGCCCCCACGCCGTGTTCGCGTCCGGGTTCGCCGCGGAGCGGTTCTTCTTCGCCTTGCCACTGCCCGAGTGCAGCGTGAAGACGGCGACGCCGAGCGTCACGGTCCCGACGACAAGGTACTTGTACATGGGGTACCGGCGGCCGAAGAGCGTGGTGTGCAGCAGCATGACGGGGACGAGCTTGCAGGACTTGGCGAGGAGGAAGGTGATGTAGTCGATGTGCGCGAGGGAGGCGTAGCCGAACGGCGAGGCGAGAGACGAGGTCACGGCCACGAGGAGTAGGGGGACCACGATGCCCCGCGACGGGAAGACGGGCGGCAGGGAGCCTGCGCGGTTGCTCCACGCCAGGTAGATGTAGCCCGTAACGGCGGCGAAGAGGGACTGGATTGTGTTGAGGAAGACAGGGTACTTGAACACCTCGGGCTTGTCGGCGGAGCCATACGGTGTGGTCGTGAGCTTTTCCTGAAGATATGCCCAGGTCAGGCTGCGGAGATTAGCTACTGTGCCTGGACACGAGCCTGAGGGAGCTTCGCATCACGTACAAAGAGGCGTAGATGCCGCCAACGGCGATGAGGATCTGCAATGCGCCCGCCTCGCTGACTTTGGCGGCGGCAGATGCTGTGGTTGGCACAACCACGGGGACGGCCGTCTTGAGGTTGCCGTTTGACTGAGCTGTCGTCTCGCCGCTGACCGTGCGCTTGGGCACGTCGCGTTTGCTAAAGTACTCCGTGGAGGCTTCGCGCCGAATCGGCGTCGCTTGCTTGGAGCGCGCCATGGGTAGGTTGATGGAGGGAGTAACGGACTGTTCTGGAGGGAATCAAATGAGAAATGCCTCAATTGCTCCTGTTATCTGTCAATTATGGTAAGGACTGAAGGTGCGCAAGTTGAAGGTCCCGAGAAGAGGGGTGGTTGCAGAAGGAAATATAAAAAAGAAAGGACGTCTTGAGATGACAGTTGGCTTTAACATGCAGGACCCCAGATTCCCATGCGATCCAATCCCTCGACACTTCAATTAAGGTGCACGCACTTTGTGGGGCACTGACCTCACAGGGTCCAGTGTCCGTCTTCTGGCCGGCTTATCTTATCGACTCGCTACTGTACCGTCGCATTGGCCTATGGGATCGCCAGCGCATCACACAGTCACGCGTCGAAAGTCTCATTAAGGAACAGGCATTGCTCGAATAGTTGTATTCTGCTTGTCCACGGCTAGATTCCGCCATCTACCTAGACATCTGGCGCGGATACTCAAACTATGCTCAACAAGCCTCAGCTCAAGAAGCACCAATTACGGCCGAGCCGCGAGGACGATCGGCCGCCAGAGCAGAGGGTAAGGTATAGGGTTCGAGCGGAAAGCAGTCCCGGGGGTCGCCCCAGAAAGAGGCCGGGGGGACGGGGACGTTGCGTGAGTACGGAAAAGAGAAAGGATAGAGTGCGCGGTTGGTGAGAGAGAGAGAGAGGTAGTGAGTGAGGTAAGGAGAGGTGGTTCGGTGATTATGGCGCCCCGAGCGTCTCGGAGTTTCGTGAGATTCGATGTCGAGAGGTAAGAGGTGTCGTTCATCACGTCGTAATAGAGCATCCAGCCCTGTGACTGTCGAAGGCGGTCCGTATTTCACGTCCTGTTTCGCCGACGCCGTGCCCAGTTGCCGTATGTCCGCGAAAAAACCATGGTACAAGGATTGAGGGCCAAGATTTGCCCACAATCGGAAGTGTCGTTGCGTGTCTCCGACACTTCGAAGAAAACAGAGTAGGAAAAGGGGCCGGGGGACGAGGCCCGACGGGTGAAAGGAGAGTGTTCGACCTGAGAGATGACGAGGGGTATAACTTTTCGGTGAATTTGATGGCCAGGAAGAACTGTGACGCCGTGTCATTCCCACACTCCTTCAGCCAACGAACCAAAACAGGGGCAGCCTCGCGGCAAGTCAGGTCTGCGCAGTGCCGAACCGAGGAGTGCCTGATCCCGGCGCAAAATAAAAGAACCCAGAGAATACATGATGAATGTCGAGAGCGAAGATGACACGGGCGACTCGACCAGAGCCTGAGAGGGTTTACTCGGGAGTAGGGATCTGGCCCTGGCTGCGGCGCATCTTCTCAGCCTCGAGGTTCTCGTAGAGAAGGAAGAGCGCAGTCTCGTTAGCCTTGGCAGTGCCCAGGATGGTGAACATGCGTTCTTGAGTGTCGTCATGCGGGGCCTATCTCAGTTAGTCGGGCTCCGTCAGTCATTGGGAGGGTACGGAGACAAACCTTGGCAATGGAGATGCGGGCGCCAGAGGTCCTGCGAATCTCGCTGATCTTAGTTCCACCGCGGCCGATTATGCAGCCGACCATATCTGCGGGGATGCTGATGTTCTGAGTCTGGAGCTCCTCGCCGTTCTCGTCGTGGGTAGGGGGGCCGCGAGCGGCGGCGTCCGAGTCGGAACGGCGGTTGTAGGGGCGCGAGCCGCCGCCACTGTTGCTAAAGTCAGCGCCGTTGCCGGTCCTCAGCACGCGAGGGCTTCCGAACTCCTGGCCCCTGCTAGGGGAAGGATACGAGGCGGCGGAGGTGGTAGTGGCGGAGGGAGATGTGCCGGTACGCGAAACAGGGTTGTAGAGGACGGTGCCAGTGCCGCGCTGCCAGTCATCGACGAGGCACTTGGAGATCTCCCAAATGGCAGCCCTGATGCCCTCGGGGGAACCCTGAACCTCGACGATCCTCTCGGTGGACTGGGGGAGCATTTCCTTCTGGGCGACCATGCGAACGCCGGAATTGTCCTGGATTTGCTTGATCTTGAGGCCCTGTCGGCCGATGATGGTACCCATCTGGTTGTGGGAGATGAGGAGCTTGATGGCTACGAGAGAGGGTGGTCAGCAGGGAGGACGGGTTGAGGGTTGGAGACGGGGGGCGTGACGTACGATGGGTGCCATTGCTCTGGACGACGCCGCCCATGCCGACGGCAGGTGCGCCCTCGAGAAGCGCGCCGGCGACGATGGAGTATGCGCGGGCAACAGCATCACAGCCGCCGGTAATGGTCAGGACGCGGTCGTGGACGCCCTGGACGACCTTGCTGACACCGGCCTTGACGCCGGTCTCGTCCCTCAGGTTGGCGACATTCTGGCCACCCTTGCCAATGATGACGCCGGCCTCCTTGGACGAGACGATGGCACGGAGGGTAAGCTGGGCGACAGCGTACTCCTCCTCGGTCCTGGGGGCGGGCTCGCCGTCGGGGCCGAGGCGGGGCTCCGAGTCGTCGACTTTGAGCTGGTCGAGGGAGTTGACGAGCTCGCTGCCGTTGGGGGGGAGGGTGTCTTGGGCGGCGGACATGGCGAGAATTGCTGCGGTGGGGGTGGGATGAGAGGAGGGGTGGTTTAGACGGACGGAGGCGGCGAAGAGAAGGGTAGCGGGACGAAGGAAGAGGGCGCGCGCGATGGGGGGGAAGAAACGGCTCGGATGGGAGAGAGACGGTCGATGGGGGTGTGGGAAAGGTGAGGGTGAGGGTGGTTTGGGAGAGGTGGAGGAGGTTGGAGGAGAGGAACGTCAATCGATGCGCATTGAGGCGAGGCGGGGGGAAACGTTTTAGTCGATTGCTGCTGCCCGCGGTGTGCGTTCTGTTGTGGTCCAGAGCCAGCGACGGTCCTGGATTGGCCCTACTCGCCGTGGGTCCTCTCTTTCCGTACTCCTCAGGACGGGTCGGGGGAGCCCCGGCAGAGCGCAGGACAATGAGGTAATCACTATGGACAGCTTATGGTAAGGAGCTGGGGTGTATTCTCCTTCTTGACGATTTTCCCCTGATTTTTTTGAGCTCCTGGCGATGCTCTTCTGCGTCCGGAGTCGAAGCGACCACCGGTACCTCGCCCGTGGTGAAGTCACGAAGAAGGGTCCGGAACTTGGGACCCCACCCGCCCGCACTCGCAGAAGGTACCACTCCTGACATTTTCTGCAGGTTGAGACATGGCCAAGAGCTTAGCTCCTCGCCGCAACAAGTACCTGCCCCTCTTTGCGGTCAGGAGGCCAGGTACCGCCGGCACTTCTCCAGTGTTCCTGCCCAGAAGCCATGTTTTTTTTTCGTCAGTGCTTATCAAGGTGCGGAAGGACGTCCGACGCTATGCAGCCAGCACATTGGATCGTACCTATCGTTGGCCTAGACGAGAATGGGTAGCTCTGCCTCGCTCTTTACTAGCACACTCGGGGTCAAGAGCAACACAGCAGAGCGGGTTGGCCACCTACCTACAGCCCTGCATCCAGACCACTGAAATGCGGCCGAGCCTCGTCCAGCTTTCGAGGTGGAGTTCATACGATTGAAATCTGATCATGCAAACTAGAAGCATGTAGTTTGGTAACAGATGACACGTTCCATCGGACTAGCAGCACGTTTGCCCGGCACTTTGTGATCCTGTAGCATCTCTAACGGCCACCAGGCGTCAGGCTTGTCATACACGGCGACGACGACAGCGCACAGGGGACACATTCTCTGTGCAAGTCGAGCCCATCCTGCTCTGGAGGGATAAGCCGTAGAAACAACGAAAAGAAACATCCTGGCGTTTAGACCCAGACATATACTTGTATTGTGCTGAAAGATGAGATAGAAGAACTGCTCCCCATGCTCAAAACACCACGCTATGCACCCCCTACCTCGACCTCAGCTGCTGCTCGTGCTCCCCCCAGAAGTTCTTACAGGCCCGGTGGCCCCAGTGCTCAACCCACCACTCCCCGAAGCTGTCCTCTACCTCAAAGTCGACCTTGGCCACCCTCTCGTCCCGCTTGAGCCCGCACACAACGCACGCCTTGGGCGCCGTCGGGACCACCTTGGCCGTCGTCACCGGCAGGTTCTCTGCCACCTCGGGCACACGAAGCTGCGGCTGTCCGCCTTGCCTCGTCGCGTTGGCCGCCGCCACGGCGGACCGGAGCCGCCCGACGTGTTCCCGCCACACGCCCGCCACGTCCGCGGCCTCGCGGTCCTCGCGGGCGGCCTGCGTGCGATCCACCCCCGCGAGCTTCATCCCCTTTGCGCCGGCCGCCGAGATGGCCATGCCCTGGGAGAGGAACTTGTCACGGTGCCAGCGGAGCTTGCGCCCGGCGATGACGCGGGCGGCGACCGTGGCGAGGAGGAGGTAGGCCCGGAGGAATGTCACGGTGGCCGGGTCGGCTGTGACGCGGTCCTTGAGGGACTGGGACTGGCCAGAGAGGGGTTTGTAGAGGGACGTGTCGGCGAGGTTGAGTAGCTGGGGGAAGATGGAGAGGAGGACGGAGGGAGGTGGAATATTCGTCGGCGGAGGCGCGGAGTCGGACCCCTGGTTGTCGAGGACAGAGGACGAGACGGCGGGACCTGTGGACTTGGGAGCTGTGGGTTGAGGGTTGTCCACCGCATCCCAGTCCCAAGAGTCCTCCGTCTCTACAGGCTTGGGCGCCGGTTTCTTGGGCGCCGCCGGTTTTGCAGCCTTGATGGGCTTTGCCGTCTCTGTAGGCTTCTTCTGCCCTTGCTCCGGAGGGAAGTCCTCGAAAGGAGACCAGTCATCTTTGCCTGCGTTGGTGCCATCCCCCTCAAACGTCGGCCAAGCCGTGATGGGAGTTGGCGAGTGGTCATTGTCTTTCTTGTCAGAGGCCTGGAAATTGGGTTCTGTGGGAGTCTTCACAGCCAGTCCAGGGAATGGGTTTCGTTCCATGAAAGACGGTGACTTGGGGGCCTGAGGGTATGGGGATGTCACCGATGTGACGCTGAGAGTCGAACCATGGTTGCTGGTCCGACTTGAGGGGCCTGAGAACGATTCATTGAGTGACAATAGGTCAAGAGACAAAGGTGCCGGGGCACGAGGCTGCGACTGTGCCTGATGAATAGACTGTGCCGGTTGAGTTGATTTTGCGGGCGGCTGTTGGGGCCACGCATCGGCCTCGCTGGCACCTGTCTCGAAGTCTCCGAAATCGTCGTCGTCGCCCTCCGTGCCGTCATAATCCTCGGCGTCAAACAGTACGTTGGGGTCAGATTGCTTTGGTTGCTTCGGAGGACTCGGCCTTGAATACTGAGGAGCCGTTCTGGTCACACTCGAAGTCGAGCTGGCCGCTTGCTCCTGTTGAGATTGAGCATACGAAGCCAGGTCCACCAGGTTGTTTGACATCAGATCCAACGTCGAAGCACGCATCCGGTGTCCTTTGAACGGCCTCTCACTCGAAGTAGAGGCCGTGCTTGGCTGAGCTGGCACAGCCAGTGTTGATTTCGGCGGACCAGCGGTCGCCGTCTCAAAGTCTCCCCATCCATCGTCGTCATCCGCAGCTTGGGTTGGCTGCGAAGTGGCTGTCGAACCTGGGAAAGCCCCGAAGTCCCCCCAACCGTCACCTCCGGTGGTAGTGGCGGTTGTCTGTGCCGTTGAACCCCATGGCTGTGGAGGCTGCGGAGTCTGTCCCCGTTGAGTGGTGCCGAAAGAACTGAAGTTGAACGGATCCGAGGACGAAGTCACCGACTGCTGTGTCTGTTGAGACTGCGCCTGAGACGCTGCTGGTTGCTGCTGCTGAGATGATGGCTTCTGGTAGAAACTGTCGAACTCGGCTAGGAGATCGGCGCTCATCGTTGGCGATCGGGCACGTCCATAGATAGGGCTAAGGTATGGTTAGTTACAAGCAGAAATCAGGAGAGCTCTCACGCGAGATGAGATGAGGTTCGACTCCCAGGTGTGCGGATCGATCAGCCCGACAGATGGGGCGGGGACGAAGATCTGGGTAATGAAAATACCAGACTATTTGATGTCCACAGCAGTGGCGGCCAATACTGTTAGCTCCCTATCTCATTTCTCCAAGAAGTGGTCACTCATTTGGCGCATGCTTTCACGGCAAGTGGGGGAACGCCAAGCACGCTTTGGTCGTTAGCTGCTCCAACGTCCATGGCCATCTTAAATTTTCGAGAAGCTCCTGATACATGTCGATCTTGATCGTGTGCACAACATCGAAGCCTTTCGTTCAACACCCCATAGACCAGACCACCAGTCGTGGTTGTGCCGGTCATGATGCCTCCCAGAACCTTGGGCGCATTATGTCCACTGTGTCAATTCTCTGTCCGACCTCGAGCTCCCTTCCTGTCTGCTCTCCAGGCATGGCCAGCGCAGTCCTTCACAACGAAGGCGAAACCGTCGCGAATGGTCCTGTCTGATCGCAGGAATGTCGCGCGCGGCGACAAGAAGCCCCCGAGGCGCGCCGTTGAAGGGCCTTTCGGATCCATGAACACAACATACTTCAACCCTCCCCCGAGTACGCGGCGCTCCACATCCCCGAACCCCAGAATCACCTCGCGGTCCGGCGCAAAAGGAGCATCCTCGAGAGGCGACAAGGATGACAAGGACTTCAAGACCCTCAAGATGCACCGCGCACTGGCCGACGTTTCCTACAGAAAGCGAAACCAGATCAAGGAGGAGATGCAGACCTACGAGTCCTTCGACCAGTTCAACCTCCTGCCCAGCGTCAAGCAGGGCCTGATTGAGGATGCCCTCGACGGCATGATCGACATCAAGCCGACGCCCGTCCAGAGGCTTGCCATCCCGGCGCTGCTCGAGCAGAAGAGTCGGTTCACGCATCTGTCTGCGAAGAACCCTAACGGACGGCATGAGTTCCTTCTCGCGGCAGAGACGGGGTCCGGCAAGACTCTTGCCTACCTCATCCCGGCGATCAACGCGCTCAAGATTTCCGAGGAGGCTGACGAGGATATCAAGGCGTACAGGGAACGCCTGCAGGAAGAAAAGGAGCGGGGCAAGAGGAGCCATGTGAAGACCAAATTTGACGAGCCGCACCCTACCATGGCGAGGCCCAAGGTCATCATCTTGGTTCCCTCGGCCGAGCTTGTGGACCAGGTCGGAGCTGTCGCGAAGAGCCTGTCTCACCATGTCAAGTTCAAGTCTGAGAAGCTTTCAGCTAAGCTGAGTGCCGAGGTCATCGAGCGCAACCTGTACTCGCCCCGCGGAGTGGATGTGGTCATCACCACCCCTCAGCTTCTGGCTGGAATTGCCGAGTCGGACCCCAACATCCTGTCGCGGGTGACTGATCTCATCATCGACGAGGCCGACTCGCTCTTCGACCGCAGCTTCGCTCCGGTGACATCGAGCATCGTCAGCAAGGCACTCCCTTCCGTCAAACGGTTCGTCTGCTGCTCCGCCACCATTCCCCGAGGCCTAGACAAGTATCTCGCGGCCCAATTCCCCGACATGGTCCGCATCACCACGCCAAACCTGCACGCCGTCCCCCGACGCGTGCAGCTCGGCGTCATCGACGTCTCCAAGGACCCCTACAGGGACAACAAGGACCTCGCGTGCGCCGACGCCATCTACAGCATCGGCAAGGAAGCCTCCCGCCACGAGGGCCTCGACAAGGACGAGATCGATATCCGCCGCGTCATCGTCTTCGTCAACGAGCGAGAGACAGTCCAGCCCGTCGCCGAGTACCTTCAGTCCAAGGGCATCGATGCCGTCGCCCTGCACCGCGACACCCCCGAGCAGCGCCAGTCCTCCATGCTCGCCTCCTTCACCAGTGCCGAGCCCCTGCGTGCTCCGGCTCCCGAGCAGCCTGCGATCCCGGGCAAGCGCAAGCTGCCCAATGTCAAGGTCATCGTCGCCACGGACCTGGCGTCCAGGGGCATTGACACCCTCGCCGTACGCCACGTCATCCTCTACGATGTGCCGCACACCACTATTGACTTTATCCATCGACTTGGCCGCGCTGGTCGCATGGGCCGTCGTGGAAGGGGTATTGTCCTTGCCGGCAGGAAGGACAGGAAGGATGTCATCTCCGAGGTCAAGCGCGCCATGTTCATGGGCCAGGCGCTTGTCTAAGAGCTCACAGGGAGAAGAACTGTACAACATGGTGTAAGATTCGTACGTAAGATGGAAGACGCTATATGTAATATCCTGAGTAAATGCGTAGAACACATAGACTCTCCGATCTCGTTGCCATTATCTTCGAGAAGAAACGCATGAATAGCAAGAAATTGATGACAGCTTGACAATCACTTAGTTGTTACGACATCTTGCCATTGGTACCAGAAGTGTTGCTATCAAATGGCTGAGTGGCAGGCGGGAGCAAGAATGTGGCTAAGGTAGTGTTTCCATGGGGCGCGAGCTCCTTCGTGGGGCGCACCAAGCTTGGCCGTAGCCAAACGCGACGCGTCGCGCGTTTTCCACCAGACATCACCACCCACCACAACACCAGGACCTCTCTCGAAGCACAGCAACCTTGTAAATCAAGCAGCAGAATATCGATCGCGCACCCATACAAGGACAAATCACATACACCGTCGAGGATGCCGCGGCCCCGGAGATCGCGTCGCACTGCGGCACACCCAACAGACGAGTCACCGATGGACACCAACGCCGCGACAGAAGAAGCGGGACACCCCGAGGCCGGCCGATCCAACGACATCACAAACAAAGAAGCCCAGAGGCGACAGACCAGGCACTCTAGGAAGATGTCTGTGGAAATTGGCGTCAATGAGGCGAAGGTGCTGCAGAAATCCGGTTCTCATCGCGACAACGTGCTGGAGAAGCTCGCGGCCCAAGACGTTCTCACATCATCGGGAGCCGATGCAGGGACCAGTTCGGAGGGTAACAAGCTCGAATTGTCCGTCGAATTCGGAAGACGAGTGCACGCGACGCCAGCGCAGCAGCGGCGGGACACGACCGGACTGGATCTCGACGACGATGTGTTTGACGCGCTGGACGACTCTCTCGAGGACGACGAGGAAGTGCCACAGGCCCCGGCTAGCGGCCAGAGATCTACCGACACCTCCAGCTTGACGGCTAGCATCTTCAACAAGAGGCGGGGACGCGCCCCGAGCATCAGTCTCCACGGCAATGATTCAGCGGCCATCAGGCCCAGCAGCCGGGCGGGCGTGAGCGGCACGCCCGCTGTCAGTTCGTCCTTTAATATCAGCGCGTTCAAGAGGAGGGCAAGGGAGCCGAGTATTCTTGGGACTGGGCGAAAGCCGCTCGCGGAGAGCGCTATCAATGTCTCTTCCGACACTCCTTCAGACGAGGATGAGGACGATTTTGCACCCGAGGCCGAGTCTACGCCACTGAATAGGCGCAAGACGCAGCCTGCTGTCGAGGCTGAGGCCGCGCAGGGTTCTTCCAGCGTGAGGTCGCGCAAGCGCAAGAGCCTGGACGCACACGAAGCGAGCGACCGGCCGGAGAAAACATCACGAGTCGAGTCCGATTCTCATCCGGAAGCTGAGGTGGAGCATGAGCCTGAGGCTGAGGCTGAAGTTCCTGAGTTGGAGGACCCGGCCGCCGAGGAAGACGCGGACTCTGATCTATCTTCATTGCCATCTCTGCCCTCTCCCAAACTACCCCAGCTTCAACCACATCGCCCAAGCACACCCATCAACCAGACAGACCTCATGGCACCGCCCGAGAGTAGCGGATCAGAGGACGAAGAGGTCTGGCGACCCGGTCAATATGTCCCCGCAAACCGAAGGCGTCAAGGCGCAGTGACCCCGACGCGTAACGCCAATCTGTCAGATGTCTCTTCGCCGCCTTCCCTAACCCATTCGCCCAACTTGCCAGCCACTCGACGGCAGCAGGCGAAGAAGAAAGGGAAAGGCTCGCCGAAGACGACAACGGCCTCCCTAACCGACCTGCTGCCGCGTCGGCGCCAGAGAAAGGCCCAAGATGGTGGCTCCTCGGACGCCGAGATCGACGGCTCAGCCCTCGCCCACGACCAGGATGAGCTGTCTTACATCGATGCCAGGCCGTCCCGGCGGCGCGGCAAGACAACACCACTCGGCCGCGGCAACGCTGCGAATCGTGCGACGTCTGGGAGAGATGCTGCTCAGGACAAGACGACACCCAAGACGACACCTGTGACGAGGCGGGCCGTCAGGACATATGGACGCCGCTCGTCAGACAAGGAGAATCAGAGCGATCAGGAGGAGACGGGTTTGAGCCCAGCCCCTGACGACACTTTCGACGGCGGTGAGGAGACGACCGAGGTGGCGGACGAGCTGAAAAACGCGGTGAAGAAGTTCCAGGAGGTTGACCAGTGGCAGATGGAGTTTGAGGAGATGACACAGAGCTCTTCGCCGAGCGGCGCGCGATGATGGGTCAGACGATGGGTAGCTTGGGAGTTTACAGGGGGTTTAGCAACGCGATGTGTGCCACGACTTTTGTTCGGAGGTTCGGATAGGGGGTCTTGGGTTGGTTGTTCATGATGACCCGTCAGTGTTGTTGCGGCGGTATTCTGCAAGCCTGGTTTTAGGTCAGTATGACCTTATTTCTCTTACCGTATTCCTAGTGCATGTTTTTGACCCTGTGACCGCCCATCCGTTGTTATTACACGCCTGCTTCGTGAGTGCCGACTACTGTATCCTGATATGGATGATTCATGTGGGATCCATGGATGGAGCTGCAGGCGGCCTAGGGGATTTAGTGGGGGGCGGGGTAGCTTCAGATGCGTAGTGCCGACCAAGCTCAGCGTTCCAGATCTTGTCACTCCTTCAACACCACCACCACCACCACAACATCCATTCCAAACGCCGGCAATCATTGTGCCTCCTCCAGTGGAAGCTTCTCCATACAACCAACCCCAACAACTCCCAGATCCTTGACCTCCACGACCAAGCGATCGACAGAACGACCAATTCCGATCCGTAGCGCGAGCGTCCGCGCGAAGCCATCCAGCCCTCCAACATCGAGCCCCTCCCATCCGTCACCATGAACCACATCACCTCCCTCAACGAGCCCTTCCCAAGCCCCGAGAGCCTCTCGGCGGCCACGACCTCCCACCGCCAGGGCACCTTCCAGATCTCCACGCGCAAGCTGCCCATCTCCAAAGCCGGCCCCATCGACACGATGACCGAGAAACTCGGCATTCCCGTCCCCGAGATGATCTTCGGTGACAACCTCGTCTCCCTCACCCACCTCCCCTCAGGCTGGTCCATCTCCTTCACCGCCTTCGACGCCCTCGACCTCGTCGACAAGACCGACCGCAACATGCTCCAGGTCGCCTACGCCAAGGACTGGAGCAGCAGCCGCGAGAAGACGAGCGCCGGCATCAAGGAGGTCGTCAAGCCGTACGACTGGAGCTACAGCACCGACTACGCGGGGACGCTGGCGGCGGCGGCGCAGGCCGGCACGGAGGCGCGGGGCTTCGCGCCGTCCGCGGAGGAGATCCCCCTCGAGCTGCTCAAGCGCCGCGACCCGATCCTGTTCTTCGACGACGTCATGCTGTACGAGTCGGAGCTGGACGATAACGGCATCTCCATCTTCAGCGTCAAGGTGCGCGTGCACGAGCAGCGGATGCTGCTGCTGTGTCGGCTGTTCATGCGGCTGGATAACGTTGTGGTGCGGATCCGGGACACGAGGATCTATGTGGACTTTGCGGAGGAGCTGGTGCTGAGGGAGTACACCGCGAAGGAGGACAGCTTTCAGAATGTTAAGAGGGTAGGTGTTGTATCTTTTGCGTCGTGGGCTTCACTTGCTGACCTTCATCGTCCAGGCTCTCTTCATGTCCGGCAGGCTACCGGACGATATTACGGTGTCGCTGAGAGATGCGAACCTCCTGTCGACGCTAATACCCACAGTAGAAAAGAAGGTCGAGGAGGTGAGATTCAAGGCATAGCGGGCGTGTGGGATGTCGGAGGGATTGTCTTTGCCAATGCGATTTACACATGGCCTGACTGCATCGCTGAGGTGCCGGCCCTGCATGATACCACTGGCCATCTGCGTATTGTCACAGAGTCGAATCGTTCTGCCTCTGCAGCAGCATTGAGACCGTTGACCAGAGTTGAGACTCCCACTAATTACGGCGAGCCTTTGACGGCCTATCTACTTGGTGGGAAGACGTTCAATAGAGCAAGCAAGGGTGATCGCCTCAACTAGTGGCTAAGGATCACGAATGGGCTCAGGGAACGAATTCCTTCAGCGATGGAAATTAACCTTCAGATGAAAGGCAATTCAAGCATAAACGCTTTCTGATCGTACATGGGATGAATTCAATCTTGGGAATCGAAAGTATCGGGTCCTCTCAATCGGTCCTCAGGCCAGTTGCTTAGGTAATTACCCTGACCGCCCAGGGTTTTGGGTTGCCTCAGCAACGCCGGCCTGCGGCTCCCCTCAAACCCCAAACATCACCAAGCACGGGCGCTAAGACACCATAAGCCTTCCTTACCCCAGGAACGACCGTTAATGACCTTCTGCCCACCCAAGATCGACGCTTGCCTGGCTTTCTCACTCCTTCAAACCTCGTCCAAACGTTCCGATGGCTACCCGGGTGCTCGAGTCTCGCTTCGAGACCATGTCCGTCAATGACGAGAACTGCGACGGTACCAAGTCATACACGAAACAGGCATGTTGGCATCGTGCTGTTATTGTTGCAACAACTTTGGCTAACACATGAGGCATGCAGACTATTGTCGCTGCAAAGTCGGGTGCTCTCTCGCACAGCTCCAGCAGGCCGAACTTTAAGGTTGCGCTTCAATCACAGAGCGCCAACGCCGTCTCGTCGATGACGGCTCCTTCGCAGACGGCACAATGGAAGGGCAACCCGACCTCGCCCCCGGCCCGCAAGCCGCTGCCCTCCTCCGCCAGTGTGTCTCGACAGACAGAAGACGCACTGGAAGCCGCCGAGAGGAAAGCTCTTGCTACCATGGTGGTCGAGCCCAGCCTCCCCAAGGCGTTCCACCTGGGCATGTTTGAGATCGGCCGCCCTCTCGGCAAGGGCAAGTTTGGTCGTGTGTACCTCGCCCGCGAGCGCACGAGCGGGTTCATCTGCGCTCTGAAGGTCCTCCACAAGAACGAGCTGCAACAGGGTCGGGTCGAGAAGCAGGTCCGCCGTGAAATCGAGATTCAGAGCAATCTGCGACATCCCAACATTGTCAAGCTGTACGGCCACTTCCACGACAGCAAGCGCGTCTTCCTCATCATCGAGTTCGCCGGCAAGGGCGAGCTGTACAAGCACCTCCGTCGCGAGAACCGCTTCCCGGAGTGGAAGGCCGCGCAGTACATCGCCCAGATGGTCTCGGCCCTGCGGTACCTGCACCGCAAGCACGTCATCCACAGGGACATCAAGCCCGAAAACATCCTGGTGGGCATCCACGGCGAGATCAAGATTTCCGACTTCGGCTGGAGTGTACACGCCCCCAACGGCAGGCGAAACACCATGTGCGGAACGCTCGACTACCTGCCCCCGGAGATGCTCAAGCCTGGCAGCTCGGACAACTACTACAACGAGAAGGTCGACCTGTGGAGTCTCGGTGTCCTGACATATGAGTTTCTCGTGGGTGAGGCGCCTTTCGAGGACATTCCTGTCATGACGCAGAGGAGGATCGCCCGGGCAGACATGACGGTGCCGTCGTTCGTGAGCCCGGAGGCCAAGGACCTGATCAAGAAGGTAAGTCCAGCTACCTACCTACTCGATGTTTGACAATGTGCTGATCTGAACGCAGCTCCTCGTGCTCGACCCCGAGAAGCGCATCCCGCTGGAACAGATTGCCCAGCACCCCTGGATCGTCAAGCACTGCGTCAAGGGTGAGCGGGCAGCCAACCGCGAGAAGTACTCGACGTGAAATGATATGATGACTCTGCATGTAAATTACGGCGGCGTTGGGGGGTTGGTTTCGGTACAAGGGCCGCGCATGTCCAGGAGTTGGGTTATTATTTATGCTTTTACCGTTCATGCTGTTCATGCTATGATAAATCCGAATCATCGTAAAGAATCCTGTCCTCTGCGCTCGTGGTGTGTTGTACTGTACAATGTCGGGGGTATCTCCGCGCTTTCTACGTATCCGAACATGTGGTCTAACGGTCGTCTTGCCGTTGTCCTCTACCATCGATGCGAACGGGGACACGCATCCCGTTCAATCGTTCTGCTTCCTCGTCTACCTGTACACCTCGTCGAACGGCCTGGTGTCCGAGAAGCACGAGTCCCAGACCTGATTGACGACCTTGGTCGCCTGGACGTCGTCCTTGCAGCTCGGCCGATTCATAACGGACTGGATCGCCCGGGTGCGCACGCAGTCCTGGAAGCCCTGGGAGAGCTTCCAGTTGCCTCTTGTGAATGTCTGCCTCGTCCACCTGCACTCACCGCTGAGCATCGAAGCTCGGATCTGCGAGAGTGAACGTTAGCATTCCCATCATCAACCAGTGTCTGGACGAGTAGTCCTCACCTCTGTACAAGCCGCGTGCTTCAGCTCCAGATCCCCCATCCAGTCAACGTTCCACCGGAGGTGGTCCCACGCATGCACCATCTCATGCGCCAGGGTGTCCTCGAGGTGCTTCCTGTCGCGCATCTCGTTCGCGCAGATGAGGATGCCGTGGGCGGGGCTGAAGCCGCCGCTCTGGCGGTGCACCTCGCCGTCCTCCGTCAGGCGTGCGGGGCAGCGCCTGCAGAGGACGTTGGTCTCGTCCATGCGGCCGTTGAGGTCTGTGAGCTTGTCGTTCATGAAGCGGACGACGGGGGAGTATCGGAAGAGCCAGTCGCGGTCGGTCTCGCAGCGGCGGCAGTCGCGCTCCTCGTTGACGCGGTAGCGGTGCTCGCGGTAGTGGAACATGCCCTCCTTTGTCACATTGCCCGTGAGGATCTTGAAGTAGTTCATCCACCACTTAGTCTCGGGGTCGAAGCCGGTACGCGCGGGATCGTTGGTGAGTTCCCTGGCCTGTGATGCCGGGGCTGGGGCCGTGGCCGCGGCGGCCGCGGGAGGAGGGGTGCCTGACGCTGATGCCATTGTGGCGCTGCGTGTGTCGGATGGGCTCCTTGGTTGGTGTTGGGAGCCTTCGGGTATTTGGTCGGCAGGACGGACGTACGTACGACGAAAAGCACGTCCTGGGATACGAGTCGAGTCCTTGGTCGAGCGGTACGTATGTTGACGGATGTGGATGGATGCCAATTCTTCGAGGTTGCAGGGATAACGGGGCTTGCTGCAGTGACGAGCTGAGAAGGTGGGCACGATATTCGCCTAGCAGGTCCTGCGCCATTTGAATACCGGGGCGGTTAGTAACACATCCTTCATCTGCTGGCCACCAGTACCCCGCCGGAAATGTACCTTCCCCCAAGGCCTGGGGGCGGTGTACCTTAGCAGGTTCAGCACATTTTAGCGGCTTAGCCTGTTCATCCGTGGACGGCGGTTGGGCCTCCGCGTGGTGCCGGCACGGCGTCATCTCTTCGGCGGACGTCAGAGGCAGGGACAAAAGGCCGGCGTCCCGATGTCGGTGGAGCCCTCGTCCCACTCTACACCAATCCCCACGCCGCGTCGGTTCTCATGGGGCTCCAAGGTCTCCCCAGGTCACCTTCACAAGGCCAGTTGCATGTCCAGGATCGAAAGCCTCTGACCTCCTCACTTCCCGATCCCCATTCTCCTGCATGACTTGTTCCCGGGGGTACCAAGGAAAAACATCTGCCCTGAGACTGAGAGTGACGCCGTCCGAACCATGGCGGCATACGAAGGGGCCGGACCTGCGTGTATGTAAGAGCTCACTGACCGTTTGCGGTGGATGTCCTCGAGTGCGATGTTTTCCCTGTTTTCTGTTTCTTCAGATCCTTCACTGTTCAACTACCGCTCTCTTTTCATCATTTCTAACTCATATCGCAGCCATGAAGGGTCCGAAGCCTATGACAGTTGTCCTCAAGCTGGGTGAGTCACTTTGGAAGACTCTGTTCATCTTCCTCCAGATCCTTCTCATGTCTGTCTAAGCAGCTTCACTGACGCCATCTGCCGAATTTAGGCACTAGCTCCATCGTCGACGAGGACACGCACCAGCCTCTGCTGTCTGTCCTGACACTCATCGTCGAGACCGCTATCAAGCTCAAGCGGGATGGCCACAGGGTCATCATTGTGTCCTCCGGCGCCATCGGCGTGGGACTGCTCCGGATGCAAATGGACAGGAGACCAAAGCACCTGTCGGCACTCCAGGTTGGTTTTTAAGCACGACATTCTTCATGTGATGCTGGCTAACACGGCTGCGCAGGCTCTTGCAGCCATTGGCCAATGCCGACTGATCAGCCTATGGGATGACCTCTTCGGTCACTTCAGACAACCTGTCGCACAGATCTTATTAACACGAAACGACATTGCGGATGTATGTCAAGAATTCCATTCCCACCCCTGTTCCTGGATCCCCAACTGACCCGCCCCAGCGCTCCCGCTACGTGAACGCTCAAAACACATTCACGGAGCTCTTGGATCTTGGCGTCATTCCCATCGTCAATGAGAACGACACCCTCGCCGTCTCGGAAATCAAGTTCGGCGACAATGACACTCTATCTGCCATCACAGCCGGCATGGTCCATGCTGACATGCTTTTCCTCATGACCGACGTCGACTGCCTTTACGACAAGAACCCGCGGACAAACCCGGACGCCAAGGCCATCGAGGTGGTCGATGACATCAACCTCATCGACGCCGACGTCTCACAAGCCGGCTCGGCCCTCGGCACGGGCGGCATGATGACCAAAATCGTAGCTGCCCGTCTCGCGACATCTGCCGGGGTCATGACTGTCATTACCCGCTCCTCAAATCCGGGGAACATCGTCAAGATTGTCCGATGGAACCACGCCCACGCCTACGCCCACCACATCTCGACCCACTCCAACAACGGCAGCGGCAGCGAGAACGAGGAGGACGCCCTGGCCCAGTCGACCGCCTCTCTGAAGATTGACGTCCTCGAGAAGCCGCCGCTGCACACCTGCTTCCTGCCGTCGTCGGACCCCGTGCGGGACAGGCACTTCTGGCTCCTCCACACCCTCCGCCCCCACGGCACAATCTACATCGACCAGGGCGCCCACCGCGCCCTGCTCCGCAAGGCCGGCCTCCTCCCCGCGGGTGTCGTCGACGTCGAGGGCAGCTTCGCCCAGCAAGAGTCCGTCCGGCTCGTCGTAGTAGATCGCCTGGACAACCCCTCCCCCACAGGGCGGACATGGGGCGGCACGCCCCTCGAGGTCGGCCGCGCGCTCGTCAACTACGCCGCGCCGGAAGTCGCCCGCATCATGGGCCACCAGAGCTCCGAGATCGAGGGACTCCTCGGTTACGCGGACAGCGAATACATCGTGGAACGGCAGCACATCAGCCTCTTTAGAGTAGAGAGCCGACCCGTGACGCCGAGCCTCGATCTGAGCAGGGAGCACGCGGACACCATCATCGCGAGCATAGGCGGTATCGCGACATATGAGCACAGGACTTGACAGATCTGGAGCCGGGAGATTTTAGAGCAGAGGGACATATTTTCGGGAGTGCATTCAACATTTAGCATCACATCAAACAGAGACCAGCAGGGCAGCGCCCCTAGGGATAGAGACAGAGACATGAACGGGATTGAATCCAAAATGAGACAAAGTGGTATTTCTGCCGCCTCCACACCACGTTTTTCTTTTTCATACTCCCAAACGCCGGCCATGCAGTCAAGACACACACACACCCTAGGACCTATGGAACAATACGTAGTAGCCTCGGCAGGGAGGGGGCGCCGGCTCAGCCAGAAGCAAACAGGGTATCTTCGTCGCGCACGTACTCGCCGCAGTCGGCCTGCCGGAAGCACACGATGCCCGTGGGGTCCAGCCGCCGCGCCTCGGTGGTGCTGCGGGAGCTGATGCCGAACCCGAGGGGCTGGCCGTCCATGTTGCAGACGACGACGCCCGAGTGCTCGGGGCAGTCCTCCTGCCACTTTCCAACGTGGGCCTTGACGATGTGCGAGCCGTAGAGGAAGGGCATGATGCCGTTGGGCTGTGGCGCGGGTTAGCTGTGCCGCGGAGGGAAGGAGGGTCGGGGACGGACCTTGAGCCAGAGCTTGTAGCGGGCGTAGGGGGCGATGACGTCCAGAGCGGTGATGTGCACTGGTCCATGTCAGTAGGAAGTCCGTGATGGCGTGAGAGAGATTGGATGTCGCACGTCTGAACTTTCCGGTCTTGGTCAACTTGCCGATGCAGGTGCCGAGGGAGAGGAGCTTGTCGCGGGCGATCGAGGTGGCCATGTTGGCCATGGAGAGCTTGACATAGTAGATACGGTCTTTCTGGACTAGAGAGACATAAAGTCAGCAAGAGAACGTATCACCATTGGGAATGTAGGGGCTGTCGCACTTCTGAAGACGTAGCGGTCGCCGTCAGTGTCGGGGGCGATGAGCTGCTTGAGGGACTGGCCGCAGAAGGTGGCGAGCTTGTCGAAGACCACCTTGGTCTCTGATTCTGTGAGAGGCCTCATTGTAGCGGCTAGATGTCGGAATAGTGCCGTAATTGCCCTGGTGCTCGAGCAAGTCTTCCCAAGTCGAGGTGGGATGAAAGTTGAAGATGGCGGCAGAATGCAAATCCAAAAATTTCGGGCGGTGAGATGAGAACAGCCTCTGATTGGCCACTGCCTGGTTATCGGTCCCCCTCCAAGGCCTTATCGTGAGTCGGTGGTCGGGCGGTTCAGCAGCCGACTGCAGGGGTCCAAATGCTCATGGGTCAAAAAAAATTCCCACCCAAAATCTACCACCGACGGACCGACCCAAGTATCTCCAAGTCGACAGACACCAGCACCGATTATGGCTGGCGGACGACAAGCAGACGGGCCAGCTATGGCAATAAGGGCACCGAAACGGCGCAAGCTGACGCCCCCTCCCTCAGACGCCGGAGACGCAGCGCCGTCATCGAAAAAGATTCAGAAGTCGTTCTTCAAGAACGCAGCGGGATGGAACCTCGAGCAAGACTACGAAAGCCGGCCGTGGAAGGGAAAGAAAAAGCCGAAGAAGGAGAGCAACAGGCTACCGATCAAGACTGCCGACGGCCGAATTGAGAGATCTCGACTCGCCGAGGAGGACGACGAGATTGCTTCGGTCGACAGCGACATTGAAGTCGGCGAGGATGTCGTCGCCGACAGCCCTGAGCCTGAGGAGTCGCCGAAAGAGGAGGAACCTCAGATCCCGGAGCGAGAGCAGATCTTCCAGGCACAGGAGAAGCTGGCTAAGTTCGCGCAGGACATGAGCGAGAGCCCCGAGGAGAACTTTGGCGCCTTCAGGAAACAAATGGCCGAGTACGCCACGTCCAAGATCGTGTCCATCCAGAAGCTTGCCCTCGTCACCCAAATGGCCGTGTACAAGGATATCATCCCCGGATACCGCATTCGCTCGCTCGCGGAAAAGCAGCAGAGCGAGAAGGTCTCCAAGGAGGTCGACAAGCTGCGTGTCTACGAGCAGTCCCTCGTCAAGGGGTACCAGAGCTACATCCTCCAGCTCACCAGGAACGCAAAGGCCGACCTGCCCTCCTCCCGGCGCAAGGGCCAGAGCATCTCCAGCATCTCCATCATGTGCGCCTGCTCCCTCCTCAACGCCGTCCCGCACTTCAACTTCCGCGAGGAACTGCTCAAGATCCTTGTCGCCAAGCTGAGCAAGCGCACCCTCGACGCCGACCACGCCCGCTGCCGCAAGGCTCTCGAGCGCCTGTTTCGCGAAGATGACGAGGGCCGCCCCTCGATGGAAGCCGTGTCAATCCTGTCCAAGATGATGCGCGCCCGCGATTACAGGGTCGATGAGGCCGTCATCAACCTCTTCCTGCACCTGCGCTTGTTGTCCGAATTCGCCGGAAAGGCCTCCACAGACCGTGTCGACGCCGCCGAGGCCGACGGCCCCCAGGTGCAAAAGGCGCGCAAGAAGGCCGAGCGCAAGAAGTTCCTCACCAAGAAGGAGCGCAAGACGCTCAAGGAGCAGAAGGCCATCGAGAGGGACATGGAGCAGGCCGACGCCCTGGTCAGCCACGAGGAGCGCGACAGGATGCAGAGTGAAACCCTCAAGCTTGTCTTCGCGACATACTTCCGTATCCTCAAGGCTCGCATCCCGCACCTCATGGGCGCCGTGCTGGAGGGTCTTGCCAAGTATGCACACCTCATCAACCAGGACTTCTTCGGCGATCTGCTCGAGGCGCTGAAGGACCTGATCCGCCACGCGGAGGAAGACGCAGAGGGCGAGGCAGAAGATGACGACGAGGCCCAAGAGGAGGAGGATGACGACGACCGCGTCGTGCGGAATACCTCCCGCGAAGCCCTCCTCTGCATCGTCACGGCCTTCGCCCTCCTTGCAGGCCAAGACGCCCACAACGCACGCTCGGCCCTGCACCTCGACCTCTCCCACTTCACCACCCATCTCTTCAAAGCCCTCTATCCCCTCTCTCTCAACCCCGACCTCGAACTGACCTCCCACACCCTGCGCGCCACGGACCCCAACGACGCCTCCGCCCCGGCCTCGGCTGCAGAGTCCTCCAAAGACGACCCCAAGATCAACCTCCAGACCACAACCGTCCTCCTCCTCCGCTCCCTCACCTCCGTCCTCCTCCCGCCATGGAACATCCGCTCCGTGCCGCCGCTGCGCCTCGCGGCGTTCACGAAGCAGCTCCTCTCCGCCTCACTCCAGACCCCGGAAAAGTCCACCCAGGCCCTCCTCGGCCTGCTCCAGGACGTTGCCCACACGCACGGGAAGAAGGTCTCCCCGCTCTGGAAGACCGAGGAGCGCAAGGGCGACGGCGCCTTCAACCCCCTCAGCGACAGCGTCGAGGGGAGCAACCCCTTCGCCACGACGGCTTGGGAGGGCGAGCTGCTGCGGTTGCACTACTCGCCCAAGGTGCGGGAGGGGGTCAAGATGCTAGAGAAGAAGATTAGCAGCGCATAACCATGTGATCAATGCCAACGGCTCAGATTTAAGGTCAATTTTTTGTTGGCACGAGTACTTGATGCTTCATGAGGAAATCGAGTGAATGTGTTTCATTAGTGCAGACCCCAAGTGCGAGATGAATGACTAGGCCGGCATGTCTCTATCTCATCCCCTGACTCTGTTCCGCCTCTCTGCCCAGTACTTCACAGATTACCACTTGTACATCCTGGCAACCACAGATAGCAGTATGGTCAGGCCTCCACGAACCTCCACGAAGTTCCCTTTACTCTCTATCATGGCCAAGTTCGCCAGATATCCATCCTGCAAACCGAAGCAGTTCATGCCCACCGCGAAGCAGCCAGTCCGCCCACAATGCCACGCCCGCCACTCACACTGAGAGGGGCCGCGGGCAGAGTAGCCCTGGGAGCTTCCCTATCGGCAATCTGAACACTGCCGGTAGCTCGGTGCTGAGTCTCTCGGTATCCACCGCAAGAATCGTAGTACTCATGAGTCGGCACATGCGCCTTCCCATGCTCACGGAGATGGGAAAGTTGAATTTCCAAGTCGTCCGTGTCGTCATGCGCGGCGACAGCAGGAGCCACTCCGAAAAAGACGGGGTGTCTCTCCTGGATGGTCACGACGTAGGGGCAGTCGAAAGAATGGTCCAGCACCAGCAGTGACACCGCCATGGTCCGGCATCCAGCCTCGTCGCCTTCGCTCACACCCTTCTTGACGGCTCCCAGGGCATTGTTCACCCGAGTGAGAAGTTTCTGGCGCAGATCTCTCGGCTGGTCAACGGCCTGGTCCTTGTTGTGCTTGGAATTTTCCAGTCCCCAGACAGGGCGCGTGTTCTTCTGCTTGCAGACGCAAGAGGAGACTTGCTCGGCAGTGAGATCGAAAATCTCGGGGAAGAAGCGGCCAACAAATTCCAGTAGTGTTGGAATTCGAAGAGAACCCCGGAAGTCGTCATCGTCATCATCGTCCATGAAACTTGTGTCGTCCCAGCCTTCGTGTTCCTCAAGCTCCTGCGTGGCAAAGGCAGCCTTGAGACCGGGCTGCGCATCCATGATATCTTGAAGGATGTCCTTCTTGGGTATAACCATACTTTGGTCATTCGAGTCAGCGGTCTCAATTGATTGGGGGATGGTCTCTGGTCGCGGGGGCGCATCCGGTTGAGGCGAGGCATTCGGCGTTGAAGAAGACATGCTGGTGGCAACCTCCTGCGCAAACTCGCGAGGCTTTGGCACGCTTTTTGCGACAACTTCATCCTTGCCAGTGGGAAGTTCCTGAGGGACCTGATGAAGTTTGGGGGCTGAACCTGTGCCTTTCTCTTGTTGAGAACCCCGGGATACGTCGACGTCAGGACGGGCTGTCACGGCGGGCTTGCCGACGTTGTTCAGGACGGTTGGAGGGGACGTGGCCTTGGTGCTCTCTGGAAGAGTGCTTGGAGCCTTTGGAGTTCCCGCGTTGCCAGCGCCAACTTTGCCAGCCGACGAAAGAAATGCAAGTGCTACATTGTCGATATTCGCCTGGGGAATTTGGGCCGAGCTTGAAGAACGCGGATTCGGGAGGGAGGGAGGGCGTGGGGTTGCTACTAAACGTTAGTCATGGGAGCAAATGAGCCAGGCGGGAATGTATTCATACGCTGGTTGATAGTACCCGTAGCGGTATACCGGGACTGACGTCCAGGTACAGAAATCGGTGGAGGAGGAGGAGGAGGCGGCTGCGCAGCCGCTCGTGGCGCCACTCCTCTACTGGGACGGCCTCCACGGGTTGGTCTCGCGGCGGGAGGTCCTCTCGATGGGCGAAACTCCTGCGCGAGTAATCTGGCGAAATGAAGCTGCTCTTCTTTGCTCAATTGAGGAGCCATGGTCAATACAGTTGGTAGACAAATCAGAAGGGAACGATGGGTAACCAGACTGGGTTGGGCTGGATTGAGGAAAAGGTGGAAGAGTTTGGGCGAAGACCTGCTGGGTAGATAGGTAGTCTAGAGATGGGTGAATTGCCAGAAGAAAGGCAGGCGCATCCCCGCGTCTTTGCTGAAGAAGGGGCAGGGAAGTCGGTGCCTTCCCGTGGAAGATGCAGTGCGCCTGAGGTTGAAAAGCCTTCCATGGTTGAATCAGGGTAGGCACCATCCATGGAGCTACTGCCTTCTTTGATGCAGATAGCCTCCTCCTACTTTGTCCCTTTAGTGGGCCATTTGAATAAGGTACCTGCATAAGTGCCTATGGAAGTCACACAGACTGAGCCGGGTTGGATTCCATGTATGCAGTTTTGAGCTGAAGCCATCAGCTCCATCAACTATTAGAGCTCTAGCAGTGATCGGAAACGGCCCCTGCAACGACGACGTCGTTTGAACGGACGTACTGAACTCCACAGACAACCATGGGAGGACCACCTAATCATGTCTTTCCTGGCTTTACAACGACTGGAACCATCTTCTCCTCCGATACAACACGTGAGGGCCGGTACTCTGCCTTTCCTGCTTCCTCCAGCCAAGACACTTTGATGGGCGCTACACAGTGCCGCACAAAATTGACAAGGGCCTCCGAGCCTGATGCATCTAGACGGATGCCGACAGATGACACCCTCGGTATTCCAAGGCTGGAACTCAATCTCTCACTACAGGCCTTGGAATATCCCACCAGCCGGATTGGCGCCGCATCTGGTGAAGCCTTGGACGCCACGGCGACCATTTGCGGGAAGTGGCCGTTGAAGGCGGACGATTGTCCGGAGCGCGCCACGAATATTACCGAGTATGATTCCAACGTGGACTCGGTCTGGGGTTTTGAGCTGGAGCCCTGGGATGAGATGTCTTGGAGTCGTCTCGTGATTGCCGAGAGACCGACATCGACGGACGACGTCCGCTCTGGTGGCTGTGGCTTAGGATCAGAATCCTCCATCACCTCGTCCTGCTTCTCTGCGGCACGCTTCCGCTTCTTCGCGCGCTTGCCTTGGGAAGCTGGCAGGTTCCGCCGGTGATGCCCGATGGGAGCGAGGTAGCTTGGAAGGTCAGCGTTGGTCATGGCGGTCCGTGACAAGGGGTAAAGTTACCTGCAGAGAAGCTCAAGGATGGCGTCCTGGTCATCTGGGGATATTTCTGGCCTGGTTTGTGTCAGAATGATGCAACTAGACACTGCACGCAGGGCACGAGACGCACCACTCGACGCTGGAAAAGGGGGTGTCGATGGAGTAGACCATTTTTTTCCTCATTGGAGCTGCCACGGGGGCGCCTGGACCGGCCATTCTGCACGGTGTTCTCAGGTAAAACGAAACAAGTGGTATCTTTGCTCGGCAGAATTGATGGATCAGATGTCAGTCCTGTCCCAGATTGACATCCCTGGACAAGGAAGAGGACTTCATCGGCAGGTGAAAAAAGACGGAGGACGTCAGGAGTGGGGCCAGGATCTGCTGGTGCTAAGGGGCAGCCTCCCGATAAGCGAGAACGCTAGCGCGCGGGCAGAAGGAACATGACGCTCGGTTTGGAGATTCCCGGCTCTGATAGCTCCCGTCTCCAGCAGTTCCCCATGCTCCATCGACCAGCGTGCCTGGATTGGAGCGTCATTGCCAGGAACCGACGTAGTGGGCAAGACATCCGCGAGCGACCAGCCAGGCATACCAAGACCATCTACCAATTCGAGGCATCGTCCCACTCGCAATGGAAACCGATTCCCCATAATGAGGGCGTCAGTGGCGCCCATAGGGTTAACCCTGAACGGGGCTTCTTGCTCGACTGATCATGTCCCCTGTTTTGTGGAAAATGGGAAAGGAAGCCAGAGGCAACCGTTCCAAATCTCATTGGAGATGTTTCTGTAGACTGCCCGAATATACCATCATCAGGTTCCTCAAACATCCATGTATCAAACTGTCAGGACCTGTGGAACATCAACAGGCATCTGGCCCTGTCCGCCGACAGGCCTTGTTCTCTCCAACAAGGTCAAAAGCCAATCCCAACAAAATAGCAAGGCACTCGGTGATTAGATCATAACTTTGATAAGGCAATGCACGTGGTACCTACAGTGGCACTGTCGCCTTGTTGCCTGACAGGACATGACGAAGGAGCGGGCCCAGTAGGTACCTCGGGGCGTGTTGGCTGGGGGCCCTGTCTGCGCCCACAGCTGCTTTGTGCTTCCTCCAGATCGGATTCTGTCTCCTGCACATTCACTCCCGTCCGCCCCCTTCCCTCTGCTGGTGGATGACAGCCCTTTGTGTGCTCTGCCACCTTCACTTCTCTTCCTTCTTGAGTCAACTCTTCCCTGTCAACTTTCATATTTGGCCTTTAACATCCCGGAATCTCCAGGTGACAACGCACACCGGCAGCCTGTGCAATACCAGGAGCCTGCCGGACCTGCTTCTTCTCCGTCTGTTGGGTGGTGGTAATCGAGCACCCTGGCCCTCCTCCACTTGCACCAACACCGAGCTGAGGTAATCTGGACACCCCGCTAAACTTCTAGGTTCCCAAGTTCCAACACACCCGACTCCAGTGTCATCGTCCACACCCCTCCCCGCTTTCTACCGTCAACCCCGCCGCTGCGCCCGCAAACACCGCCAGCAACCTCTCAGGCTCTTATCCTCACAAGCCCGCGCATCCCGACAGCTCACTAGCGACTGGGCACCTGAAGGTGTCTGAAGGTGTGGGAATTCCAAACACCCGTGAGAGATTTGATTGTTGGCAAGGTAAGGATATCCTTTTCTCTGTCCCGCCGACAGAAGCTGCAGCTCGAGCTGGTCTTCATTGTCGATCCTTTCTCGACATTTATTGTCGAGCCCTCGTATCTCATCGCCAGAATTTCATCCGCCCTCAGCACGGGCTGGGTCGAAGTTATTTTAGCTTGCCTCCGTTCAGCGGGTTCGGATTCCCCGCAACACGCCCCAAGAGCACCAGGCGCGTGTGGACGCGTTCCAAGTTCCCGAGAGACACGGTCGGGCTCGCTAAAGCTAGAGGAGCTACCTCCACTGCCCAAGCAGGCAAGCAGCTGCCTGGATTCATTGGACGTGCAATCCCTGCCGCCCGCTAACGACCTCTTCCCGTGCCTTCCTGTACCTTACCTCACCTCACCTACCCCTCCACCTCCAAGCACAGGCACGGGCAAAAAAAGAGACAACTTCCCTCCCACCTCCGTCTGTCTCTGCGGGCAGCGTTGGAACAACCACCACATTTCACCATCCTCCTGCATTGCCCATTGGTTTTTCTACTACTCTCTATTTCTTTCATCTCATACGTCACCCGCCCGTCCCCCACGGCACGGCTGATTGCCTCGCCTTGCCCGGCCCGGCTTTCATCCATTCATCCATCCCACGACGACAGGCAGCCTTGCCCTGCCCCCTGGGGTCACACTGCCTTCGCTGACCCCCGACCTCCGTCACATCCACCGTCACGAAAGCTGCCCGTCTCAGAAGCCACATGCTAATCCTGCTCAGCCGCCGCCGAGCCAACTCGCGCGACGGAGTCAACTCCACGGAGCTTCCGCGTCTGTGCTGCTCGACAGCTCCTCATCTCCCAGATGGACCAGCCGACAGGTTCCCCGGACGCCCAGGATCGCCCGGCCACCTCTCCAGACCCTGCACCGACTCGACCTAATCCCTTCGACGACGACACGAATTCCGCTCGAAAGCGCCGTCGCACCTCCCCCGTCGGATCCAGCAGCAGCCTTGCCTCCGACTCGGCCATGGACCAGACCGACGATAGCCCTACCGCGGATGCTTCCGCCATGAACATCGATCAGAATACCTCCCACCCCACCACTCCCGACCAAAGCTCCGCCGCCCCGGAGCTCACACCCCAGCTCTCCTCGAGCCGTGTCACCACGATAAATCTGCGGCATCACGGCGGCCTGGACGGCGCCGCCTCTCCCACGACACCCTCCCGCGAGCCCACTTGCAATGGCCAGCCTCGCCTGATCCCCGACGACCAGAAAATGCAGGATGCCCGGCCCGACACGGGAAGGGACTCCTTCGAGTCAGAAGGCGGCACCACCCCGGTATCATCCACCATTGCCACGAACAGTCCCGAGGCTCATCTTGTCGAGGAGCCTGTCGACGCGGCCGATGCCTTGGGCGAGCCCGAGATCACTATTCTTGGAGAGCAGCCGGTGTTTGATTTTGCCAGGGACTTCCCCTTTCAAGGCGACGCTCACCAAGAACCCCTCTGCGACGCGGTCGACCGCATTATGCGCTTCCTGGAAACAAGTCACTCTAGCGGGACTGAAGACGAGGACGTCATCTTCCAGCTCCTCGGTTGGATGAACCAGTGCGTCGGTTTTTTCCGCCGACTGGATATGGATCGCACAATCGCCTGCATTTCCGGCCACCAGGCCTTCTGGGCCAGGTTGCGAGACCTTATTGTCCAAATCAGCTTCAAAAGGTATGGTTTTCCTCTACCAGACCCAAGCTATGCATCCCTCCTTGCTGACTCTCGGACAGATCCAGATATCCGGTTGGGAGTTCTGCTCGGATCACCTCCAACAACTTCCTCAGGGCCACCAGTGACGTCGTGGCGGTCCTCGTCAAGACCGACCTCGACAACCTCGCAAGACACCGGAACGATTCCAACTTTGCGGACGCAATACCGTTTGTGACGTCCAGTCCGATGCTTGATGCCTTCGCGACTAGTGTGCGGCAGATGACGATGTCCGGTTCCAGAGAGTCGCCCTACGCGACCCTGCATGAGGACGGCGATCTCACCAAGCGATTTCTGGACGCGGACGGTGGGGGCTTGAGTCTTCTCGTTCGTCTGGCCCAGGCACAAGTCGCCCTGCTTCCGCGCCATCCCCAGCTGGCCGACAACTTGGATTACCCGTCATCGGCCGTCGCAGGCGTCCTAAGTATGACGAGGGCCCTTCTGCCCGAGAACCTTCTTCCGCCCCAGCAGTCCTCAGCTGCGGCTAAAGCAAGACTTGCCATCGGACTTCAATACTTCGATGTCGTTGCTACTGCTTTCTCGGCATTAATCGACAAATCGGTAACACATCTCAGCCCTTTTCACACCGAGAATCTCATTGGCAGCCTCTCAGAGACGCTGACACATGGTCTTGCCGCTGGCCACGACGCTGCAACACAGCGCCTTATTCATCTCCACGAAGCATTTCCGGACGTACCTGATCAATACATCGCGCACATGGCCTCGTGGGAGTGGCGCCTGGGAGTGCTCTGCCGACTGATCAAGTCCAGTCAGATGCAACTTCGGGTCATGGCTTTGCGGGTGACATGCGACGAGCTCGTCCAGCTGTGGAAGAACAGCGCCAAAGACTTCAGTGGTAATGCCTTTCTGGAGAGTCTCGCCCGGCATCTGGATGGACTAGGCATCGTCGACTACGTCCTGGACTCCACCTGTCACCCCGAGATCACAGCCCACAGCGGCAACATCGTCGGCTTCATTCTCGTTACTGGTCAGTATCGAGACGATCACACCGATCTGCTGTGGCGAAGCATCACGGGTGTCGAGGATGCCAGAAACTACGACAGCCTCGGCCGTTTCGTGCAGAGCGTGCTGCACATGTTCACGAGAGCGAGCCTTCACTACCTCTTGAGCAAGTTTCAGGATCTTCGACTTGCGGACATGTCCCCAATCGTCATCACTGTTCTCAGTCAAGTTCTGAATTACTACCTCCCCCTGCTTCACAACGAGGGCCAAAGTGATCCAATGTTGATTGAGCTGCTTCTGCGTCTGCTACGAGAAGCTTGGCTGCTTCGGCCTGACTCGTCACCTGCAAATCCAGAGGTCAACAACATGGTCATGGAGAAGATGCGGATGATACTGGCAGAAGAGGCTAGTGCTGACATCCGAGCGAAGGTGCTGGCAGATTGCTGCGCTGATATCGCTTCCAAATCTGTCACCACCCTGGGGAGCATGTGGTGTCTCTTGAACCTGGTGCGCCTGGGCCCAGCCTCGGCCACAGATCTGCACACTCTGACGGTTGAGCATGACTTCCCTCGCATCATCATTGAGGAAATTGAGCATGCTGCTCAAGATGCCCCCAGTCGGGGGCTGTCAACGATACTGCAGCGTGCCGGTAATGTGCCGCGGGTGCAGTTCCTCTCCTACATCCTGAGGCACGAGGCGAGAACTATCACTGACGATCTGGGCATACGACTGCTTGATGTCCTCGTCGGCCCAAATGCTATCAGCCAGGATGACAGGGAGGCAGCCTGGCGCATGCTGAACAGGATGGGCACCGAAGTGGCCTACGACAATCCTTTTTTGCACGCCTGCTTCACACAGTACCTTCCTCGCCTCTCTCCGAGTCACATTCACCCCGGGACTCTGGACTTCGTCAAGGGTATTCTGCTGAGGAATCTCAACTCACCCAACTCCGTTCCTTCCTTCGAACAACCGGGGGCGGCAGAAGACAACTCTTTGGACGGGGAGGAAAACCTGGTCCAGGTTGGCATTGAGCAGCTTTGGCGGATGCTTCTCTCCACTGAGAACCAGAGCCTTGCGGAGAACATGGTCAGAACCTTGGTGGACGATGTTTATGTTGGCAGCGCAGTCATCCAATCATACCCGCACTGCAGAGCACGCCAAGTCCACCTCGCTGTGGTCGACCGTTGTTTGAGTCAGCTGGAGGTCGCTGCCGAGCAACTCAGAGCAGACCGCGAGGCCGACGTCATGCCATCGCTTCCAGACGAGAGCAGCGTCAACGAGCGTGTATTCGCGCGCTCCCTCGCCGTACTTCGAGTCTTCATGGCGGCTTATCAGTCCAACAAACTGTTCTCCCCACCAGATCTTCGGCCCTTGATGCCACAAACCCCTGGCGCAATCCAGGGCGAACCCGCGGACCTCAAATATCAATCATCCGCCGGCCAGATGCAAACAGGCATGCTCCCCGTGGTCATTGGCTGCCAGAACACGGCTGGTGACCTGCTGGCGACCCTGCGGGAGGCAACGGGTTTTGAGAATTACCGTCTCTATCATTCAGGAGTCCTGTTCACCCCCGAAGGGCCACATGTCGCTATTTCTCTCGAGGACCTGCACTTGATAAGTGGTCTGCTCCTTGTGATTCAGGAGACACCTTGTGTTGCCGCCCCGGCAAACACCATGCCAGGCACTTCTGCGCTACAGATCGAGGTTTTGCGGCACTTCCCACAGCTCTGGTCTTATTTGAGCATGCAGAGCTCCTTGGCTTGCCAGATCTATCAAGTGTTGACCAGCCTGCCTGCAGATTCTCAGATACTCGAGATGATCGAGTCGCCAACCTCCACTCACCAGGACATCTTTCCCAGAGGAGAGCCTTACAAATGCCTCTACGCTACTTATGCTCTGGACATGTACCTCCAGATGGCCCGACAACCCACAGACGGCAATACGCAAGACGGACAAGTCAGATCAGCGGCCGCGATCCTTCGCACACGCACGCTGGTGGCAGATGCTCTTGCCGACACGCATCTTCTGGGGGATCACATGAACGTGCTTCCCAAACATCAACTTTCCTCGTCATTGATGCGGCTATACCTTCAGACGCTTCAGAGCATGATGGAGCAAGGGGGAACCAGGGTTGATGAAGTTGGCACTCCAGCCGTGGATCGACTGGTCGAGCTGCTTGAATCTGGCCTGCAGAGCCCGAGGCACGAGCATTCCTTGGAACTCGTTCAAGTGAGCTTCGAGGCTCTGCTCCTCACCTCGGCACTGAACACTGCTTTCTGGGCCGATTTCAAGGAGCACACGAAAACGGACGACTTGATCCAGAACATGCTTCTCCAAGAGCAAGATGGTCTCATCCGGCAGCACACTAGAGCAGCCATCTTCGAGAGGTGTGGTATCAGCCACATGCAGCTGGACGCGCAGAACACCACCGATCTCGTTCAGATGGCAGTACCAACTGCCGCGTTTCGGCAGTTCTTCTGGCAAATGTTCTCGATCTTGATTCCTGACGCTGTCAGACTTTCGAGCCAGGCCAGCAATTTCTTCGAAGTGGTCCACGGCCTGGCCAGGCATCTGATGGTTGTCGAGAAGTCTGATTACCTGGATGTTCATGATCTGGTTCGGCAATGTTGTCTTCTCCTTGAGAACTACGAGACCACGGAGGTCCTCGGTGTTGCGTACGCAGAAGATGCGGTGCTCTTGCACCTGTTGAGCATCTTGAAGCTGTGTTTCTGGACGCAAGACAAGGAAACGCTTGCGACCTTCGACATTCCTCCACGGTTCGCGGAGAATCTTTTCTGGCAACATCTGTTTCCGCGCGATCGAAGACGCAGGGGAGACGGTGTTTCTCCCACTGTCTTCTCACCTCGAGCACGGCAGCTTCTCTACGAAATCGTCCAGACCATCTGCACCGACAGCGAAGAATCGACATCTGAGCTGGCCCGGGCTCTCGTTCAGGTGACGCCCTTTGACAAGACAGACGAGGAGTTTGGATACAACTACGAGATGGGGTGGAACATCGACCGCGCGAGCGAAATTCGAGCGGAATGCGGCTATGCAGGACTGCGCAACCTGAGCAACACATGCTATATGAACTCGCTCATGACACAGCTCTTCATGAACACCAAGTTTCGAGACTTTATGATCAACGCCCCGGTCCACGATCAGAATGCACAGGAGCTGCTCATCGAGACGCAGAAGATCTTCTCTCATCTGCAGGATACCAATCGCCGATTCGTCGACCCCGAGCAGATGTTTCTGAGCATCAAGACGTCCAACAATGAGATGATCGACGCCTCTCAGCAGATGGACGTGGATGAATTCTACAATCTCCTCTTCGATCGTTGGGAAAGCCAGCTGCCCGAAGCCAAGGTTCGACAGAACTTCCGCACGTTCTATGGTGGCCAACTCGTGCAGCAAGTGAGCTCCAAGGAGTGTGAGCACATCTCGGAACGGTTCGAGCCATTCTCCGCCATTCAATGCGACGTCAGTGGTAGACGAAACCTTGCTGCAAGCCTCCAGGCTTACGTCGATGGCGAGGTCTTGTCTGGTGATAACAAGTACAAATGCTCGAAATGCGATCGACATGTCGACGCCGTCAAGAGAGCCTGCCTCAAGGACATACCGGACAATCTCATATTCCATCTGAAACGCTTCGACTTCAACCTCCGCAGCATGATGCGAAGAAAAATCAACGACCACTTTGCCTTCCCAGCCCAGATCGACATGCGACCTTACACCATTGAGCAGCTCAGCGACCCGTCACAGAAACTAGAACCAGACATTTTCGAACTTGTCGGCGTCCTGGTTCATACAGGCACGGCCGAGACCGGCCACTACTATTCATACATCCGCGAACGACCGACAACGCGGGAAGGGCAGACTTGGCTGGAGTTCAACGACGATTCAGTCACCTTCTGGGACCATGCCAATATGGAGGAAGCCACCTTTGGTGCCCTGCCGCGGACACAGGACCAGGCCGAATATACGCTCGAGAAAGCGCACAATGCGTATATGCTCTTCTACGAGCGGTCGTCGGCACTGAAGGCGCAGCAAGCAGCGGTCTTGGCTCGCCAGGTTCCAACGCCCTTGAAGGTAGACCTGCCAGATGAGATGTTCGAGACGATTATGAATGACAACACCGCCTGGCTCCAGCGTCACTGTCTCTTCGACGAGCATCATCTGCATTTCACGATGCACTTTTGCAACCGCATCTTGTCACAGCAACCAGGGGAGTCTGCGGCCAACCGACGTCTTGGCAAGATGGCTATGCAGATCTTGCTCGGTGTGTTCGACCAAGCGGTGACCCGCACGAAAAGCCTGAGCTTTCTCAATCTGTACGTGGAAGTCCTGCAAGCGGCTGTTGTAAGGTCCAGCAGCTGCGCGCTCGCCCTCATCCAATACTTCTCCGAGACGCAAGAGCCCTTCAGACAGCTGGTGCAGCGCAATCCCGACGCAGAAGTCCGCAGCATGACTGTGTATGTGTTCATGTCGGCCCTCCGGAAGCTGCGCTCCATGGACTCAGACGCATACGGCATGGGGGACAATATCGACGACATCGACACGAAAGCCGTCGGCAACTGCATGGATCTTTTCGATGTTCTGTGGCGACAATTCCAGGTCAACATGCGTGCCTGGCCCGAAGTTTTCGATTTGATCACACGTTTTGCCCATCTTGGCGACTTTGAAGTCGCCCTCCTTCTCCAGGGGGATTGGCTTACGAGGGCAATGCTGGTGATCGCCACAGACAGCACCTTCGGAAAACTGCCGGAGGTCTACCGAAAACTCAATTCGGTCCTGATGCGAAGGAAGCAATCAGGAACGACGCGTGGACCCAGCTATTACGAGGTCGTTGGACTCGTTGCGCGGCTCATGTCGCGGCTTTCCGACACTGTTGAAGAACCCTGTATCGATACAGCAGACCGCATGGACTTCTATGTCGCCAATCCGGGGGAGAAGCTGCCGTGGTGTCACGAGGAAGTTCACGTGCTCAGCAAACAGTACGAGGATACGGGAAGTGTGTTCGTTCGAAGGCTGCTAGAAGTCGGAGGGGATGTGCCGGCCACCCAGGCGATCATCAGCCTCCTCGCTAATGGCGACAAGGAGATGCAATACGCTCTGGTTGGGGTGATGCGCGGCGTATTCCGGCGGCCTGGCGAGGTCTACTCCCTTCGACCCTTCCTGGCCGCCATCCACACATACGTGGAGTCTCAGCCACAACTGAGCTCTTCGTTTGAGCTCATCGACCTTGTTCTCCGCACGTGCAGGGAGCCCGGACCGGACGGCGGACATTTGCTGCAATTCTTCAGGTCGATCCACACGACTCTGGCGAGCCATCAAAACGTCAGGATCCCTAAGGAAGTACTGCAGATGGTTCCCCTGTGGGGCCCGCCGCTCCTGGGGTACCCAAACAAGGTCGTTGCCCGCAACACGGAGTCGTACATCACGAACGAGATCTTGCCCTCGGAGTTTGACGAGGATGACGACGGGCAGCTCGGGGCGATGATGGCGGAGAAGGCGAGAGAACTCGCCAGGAGGTGTCTGGACCACCTGAGGCGGCACTTTCTCGGCCGCCCCAACACTGCGGAGTCCATCGCGAACCTCCAGAACATCATTGCTCACTGTGAAAATTTTTATGCGGACCAAGAGCCTGGCAGTCAAGGGAATTTGGCCAAGTCTCGTGATGGTGAGTCAACGGGCGGTACTGGCTGGGGCGGGACGGGATTGGAAGCTGACGTGTCATGAACAGAAATTTACACCCAACTCCAGTTCAATCTCGTCGAGGAGCTGGACGAGGAGGGCTCCGGTACGTCCCCGTTCTCTGAGTTGAGCGACGACACGATCGACTTTGATGGCTGACCCGCCGCGAAGACTGGGAGCAGTCCGTCGCATCGTCCGGGGCATTGGAGAGCCTCGCGGATGCGCTGATGCAGACGGCCGGGGAGGTGCCCGATGTGCAGATGCGCTGAGGGAGCGGCGAGACCGTCACACGATACGAAGAGAGGAGGAGAGAAGAAGAGAAAAGAAGATGAGACTCACGAGCCCACGACTTTTCATTCTGGTACGACCGGCGTCACAGGGTCATGAGAATACCTGGCACGACAGGAAGGGTGCGACAAGGACGATGAGATACGGACAGCTGGGAAGCTGCTGGCATGATCACATAAGCACAGGCGCGAGGCGTTGTGGCCTTTGTTTCTCTTTTTTCAGTGTGGTTTTGGAACATGGATTTGTATGGAATTTCCCGCGACTCACTGCCTCCTAGGAGGGGGACGGGATGGCGTTCAGGGGAAACTCTACATCTTTCGGCCTGGCTCAGAGGTTACAGGGTAGAGCAGGGCCGCGGCATGGCATCTATCCATCTGGCGAGGCGAGACGCCTCTGGTAGCATTGCTTATGAGCCGACAGGAATCAGCGAATGATTTACAGTGTGTGGCCTCCAGCCCGGGCGGGCCTGTGATGTGGTCGTGTCGAGACTGCATGCTGGCCTCGGTTGGTCAAGTCGTCAAGTGTCATAGGGCAAATCGCCAAAGTCAGCCTACCTGGGACAGATGGCGGTCACCGTTGGATGGCCTGGTGCCTCAGCATCCGCGGTGAACTACGCTTGCCGCCGAAGAGGAACGAGATCACTCAGGGTATTTCTGCTATTTTAAAGTATGCCCGCTGTATTGAGAAAAATCAGGCCAGATCTGCATGTGCCATGCCCTCTCGTGCATTACCCCGGATTCTGTCACATGATCTGCTACGAAGAACTCCCATCTGCGCTGCAACCTTTTGGCAGGCAAGCAGGTGGTCTTGGACTGTGATGTCCAGTGTGGCTGTGTCTATTTTGAGATCTGTTGGCCGTCTCCCTGACCCCCCCTGAGTTGCTCCCGGACAGAGACCAATGAGCTTGACGACGGGACGATCAACGGCGGGGGTTTAAAGGTGACAGGGGGGTCGGCGGTAATGGGCGGGGAGCCAATGGCGGGAGATGGCGGGGCGGGCCACGGTGGGGGGCGTTTGTGACGGGGCCGAAAATAGTAGGACTTAGCCGCCCAGAATTTGGGGATTCCAGATAGACTGGACTGTTTGGGGAATAGTGGGAGGATCGGTTCGAGATGCTGGGTACGGTGTTGCGTGTTTGAGAAGAGCTTATTCTGGAGATCTTGGGGATCTGGGGGTTTGGGCTCGGGTTGAGAATAGAGAGCATGTATCTACTTCAGTCGTCCGCTGTAAGACGAGGTAAAAAGGGGTATCCCTGAGAGTGACCAGGCTGGCGGTATCTCTCTCAGTCAGGCTTAGACGCCGTGACGCAGTGCTTTTTTTATCCCACCGCTCCCCCATCCATCACCCCTGCCCCTTCTGCAGCCCAGCTGCCGCCCGTGATGTGACTGGCGCGCCTTAGCCAGATCCGATGCAACCCTCCGCCCCGTTCCTCTGGCATTCTCTGGCGGTAAGGAGGTGCCAGCGAGCTTGTTTTCTGCATGCAGCACGGAGAATTTCTAGTTTCAGGAACAAGGGCGGTTTCACCTCCTTGTTGGTTTCAGAGATCCCCCACGCGCGTTTGTTTGTTTGTCGGTCTCGTGTGGAGATTGATATAAGATGGTGATGCCCTCCTCGTCCTGCTGAGACCAGCCAACCACCAATGTCTTGAAGATATCAGGATCGGGTGAGGTTGAGATGAACGCCGAGGGACCCTGACCTGACCTGCTCTGTTCCAACACAACGGACACATCAAGCAGAAGACACTCTCCTTTTTCGTTCGGCCGTAGCCCAGCAAGCAAGCAAGCAGCAGCCATGTCCATCTGCAAGAGCCGCATCTCCTCGCCCCTCGAGGCGGGCACATCCGTCCTCGACGTCGACCACCTCCCAGGACACCTCTCCGAGGCCCTCGAGTACGCCTCCAAGCGCCTCGCCCGACGCTCCCTCCACATCTCCCTCGTCGTCATCAGGCGCGACTACCAGCTCCCTCGCGCCTTTCCCTCGCCTCTCTCGCCCGCGCTCAGCATCCCGTCGACGCCCTGCTCCCCGGCTCCGATCAAGACCCCCCTCTCCCCACGGTTCGGCTTCGCCTCCTCGCCCATCACCTCGTTCAAAAAGCTCGTGAGGACCAACAGCTCCGCGACCGCGAGCCCCCTCCCCAGCCCGGCATGCAGCGTCGACAGCGACAGGAGCTGGAGGCCGCGGCCCCTCGCTTCCCACCCAACATGGCCTACCACGCCCCGGACGCCGCTCACCCCGCCGCCGATGACACCCCTCCTCACGGCATCGAGCAGCTCCACGGACATCCAGGAGGCGTGCACACCGCACCCTTTCGGGGTCCGCCTGGTCTATGCCGACCTCCTGACGGAGAAGCAGAAGACCCTGTTGCACCAGACGATCGAGCGGACGGAGAAGAAATTCCGCATTGGGTGCGTTTCTCCCGCCCGGCCCAAGGCCACGTGAATCAAAGTCCATGCAGCTGACCCCCCTCAAGCCCCGGTTGGCTCCCCCAGCCCGTCGATGCCGCCTCCTGCGGCCTCTCCCGCACGATTGCGAACCGCTCGCTCCTCCAGAACGAGGTCCTCTTCGCCTCTGAGGGGCTCACCCTCGTCCCGCTCGACAGGCTGTACACCTTCAAGGCCGCGCTCGCGAGCTACTCCCGCACCGCGGCGCCGCTGCGCCTCGAGGACGCCGTCGACGAGCTGCGCCGCCTCGTGCTCTCCCGAAAGGGCGCGCGGATCCCCCGCGCCGAGCTGGGGCGGTGGTACGACTGGCTCAGTTTCTCCGACGCGGCGCTGCGGGCCGTCGATAGGATGTACCGCCGCGCGTATGGCGGGGTGGCTGGCGAGGGGGCGATCGAGGGCTTCAGCGGGGTGAGGAGCCAGGGCACCTCAGCGGTGAAGGGGGAGGAGGTGAGCGAGGGCGAGGGAGAGGGCCGCAGCGAGAGCCGCAGCGAGAGCCAGAGCGAGAGCGAGGTTGAGACGGACTTTGAGACAGATTCCACTCGGGACCGGGAGGAGACGGTTGAGGCGGTCACGAGGGTGGTGCCGAGGGAGGAGGACCGAGAGAAGACACCGGTGGCCCGGACAGTGGATGTCCGGAACTCCGTGCGGACCGTGCAGATCGGCAAGGCGCCGGGGCCGAAGGGGCCGGCGCTGAAGCTGCAGACGCAATTTGAGAAGAAGCCTGTCATTGCTGCTGCTGCTGCTGCTCCTCAGGCGCAGAGCATGGTGCTGCCGTTTGGGTTTGCGCCGCTGGAGGGGCACAAACGGAGTCCCGTCGAGGAGGAGGATCCCTTGACGGCGAGGCCGGTGAGGCAGAACTCGTGCTGGAGCCCGGTGACGATTGCCAGCGAGGGCGGGAGGGGCGGCGACGGGCCCATGACGCCGAACGGGTACGATGATATCTCGCCCATCACGAGGGGCGAGTGGGGGTTCCTGATGGGCGACGGTGGCGTGCGGCAGGGGATGAAGACGGCCGCTGTTATGACGTTCTGACGTGATCGGAGCCGGCCGTGTAACCTTCTTGTACATCCTTTTTTACGACATTAATGATCATCATGGACATAGGAACAGAGGCATTGTACACAAGACCGTGGCTGAACTTCATGTGGGTATCATTGTGTTTGTTTGCTCGAAATTCAACGAAAATACGCCCCCCGACGGCTGGGATCACCACCCGTACCGATTCGACGCGTCTTTCCTGTTGGTCTTGCCCTGGGCGAAGCTCTCCTCGAGGGCGTCGCGCTGGGTTTGCACGGCGCTGACGAGCTTGCGCAGATTGTGTTTGCCGGGGGCGATGCCGCGCACGGGGTTGTGGATCTGCTGCTCGCCGGCAGCCCTCACCTCCTCGTTGTGGCGGTACTCGGTATCTGTGTTGAAGTTGATGACCTTGGTGGCCGTGCCGGCTCCTCCCATGGTGCTGGGCATGCCGCCGCGTCCGAAGAGCTCGCGCCGAGCAGCGGCTGATAGGTTCATCTCGTCTGCGATGCTGTCGAGAGATTCCGTGTTGGATGGGGCGGCGGAGGTTGACTGCTCGGCGTAAGCAGCATCGAAGGCTGCAGAAGCAGCGGTGCCCGTCTCAAAAAGGGGCTCGTATGCGGCACCATCCGTAGATGTTTCTGGCTCGAGATCTGCTTCGAGCTCGTTGCCGATGGAGAAGAGAGAGATCTTCTTGGGTGGTGGCGCTGCAACTGTACTTGGCTCTGGTACGGAACTCGCTGTTGGCCCGGCTTTCGAGACTGGTTCGGCTGGTGTGACGGCTGCCGCGGTCGGAGTCTTCTTGACCGGCTTCTTCTTATTGCGAGCCACAGACAAGGGTCTGAACATCATCGGCTTGCCCACGAGCTTCACCTCCTCTTCCGGCTTCATGCCCTCGGGTATAGATGGTGCTTTCGGCGCAGGCAGCGTGAATCCAGATGCGCCATCCCCTCCAGGCAACCCCCCTGTCGACTCTGGTGTCTCGCGACTGAACCCGGCCTCGGCGCTGGTCTTCAGCTGGAACGTCGGCCTCGAACTCCCGCTCTGCGCTGCCGGCTTTGCCTTCGCCGCGTTCTTCGGTGCGGGGAGGAACGAGTTCATCCCGCTGAAGAGGCCGCCTCCCGCGCCTGTCCTTGCCCGCTTCGCCGGTGGTCCATCGCTTGTTGATTCGGGCTCTTCGCGCTGTGCCTGGGGCAGGTTGACTCGGATCTTGCCAGGGTTCGCGCGGTCGACGACTTTCTGGAATGTTTTCTTCCCGGTCGATGATCCTGCGGCGGTCGGTGCCGGCTTGGGGGTGGGCTTGGCCGGCGATTCAGAGTCTGACTCTGATTCTGAGTAGTCCACGAGGCCCATGGTGTCTGACTGGGTGGTGAAGGTGTTGGAGGAGAGTGACTTGGGAGAAAGAATGGGACGTCAGAAGCAAGCTGGATGGCCCAAATCAAGATCCCGCTATCGAGATGGCCCGTGCGCGCTTATCGGTCTTATCGAGATGGAGCCCCATGTGGCTTCGCTTCGTGGTGGTTTCAACGCGCCGCGCCGCCTCACCTCAACACGGACGGAGCGTCACCTTGTCACTCACATCCCGTGCGACTTGACAAACAGCTCTGCGGCCTCTTCACTTGCGGGCAATGTGAAGTGCGCAATCCAATATACGATGATACGACCTCTTCCTTCTGCAATTCCGTGGTCCATTATCTCTCAAGGCCTCCTGTGAAAGAAGGGCCAGTCAGTCAATGAGAACAGACTCTCGGAAGGCCGTCCATCATGTCGGTTCTTCAAAATGAGGAGTACGCCTTTCAATGCTTTGAATGATCTCTTCAAGTCTCCGTTGCTGATCTGTACAACAGCCTCGTCGCGTATCAGCTGCGATGCGGCTATCTCACCGAAATCGCCGACGGTGTGGGCGAACGCCTCATCTCCCTGAATGAAGGCTTCATGAACTCGGCCGCCTTCAAGCAGGTCGGCTGGCAAGGGAATGCTGAGCTTCATAAGCGCTGCTACTCCCCGCCAATCCCAACTGCCATTGCGTCCGAATACTTCCAGGCGCCGCGCCCGACGGGTGTTACCCTCGAGGATGAGCCCGACGAGGCAGGGATGCTGACGGGCGGAGGCACCGACACCTTCGGCCCGGGCCTGGCCACAAGGCGGAGGAAGCGACGAGAAACTCTCGAAGACGATGACAGCAGTGACCTGAGCGATGAAAGCGACGATGACGAGACGGCCCAAAGAGCCGCGCAGCAGATCAAGTTCGCCAAGATGCCTGTCCGACCCAGGGCGGGCTCCAGTCCGATTCAAGCCTCGTCCTTACGGCAGCCCTCTTCTACAGCTTCGCCCAGAGCGGCCCCAGGTGCGCGGCGGGGGTCACAGTCGGCTTTGGAGGTCGTCAAGGAGCGGACTCGTCGAGATACAGTCACCAGCAGCGAGGTGTCCTCCGAGAACGAGTCAGACATTTCTGCCATGCAAAGGCATAGAGAGGCCGCCAGGGCTGCGACGAAAGCGGTCAGAATGCAAACTAGGATCAACGAGGAGCCTACGGAGGGCATCAGCCGAGCGGGAACAGACCTCTTACCAGAAGAGGAAGACTCTGATGGGTCCGACATGTCAGGGGCGTTCCTCGAAAGTATCGACTCAACGGGCATCCTGGACGCCGTCGAGAATCCTGGCCCGGCAGCTCCAGACCGACATGTTGTCGGCACACCTCCGCGACAGTTCACCAGGCAATCGACCATTCGCAAGTCACAGGCACCGCCCAGGATCCTTCAAGCCCTCCCACCACCGAGACCGATGACCATGATCAGGCCCGTCAGCGTCATCCAACCCAAGAGTCTTCTCTCCGCAGCATTCAAAGCCAGGAAGACGAAGCCAACAGTGCCTTTTGAAAAGTACGCATCGCTGTCCGGCCAGGGAGAAAACAACCCGATCGCCGTGCGCATTTTCCCGGCGTTCTCCGAAGACCCCGAAATGTCGTATGAAGTGTTCATCAGGCGCATGGTCCACCACGGTGAGGGAGGAGACCGGCCGGCCACAGTGGCAGACCTCATCGGTCTCAGCCTTTGGCGGTACAACGAGGAGAAGCGAGATCCCCCCATCCCTGCGGATAAGCAGAATATCAACTGGTGGACACTAAGAATGGTCGAGGAGGATGGCGAAGTTGATGATGATTTCCCACCCTTCGATAGAACCAAGGCCCTGGCATCATTCACAACAGCGAATAACAGGGCGGCCGGCCGTGGGCGAGCCAACTCGAAAACCCGCGACAACTTTGGCCTGGTCCAGGCCAGCCAAGCCGAGTTCGAGGAGAACCAAGCCGCAACGCCGCAGGAGGAAGAAGAAGCTGCCGAGGAGGAAACAGCGGATGAGGACACCACGCCTCGCAACACACCGCAGCCAAACCTCTCCTACCTCCCTGTCCCGACAGGACCCCGCCCGAACCCAGTCACAAACACGACGTATCGTCTGCAGCCTAGCATGTTCGCAGACTCGCCGCAAGCGCCGACTGCCGTCGCAAACACCGCGAGGGGCCAGCAGAAGCTCCTGCGCATTCACCTCTTCTCGGCCGACGTGGCGCCGGGGCAGTCCATGACCCTGGACGTGACGACGGAGACCTACATGGCTGAAGTCTTGGATCTGGTATGCCGTAAGAGGCAGTTGGATAAGGCCAACCATGTTCTCAAGATGCCAGCCGGCGGTCCTACCATCATGGGCGACGCCAAGGTCCAGACGATCGGCACGCAGTCGGATCTGGAGCTGCACCGCCGCCGCTTCGCCACGGACGGTCCCCTGGCCATGACCGGGTCGCCGAGCAGCTCGTCGCCCAAGCTCCTGCCGTTTGCCGACGGTCTGGCGAGCCGCAAGGGCAAGAAGACGCAGATGATGGGCGTGCACCCGCTGGCGCAGGAGGCCATCGCGCAGGCCGAGCTGACGGGGACGCATAAATCCTGGACAGTCTGGCGGTTGCGGACAGTGAGGATGATGGCGCAATCAGAGCGGCGGTTCGAGATTAACGGGGAGTACATCCACATCAAGCCGACAACGAGGGACGGCAAGACGGCCACGGCGCACATGTCGCAGATCATCGGGTGCAAGATTGCGTCGAAGCATCCAAGCCAGTTCAAGGTATGTTAGATGCTACCGGTGTGGATGCTGCGGGAAAGCGGTCTGCTAATCTCTGTCACAGCTCATGATCTACAGAGCAGATGAGACGAAGCGGTATGATTTTGAGGCACGGAGCCCGGCGGAGGCCAACGATATCGTGGCAGAGTTGAGGAAGCTGATCGCTCAAGTGACGAGCTGATCTGGCACTGGGCGCTTCACACGAATAGGCAGTACGCAGTGACACTTCAACAGGGCTGGGAGCAGCGGGCCTAGCGGCTGACTGCCACATCATCTACCATCACAGTTCCCATGCAGTGTGGTACGTTGCAAACATCAGGCAAGGTTGGTTGCCGCATCTTCAGCAAGAGAAGCACAGCGATTCATGGCAGCAGGTGATACATTCAAAGACTAGATACTCCCAACATGGGGAACCACAGTTAGGAATACCTGCCGGCTCATACAAACCATCACTTGACGTTCAAGATAAGTTTGAGCCTCAAGATACGAGCCCGAGATAAGGTGAACACACCCAAACCGCATTCAGGGGGGTGATCGGCCCCCTAAACTTAGGTCGGCGCAGATGCATGGGGCCGTAGCGGCCGCTCCAGAGAGTCAGTGATAAGATAAGCCAAAATTCCCGACTACACCTCGCCGCGTGACGTCCTTTCTTCAAGTTCGACCTCGCTTTTTACCTACCAGCCCAAACTTCTACCTCAAGAGCAGTCGCTTGCCCGGACACACTCCCACACGCCCATGGACAGATAACGAACCATGACGAGCCGGTCGACGTCGCCGCGCCGCCGGCACATCCTATCGTCCATCAACCCCGAGCCATCGCGGGGCAGGCGCAACGACCGCTCCCGCAGCCCGCGACGAAGCGCCGAGGCCGAGACACATTCTCCAAAGCACGAAGATGGCTCCCCAGAGCCGCGACCGCGGCGTCACAGGCACCACAAGCCGCGCTCCCGCTCCCGCTCCCCTAAGCCCGAGCCCAACGAAGAAGGCGACGACCCCCTTCGCCCGCGCCCCAAGCGCTTCCGGTTCAAGAAGCCCTCCTCCGGCCGCGAGCACGCCTCCTCCTCCACGCACGACCAGCACTCCTCCCGCAGGAGGCATCGGCGGCGCCACAGGTCGCCGACCCCGCCGAACCCGCACGAGCCGCGCGCGCTGTCCCCCGACGCGGCGTTCCGCGAGTCCCTCTTCGACGCGATGGCGGACGACGAGGGCGCGGCGTACTGGGAGGGCGTGTACGGGCAACCGGTGCACGAGTATGCCGCCGAGGCCGCGCGCGGGGAGCTGGAGCAGATGGACGAGGAGGAGTACGCGGCGTACGTAAGGAGGCGGATGTGGGAGAAGACGCACGAGGGGCTGCTGGAGGAGCGGGCGAAGCGGGAGGAGGCGCGGAAGAAGAAGGAGAAGGAGAGGAAGGAGTTTGAGCGGGAGGAGCGCAGGAGGGAGAGGGTGCGGGCGGAGATGGAGGGGAGCCTACGCAGGGGAGAGGAGAGGAGGGCGAGGAAGGAGTGGAAGGCCAGGTGGGAGGGGTATCTTGCTGGGTGGGCGGCGTGGGACGGCGCCGGCGAGGGGGAGAGGGATGTCGAGAAGCTGCCGTGGCCGGTGGAGAGTGGGAGGAGGAGGGACGTGGGAGAGGACGGGGCGGTGAGGCGGTTCTTCGACCTGGGGCTTGATGCGACGGAGGAAAATGGCGACAAGGGGATCACTGCGCGACTACGCGAGGAAAGGGTGCGATGGCATCCGGACAAGATCCAGGGAAAGGTCAAGGGTGGACAGGTGGACAAGGAGGTGCTGGCGGATGTGACGGCCGTGTTCCAGGTGGTCGATGCCATGTGGAACGAGCATCGGAGTGGTCGGTGAGAGTGCTGTTCACCGAGGTCTGCATCTACGACATCACGACAGGGCAAGCATATCTCGGCGTTTAGGATGGGCTTGGGACTCCTCAGCACTAGAGCTGTCTTTAGCACGCACGATACCCACGTTTCTGGTCTTCTGAATGAGGAAAACATCATGACGAACAGGTTGCACCGCCAAACTCGTTTAGGTGCCGTGCTTGTGAGACCAAAGCAGGCGAGGAGAGCTTGTCTACGGTAAGCTCGCCGAGGGAGTTTGCCGTGGAGGCAAGACGCCGTGGTCGGGACTCGGCGCGGTGCCAAGCACAGGAAGAGAGTTGCAAGCTGGCAAGCAAGGCACCGATCATGTCGAACCAGAAGCAGCAGAGGGGCGTGTGCGTGGGAAACAGTCAAGCCACCGGGTCTCGGCCGGGCGCTATTTCGCTGGGCGGCAGCACCTTTGGGCACTTCGAGATGCCGTCATCGCGATCGTCCCTGGGCTGCCTTGGATTTATCCATCCCAAGTCGCTGTTGTTGGGGGCTTTTTTTCCAGAGTCCAAGACGGCCGGCCCGAGGGAGAGGGGCAGGTCGGGCGATGGATGGGCTTACGAGTCGAAAGGAGCTGGAGGCGAAGCGAGTGAAAGGACGGACTGTCGCCATGGCAGCCACCTGCGTCCATGGCTTCCATCCAGAGGCGTGCGCGGCTAGCTGGGTCGGTCCTGGGCCTGTGTCGTACGGCGCTTCTTCCAAGGCACGAGACGAGACATGATCCATGGATGCGATGCGATGTGATGCAGTGCAGGTCGCAATAGCGCAACAGCCTCTGGAGCGTCTGCATGCACCCAGACAGAAGGCCCGCCATCTCTACGGGCAGCTCCAGCGCTTGCAGTGTTAGTGCCCCAGGCTGTTTTAGCTGTAGCCACTTGAAGCACCAAGCTCCAGGCGTGATCGAACTTGAAGCTGGGCTGACAACAGACGATGCCTGCCATCCATTGCCTCTTCGCCCGATTACAAGTACGAGTACTTACACCTCTTGGCAACCGCCGGCAATACTGCCGACAATATCGCTGACGCCCCCAGCGCGTGATGCCGAATTAGCCAGCGGTTGATTTGCCAGCTCACCCGTCACGATGACGGAGAAGGCAGCCTGGATGCGCCCAGAGCAGCCTGCAGTCCCGTCTGCAGCTGAGAGCTTGAGCTGCTGAAGCGACAGGGGTGAGATGCCGCCGACAGCAGCTCTGGGCGGTCGACCAAGACCACATCAACTTGAACTCGATCAGAGCAAGCTCGGTCCAATCTCTCGCGAGATGAAGCACAGAACAGACGACATTAACCTTGATCGGCCCTCCGCTGAAACAGATCAATCCCAAACGCCCGAATGCCTGGGCACCGGCGAGGCGGCATTGGCATCACCACCCCGGCTCAAGACTCAGGACGAGAAGCTCCGGTCTCCAGGTGCCACGGCCAGAGCCGTGGAAGTTAAGCAGCAGCCAAGCTCTCAGACAAAGCTGCATACAGCCGTGGCACAGACAACCCGACACAACCTCTCGGAGCTACTCCTTAGTGAGAAAAAGAGAAAAGCAAACAACATGGGAGCTCCCGCCCGCAGCAACGGCCAAAATAAACATGCACGCAGTAAGCTTAAACGGTAAATAGACAACCCGACACGAGGTACCAGCTCCAAAATGTTCGCCACAGCCATTCGAGAAGCGTCCAAACACCGTGACCCCGAGGAATAGCCCGACAGATCGCCCTCTCCCAGACAGTCCCTGGCGCTCCTGCCGGCTGACGCGTAGCGAGGGCGTCCGCCCATCAGACACAATCGTCGATCTTAATGCCCACTGGCACTCCTGCTGGACAACTGGAGTCGCTGGTGCCGCTGGTGTGCTTGCGCGTTCGGGGTGACCCACTCACACCTTTTGCCCCCCGGCTTCGGGCTAAGCACAGGGCATCCACTGCCATCGTCACCCGCCACACCTTCCCCGGGCTCCAGCGACTTCGCACTTCGAGTTCCCCTGATGTTAGTTGTTAGTTGGGAGAAAAAGTACATGGCGTTGAATGCTTCAACATCACCAATCACGCGAATTGGACTCGGTTCTTCCGAAAGACTGGTAATAAAAGCCAAGTGGTATTACACTCCTATCAACATCTGATTAATTCCAAACCATCCGTCGGGATATCTCGCCGTTCCACACATCCAGAGCCAGTTTTCGTCCTGCTGTTGAACTCCTGTGCAATGATGTTGGCCTCCCCCAAATCGCATTAAAGTAGTTCCCGAGCCATAGGGCTGTCGGGACCGACAAGCCGGTCGAATGCAATGCAGTTCATGCCCGTCATGTCGTCGTCAAGAAGAGAAGTTCCATCCCGGAAGTTCGTCCTCCGATATGCTGAGAGCTCTCGTACAGTCGACGACACCATTTACAGGTTGGCGAGGATGGCGGCACCACCGAAGAGGGCACCAGCGGCGATGGCACCGGTGGGGCGGGCAGCAGCGTTGCCGTCGTCCGAGGAGGTGAGCTCGTCGAGAGCGTCAGACGCGGAGGCGATGATGGAAGAGTCGGTGGCGGTCCTGATGAGGTCGCTCAGGGAGGCGGCGTCGTCAGAGATGCTGGCCTCGATGGAGGAGGAGACCAGAGAGCTGGCGGCGTCGGTCAGGGAAGCGATGGCCGACGAGGCAGACTCGGCGATCTCAGAGGCAGAGTCGATGGCATCGCCGGGGAGAGTAGGGCCGGCATCCTCACCGGGCTGGGTGGGAGTGGGAAGATCAACGCTGGGCAGCTCGGGGCTGGGGACATCAGGGGTGGGGATGACATCGCCGATGATGGTCTCGGTCTCCTGGGCCTAGAGTCCATTTCAGTCAGCGAATGTTCCCTTATATCCGTCCATACTCGGAGGAAAGGGGCTCAACATACAAAGGCAAGGGGAGCCAGAGCGACGAGGGCGAGCTGAGTGAAACGCATCTTGATGGTAGTGAAGGTGGTTGGTTTGTTGGTTGTTGAGTGATGAGATGGAGATGGAGATCGAACGATGGACTGCAGATGCGATTCGTTGGCTTGTGGATGATGAGAAGAGGATGGACGGTAGAACTGATGCAAAGGGTCCAGCTTTATATATGCAAGGAGGACAACAGAGACCCAGGAAAGGAGACGGGTGAGTGCCGCTGGCGGCTGGGAGCACGTCAAAGGCCAAGCCACACGTACAGTACACCCACTGCCACTTCCAAGACGCCCGGGGCAGGGCCAGAGGCAGCCCGGGCAACACACACGTCAAGTCGTTGCGGGATCGGCTCCGCCATTGCCACTGGAGGCAAGGCAGTGTGGTTGAGTGGTTCACCTTCGTGCCTGAGGATGAGCCGGGGGGGTGCGTCAAGAGCCCAGCATCTGCCGTGTCCCTACCTACGCGGGCCAAGGATGGAAACCCGGGCTACCAGAAGGCTGATAGGGCGCTCGGAATATCCACCGGCTTCTCTTCCCTGCCAAACTGCCTACTGCTGCTCCCGCCATGATCTCACATCATGGGTGGGTGAGCGGAACCGCACCCACTACCTCCTCACGTCATTCTCTCGACGTTTGTTGCACCAGCCCAGAGCAGGCCGGGGGTGGTCTGCAGCCCGGGCTTCTCCACCCGTTTTCCCGGGGTGCACTCCCGGTAGCCCAGCCCAGCCAGGTCTGGCCTCCTCCCTAGCAAGGGAGCACGTCAGTTCGCGGAGGAAAGGAGCGGTTATGCCAGGGGCAGTCGAAACCCGCAAGGCTTGAAATCAGGTTTCTTGGGACCATATGGCGAACCGGGAGCGCCTACCGGCGAGATGAGATCTCCCCTCCAACCACCTACGACTCCCACGCAGACGCAGACGGAGGACCTGCAAGCATAGAAGCAGCCGAGTTGGGCGTGGGCTCGCTGGCTGGCCCCAGCTACGTACCCAGCACCTTTCCACTGAGAGCGGGTCGCATCCCCCGGTAAAACTGCAAGATCACTGGCAGATCGACAGGAGGGAATCCAGTGTGGAGGGCGGTGGAGGCGAACCATGGCGAAGTGTTGCCGAAAAAAGAAACCGTCTTAGCTGCCTCTCGCGGATTGCGCGGTCAACCGCACTGCCAGCCTGCCAGCCAGGCAGGTATCAGCACAGGCGATGATCCCGATTCAAGCATCTGTCTGTTGGTGGGCGGTGAGATGGACGACCGAAGAGGAAATCAGCTAGTAGCTAGCTGGCTTCTAAGACCTGCATCCAGTGGCTGAACGAAGCCGACATGCAATGCTGCAGAGGGCAAGCACACTTGGCCAGCACTTCCTTCTCTCAACCTCTCTCAGTCGAGGTCTCTTTCCCCGATTTACCAGATCGAGGCAACAAGGCAGGGGCGGACGGGATCCAAACGCACGCGAGCCACACCTTCCCCACCCCCTCGCTCCACACCTTGCGGCTCGCGGCTCTTCACCCCTGTCGCCTCTGCTTCAAAATCATGCCTCAATGACGTCTCTCCCTGTGCTCTGGTGGGGACCGCACCCAGACTTCCTTTTGCCAAGCAAGTACCCGGGTACATCGAAACGAACGGCCATGACTGGCCATCCCCTCGGCACTCGGCACCTGGGCAAGGTCACTGATACATTGCGTCATGGACCGACTTCCTGCTTCGTGCTCCGGAGAATTGTAGAGCAGATGCGATTCGAGGAAAGAATGACGACGGTCAAGACTTCCTCAGTAGAGATCTCTGACAAGTTTGCAGGAAGGTACTCGTATTGAGCGCTGACGAAAGCTAAGCATCTGCTTCCCGCGTTGCCGGTTCCTGTTTCTGATGTGGGAATCTGGAATCCCATCCGGATTTTTTCAGGTTCACATCTCGCATTTTCCACACTCATCCCTGGAGGCTGGCGCAGAGATCTGCTTCCTGACGACTCATCCCAGACATGCACACCAGACAGAGCCTCCCGCCCGTGACGCGCAATGGAGGGATCCAAAGGAAAACAGCGATCAGAGCGAACCACTACGACTCGTGTAACGCATTTAGAATCCTCTTGTCTCCCTCCCGTCCCACAGCTCTCGCACAGCCTATTCCGACGACGACGACGGGCACGGGGCACGGCACTGCTTGGGTCTCCCTTGCTTCGCCTCAGACCCCGCGCGAACCTCGGATGAGCACAGCTGCTGTGTCACTCACTGTGTGTGGGTGGCGGTCTGAGACCATCGCGTGAACTTGTGGGCTCTCCGCCTCTCACCTCACAGCTTGAATCGACCAGAACATCTTGGCGATCCGGGCCGCGTCAGCTCCATTGACGGAGAATACAAGTTCCACTGGACCTCGCACAACCTCCCCGCCGCCTCTGAGCAACTGCTGCTGATGCTGCAACACATTCCCAAAGGCCCGACCTTCAACGCGAATCCGATGCCGACGCGCCAGGCTCTGGACTGTCGAGGCAGAACATTACAAGCTCCGCGACATGCTCTTGCGATCACAAATCGAATCGCCACCATGTGTCCCTCGATCACTAGTGACAGTCACTCCGATGCAGGGATGGTCCTCGCTTGAGCAACCCTCGAGCTGAATCAACACCGCATTCCGGGACGTTTGAGCATGACCTTTTTACCCATTTCCTGGGTTCTGTCTTTGGTCACGCCGTGAGACCACGACAACTCCGCGAAGCGGCACCTGCGAATTCCATGGGAATCCTCGGCCGATCGTCTGCTTCAAATGACGTGCCGCCCGAAGTTTGACCTCGCCAGTACCAAGCAACCAAGCTTGCAACAGTGAATCGAACCTGCAGACCCGATCCAGACAAGATGTGCTGAGGAGACAACTGAGACTTCTTCGATAGCTTCTCTGTAAATCTGTGGCAAAACTAACAACTGCTTTTAGAGTCCGAGATAATCGCACCGCTTCAGACCTCGCGACGCCTTCGCCACCGCCTCAAAGACGCCCCTGGATGGCTGGTTCCCGTGGCTCATCCTGGAGATCCCATCTGAGAGGTTCCTGCTCCACGACACATGCCCAGGCCTCCGTTGCTCCGATAAAGTTCTGGTCCATGTTCAAGGCCGAGGAGCTGACCTGGGCGCAAGCCATTCGCCACGCCTTCGGCCTAGACACGTGCTCGAGGATGTTTAGGTTGCTCCACGCCATAGCTTTGACACCTGGGCACCCATACCGCACCATCATGTGACTACGTGTATATCTCCTGGTTGCAACAAGAATAAAGGGGAAACGACAGCAGCCGTATATCGTGGCGGCATCGGTGTTCCCGGCTCATGGGCTCCTGATTTCCAATCGAGCCTCTCAGGAATCCCGACACTGAACATCCGCAATGGAGCCTCGAGGTGAGCCACGAGGCGGCAGGGGACGCCCGAGGCTTGGTCCTCGATTCGATAATCGACTGGAGCCCGAATGTGGCTGGTCGTGTTGGCAGTTGTGTGGATGTGCACAAGAAGCCTCTCTCACTTTGTCCTATGGATGATGGTTCTACTGGACCATCACAATAACCCTTGGATCGTGGGCAAGTATCCCGTCCTCGTAATCTACTGAATACATCTCTCGCATTTGTTCTGAGCTCTTATTGCTGTCCTGCTTTGTGTTGTATGCTTTCCTGTGCAACTTGTCCTGCCCCTGACCCCTGAGCCCAGCAACGTCGTTCTCAGATATAACGGGTCCGACATCATGAAGGCCTTCAAGAATTACTTCCTCGCAACGCCTCCTTCGAATCAAAAGCGGCCGCCAAGCAGTCATTCTCGCCAGAGCAAATCCCAGGCACCACCTCCCGCGAATGCCTCCTCTAGCCGCCAGCCAGCATGGGCCTCGTCGTCTCTATCGTGGAGGCCTTCTGCCTCAGATGCCCCGAGGCGTGGTAGCGCTGCGAGCAACGCCGCGAGCAACCCTCCTATAAGCGGCCCCGAGTCGCCGCGTGGCTGGTTCACGGATTCATCGAGCGGTTTCTCGGACCTCAGGGCCGATGTCATGGTTCAGAATCTGTGGCAAGACCAGTTGCGGAGGGTCTACGCTTCGGGATATGATGCCGATGAGGGCGTTGTGCTGAAGAAGGCGCGGGGAGACTACACCTGCGCTCCAGCGAGTCTGCGCACCGACTCAGAGGTGTTCTTCGAGGCGATTTGCCAGCTGAATGTCAGCGTAAGTACCGAGAGGGCTCTCGAGAAAGGAGACCTGGGCTGACTGAGCAGTGTGCCATCACCGTCAACTCGCCCGTCGTTCAATCCATCCTGCAGCGTTTACCGGCCAGTATCACATCGCTCCCAGTCTCCGAAGGCATGCATCTCCAGGTGCTCCTGGGGATGGAGGAATTGCCCCGCTGCCACAAACATCATTTCGCCGCGTTCATTAGGCACCCTCCTAAGCTTGTGGTCTGGGACGATCACCCGGAGACTGTGCTCTTGCGCGCGGAGACCCTCGAGCAGATGATTGTTAGGTACATCTGGCACCTTGTCGACCAGGACAGCGACGAGGACGAGATGAAGAAGGTCGGACGACTACCGATGATCTCGGAGGAGCTGTCGCCCTCTGATATCGAACAGGGCGTTGGGGAGGAGGCCAGGAAGACCAAGCTGACGAGCTGTCTTGTTGTGAGCGCTGCTCTTGCCCTGGAGATCACCTGTCTCGGGTTGGGATGGAGGATGCTGGCGCTCGAGGTGGCTGTTGACAGGTACTACTACCGGTTGCTGATTGCCTTGGCCTCGCCATTCACGCTTGTTCTCAGTTTGGTACGTACAATGAACTGCCACCTACGTGATACGTGCTTATGCTAACTGGGGCAGTTCTTCTTCTTCGTTATTGTTGCGAATATTGTCCAGCTGTTCGGACCGACGAGCTGTGTTTCGGTCAACTCGAAGAACTTCTCCGGGAAGCCTCCTCGTCGGCTGGCTCGACTCCCCGGTCAGCTGCCTCATGTCACCATTCAGATGCCGGTGTACAAGGAAGGCCTCGGGCCTGTCATTAAGCCGACGGTGCTGTCGGTCAAGGCCGCCATTTCGACGTATGAGATGCAGGGTGGAACTGCGAACATTTTCGTCAATGATGACGGCATGCAGCTCATTTCTGGAGAGCAGGCCCAGGCTCGGAGAGAGTTCTATGAAGAGCATTGCATTGGCTGGGTTGCTAGGCCAAAGCACGACCCGAAGCCGAAGGACGCGGAGACGCAGCCCTTCTTCCGCAGAGGGCGGTTCAAGAAGGCTTCGAACATGAACTACGGCCTGGGCATCAGCAACAGAATCGAAGACAGGCTCAGAGATGTCGAGCGAGGGGACAAATGGTCTCAGAAGAACGAGGAGGAGGCCTACAGGAGATGCCTCGCGGAGGTACTCGAGGAGGATCAGGGACGGACAATCGCAGAGGGCAACGTTCGTATGGGCGATTACATCCTGATCATTGACTCGGACACCAGGGTTCCTGCAGACTGCCTCCTAGACGCCGTCAGTGAGATGGAAGTGTCGCCAGAGGTCGCGATCATCCAGTTCACATCCGGGGTCATGAATGTGTCTGACAGCTTTTTCGAAAAGGCGTAGGTCTTGACTGATTTCTTCGCTTGTGCTCTCTGCTGACTGATTTTCCAGCGTCACTTGGTTCACCAACATGATTTACACCAGCATCACCTTCGCCGTATCCATGGGCGACGTACCCCCGTTTGTCGGGCACAACGCCATCCTCCGCTGGTCGGCCCTCCAAGATGCCGCCTCGTATGTCTGCGAGCACGATCACACAGAAAAGTTCTGGTCCGAGTCCCACGTCTCAGAAGATTTCGACATGGCCCTGCGGCTGCAGACCGCAGGCTATCAGCTCCGGTTCGCGGCGTATACCGGCGACGGCTTCAAGGAGGGCGTCTCGCTGACAGTCTACGACGAGCTGATGCGTTGGGAGAAGTACGCCTACGGAGTCAGCGAGCTGCTTTTCAACCCGTTCCGGCTTTGGCTCGTCAAGGGCCCATTCACCCCATTGTTTCGAAAGTTTGTGTGCTCCAACATGGACTTCTACAAGAAGTGCACCATGATGGGCTACATCAGCACGTACTACGCCATTGGGCTGGCGTGGCCCGTCACGACGATGAATTACTTCTTGACGGGTTGGTACGCGGGACACTATGATAAGTTCTACCTAGACTCGTTCGCGATCACCTTTTCGGTTATCATGGTGTTTCCCGTGGCGGGCAACATCTGCCTGGCCGTTCTGCGGTACAGGCTGGGCCACAGCGGCATTCTTGAAGCTCGTAAGCATCCCCCTCCCCCAATCCTCCCCCTTAGCTGCAGGAATACAAGCTGACAAATGGGTGTATGTAGTCTGGACGAATCTGAAATGGACGCCGCTGTTCACGGTCTTCCTGGGCGGGCTGTCGCTGCACGTGTCCAAGGTGCTACTGTGCCACATGTTCGAGGTCAACATCCAGTGGGGAGCGACGTCCAAGGAGGCCGAACGGTGCAACTTCCTCGAGGAGGTGCCCAAGATCATACGCAGCTTCTGGGGGACGTTCCTGTTCTGCTTCGTCATGACGGGGCTCATGCTGTGCGGCGCCGTCGCGTTCCCGCGCGACTGGAGGGTGACAGACTTTGCGTCCATCTTCCCCTTGGCCCTGATGACGTTCTGCCACTTTTCGCTGCCCGTGTTGCTGAACCCGGCTCTGATGATGTTTAGTTTCTAGGGGGGGTTAATAGGTAAGTCCAATGGGTGTGGGCGGGGATCTTGGTACTACAGGGGAAGGGCTAATATAGAAAAGGGGCATATAGACTGATATCAAACACGATCGATCATGTAGACAACTCGGCTTCTGTTCGTGATATCAGCGCATCGAACCTAAACATCCAATGTATACCTAGGTATCCAACAGCAAAAAGTATACTTGTTCTTTGGCCCCACCGACGTTCCACACTCCCTGAATCCTCGGGCAGGGCCCGAATCTAGAGGAGTGTTCTGCCCCTCATGGGACAGTGCAGGCGGAATGGGTTCGTGTCTGCTTGCAAGTAAAGCCCGTGTATGCAAGAGGTGTTCAAATGTCTCTATCCCCGAGTTGACGAGCATTTCCTCGAAATTTTGGTCATACATTGTGTCCCCCTGATTCTCTCTTCATTATAGAGGCTCCAATAGCTCCCAAGTCCTCAGTTTAAGTGCATCACCCGCACCTCCGCAATATAAACGCCTTGACGCCCCAACTACCGAAAGCCCCCTGAATGCTTGAACTATGGACCCTGTCGGCTCCCATTGGGCGACTGCGTGATGACGTATGCGCCCCCTATCCAGCGTGTTATGGCCCGTGCACGGGACCCTGGCCACGGGTTCGGACTCTTCGACAGATGCGGCAGGGCGAATTTGCGACCGTCAACCTTCATCTAACCTCCTCCTCAACATCACCAACAGGCAGCAGCGCATGGGGAAGACACTTCCGCCTGCAGAACTCCCGCCATGTCGTTTCAAATCATGAGCGCATCGTCGCCGGTGGGCTCTGTGATATTCTCCGCCCTGGCCCTCCTGGTCATTTCCCTGGCCGTCCTGCTTATCTTGCGATTCTACCTCCCGCTGCGGACAACGCCGGCTTTCTACCTCGTGCCGATTTTCTTTGCGCTATGGCTCCCAGCATGCATGGTTCTGCTCGTGCCTATCGACCTGGCGTCAAATGCGCGGACGGAGGACGAGGCGAGTAGGGGCATCTGGTTGCCTGATCGCACGCTGCTGGTCTCGTGGAGGATCACGTACTGGCTCACCTTTGCGCTGACATGGTATGTTGCTCTGCTGCGATGGAGCGCTTGGATACAAATTTCCCCAGGGAATAGCCAGCTGACTCTCGTGCGCCTAGGTTTATCCTCCCTATTCTCGGCGAATACTCTGACGCCGGCTACCGAGAACCCAAGGACAACGTCCTCTACTCCCTCCGCGAGAACGCGCAATACCACGCCATCGTCTTCGGCGCCGGTATCATCGGAATCACATACGTTTTCATCGCATACGGCGTCCACTTCGACTCCTTCAAGACCGTGCTTATGGCGCTCGCGTACTTCTGGGGTCTCTTCTTCGCCCTCTACCTCATGGGCCACGGCCTTGTTTCGATTCCCCGACGGCTCCTCCGGTTCGCCTCTATTAGCGGCAGATTGCGCCGGCTGCAGGTCCAGGCGCCAAAGGTCTACGAGCGCATGGAGGATTCCTTGATGACACTGGAGGATGTCGAGGTCCAGGTCTCGGAGCTGAGCCGGCGCAAGGTCGGCACTGCCCGGGAATTTTCAGAGTGGATCGACGAGCTGGTCGAGATGGCCAACTTGCCCGAGACGCAATCTCGCGGGGCGATGCGCGGGGGTGCGGAGAGCCGCATCATCCCGCGGGTTATCACGGAGAAGTACATGGCCGATCTGACGAGGAACCTCGTGCGGGCCCGCCACAAGCGCTCGAGGTACACCGTCGAATGGACTCACCTGGTCCAAGATGCCGCAAGGACGCAGAAGATCCTGGACTCTGCCGCCTCGAAGAAACTGGATTTCGGAGAGCCTTCAGAACAGGCTGGCATCTGGAGCCGCTGGACTGTTCTGTCGCCCCACAGCCGCTACATCTTTTACTATTACGTTCAGCCGTACGGAAGCATCATTCTCGGCCTGTTTCTCGCCGCCTGCTCGGCTTGCGTCATCTGGTCTGAGCTGATCAACTACGCCTTCCCTCACCTTTCCATTATTCGGCTCACGGTGGTGCATCACTGGGTTGGCGACAAGTTCCAGGTCGGATTTGCCGGGCAGACCATCTCTGTGCTCTGGCTGCTTTACATGTGTGCCGCTGCCTTCATCACCATGACGGAAGTCAAGACCTGGCGTGGCCGCGCCCTGGTCCGCCGAAACACGGGATACGAAGCGGCCTTCTGGTACGCAGGGCAGGTCGCCAAGCTCAGCGTCCCGCTTTCGTACAACTACATGACTTTCCTGACCCCGGAAATCTACGAAAAGACGCGATTCCACGCTCTCCTTGGACAGTACATCGTTCTCACAGCACTGGGCCAGTGGATTCAGTCCCTGCTCCCCTTACTGGTTCTGGTCCCCGTCATTGCGACATTGTTTGGGCTGTATGGCAAGATCCAGCGCTTCTTCGGCTTTGGCGTCGATATTATCGACGAGGACGAGGACGGCAACCAGCGCACCTACGGCGCCGGATCCTGGCGCGAGGGCCGCGACCTCATCGACCGAGAGCTCAACGGTAACTCGATCATTCGACGCCGCGAAGAGGCCATCTCACGACTGGGAGGAAGCGGAGGAGGCATAGAGGGCCGATCTGCGCCCGTGCTCACGATACCCGGATCACGGAGCGGCGGCGTGTCGCCCGCCAGGTCGCCTGTGAGGCCCGCGGCTCCCCCTCAGAGGGAACGAATGAGCCGGCCTACGCACACGGACAGTGATCTCGAGGAGGAGAACTTCTTCGAGTCGCTGGGCCACCGGATGAAGAACACCTTTGATACCATGGAGGCGCCCAAGTGGTTCCAGGACATCAAGACACCCAAGTGGATGGGCGGCGATGACGACGGCGAGCCGAGCGCCGCAGGAAGCGGCTCGGGCGAGTCTGACATTAGGAGGTGGTTCGGCGGCGGCGGCGGAAGCGGCAGCGGCACTGGCGGGGGGAGGATACGACTGTGATGCGCAGCACTTGCGCCTTTTCTTCCCTTGGTACTTCACATATTGTCTTTCTAGAATCGCACGGGTTGGAATCTCTACCAAGAGCTGGGGAGATCACCTCACGGAGTTGGGCTGTTCTTGACGTTGGCTTTGTTTGGCTTTGGCGAAACTTGGCGTCAGGGTTGCTTTAGATTACAATAGTATACGACGACTCAGTAATATCAAATACTAATACTCCTGGTCTGTCTGTTGTGTTGAATTTCTGTTCTCCCTCGATGCACCATGGGAGAAGCGACGGCTGGCAGTGGCAGAGGTCACAGCCAATCAGAAGCGTCTTTGCGCTTGTGGCTGGTGCTGCATCCGTACCTCGACCCTTGTCTTCAACGCTCAATCTCAGCCTCGCCTCCCACCTGCATTCCCGTCCATCAACCATACGTCAGCCCAAAATGAGCAAGCCAGGCCTCTCCTTCGGGCTCAACCTTTCCAAAAGACCGGGCACATCCAAGCCCGCCCCCGCCAAGAGGAAACCCCTCTTCGGCGGCGGTGACGACTCCGACGACGAAGCACCCCCGAAGCCCGGAAGCGCGCAAACCATCGACGACCTCGACAGCTTCGACAGCCCAGCCCCCCAGCCCGAGGAGTCGAGCAGGCGGAAACCGAAATCCGGCAAGAATGCGCTCCTGAACCAGGCCCCGCCGACACTCAAGGCGAAAAAGGGCCAGGAGAGCACCATGTTCGGCGACCTCTCGAGCGCTCTCTCGTCGAAGCGCAACGCCGAGGCGGCGGAGGAGCTCGACCCGAGCGTGTACGACTACGACAAGGTGTACGACACGTTCAAGCCGCAGAACAACAAGAAGAAGGACGAAACGGCGGCGGAGCGCAAGCCGCGGTACATGACCAGCCTGCTCGCGGCGGCGAACGTGCGGAAGCGCGATGCGCTGATCGCGGAGGAGAAGAAGATCGCGAGGGACCGCGAGGCGGAGGGCGAGGAGTACGCGGGCAAGGAGAAGTTCGTGACGGAGGCGTACAAGCGGCAGCAGGAGGAGAACAAGCGGCTCGAGGAGGAGGAGAAGCGGAGGGAGGAGGAGGAGGCGAAGAAGAACAAGACCGGGGGCATGAACGCTTTCTACAAGGGGCTGTTGAATAAGGACGAGGAGAGGCACAGGGAGATGATGCAGGCTGCGGAGGAGAAGGCGAAGCAGGGGCCTGCGGAGGAGCAGCCGGCGGATGAGGCGGAGGACGCCACGGATGCCGACAAGGCGCGGGAGATCAACGAGATGGGCGGCTCGATCGCGGTCAACGAGGAGGGACAGGTCGTGGACAAGCGGCAGCTCCTGCGAGGGGGTCTCAACGTCGACGCGAAGAAGGAGGCGAGAGCCCAGAAGGAGTCTGCTGCTGCTCGGGAGCGACAGCGGGAAGAGGAGCGGCGGCGCAGGGAGGATGCGTCACGGGGGAGCGGGTTCGTGGGCGCCGGGGGCAAGGGGGCGATGCGGGAGCGGCAGACGCGGATGCTGGAGCAGCAGCTCGAGGCGGCCCTCAAGCGGACGCGGGACGACGAGGAAGAGGAGCAAGAGAAGGTGGAGAGGGCGACCAAGTCGCGCAAGACGGAGGGAGAGATCTCGAGCGCGAAGGAGCGCTATCTCGCGCGCAAGCGGGAGGCGGAGGAGGCGAAGAAGAAGGGTCTGGCAGAATGAGTTGGTTGGCATATCAAAAATCGAGATACCCCTTGCCGGCTGGATGCCTGGCGTTTATGGCTCTATAACACACGAGAGAGCTACTTTTATGGCTCAAGCTGCTTTCCATCCCATCGTACATGTCGACGTCTGCGACGGCTTCGGCCCGCATCCTCGGGCCATTTCAAATCCTACACAAAATCGGGCGTGGTGGTACAGACCGGCTGGGCGGGTATCTTCCCGCCGGTCGCCGTCTTTTCTTCTCCTGAATATTTCCTCCTCTTTCCTTGTTTCCGCGGAGCGTAATTAGGTTCTAGAAGCTGGGGTTGCCCTGCTCCTGGCGTATCCGGGCGATGTATGCCGAGTTGACCTGGTTCCAGGCGGCCATGTACTTCTCCATGCACGAGGTCATGCATGTTGTCTCGCCGCTGGAGAGGGAGGTGCCAGGCTTGGGGACGCACTTCTCGAAGCAGTTCTCCTGGAGTTTCTGTTGCGCGAGCGATTAGCTGGCTGGCCGAATGCGCCGGAATAAATTGCGATGCAATGGTGTGGTATGGCATACCTCGATCAGGACACGGGCGTTGGCCATGTTGGCCTCCTGGAGGACCTGCTTCATGAGCGCCTTCTTGACCGAGTCGGAGTCCATTTTGGCGGTAGTTAGGGAGGAATTGTTGGGACCGGAGGGGGTTGTCGTCGTGCAGTTGCTTGCTCTTGGGTAGTTGTCCGAAGTGACGATTCTCAGAATTGAAGAGCTTGAATGCAAGGCTACGACAAGCGTGGCTAGTGCGACCATGCCCGCGCCACAGGCCCGCTGCCTCGGGCCACCTCACTGGCGGGCGGGACCGTGACCACCTTGGGGAGCTCCAAAAAGAGGACAGCTAATGGCCCGGGAGACTTTCCAGGTCGAGAGCCACCGAAGCGACTTGCACGCACGCACACCACACCACACACGAGACCACCTCTCCCCAACACAGCCCCGACCGCATCTGTGTTGCTGGACTCGCGGTTGCTACTGGGACAATCAATCCTTCGTCTCGACCAATTCCCTTCTTTCCCTCTCCTTCGAATCGCTACTCTTCTTCCCTTCCCACACTTGCAAGCATGTGGCTCAAGTCACTGGTGTCGGCCCTGGGGCTGGCCACTCTGGTCCGTGGCCAGAGCGACGACGATGGCGAAGTCAGGAGCATCGGGGTATGTCGCGAGAGCTCTGTAATCCTGAGTGAATCAATCAATGGCTGACCGTGAACTAGCTGCGCACCCACTCGCTGCAACAGGTTTGAATGGCCTCCCTGCGCCCATGATCCAACTGCTGAACACGCGACAGCCCTACCTCGACTCGGACATGCAGAGCCGCTGGTACGACTTTGGCGGCGATACGATCATTCGGACGGACTCGTACGTGTTGCAATAAGAAATTGGGAGAGAGAGAGAGAGAGAGAAGCAGAATGGACGACTGACGATGGCCGCACAGCTACATCCGCCTGACATCAGACCGCGCATCGCAGACCGGCTGGCTCTTCTCAAGGGTCCCCCTTACTGCGACCAACTGGGAGATCGAGGTCGAGTTCAAGATCTCGGGCAAGAGCTCTCTGTACGGCGACGGCTTCGCCTTCTGGGTGACCAAGGGGCGCGCCAACGTTGGCCCCGTGTTCGGATCCGAGGACAAGTTCGACGGGCTGGGCGTCTTCTTCGACACGTACAAGAACAACCGACCGGGGGTTGTGTTCCCGTACGTGATGGCGATGCACGGCGACGGCAACACGGTCTACGACAAGGACAACGACGGCAAGGGCACTGAGCTGGCGGGATGCTCGGCGCGGGGGATCCGCAACGCCGCCATCCCGACCAAGTTCAAGCTGACCTACTTCCAGGACAAGATGCTCAAGCTGGAGCTGCAGTACAAGACGGAGGGCGAGTGGCAGCTGTGCTTCGAGACGCGCGAGCCCCCGGCGCTGCCGTCCGTGTCGTACCTGGGCTTCAGCTCCGAGACGGGCGAGCTGCACGACAACCACGACATCATCTCCGTGGCGGCCAAGAACCTCTACAACGCGCCCAAGCGCAACAGCAACACGGGCGGCTCCTCGGGCTCGGGCAAGTCGGCGAACCGCAAGTCGGGCAAGAGCAGCAGCAGCAACGGAAGCAGCGGCGGCAGCTGGACGTGGTTCTTCTTCAAGGTGTTCATGTTCTTCGCGGTGCTGGGCGGAGGCTACGTCGGGTACACGGCGTGGAGGGCGAAGAACGATAAGCGCCACCGGTTCTAGGGGGCGTGACGGACGGGGAGATGGATCACGGAGCCCTGCTGCAGGGCTGCTGCGTGAGAAGCGGTATGGCCTAGGAACGACGGCACGAAGACAAACGGGACCGGCACGAGGGGGCAGACGTCTGATGAGTGAGCAGCCATCCAATACTTACATACCACCAGCCACTGCACGGGGCAGGGCAGGGCACCAAAATGTTATCTTTTTTGCGATCTACTGTACTTGTATCTCGCTCGGCCGGGCTGAGGAGACGAGACGACGCTTCTGCGGGGTGATGTGACGACTGCAGCGTGGCTCAAGGCGGCCGTGTCAAAGGGGCGCCGGGCATCAATCGAGGCCGGAAGAGCAGGCCGGGCTGTCCGGTGTCGACCGCGGTGGTGGAGAGGCGATGTCGATCGGCGCTCTCCACCCCGACTTGGATGGCGGAGGAGCGGCGCCAATTGGTCGATGGGGGCATGGAGTCCCCCACGCATCCGGATGCCACCTTCCAGAGAGCGCAGTGATGCAGCAGCGGCAAGGATGTCTGTCTGTCGGCTGCGCAAGCAAGCAAGCATGGACGGGAAGCTCTGAGGCGAGGTGGGCTCTGCTGGCGATTAACTGATATGAGGGGATATTCCAGGTCATTCTTTTCCTGCTGGGTTTCCTCTTCTCCTGCATCCTGACTTCTCTCTCTCTCCCGGAGAAGAAGTACAAGCATGGCCGACTTGGAGGTGTCAGTTGGAGCAAACACCATCATCGCCACAAGCCCCGATCCGCGCCAGCACTGAGGACTGGACTGGCCGCCCGACAACCAAAAGAAAGGAGCGGCGCGGAACGGGAACATCCCCGCATCCCTCCAGTGGTAGGTCCGTCCTAGTAGCACGCAGCTCAACCTTGGGCTTGGGCTAACCTTGGGCGCCCCGCTGACTGCCCAGGTGCTGTGCCCGCACCGCCAGTGAGTGAGGATTCCATTGGAAAGTCAATTGGACCCCTCAGCTCTGTCGTCACCTTCACATTTCACCTCCCTGCACTTCCGATCCTCTTCTCTCAAACCCCCTCGTCGCATCTCAGACCGGAAGACCTACTGTCGCAATCAGCAGTACCGACATCTCAGACGCAAGAGGCTTCCGAGCTTCCACGGCCAGCCATCCCAAGTGAACGAGTCCATCCCATCCCCGGTCAGTCCACAGCACAGTACAAGTACCTCCAGACGGAGTCGACCTGAGCTTCTCCGGCGGAAATACGTCAGCGACCCAGGATTATTCTCCTGCTGTACGGGCAGCCATCCCACCAGACAGACAACCGCTGCCGGAGCTTCGGCTCACCTACCTTGAGATACCTCCCGGGTATCATTGCCACAGGTAAGAAAGCAGGCTCTCACAAGCTTCATTACCCCCTCATGGCGGCGCCCCTTTGATGCTTGTGGCTGTCAGTCGGTTGGAGCCCCTCAATTCCATCTCTGTCCGCGTCCTTGGCCCGTCCAGCTCTCCCCCTCATCTGTCCCGCCGCCGCTTCTTTGTCTCGACTGCATCCGTACATGTTCTCATCCCTCATAGCAATCAATCAGTCAATCAGCCAACCTAACGTACGTTGCTCTGCCAGCTTGTAGGTTCCCAATCCATATCCCGCCCGCCCTCTCAATCACCTCGCGTCCGCGTCAAAACACCTAAGAAGCTCGGTGGCTGCTCTGTCTCCATCCGCAAGCTCGGCTCCGCGACCACAGCTCCCCCGGCTTCTTGGAACCATTGTCCTCTAATTATACATCACTTCTACCTGTACCTACCTTACAACACCTACATCCCCTTACCTCCCCCGCCTGGAATGCGCCAGCCCGTGCCTGCATCTACCCTTGGCCGGCGTTGTTACATTACAATCGACAATGGTCTGTGCAAGAGATCCCGGTTCCGCCTCTAACACGAATCCGCACAGATCCACACCGCTTCCTGTTAGCGGCCCAGCCTCAGCTCAGCGCTCGATCCTCCCTGCCTGCCCGCCCGCCGCCCGCCCGGCTGCTGCGATTGACCATCCAACACATCGCCGCTGTCCCTCCGTCGTCGGTCTCCAGCTGCTCCCGCCCTGGAATTCTCGTCGCGAGGCAACTTCGGCCTGCCACGTCCTTCCCTCTCGCCCTCTCTTCGTGCCCAGCTCACGGCCATTCGATCTTAGCTCCCTGCAGCGCTCCAACTGCGCGATTCCGGCACGCATCCATCCATCCACCTACCTGTACGCTCCCGCCGCCGCCGCTCCTTTGAGAGGGGCGCGAAATCGCTTCGTTCCTCCGCCCACGCCCACATCGCGACTACCGCTCCTCCCTCATCTCCCTCTATATGCCTTCGCTCCACCTGTCCGGGCTGCTGAAGAAGAAGCGGACGAAAGAGTCACATCCAGATCCGCAGGGCCAAGCCCAGGGCCAGCAGCCGCAAACCTCGACCTCCCCCAGTCAGCCCACCAGCCCGGTGACGCCTACCTCCTCCCGCGGTCACCAGGGCTCCATCGCCGCCCTCGCCTCCTCCCCTCCTGCCTCGGCCGGCTCCAACCGCGACCAGGCCCAGACTGCGACCGCCGGGCAGCAGCAATCGCCGCAGCCAAAACAACAGCAGCAGCAGGATCTCGATTCGGCGGCCGCGAACCAGGCCGACCCGTCCCCCGGCATGAATCCCGTCTCCGTCCAGCAGCAGCCCTTCCACAACAACGTGCCGACAGGCCTGCAGTCCGAGTCGCAAAAGAGCCTCCCGAGCATCAGCAACCTCATCAACCCTCCCCAGCAGCATGACGCCTCGAACTCAAACACCAACAATAATACCAGCAATTCCTATCTGAACCAGCCACCCCCGCACCCGCCGCAGTCCACGAGCCCCGGCACGAACCTAGAACAGCTGCAGCAGCAACAGGCCCAGTCCATGATGCACCCGCCGCCCCAGCAGCAACAGCAGCAATGGCAGGGTCAGCACGGCCAGGATCAGGCGCACCAGAACCAGGCGCCCGCGGCCCGCCAGACCAAGGGCAAATACACCTTGACGGACTTTGAGCTGCTCAGGACGGTCGGCACGGGCAGCTTCGGCAGGGTACATCTGGTCCAGTCCAAGCACAACTCGCGCTTCTACGCCATCAAGGTGCTCAAAAAGGCGCAGGTCGTCAAGATGAAGCAGGTGGAACATACTAACGATGAGAGGCGCATGCTGGCCGAGGTCAAGCACCCATTCCTGCTCACCCTCTGGGGCACATTCCAGGACTGCAAGAACCTGTACATGGTCATGGACTTTGTCGAGGGCGGCGAGCTCTTCTCTCTGCTGCGCAAGTCTGGCCGCTTCCCTAACCCGGTCGCCAAGTTCTACGCCGCCGAGGTCACGCTCGCCCTTGAATACCTGCACTCGCGAAACATCATCTACCGAGACCTCAAGCCGGAGAACCTGCTCCTCGACCGGCACGGCCACCTCAAGATTACCGATTTTGGGTTCGCCAAGCGGGTCCCGGACAAGACGTGGACGCTCTGCGGCACGCCCGACTACCTGGCACCAGAAGTGGTCTCCAACAAGGGCTACAACAAATCTGTCGACTGGTGGGTGCCCGTGCCCCTTCTCAATGCTCCCAAGTGTGACGAACGAAAACGCTGACCGACTGATCCTATCTGCAGGTGGTCTCTGGGGATCCTGGTGTACGAAATGCTCTGCGGTTACACGCCGTTCTGGGACAGCGGATCACCGATGAAGATCTACGAAAACATCCTGCGCGGCAAGGTCAAGTACCCGGGGTATCTGGACGCGCACGCGCGCGACCTGCTCGAGAAGCTCATCACGGCCGACCTGTCGAAACGCCTTGGCAACCTGTACGGTGGTTCCGAAGACGTCAAGCGGCACCCGTGGTTCGCCGAGGTGACTTGGGAGCGGCTGGCCAAGAAGGACATCGACGCGCCCTACAGCCCGCCCGTGAAGGGGGGCACTGGAGACGCGAGCCAGTTCGACCGGTACCCGGAGGAGACGGAAAAGTACGGGGCTACGGGCTCGGATGAGTGAGTGCAACGAACAGCCCGGCGATCGCATGTGAGGGAGGTTGGGACTGACTTTGACCCCACAGACACGGCCACCTCTTTACCGAGTTCTGAGGACCACCCACCAACCCCATGATGAACGATCGAACGAAACGAAGCGAAGTGACGAGTTGACCGGGGCGGCCCGTGATGTGAGATATGTCCATATAAGCAGCTGGGGAACGCGGCGACTCATCTTGGAGTACAAGTACACGGCGATCCGCGGGCGGGAGTTTTGACTTGGATACGGACGGCTGGGGGAGGGTTCACGGCTGGGGCTCGGGGTCCATGAACGGGGGGCAGGCGCATTCATTTTGGGCCGATGTCTATGATTTCGAAGCCGGCCGGGCTGTCCTGGGGCGGGAGGCCGCAGGCAGTCTGGGTATTGTTCCAAACGTGAAAAAAATGGGAGGGGCTCACCGAGCCTCGGGGGACGAGGGTTGAGTTCAACAACAGCAGCACCAGCAGTGTTATAGTAGTATCAACCCAGGCAGAATACCTACATACAACGAGTAACACATGGAGGGGCAGCACTCTTCGGTCGGTCCGCTTGCTGGTGTGGAGGCGAAGAGCGGTCAGCGAGGCTGCTCGAGTGATGAGCCCACCCTTCGTTAATAACTGACCTCTGGACTCTCACTTGCACTGCCCGAGACTTCTGGGCCCGGTGCGGGGTCCACCCACTCCACCGTTCGGACTTAGCTCAGCGGGAGGCGGGAGGGCCGGTCCCCTGCCGCCAGGCCGTGGCGCCATTGGTTCGGGGGGACAAACGGACTGCGGAGGGGGCTGGGAGCCCCAACGTGGTGCAGCTGCAGCAGTGGAGAGGCCCATCTGTAGGCCATCGGGGGCGCTGTCAGTTGCTTCTCTCTGGTTCTGCAGGTGAGAGATCCGCGGGGGACCGCTCTGGCGCTGACTGGCTGGGGGGAGACGGAGACCGCAGGGCTGGAGCGGGCTTTTTTTTTCTTCTTCTTCGTATTTCCTCTTTCTCTTCCGTTGAATCGACAGAGAGATGGTGAGTGTTGCTTGTTTGATGCGACTTCGACTTCGGCTTTGCGATAGGGTATTATCCAGTTGCTGCTGTTTCGACGACCTGCGTGGCTTGGCCGGGATTGCCTGGTCTGAGTGCCGAGCGGTGGTGTAAGTCGTGCCAAGCAACGGTGGCTGGCCTTGGGCGACGACTTTCTACGAGAAGAGCCGGGCGGGATAGAGGTAGCGCTTGCGGCGGCTGGCGCGACGACCTGGACGACTGACGAAGACTGGAGGCGACTTGGGGAGACAGACGACTGGCGAGAACGGACGACGACGACGGCGAGGAGAGAGAGGACGAGGCTGCCAGGATGGCTGTGGACGACGTGGCTGTCACAATGGACGAGTACATGTTCCGGATCTTCCTGGGGCAATGCCGCGAGGTGCCGGAAGCGACGAGTTATGTCGAGGTGATGAATTACTCGGTGAGTGGGCTTTTATTTCTCGTCGTCTGTGGCAGATGGATGAGGCCAGTCTCACTGACTTGCAGCTCAGGACCCCGTCTACAACTCGGCCGAGGAGCATCTCTTGACGGATGATGAGTTTGACAACTTTCTCCACGCCAGGGTAAGATGACTGCTCGTAGGGGTGGCCATGGGAAGAGAGACTGACAGGATCCAGGGCGCCTTTGCTCCGCCGATGAGGATGAACGCCGAATCCAAGCTCCAAAGCGGAATCCGGCTCGTGTGAGTTCGCTGCTGAGCGCATGAGAACTCGAGGGGAAAACACCACGACTGACCTCCCTCAGCTTCCAGAAGAACGCCCAGCACAAGGACACCTTCACACCCTTCGTCATCACGCTCCCCGCAGAGAGGTACGCGACCATGATCCGCGTCATGCGCCTCCCCTACCGCGCCATCGAGGGTACCAGCGTCGTCGGCCCCTTCTTCTGGTGCGCCTTCGACCAGGACGACGAGGACCCCCATCTGCAAATCATCTTCCGCAAGTCCGACGTCCGCAAGAAGGGCAAGACCCGCGGCTGGGAGATCATGCTCTCCCACGCCCTTAACACGGGCATCACGACCGGATACGTAAAGGGCACCCCGTCGTCCGACATCATCGAGTCCGTCAAGGCCATCAAGCACCTCGCCGGGCAGGTCGCGCACCCGCTCCTCCTGCCCATGATCATCCTCAGCTACGACCTCTCGCCCGTCAACGACCAGAAGCAGCGCGACGCGCGCGAGTGGCTGCGCCGCCTCGAGCACGCGGTGAGCATGCGCAACGAGATCGAGGACAAGGACGGCTACGTGCGCGAGGACGGCGTCATGGAGGTCGACGCCATCAGCCGCGACCTGGTCGAGTGCCACTCGCAGGTCCTCTGGAAGCGGCCGCAGGCGTACATGAGCGTCGTCGCCGAGATGGAGGAGGCCATGGCGCGCTTCTGGGAGCGGCTGCCCGAGTCGCGCAAGCAGGGCCCGCTCGGCGCCGCGCTGGACAAGCAGCACCGCAGCCTGAGGAGCAGGCTGAACTTTTACAAGATCAAGCTGCACGGCATCAAGAACTACCAGGCCACGACGCTGGAGAGGCTGAACATCCAGCGGAGCGCGGTAGGTCCCTGTCATGCCCTGCCACCCGTGGAAAATTGTTTGCTAACTTGCCACAGCTGTATAACCTGCTCTCGCAGCGCGAGTCGAAGATTCAGTTCCAGATGGCCGGCGAGCAGAGGCGGCTTGCGCACGCGAGCAAGCGGGACAGTACGGCGATGAAGACCATCTCGCTCCTCGGCGCTGTCTTCCTTCCGGGTACCCTCGTGTCGTCGATTTTCAGCATGACATTTTTCGACTTTCAAGAAGGTTCGTCGTGGCTTTCCTCCCCCCGCCCCCTGACCAGCATGGCTTGGCTGCCTTGCGCCGCCAGATGCTAACTTTCGCTCTCTAGGCGCCAACCCCGTCGTCTCGGGCCAGCTATGGATCTTCTTCGCCATCTCGATCCCCGTGACGGCCCTGATCGTGGCGGGGKGGATGCTCTTCGACCGCCGGCGCGAGGGGCGGTTCAAGTCGGAGGACGACGACCTGGAGAAGAACATTGAGCACATGGAGGCCGATATCATGGCCATGATGCGCAAGCGGACGATGAGCAAGGCGAACACGTGGACGTCGGCCACGACGCCGGTCAAAGCCTGAGAGAGGCGAGGCTTCTGCTTCTGCTTCTGCCTTTGGGGTGGCTTCGGAGGAGGCCTGATGAGAAGACTCAGGGGTCAGGGGCGAGCCACTGGTGCGTATATGCTTCACGACTGACGACTCGATGCGTTCATGAAACGATATATTTGGGATTTTTGTGTATTTTAGAGTGTAGATCCACGACGCGATGACTCGAAACTGGCAGCATTTGCCCTTCCCCAAGTCGTCCTGCCTGAACCTCCGTGGTGTAAGTTGAGCGCCACCAGTTTGGCCTCAATGGTGCCTGTCGCCATCCATGAATCCCCTGATGACCGAAGCCCTGGACCCCCTCTGAGGACCAGTCTATAAAAGAGCGGCCTCCCTCCCTCCTGTCTCGATTTCTTCTTCTCCTTTTCTTCTCCATCCGAGTGCTCGGGCATTACGCGGATCCGTGAGGCTATGGCTGAGATCGTGTTTTTGCTAGTTGAAAACTATGTTTTCGACCGTCTCCTCGCCGACTTCGTGCGCGGCTTGGGAATCTTTGGAACCTATCCTTTCGGGGTTTTGCTTTCATTGCTTGCGGTCCTGCGGATCGTGGTGAAGAAGGTGAAGACGAAGCCTGTGGTTGGTAACATACTGCCGAGGCCTCAGCAGCAGACGAATAGGGGGAATGAGGATTAGTAATGGTCTGCCTGATCGAAATAGAGTTTATGTCAATGCCTAAAGTTCTTGGAGTTGTTCTGAACGTGACTCTATCTGTGCCTGCTCTTTGTTGCTGGTGGTGTTGCTGGTGGTGGTGTTGGCCAAATTTGGAGTCGCCTCTTCTAGTCAGTAGCCGTCGTACGTAGTCGACCACCATCTCGGTGCTCTCGGCCGGCTGAAACGGTTGCCTGGTCTTGCCCATCTAAGACACGTTGGCCATTTCTGGGGTCAGTATAAAGCCCAAGAAGCGACGTCGGGTCTATCCTTCTAGATCGGCAGACTCAATTCACAACCTCATCACATCATCGTCAAACATGACATCCAAACCATCGCCACCACTAAAGCCCCAACCGGCACCCAAGTCGCGACAGCGGCGCGCAGACGACTTTGTCAAGCGGTCCATCTGGGCCGTGGGCTCCTGGCTCGTCATTGGCGCCATCGCTTACGGCGACTGGATCACTGCACGCGGCAACGAGCGCATAGCACGATGCGTGGTCCCCTGGCTCGCGGTGCTCCATGTGCTGATGCTCATGGCGTCGAGGCCTCCCGCCAAGGAAGTATGGCCGGGGAGAGTCAACGGCTACACGAACGCGGCCTTTATCGGTCTCAGCGCTGGGATATGTTACGCGCTGTTCACGGCGGGTTGGGGAAACGGGTATCGGCGTCTGTGGTGCTCGCTCGCGGGGACGTATCTGGGAATGGCGGTCGAGCGGGCCACGGGTGTTTGTGGGAATATGTCTCTGCGCCTGGCGAGGAGCAGCGCATCATAGGGATGGTTTTGGTGAGGGCGGAGGAAGTGAATCCATGATGGGTTGACTTATGGGGAAATTGACAACGAAGGCGACGATAAGAGAGGCCGGAGCTGAAGGCTGCAGAAAAGCCAAGGAACGGTGGTGGGGGGACCAGTGACGACAGGCGCCGAGAGGCCTCTGGTGCGACGGGACAGAGAGACGGTTACGTGGTGCTGGATATAAGTATGTGAGGCGAGAAGAAAATAGAAACAGCGACACCATTGGATCCTGACGGACATCTCGAGTCTACCACCTAATTATCTCACACCCGAAACCCCCGCGGTGCTTTTTAGTTCGTTGGAGGCAGTCGCGAGGGACTCCAGCAGCAAGCCAGTGTCGCACTAAAATCAAACGACGCTGCCCGAGGCAGCCGCTACCCAAACGAAATGTCCCTTCCCATTCGGGAGCGTGTCAAAAGCAAGCTGGAGAAGCGCAAAAGCGTCCGCGTCTCCCCTCACCTGCTCACACGACACGTCCCCTCAGTCATCGCCTCCCATCTCACCTCCCCAGGTCGACCCCTGCGCGTAGAAGCCTCCTCAATCCGTACGGATCAACTCACCCATCCATCATGACTTCCACTGAGGCCGCTGACACCTCACCTCCGCCCCAAGTTGGCGGTGGAGCCAGCGAGTCCCATCGGGCCGTGACCACGCTGAACGACTCTGTCCTGCTGCACCTGACCAAGATATTCCAGGCCTATGCCAACAAGGAGGACGGAAAATGGCACAAGGAGGAAATCAAGAAGTTCCTCGAGACCGTCCAGGGCGACACAAACGGCGCCGATGACCTGCCCAAGGACCTGGCCATCGCTTCCAAGACAGAGCTCGATCACCATGGCTTCATCTCCTACATGACGTCGCCCGCCTCGGCGGTTAGTGCGCCGCCCAAGGAACAAGACCTCACATGGCCCCTGCACAGCTACTTCATCAGCTCCAGCCATAACACCTACCTCACTGGCAACCAGCTGTCCAGCGAATCCAGCGTTGACGCTTACGAGAATGTTCTGCGTCGGGGCTGCCGATGCATCGAGATTGACGTATGGGATGGCGATGACGACTCCGACGGCGAGTCTATCAGCTCCATCAGCTCCGACGAGGCTGGCACCGCCGACAAGACCGACAAGAAGAAAGTGAGCAAACTGCAACGGCTGAAGAACAAACTCCCAAACCCTCTGGCCAAGGGCCTGCGGCGCATGTCTTCCACTGGCCCTTCCGCGGTCGCCCCTTCTCACCCCCCGCACGCTCATCCTACTACTACGCACCACCATCAGCCAGCGCATCCCACCGAGGCCAAGGCCCCGCTGGAAAAGCTCGTCACGCCTCCGAAGGTTGCCGTTGTCGAGCCCCGGGTCCTTCATGGATACACTCTCACGAAAGACGTCTCCTTCCGAGACGTGTGCGCCACAGTTCGCGAGTACAGTTTCCACGCTACGGACACGCCCCTGATCGTCAGTCTCGAGGTTCACTGCAGCCCCGAGCAGCAAGCCCTCATGGTGCAGATTATGGAGGAGACGTGGAAGGGGCTACTCGTCCCGATTCCTGACACCGATCCCGTCGAGCTGCCTCCGCCAGATAAGCTCAGGAAGAAAATTCTTGTCAAAGTCAAGTACGCGCCGCCCACTGCGTCACCCAATGGCAACGGCGAGGCAACCGATGATGATGAACGGGTGCCGTCGGATGCCAAACAAGTGAAGACATCCAAGATCACACAGGGCCTGAGCAAACTGGGCATCTACACCCGCGGCGTCTCGTTCAAGAGCTTCGAGCAGCCCGAGGCCACCATGCCCACGCACATCTTCTCACTTTCCGAGCAGAAGGTCATCGATGTTCATGAGGAGTACAGCAAGGAATTGTTCGAACACAACAAGAACTACATGATGAGGGCCTATCCGTCTGGCTTCCGCATCAGGTCATCCAACCTTGACCCGGCCCCGTTCTGGCGGAAGGGCATTCAGGTCGTGGCCCTGAACTGGCAAAGATGGGATGAGGGAATGATGCTGAACGAGGGCATGTTCGCGGGGACTCACGGTTACGTCCTCAAGCCAGAAGGTGAGTCGTATGACACTCTGAAGTCGAGCCTTATTCTGACGATTCATTCACAGGCTATCGGGGTAACAGGACGGGCGTCGCCGCTAAGACAGAGACCTCGCCCACGGCCCAGGTCAGCCGCAAGACGCTCGACATACAAATCGATGTTCTTGCAGCTCAGGGCATACCCCTTCCACCGGGAGATACGGATCCCAAGGGCTTCAAGCCGTATCTCAAAGTGGAACTTCACATCGAGGGCCCCGATGAGCAGATTACGGCTGACGGTCAGGAAAAGGAAGGCGAGTATAAGGAGAGGACAAAGACGGGCAAGGGACAAAACCCCGACTTCAAGGGCGAGTCGATCAAGTTTCGCGGTATCACGGGCGTGGTGGCGGAGCTGGGATTCGTCAGGTTTACTGTCCGTGACGACGAGCTTGGGCACGACGACCTCGCCGCTTGGGCGTGCGTGAGGCTTGATCGCCTGCGGAGTGGATATCGGTTTATCCACCTCAGCAACTGTGATGGGCGGATGACCGATGGAGTTGTCCTGGTGAAGGTGAGCAAGGTTTTGAAGTAATGCTGGGCAGATGCAGGGTCCTTGCCGGGCTTGGCGATGGGCGGCCACTCCTTGACCGCTGTGGGTCGCTTATGACGACATGCCGTGGTCTCGTCGTCACAACCACTTCGATATCAGCCTGTAATGTTTACAGTCTACAAATCCACAGAGGTGAACATTGCCGTGTTCAATATCAGATGATGGCATCCAGGGATCTTTGAGCCAGCGAAGTCACAAAGCTTCATCCTGGTTTCGGCGTCAGGGACGAGGACTAGGTGTCTCTCAGGCTAGACACGCCCGTTTCCCGCCGTCTCTTTTTACTGATCAAGCTCTGCCAAGTAAACGTCAGAGACCTGCCATATTGTGACGGCTCTTGGCTTCCTTCCAGATGTTCCCCAGGGTCTTCCAGAAAGCCGATTAAACACCGAAGACGAGATGACACGCCTTAACCCCGTGGCGGAGTGTTACCTCGCATGCTACCCCTTAGTGAACACTGACAACCCAGATCTGCCGTCGTCGTCGTCACCCATGTCGTAACCCATCCTCCACATTTTTTTCCGATGGCATGTCTGTTTGTCGCCAATGGATGGTGGTCCACACCGAAGGTTGATAACGAGCCCGCCGGCTCACCTTATGAGCCCACCTTTTTGCCTGTCGATCCTGACATATGACATCGCCGCCTCGCCCGTGTATGGTGATCTCTTGCCAAAGGGAACTCTTGTCTTCTATATTAAGAGTGACACTGAAGCCACTTCCATCTGCTTGCACCTCTAGACCATCATCAGACAACTCCTCAAATACACCACAACATTCAAACTCGCCTACCACACACCATCCTTCACAATGGCCTCTGAAAACGTGCGTCCCATCACTCCTCCTAGGCCTTCCGGAAGCTAACCCCTCCAGCCTCACCACTCTTCCCTCCACGGCGCCGATTCTCTCTCCTACGGCGAGAACCAGCCCCGCCAAACCCCCTCCTCCTCCTCGGGCCTACACACCTACGAGCAGCGCGTCGAAGCCTCCGGCCTCGGCGGCGACCGCTACCGCTCCGGCGCCGAGCACCCCACCCAGCGCGCCGCCCACGAAACCCTCTCCGCCCCGGGCGCGGACGGCTCTAAGCGCACGAACCCCGACGGGACGTTCCGCACGCCGCAGAAGGACAGGCCGGCAGCCGGCCGCCGCCGGGGGACCTCCTCCGCCTCGAGTAGCGACGAGGAGGGGCGCGCAGCGGGCGCCTCGACCGGCTTGGGCGCCCAGAAGCAGTCCGGCGGCGACAGCAAGACGGGGAAGATGATGGAGAAGCTCGGCAAGACGCTGCACAGCGAGAAGCTGGCGCAAAAGGGGGAGGTGAAGCGGGAGAAGGCCGCGGGCGCGCACTGATACCCCTTACGAAGCGCTTGTTTTGGAAAAGAAGGAACTGTAATGTTTGGACATAATGCGGTGGTCACGTCGGTTAATACCTATGCGTTGTGAAGTTGATAAAAAGCTTGATTTTCTGTCACCGAAACGCAGACACTCAGCTGCAAGGCGTTGTTGGCCTATTCCTATCGCTTTCCTTCAATCAGTGATTCGTTCTCATGCCCATTCCTTCAGGCAATATTGCTCTCCCAGGCATCATAAATACGTTGGTCAGTATGGTTGGGCCATTCCCCTGAGACGTGAGTCTGCATGTCTAGTCTTCCGCGGGGATTCGGACGATGTGCTGTTGGATATAGCCGCAGATCCATGGTGCCTTTCCCAAACGACCTCGGGAGTGTTCAGTCGTTGCCACTGGTCAGTCCAGGCAGATCCATCCAGCTCTTGTGAAACAGCGGCGCCGGTGCGCTAACAAGGAGACGCCGCTTGTCCATGTACATGCACTAGAGGACGGTACAATCCAACTTCGAGGAAGACGGCTCCTACTGGAAGCGGCTGATCAGCTCCTTCGTCACGGCGTCTCCAACCTCGGTCGTGGTAGCCGAGCCGGAGAGGTCCTTGGTGCGCAGGCCGTTGTCAAGGACCGTCTTGACGGCATCCTCGACCGCCTTGGCCTCCTTGGGCAGGTTGAGGGAGTAGCGGAGCATCATGGCCACCGACAGGATGGTGCCGATGGGGTTGACGATGCCCTGTCCGGAGATATCGGGGGCGGATCCTGCGTTCGATTAGCTTCAGATGCCCCGGCAGGAACGGCGTGTGATATCAGGGGCAGCTTACCGTGGATGGGCTCGTAGATGCCGTTGCACTTGCCCTTTCCGTCGGGGATGCCGCTCAGGCTCGCGCTGGGGAGGAGGCCGATGCTGCCGGGGATGACGCTGGCCTCGTCGGAGATGATGTCGCCGAACAGGTTGCTCGTGACGACGACGCCGTTCAGGCCGCGCGGGTTCTTGACCAGGATCATGGCCGCCGAGTCGATCAGCTGGTGCTCGATCTGCAGGCTGGGGAACTCCTTCTGGAAGACCTCGGTGACGACCTTCCTCCACAGGCGGGACGTGGCCAGGACGTTGGCCTTGTCCAGACTCCACACCTTCTTGTCGCCCCTGGCGAGGGCGAGGTAGCCGGCGAGGCGGGCGATGCGCTCGATCTCCTCGCGCGAGTACGGCTCCGTGTCCATGGCCTTGCCGCTGCCGTCGTCCTCCTGGCGCTCGCCAAAGTAGATGCCGCCCGTGAGCTCACGGACGAATACGATATCGGTGCCGCGGCACACCTCGGCCTTGAGGGGGGAGAAGTCGACGAGGGATTCCGAGGCGAAGTTGCAGGGGCGCAGGTTTCCGTAGGCGCCGAGCTCCTTGCGGAGCTTCAGGAGGCCTTGTTCGGGGCGGACGGCGCCGGTGCCCCATTTCGGGCCTCCGATCGCGCCGAGGAGGATGGCAGAGGCGGCCTTGGCCGCGTTGAGGGCCTCGTCGGTGAGGGGAGAGCCGGTGGCATCGATGGAGGCCTGGATTGTGCCGTTAGTCAGCCTGTGACGCGGAGCGTGTGGACATGGAAAGCCATTGGAGTACTTACGCCACCGAGGAGGTGCTCCTGGAGGTTGAACTTGACGCCGGCGCCGCTGTGCTCTTCGATTGCCTTCAGGACCTGCGGGGAGCATGTCAGTAACTTCCATAACAAGGCGTCGCGGGTGGTAATCCACGGGAAGCATACCTTGATAGCCTCGGACACAACCTCCGGGCCGCAATGGTCACCGGCAAACACCACGATGTCATGAGTCGTCGCCATCTTTGTTTCTTCTCGAATGTTGCTCTTCAGCCGGTTCTCGAACGTAGGGAGTAGATTGAGTGGTTGACCTCAAGTGGATGTCAAATGTGAATGACCGGATGTCCTTTAAGTACAAAAAGGAGAACCGTGGAATTGGAATGGGACGAGTTTGAAAAGCAGGAGAAGAAAAGAGACAAAGTCGCGGTCGAAGTCGGCTGAGATCGCTTTGGCCCAATAATTTGCCCCGCGTCGCTCGTTCGGAGCTACCCCGCGTTCCGAGACCGGAGCTGAAGCTTGGAGACTCGACTTCCCCAAGACGACCCAAGCATACAGGCCTATCAATCGCGAAAGCGGCAAGCACCAGAGCCTGATAGTGCAGTATCAGCCTCCCATCCATCCCGCAACTTCCTCCAATCCGGCCACTCTCGGTTGATCGAAGAGCGAGGTACACTCGGCTCATGCCTACAACCTCAGATAGCCGTCTGGAACTGAGATCCGATACGCAGTGTACATACGTACCTGGATAGGATGTTCTCTCGCCTCACGAAGGGTCCTCCAGCTCGAGTCTACCTTTCAGGGGTCACCCCTATCCCCAACTCACATCATGACGCCCTGTCGAGGAACACATATCGTCAGTGAGGCAGGATCACCGGAGAGACATCATGAACATAGAAGATTTCTCTTGTGGCTCCAACGGCCTCTGCCGCTCACGCCCAGTATGCTACACCCATCCCGTGATTCTCGGGTATCATATGTGTTTATCCTCCCCCATCCATTGCTCATGCTTCTTCCAGCTGCTCAAACAGCGGTTTTTTGTTGTACGCGGCCTGCCCCATATTATGCTGTAATTCACGTCCCATCAATCATCATCATCATCTAAATGACTTGAACGACTTGTGTGCCAGGGGCGAATTCCCAACAGCCCCCGGGGCACCCCTCTCTCTCAACCGACCACCCCGCATGTTCGGCGTATTGGCACAGAAAGCGCAGATATACACGCTGGGCATCATCCGTTTCGATGGGATGTTGATGCACTGCCCATGAAGCCACATCTCGCAGGATTCACTGCGTCTTGTCAGCTCCCTATCGATATCTCACAAGAGGGAGCAACATACCATTGGACCATGAAGAGATCCGCGTCCGGGTCGTTCTCGTTCCGATGGCAAACACACCGAATCGCCCTGCCGCCCGCGTGTGTTGACGGCGTCAGAAGGCTGGCATCCGTGAACGAGGTCGGCGAGGCGGTGTTGCCAGGATACCCTGCGAACCCTCCGGATAGGAATCTCTGCGAGCGATGCGCACTTCCAGGCATCTGCGGGATACGCTTCTGGCGACTCTCCACCACCTTTCGGAGCTCGCTCGCGGCGTCTCCGCCTCCTCCGCCTCCCCCGCGACCCCCTCGGGATTCGTTCATCACCGTCTCCGCCTCGCTTTCTACGTCGTTGCCGGCCTCTCCACTGAGCCCTGTTGCGAAGGAACTGTTGCTGCGCTCGCTGATGCTACGTTGAGATGCATGGAAGAAGGATCCCGAGGGTCTTTGCGGATCGGGAAGCGCAAATGAAGTGTTGCGGCTGGGAATAATGATGGGCTCATCGTCGGTGGAGGAATCGTCATCCTCGGACTCGAAGCTCCGCTCCCTCTGGGGGAGACCTAGTGGCGGCCGCCCCTGCGCCACCGGTACTATGTTCGGGTCCTCCACGATGACAGTCGTCTCTGCACGGGCTCGTCCTGTAGAATCAATGGTGAACTTGACCGACGTCCGAGTCCGGGGCGGAGCTGACTCGGGAATAGAGGTCAAACTAGACAACCGGTTGTGGTTCTTCAGGGGCGATGTACGACCTGAGGATCTCGAGCTCGGCGGTCGGCTGGGTCCAGACGGCGGGCCACTCGGGATGGTGGTACTGGGTCGAATAGCCGGTGCCAATGCCGGGAGGGAGTTGCGTGCCGCATTGCGTCGGCCGCGGTTCTCGCTGAAGCTCCTTTGCAACCCTGGCCGGTTGTTGGACTTGATCGGCGAACTGGCCATGCCACGGTCCGGCAACTTGCTGGGCGCCAATTCTCTCGTGCTGTTCGAGCGGCGAACATCCCCGCGTGCTGGCGGCTTGGACAGGGCCTGGGCAACACTTTCCATGGAGAACTGTGTCATCGGGTCCGGCTGCGACAAGGGAAACCCAGCGTCCATGTTGGAAGACTGCGGCCGGCTGAATAGCAAGCCGGGGTTGACACCACCGCCAGGACTGACAATGCCAAAGGGGTCTTCAGACGGCGCCGGAAACGTGTTAGATGTCATGGATGTGGTGGCTGCCATTGTCGTCCCGCCTTGAGGGAGCGACGTCTTCGGTGCAAGCGGACGTTCCTTCTTGGAGGGCTTCGGCTGTTGTACCTGCGGCACCTGTTGATGGGTCTGCTGGCTCTGCTCGGGCATAGAGGGCTCCTGGAACATCTGCGTAGCATCGAATGAGTGCATGGTGCGGTGACCAAGTGTAGGGGTTTGCGTCGGCGTCTGGAATATGTTGTGTCCAAAGGCGGAAAAGTCCAGGTCCATGGACCCCATATCAGCGGAGGGATCCCAGAAGTTGGCGCCTGCCGCTGCCGGCGCAGACATGGGATACCCGAACATGTCTGTTGCTGAAAAGGAAGCCATACCCGGTTGCTGCGGGGTTCCAGTCACGAAGTCTGGCTGGCCGTAGCCCTGATCATCTTGCATGGCGTCGGCGGTGAGCCTCGGCGCAAGCTTCCGCCCTCCCTTGTGGGAAGAAGGCGGGGGTGTTGCGATCTGACTCTGGGGTGCTCTATCAACTGCCTTTCCCTTCTTTGCCTTCTTGGTCGACCGTGATCCTGGGGTTGCCTTCAGGCTCGACGGGCGGTTGTCCTCCTCTTCTGAGTATGTGTCAGGGTTGTTGGCGGACCGAGGGGACGACGATAGGAGCTTTCTCGAGGGATCGACAGGGGGCAGGTGGGATCCTGGGGAGAAATGGGTGGCATGAGACGCTATCTCAGCTGCTATCCCTTCCGCCGATAGCTGTCTCTTGTGGGCGGCGACGGCGTTGAACTGCGTCAGGGAGGAAAAGTCGGCAAAGACACCGGGGGATCCCGAGAGGTTCCCCGGAGTGGTATTAAAGACGGAGTATTCTTCGGCAAACCGGGGCGTCCAGTTGCCCGGGTCCGTGAAGTGTCCCTGTCGTTGCTTTGGGGTCTCGAAGATCGGGCTCGGGAAGGCGGCGGAGGTGGGAGTCTGTTTAGGGGTCGGCGGCTGAGCGTTTGGATCTCCAAAGCTGCTGCTGTTCGAAGCATAAGGTCAGCCGAGACATTCCACCCGAGGGAGGTTGATGGCACAAGGAGTTCCGTCCGTCCCGCAAGGGGAGCGGCCAGAGAAACTTCATTCTCGATCAAGTGGAGTGGTGGAGTTTGCTTGCCTGGAACTCTGTTGATCCCCACTCATAGCAATTTTGAGGCTGTCTCACACGACCTCCAGCGCAACCATGACAGAGGTGCCCTGCAAACGATGCTGCTGTTGCTGCTGCTGCCGCTGCCAGATGTCCTCGGTCTAGACCGCCTCTGCGACGCTGGGAGGGCGGTGGGAGAGGATGAGCGTACGTGGGTCGAACCGACAAGAAACGAACCGAGAAACTCTCGTGTGCGTGTGTTTCGTGAGTGATTTGGGGGGGGGCACAGATCGAGGGCGGCTATGGTGGGATGCCGTATCACCGAGGGCTGAGATGTGGTGTCGTGGGGTGGTGTCGTTGAGGAGCTGCTGTGCGCCGAGCACTGACTGTATGGGAAAGGCCACAAGGAAGCAAAAGAACGCTGACCACGCAACAGACAGAGGCAGAACAGCAGGCAGATCGAGAGGGAGGGGTCGAAGATCCCAGTGATCAAACTCGTCGTAGCTGTTCGTCAGCTGGGAGTAAGTAATAGCCGTCCCCGAGAACAGGGAGTGAGCCGGGAGAATGGTGGACAACCAATCGACAGTCGAAGCTCCAGGCGGAAAACGGGTGGTGACCGAAGCTAGGCACCACAGGCACAGGCAAGCACTGGAGACGGGAAATTTTGGGAGTCCACGAAGGAGTCGACGGTCCGTGCTACGGACGCTTTGGGGCCCGGTGAGCGAAAGGCGGCTGGATCCTTAGTCGGGGCCAAGTGCGCATGCAGGCAGGCGAAGATCTACTAATCCTCTTGTGGGAGACCGAGATCTGGCGGGCCAGGTATGTATGTTGATCACTGCAGTGGTGAATTCGGTCGTTGAGGCGACAATGGGGGAGACCAGAGGCAAGAAGGGATGGGATTTTTGGACGTTGCCCGGGAGGCCGACGGGACAGATCTCGGAGCAGGACCGCTGGCGATATCAGCCGGGAAGAAGCAATAAGTCGCCCGATTCTCTCCTTGCACCTTGCAGATGATGCCTGGGTAAGCGCCAGGCCAGGGGGGCAATCGTCGGGCATCTAAGGTACGATCCCCCTATCTGTGACTTGTTGGTGCTGATGCGCGCCTGTTCAGGTCCATTCAACCACAGCCAGCTGACGGGTTCCTGTGGGTTGGTGCTAGGCGCAGAGTCCGCCACGCTTAAAGCAGGTACCGTTATGTTAGCACCTCTGAGATGCAGCGGGCAGCATCCAATAGGCGTGTGCCCCTCTTCGTTCCTCCGGTTCTCTTTCAGGTTGGTCGAGAGGGTTCCTGGAACGGAGGAGAAAACCAATCCAGGGATGTTGCCGCGTGGTATGGGAACGAGTGGCCGAGAAATGCAGCGATATGAGTCCCTCCCCAGACTTCTCTGCTTCTGGAAGGCCGTAGACACCCTCGAGTTCTTGGATCCCTGCTGAGCGTGCGAGGGAGGGAGCGACGCCAGGCTCGCAAGTCGCGGCAATGATACAGAAAGCAGGGAAACCGTCACGGCCTGCAGGCGACACACATGATGAACAGGGGCCGGAATGCGACTCAAGGGAGTCAAGGTTGCATTGACGGCAGCCAACTTGCAGCCCTAAGGACGCCGAGGCTGCTCAAAAAGGCTGCTTCGCCGCCTGGCAACCAAAGGCAACCCGGCAGAGTCGGCGGCCATGGCGTAGTCTGGACTTGGGCCAGATGGTGAAGTCTTGTTCGCCATCGATGCTCGATTGGTGGTCAACATGGCGTGCGCCGATGGGAAGCCACCGTCCCTACCAAGGCTCTTAAGCTCTTGACCTGCCTGGTTAGTCCGATGCACAGCGTGGAGATCAGCCGTCGTTCCCCGCAAGCCCGGGCTTCCAGGCGATATTCAAGCGGAGGAGTTCCTGGATCGAGATGGTCGGAGGGAACAGGAAATTGGAGAAGAGACGATCGATATTCCACATGGGAATCCATCTGGTTTGTCCTTGTATCTCGGGCCTTGTCAAAGCCATGGAGGCTCTCATTGCCATGTTCCAGGCTCGTCCTCGGTCGAGGCATTAGTGTCAGCACGAAAAGCATCCTGGTCCCGATCTCGTCGTCGCAATCTCGGGTGATCACTCCAGCCGCCGCCCCGGTCCTGCGTCATCATTGTGTCGTCAAGTTCCTAGGCATCGTCTCCACCTGAAGCAATTCACCTGAGCAAGCCTGGAGTGCGTTCTGAACTTTGGCGCGGAAGATCCTGATGAATCGGTAAGGCCGTACAGCACACCGCCCGCCGCTCTCGTTCAGAGTTCTGCCGCCCATGGCTCTTCTCATGCCGAATCGAATGTCAAAGGCTGAGAAGAGTTGGCATCAGCCAACCGAGCCGTTCGAATGAACGGTGGCGCAGGGGTGCGCTGCCAGATTGGTGGCTCTTACATGCAGTCGGATAGCAAACCCTGGTCCGCTCTGCGCCTCCGGACTGGTCCTGCGAGGATGATAGGTGCTTGGTTCGAGATCCAGCTCGCCACAGGCCAGCTCGGCGTGGACATCATGTCCATTGGGGGGTGTATTGCGCGCCGAGGTGCATGATCCGGGCCGGAGTCGTTGGGAGGAAACTCGGAAGTCCCACGTATTCCAGCCAACCGTTTTTGCCATGGTTGCGATATCGCATGATTCAGCTGGCGTTGCTGGAGCCTGGAGGAGGAGGATTGTGATGCGAATATTGAAGTGCCCCCTCGCCGAGTTCTTTCCTGGCTTGAACCTCCCATGATGATGCTTGGAGGGAAAGAACGACCTGCCCTCGTACCTACCTCTTTACCTACCTACCATGTACTCGGGTACCTACTTCTGATCGCACCTTCCGACCCAGGTTCTAAATCTAGGTAAGCCATTTCCAACGCTGACGCCTTGAACCTAGCTGTCGGAAATGTGAGGCCATCACACTATCACCAGGTCCACAAGCCGCCCGATCGGCCCCCGTTTCCATGACTCTAACCATGTCCCATTCGGGAAACCCTTTCGCGGCGAGAAGAACCCAGGCCCTCCCGTCCAAGTAAGCAAGGACAGTACTTACATCCAAGAATAAGTACTTATCGTCACTTTCATATTGACACATCCCTCCCGGGATCACCCCTCAGCATCGGCTTGACGTCGATCACCCCAGGCGCCGAGGAGGGTACACCCCAGGACCCTTCAGGCACCGCATAAACCCGGGAGATTGGATGACTCCCCCCAAACCAACGGCGCATCCGCACATCAGGACACTCCTCAGACAGGCCCTGCGTCACGGCCGTCGGAGTGCCGGGGCGCGCCGCCAGCGAAACACGTCCACAATGGGGTCCTCCGGGCTCGCCGAGATCGAGTACCTGTCAGAGTTTGTATTGACTATCCAAACGGTTCGTAGAGGTTCGAGCACGGCTCGCGGCTCTGAGCAGCGAGAAACGACACACCAAACGATATCAATGTACGGCAAGCCAGTGATGAAAACAAAATTCTTGTCGAGCACATCTATCTGAGTAGATCCCGTCGTCAACCCGCTCAGCCAGCCCTCCAGTCCTGGGTGGGGGCTGACATCTCGCTTTCCTCCTCTTGTTCCCTCCCTGAGAGCGTCCAGTCCCTCTTCCATGCCTGTGGTATTTCCTTCTTTTCCGTCTCTTCCCAGCCTCCGCCGCCCTCTGCCTGTGAGGGCCCGGCGTGAACGTTAAAAACTATCTAATTAAGAGAAAGACAAGTAGGAGATAGAAAACCAATAAGGGAAAGTACAAAGAAAACTGTGCAAATAGCAAGCGATGAGAGGAGTAGGAAATACGTGGACGGAGTCCGTGTGGGCGCTGTGTGTAGGCCTTGGTCCCAAGTGCCGTTGTGGACGTCAACATACCTGACGCCTGGTAGATTGAGTGCAGAGGAGATGGCACATGCCGCCACAGAGGTTTCCCTCAGCAGCGAGCCAGCGCCTGACTTCCCCGTCGCCACCGCCATTGATTTTGCAAGCCGAAAACAACAACACCCATTGAGCCCCTTGCACCACCACCGTGTCATGATCCCAAGTCTATGCGTGGCCGTTCAGCCAAGGTCCGTACGTCGTCGTCATCGTCATCCTTTCGTTCGACATGATATGAGCCCTGAGCAGGGGGATATACATAGGAAAGAAGAGATGCAAGGAAAATGATGGCACCAAGGCCACCTCAGAACATGTTGGTCATGCCGGTTAGGGGGCTCGACGTCATGTTTCTCATGTGGTCCAGATGGTGAATTTGCGAAGCTGGAGTCGACATCATCGGCTGAAGGTGAGTCGCCGGCGTCATCTGAGGTGTTTGCGGCGCCTGCGCTTCCGCGGCGTGTGAAGCCGCTCTCGCCGTCACGGTCGGAGCCGCTGGCAAGACGCGGGGGGCGCTGGTGTCCCGGCGACGCTTGGGTCCGTCTTTGGCCTTGGGGTGGGTATGGCACTGCATCTGTTAGTCTTCTCGGGTTCCTGTCAAGTCAAGGACGAATCGATCGTCTACGTACCTTGTACGCGTGTCTGAACCACGTGGTTCCCTTCTTCTTGGTGCTCACAAGCGGAACCCACTCGTTACAGCTGCCGCAAAGACCTTCCCAGACGTCGGGGTTTCCGTCCATGCGCCGGGTCGAGAGGGGCCCTTGGAAGGGGTTTCCGGTGGCAGCGCTGATTCCGTGCGTGAAGGACTTGTCGTACCAGTATGCCGAGTTCTTCAGGACAAGCCACCGACCCGGCTTGCAGATTCCGCACCAGCCTTCCCGCTTGTTTCCGTGGCCCCGGACCCACCTCGGCGTGTACAGATCCCCTTCGAAGCGCAGCTCCTGCTCATGCGGAACAAGATCTGGATCCGAGGGGTTCATATCCTCGGGGGGCGGCGGAATCGGTTCCTCGTCGAGGCAGGCGTATAGGTTCGGAGGTTCCACGTCCGGGTACTGGTGGCTGTGGAGTCCATTGGCGTCACCATTGCTCGACAGAAGCCGGTAGAGATTCTGAGACAACAGGGTCGGGGGGCAATGGGGGTTGACCTGGCTTGGGGGATGGGCGTGGAATCCCTGAGGCGCGGCTTGCGATGGAATGTAGGCCCGCGGGAAGAAGTTGGGGCCGTGAGAGTACATGGGTGCTTGACTGGCCTGCAAGTTGGCGAAACTCAACGCAGCATGGTCATGCTGAGCCGTAGGCGAGGCTGTCAACTGCATCTGGTGGCCGCCAAAGACGTCGTGGTTGGCTTGATAGGAGGGATACGTGCGACGTTGAGACGATGGGTTACAAGAGCCGGTAGACCAGCGCTTGTTCCGGGGACCATCGATGGAGTAAGGGTTCGTTCGCGCACTAGGCCTGGGAGAAGGAGAGGCGCGACCACGGCTCTGGGTGCGGACCAGTTCGGTGCGGCTCTGAGGCGTCATGCGAGGAGAGGGCACAGGTGACCGTTGCGTGGATGACATGAAAGAGTTCCTGTTCGACGTCGGAGGGTAGTCGCTGAACGACGGTACGTCCGATAGCGCGGCCGAGAAGTCATCAAAAGGCATGTCAGACGCGTTGCCGGTGGTCGACACGGTGAAGGACGATCCAGACATGGGACGGGCGCGGGGTGCGTCCCCATGGTTCAGGGCTTCATTGTCTTGGTTTCCAAGGGCGTAGCGCAGGTCGAGGACGGGGATGGCTTCGTCAGTTGTGAAAGCTTGCCCGATGGTCACGTTTGATTCTAGCTGAAGCCCAAAGTGATCTTCGGAGGGCTTGTGCATCCAAGCTGAGGATTGTCAGCCATGCCCAGAGGTCGAGCTGCCGGAGATGTCACTTACAGTCGTCCAACATGCCATGGTTTCCATACGGACCATGCGGCTGGTGGAAGGAGTGAACAGACCCGGGTCGAGACATGGCGTCGCTGTTGAGTTGTTGAAGAGGCAGAGCGGACGAGTCCCACTGCGCAAGAGCACCATAATCCTCCCCTATGGGGAACGTGAAGCCCTCGTGGATGGTGGCGGGCCGAGGCTTCAATCCATGAGAGGAGGGAGTGTTCCACATGCCCATGGGCTGCTCTAAGCTATCAGATGTCACGGGCACTTCGTTGTCGTTCATGGTGAGCCTGGGTGTTGATCGTGGTGGTGCGTCCTGGGAGAAATGCTGTCGGGGTGCTGGAGCAAAGGGAGACGAGTGTATTTGTTGTTGGCTATGTCTCGTCGTGTTAGAGAGCCTGGCGGCCAGCCAAAAGTCTGCGGGCGGAGGGACGTACGCTTGTGCCTGACCCGCGTCCATGGTGGGAGGGGTGAGCAGGGGAGAGGGAGGATGGAAATTATCGGGGTGATGCTGGTAGGAGACGATGCGTTGTTAGCTTCGAGTCTCGAACGAGGGACCCCAAGCCTGGCAGTTCACGCTGGCGCAAGTCTAGGGGACCCACGGCGACCACACCCTCCACGTGTGTGTGTCTCGTCTCGTTCATGTGGGCATGGGAGAATCCAGGACTTACCGTCAAGATATACGGGGGTTCGCACAGCGATGGCAGTGATCCTTGTGCTGGAGGGTCGACGTCGACCGGGGCCAGAAAAGAGCGAAGGGCCTGGTACTGATGGAGCCGACTAGGAGCGTGAGAGTGAGTGGGAGAGATAGAGAGTGAGCAAGCCTCGCGGTGAGGGTATGGACGTTGAGCCGGGTTCAACTGGTGAAATGTTCAGGTGGACGGGTAATGAGTGTGATGAGTTGCGAGAGCAACAAGCTTGTAGTCGATGAGGCGCGGGTTGAGACGGAGGATGGTCGCTGAGATGGGGAGAAGAGAGCCAGCTCCCGACGATATTATAGACCAGAGGGGGTATGTATGATAACGGACTAAGATGGAAGGCGCGCGCTGGAAAAAGGAGTGACTGGCCACAAGCAAAGATGGCAAGGTTGTAGGTAGAGTGACTTTGGATCGTGTCGAAGGCGGGAGAGGACCAAAAAGAGGGCGGAGGGGGAGGGGGTGTGAAGGCATACCCTGGAGTATAAAAGAAATCCATCGAGAAAGAGGTATCGTCCGCGACGAAGGACCAATCGCTCAGCACGGCCAGTTCGGAACGTCGGTAGGGGCTAAGCCGGCTTCCCTGATACACAGGCTCTCGCGTCCGTGATCTTGGGGCCGCCGCGCTGCAGAGCCGAGAGGGGAGGTCAGAGGAGGAGGGTGGGTGTGGGAGAAAGGGGACTTGGCATACCGAGGGAGAAGGCGGAGCCGTCAGGGGTGCGGCGGACAAGGATCGTGGCTGTTGCACTTGCACCCTGGACCCGGCCCCCGATGTGGGCGGGCGAGTGAGCTGGGCGACGGATGCCGATGAGCCAGTGAACGGACGACAGGGCTGTACTCGCAAGTACAAGTATCTTCCCACTCAAGGTGTGGGTGCCAGACTCAGGTACTGGGCGACCAGCTTTGCAGGGGGGTGGATGAAGACTTGAGAGCCACGAGCAGGCTGGGAGAAGAGCAGACATATTTCATACACCAAGGTTCGACGCACATGACATGGGTTTTTGACATAATCGCCCAACAAAGTTGAGATGCTGGAGAATAGGTTTGGTTAGACGGCAACTTTGATAGTACCTCGGAGATACACAGGACAAGTTGCACGTACACCTCTCGTCCGGCTCCGTATCGGTCGTCCGGGCCACGAGATGCCCCGCGCCAGGCAGGTTGATCGTATGATTTGCCCAGCCTGGCAAGATGTGATTCGAATGGGCAGCTAGCATCTGCCGAGAGGGCTCGGTAGCAACAGTGTGTTTCGACAGCATCCGTAGCGCACGGTGGGCTTCCGAATGTCATGTTCTCGGCTCCCCCGCCCTGTACGGTAGATCAAGAAGAGACGTGTTTTGCGCCGCGGAGCTGTGACGTGACGTCGAACAGTTTGTGGGCTGGAGGGTGGCAGGGATGCCCTCCGCCAGTCCGTCCGTCTTGTCGAGAGCCGGGCGTGCCATCGAAGCACCTTACTATTGTGCCTACTCATCCTTCACTGGGGGGTGAATGGTGGAAGGCAAAAAACGCCCCGGCTGTCGGATTCAAGCCCCATGGCGAGAGGTTGTGGACATACTTCAACGTCTCCTTTGGCGGCGCAGGTGGCACGTTTGCGTCATCGGCTCCTAAATGAGAAGTGGTCTCTCTGATGGAGACGTTTCTGGGAGGGCGGCCGCTCCGGGTGCAGAGGCCATCTTGGAGAGGCAGGGGCCTCAGAAGAAGGAGGCGGCTGAGGGTGGGCGGAGTTGTATCAAGATACTGATCCAGGCTCGCTGTGGACCGCCTCCCTCGTTGAACGGAGTTTAGCAACACGCGCCAAGCGCCCCTGAAGGAACGTAGAAGATATTGGTTCAGGAGGCTCCCTCTCCTGGCCGGATTGGACGATGCATGCTGCAACTGCAACGACCAGACGCACGCCGCCAGTCATCGGTCCAGACAGACCTGATTGCAGCGCAGGTACGCAGAGAAGAGAACGAGGACATTCGCTGGGAATCAGGGACGTGCGTGGTGGAGGGTATATGCCACGAGGGCAAGACGCGTTGATGGTCCAGGTCGGAGGCAGAAGCGTTTGACGTTGACGTTGGGCCAGTCCACACACGCGTGGTGATTTGCTGAGGTAAGCTGGCTAGACAGGGGTAAGGGTTGTGGTGCGGCGGGAATCGGACTCGCGCTGTGGGGACTGACCTGAGCAAGGTGGCCGAGGACACCACCTGATTGGCCTGGACCGATACGTCTCAGGGGTTCTGCGTCTCAGATCTGTGTCAGAGGCCGAAACCCTGTCGAGGGGGGTCTCTTGGCGGTAGGGCATCGTCTTTTCTCCGGGCAGATGAGCTTATCTTCCCCTTCCCCGTAACATCGTCGACCTTCACTGACCGATTGAGGCGCCATGGAAATGCTTTCGGCCCAAAAGGGCCCTGAAATCGCAGTCCGGTGATTACCGCACACGTGCGCAACCCTGCTAACCGTCGCTAGATGGACCGGATGCGATGGCTTCATTTCTCCAGCGACGCCGGTCCATCTTGGCTCGACTTCTAACATTAGAAAGCCTCCACTGCCATCTGTCTGGCGCTGGCAATCTGCTTCCAGCCTGCAAGGCTACCTTTCTGGAAGGGTCTGTCAGTCCATTCATGAGCACATGACATCATCCGCACTGCCTCATCAGTCAACTCATCTCTCGGCTCTTTCGGCCGTGTTTGAGCCCAATGTGCGTCGTTCAGATGAGACGGCCCATTTCAGTTCACCAACAACCGAGTCTGAGTCTCCATGTTCACTTGCGGTGTTCGTCTCGTGCCGCCAATGGTACTCCGTAACAGCCTGCCCGCAAACAGTAACAACTCATGCCCCCGTGAGGCTCCTCGACGCAGCTCACACGCAAGAACGAGCTCTAGTCTTCCATTGGCTCACTCCCAGGGGGACCGAGCGATACTTTGCTTCTTGTCCAAACATACGCCCTCAGCTGCATCTCCTGCATCTCCTGCACTCCGCAGAAGCAAGTCGAGAACATGGGCAGATACAGTTCTCTCGCGGAAGAGCTGTCTAATCCTTGACGCGTCATGTTGATGCTGACCGGCACCAGTTCGTCGTTTCGATTCGCAGTTCCGTTCGTTTGGCCTTAACTGGGCCCCATTATAGCCCACAAGGCCGGGATACCCGTCATATCGAGGATCATGCACGCCAGCATGAGGATCACCGGTTCCCGTCATCGCATCATTCACGGCAAACTGCCTCCGCTGTGAAGAGCGCCGTCGACCACCTTGGCCGGGCTAGCCCAGGTTGCCAGGCTAGGAGGGGAGAACTATTCCGCCGAACCACGGCGGTGCCCAACCGTTTTCGCCTTGCCCACGTCGTCGAACGGCCGCCCCATCTCCACGTATCGTCTCAGAACCTGCTCGATTTCAGCCGGACCAAGTCCCTTGCGGCATCTCTCGCGAGACTAGAAGCAAGCTAGAAGGCGTCAAACACGAGACCAGATCGCCCGTCGCCTGCCTAGACGCACTAATCTCGCGAAGAGAAGGAGGGATTCGGCGCCCGAACAGACGAAGGCGGGGGGGAGAAACACCGCCAGCCCGAGCGGTAGTCGCCCGCACGTCCAAGACGGTGTGTCTGAGCCCCAGAGTGCGCGCGCCGACTGCCTTGGCCGTTCCATCCTACCTTCGACGTGTTGTTCTATGGGGAGCGAGTGGCCGTGCCCTTTACGGGAGGCCTTGCGGGCCCCGGGGAGTCCGTGGACAGGGATGCCCCGTCCTCCGCCGCATAACAACCTCGCACGCTTCGGGAAATTGACTGATGGGAGACGACCACCCACCAAACAGCCTTTTTTCTTTCAGTGCCCTCTTCGGCCTGGCCTATATCATCATCTATTATGGTGATCCCGGCCAATGACAGCGCCTTACACCCCACCGCTGGACCGCCTCCGGATCGTCTTGCAGGATATCAGGAACCAGTCAAGAGCCGGACAAGCCCAGAGGCTGCTCTCAGGCCCCCCGGCTCTTCGCTGGCAGCCCGGACGGGACGTTGCCCGAGTGGTCGAGTATGAAGCTCTTTCATGGGGAAGGAGATCTCTGCCATGGACTGGGATCCTGTCGTGCATCCAGCCCTGGCTAATCAGGGCCCGACAGCGCAGTGCTTCGTCTGCTCGCCACAGTCTGGACTTGCCCATTGTCCCTTCTGGGGATGCCCCTTCTCCGTTCTTGGACTCGAGCAGACGAGATCCGCTCGAACCTCAAGTGTGGGCGAGACAAGTTTCACTGAAAGTTCGTCCTACCCTTGCGACGACTTCAGACTGGTCCCTGGATTTTACACCAGGGGCACCAGGATGCGGGCAGGGATCGCCTCTCTCGAGAAACATCACGTTTCCGTCGTCTCTTCGTTCCGAGATCGAGCCATCTGACTCGCGAGGGCCATTATTGGGCAATGGCTTCTCAGTGACTCTCTCTAGTGTCGTCCAGTATGCGATCAGAGCTACCATCGGCGGAAACCTCGCCTTGAGAGGTTTGTCTCATGTGTTGGCCGCGGACTGGCCCGCCGCATGTGATGGGGAAGCCGCCGTTACAACCAAAGTGCCTTGTCCATGACACACGGCACGTCTGTATCTGCCTCGTTTCGTGGGGAGGCAAAGAGGCCTCTTAGCCGGTGCCTGCCACCACGACGACCCAGGACTTGGAATGCTGTGCACACAGGTCGTCATGGCTGCCTGGACCAGCGTGGACAACCATTCCCGGCTCTGCCAGGGCAAGGACAGGCAGTCCGGGGAGGGCCAGCCCATGGTAGCAGTCATCGAGCCAAGTTCAGCAGAGCAAGATCGCCGCTCGGGCACGTCTGCTACGTACCACCGGTGAGCAACTTGGAAGCCCGAGGAATGCCGCGTGGGGGACACATTGGCTGCTCAGACCAGCCAGCAAGACCGAGCCCACCTGTGCCGCCCTCCGTCTGATATCTGCAAACACATCAGACACGCACGCAGTATCACCCATCGACTCGTACGATATTAGCTTTCCATATGGTGCCCCGACAGACCACAGCTGAGCTCCAAGATATCCCCATTTGGCTGGCACAGCCGCCCAACATGATGTTCCCTTTCTTTTCCCCTGGCCAGCTGCTGCAAGATCTCTGATATATTAACCACACTTGATCTAGTCGTCCGAAGTCGAGAGGGGCATCGGCTCATCGTGGTGGTGAAAATTCGTCCGGTACCCCAGCCGCTGGGTAATCTTGCCGCCTTGGCTTGGATCGATCTTCTCAAATGGGGGGCTCAGAGCAGCCAGATGCAGAAGGCCAAACCGGGTGCATGCGCCTCTGAGATGGGAGTAGATGGCGAGTACCAATCACCTCATCACTGTGAATTGTCTGCCGAGGAGGGCTCCCTCCCGACACCGACACACCCCGCACTGAGGGGCTGGGAAGGGGGTTGTGGCTGCTTGCCATGGCGTGTATGATGTTGATTGCTGGCTTGTCTGTATCGGGATCGAGCTGAGGATCTGAACGGATTTGGACAGACATGATGCTTTTTCTTGAGAGTACAGGTACTCTGCTGGATGTACCTGATGAGATCGGGGATTTTGGGGCTGGTTCGACGTTGTGCCCCTGACTTCTGATCGGGTGATAGCCGGATTTCCTTTCTGGGAGGTGGTCACGCTCAGGGGCAAGTGAAATACCCGTCACGTGCGGGTAGGAAGACCCTGTTGATACATATCGCCGGGCTGCTATCAAGATCCTCTGTTGGGTCTGTCTCATACGTTGTTCTCTGGGCAATTCAGGCCGAGCATTCCATATGTGCTATGGGAAACAATTCACCCTCATATCCCAAGCGACTCACTCATAACCACCATCTGCCATGACACCCTCGCTGAAGCAACCTGCAACCTCATCACAGCAGATACATCGCTTAGCGATGAACTCAATGCTTAACCACAATCCACATCCCTTTACATATCCCTCCTCTCAGTTACTGCTTGTTAATCCTCTTCCAGACCTCATTCTCCGCCTGCGCCAGCGAATCTCCAACCCCCGTCGCCCACTTCTTCGCCTGATCCCACACGCCCTCGTCCTCCCCGTCGTACGTGCGCCCTTCCGCCATGGACGCCTGATACCGCTGCTGGCTGGTGAACTGGTCCGCGCCCGTGTTCTGCTGGTACCCCGGCGGGTGGGACAGGTCGCCGCTGCCGGTCGCGGCATTCAGCATGACGGGCCGTGGGGCGACCGGCTGCGTAGTTGTCGCGGTGGTGCCTTGGTAGGGAGCGTATGCCGATGACGGGGGCGGCATGGCCATCTGGGGAGGCATGGGCATCGTCTGGGGCGCGGGCGTCTGCTCAGGCGGGTGGAAGGTCTCGCCGGCCTTGGGCGGCGGGGGGAGGGATCCGGCTGCGGTGGGCGCGGCACCGGGCTGGGGGGGCGGGGGGCCGACGTCTGGGTGTGGCTGGGTTCGTGTTGGCTGAGGCGGCGATGATGCTTGTGCCGTTGCGGTCTGGACAGGGAGGAAGGGGGTTGCGCCGGGCTGGGCTGGGGCGTAGGCCTGCTGCTTCGTCGTGGGAGTCGGGCCGCCGGATACTTGGCCGTTGGAGGCGTTGTCCTGTGATTCTGCGGTCTTGGGTGTTACACCGGACGGCTTGGAGGCGTTGATCGGGCTGGAGCTGTAGATAGGAATGGGAGGCATCTTGAAGGTCGTGAGCGGCAACGTGTAAGTGGCTGGTGTCTGCGCTGGGCGAAGAGTGGGATGTGCCGTGAGACTGGAGTTCGACCAGGTTATTCTGCAGGCTTGAGTAGTTGAAGAGTGAGCTTGGGGTGCCCTTGATATTGATTCTGAGAGGTGGCCTTACTGGTAGTTCGATGTCAGGTGAAACCGAGTTCGTACTAAAACGGAGGTTCGGGTCAGCCTGGAGGTGGCGACGTCACTACTGAGGCAGTGACGTCAGGTGATTGGCTGAGGCGCCAACTCCGTCACTTCAACCTAGGTGCTCCAATTCAAAGAGGACAACTGTATCTCAGTACTCGTTACAACTCTGGTAGCGTCCAGGCTGACTCTCCAACTCCCGTCTCAGTCAAATGTTCGCGACTAGACTAATCGTATGTAATGCAGACCGCCATCATACTTCTCACAGGGGAGAGTGGCTTCGTCCGCACTATCAGTACGGGCCAGCATCTTCTTCGCGACATTGCGAGTCCTGCCATTTGCAAGTCCGATTCGACGAAAGACACCTCGCTCCCTGTCAACAAGTTCGAGTAGAAGGACGTATGTGGTCCTCATCTGACCCTCCATTCTTTTGTCGACACTCCCGGGCATGCAGTAGAGGGCCGCGTCCGCGTTCTGCCTGTCAAAATTCTCATGGAAGGAATCGAGCATGACCCAAGGCTGCAGCTGTTGCCGGTCATTCTCACCTCCTTCGCTCACGGGGATCACTTCGCTCATCCGTACCCCGTTGACGGACATGTCCCAGCTTGTAAGGCCGCCATTGGAGCTAGGGGAGCGGGAAGGCCATAGGGAGAGCCGTTTCAAGGAACCCCTCAGTTGCAGCCATCCTCCCTTGACCAAGCCGGTGTCGTCTTCGGTTGTGTAGTCCAGCTGCAGCGCCTGAGCGTCGATGAGCATATCCGAGGAAGCCGCAGGCACAAGAAGGATACCTGGGGTGATTAGGCCGTCCACCGATGCCCACGACCAGCTCGGACAGCGGTACGAGCCGGATTGGTGTTGGCCTGTAGTTTTGCGGACGGGGTCGGGTACAGTCGTCCAGAGTAATTCGCGTTCCAGGAAACGGCGCCACAGACCAGCGACATACTCATCCTGCAGTATAGGTTTCATCGTCTTGGCAATCGATGAAAGAGCGGGCAGCTTATCTCCGGGAAACGTCAAATTGCAGGCTGTGTAGGCATTAATGATTCGAGCCCATTTCTGGTATCCCTCGGTCGGCTCTTCAGCTCCGATTCCCGGCTTTAGGAGCAAGTCCTTGAAGCGAACACGGTCCGAGAGATTGGGAGGAATGCCGTTAGGGTAGATCTCGGCAGCGCTCTTGTGGTTGCATTCCCAGAGCAACTGATTAGCGCCGAAGTGAAGTATCCTGTGCGAAAGGAGCCGTTCCTGGACGACCCAGGCTCGTGTGTTGAGGAGGGCTCGCGAGACCTCTGAATCCCAGAACTCGTCAGCCACAACGAGCCATGACTTGTTCGAGACCGTGGCGACCTGGGGTACGATCAAATCGGAGCGACGGGTGTTGAACATTGTGTGGTGACCATCCGGAGCGGCGGTGGCGGAGATGTTGCAGAACGAGTTTGAGTACACGTCGCTCATGAGGGAAACCTCGCGTCGCCAATCTGCCGAGCCATCGCCTTCCTGGATGATGCAGATGGAGTCGATCCAGAGATATCTGACGCCGAGCCGGCGCACAACGTGAACGGCATCCTGATATAGGGTGGGCAATGATGAAAACGGAATTGCAGCCAGCAGCTGACTGTAATTGGAAGTTGTCAATTTCAGACATTCCGCTCCGCCCCAGCAATGGCTGAGGGTCATATACGGTCCTTCTAGGACAGTGGCGTTCGTTTCGATGAGTCGACAGCCCGAGATCTCATGTAGTCCATCCGAGAAACCGCAATCGAGAAGGCGAGATGGATACCAAGATCCGCTGTTGTTGGCTTTGCAGTCTTGGTGGCCTGCCACGCAGTCGGCGATCCATCTTTTAGCAAGGCCCAGCGTCCCTGGGGACTTGGTGCTCCCTGGCAATTTCACCGGGCTGGGTATCTCTGTCATCGAGTCAATTCTCATCTGTTCTGTGCAGTATCGACTTCTGCAGCATCAGAACCAGGTCTCGCATACCATCATCAAGTGGCTGCAGAATGAGCGAGACTTCCGTGTGCCAGAACTCCTGCGCCTTGAAGCCGAGAGACCAGAAGCCATACTCGGGATCATAACCAGAGGAAGGGCCAGTCGATATCGATGATGATGTAGCGTTGTATCTTTGCAAGTCTAATCTTGTCGTGTCTGCATCCGAGTCTGGGCGGGATCCTGCGAAGGACTCTGAGATGCGTGTCTGCTCATTCGGCTTCAGAGCCTGCCATAATGCATTGCAAGAATAGCAACCTTGGTCGATAGATGTTTTGAGGCTGGCGTACGTTGTGTGGTGAGAGGTGAGAGCTCCGTTGGGTAGGATTCGCCACTCCGTCGCCAGGGAAGCGATGACTTTGAGGCATACCGTGCAGATCATGGGAAGTATCAGTAATCACCGCGTTGGTACGATCGATGCCTTTTCCCTATATAACTTGTTGCCACGAAGAAGAAATTCCAAGGGAGAAGGTGGTATTTGAAGTTGGGCGGGAATATGATGCAAGAACCCCGAACGCTACGATTGTTCGTGTGCTCTTTCATCACGGATCTATCTGTATTGAACCTGGAACTCTGCCAGGCAAAGCAGGATACACAGTCGAGGGAACAGGCTGAGGCAAAGTGGAAATAGTCGAGAGTGTGGCTTGGACCGTGGACGGAGCGCCCAGCCGTCTGCCTCGCCAGATAGATAGCTAAGTCAGTCCAGGTAGTCTCCTGGAGAGACGAGGGTTGCGGAACCTTGAACCCTGGCTGGAAATCGTGCCATGGATTCGTTCGAGCCTCGAGATGACGGGGCACAGTTGAGTTTCTGCGCTTCACGACGCAGTCGAAGCTGCGCTGTGATCGAGGTGAGTTGAGGTGCGCCCGGCTAAATGCCGGCGTTCGCAGCTTCACGCCAACCCCTTTCAGGACTAGCGCGTTCTAAATCACCAATTGAACAGGGATGGCCCAGTTGCAGCTGGGGATTCTTTGGTGGTGTATGTAAGAAGCACTGGAGGAGGCTCGATCTTTGTGGAGGAAGGCTCGAGACTGTGTTTCTGGCGGACTCAAGCTCGGCCTCTTCGTCGCCCATGCCTCTTCCATCTCCCAACACTTGAACAAACCCATCGCGACTCAAAGGACCCTCGCCATGGTAGGAAAGGTCAGCGAGAGGGTTCTCCTCCGGGAGGGTAAGTTCTCCTGCTGCCACCGCCTTCGCGTCTTGCGCGACGACGCATCGTGACCGTCCAGAGCTGACCGCTTGGCGACACACACAGGCCTCGAGAGGACCGACAATGGAATGAAGCAGACCACCTGGCCCGACGTCCCGCCCATCAACCAGAAGAACTACTACACGTGGGTCACTACCTGCCACCAGTCCCGATGCCATGGCTGACGATTCGCGATTCGCAGCGACTACATGAAGCGTGATGACCAGATTCTGGCTCTCAGGTTACAGGGCGACGCCAACCGCGACCGACTTGTCCAGAGCGCCAAGGACCGAGACCGCGCCCTCGCGAGAGCCGGCAACGCAGAGGTCCCCCTCATCATCCCCGAGCTGCAGGGCGAGGAGCCCCCTTCCGAGACTGGCGGTATCGACCCATCCAAGATCATCGTCATCCACCCCGGCAGCCAGAACCTGCGCATTGGCCTCGCCAGCGATGCCCTGCCCAAGACCATCCCGATGACCCTCGCCACGAAATTCCCTCAGACCGAGTCCGAGATGCACGAGGCGCTTCCCCGCCGCCAGTTCGAGGGAAGGACGCCGGAAGAACAGTACGGGGAGGAGTGGTCCAAGAAGTTCACCAAGATGTCCAGCGACCTGAAGATCGAAATGCGCGCAAACAAGCGCAAGGTCCTACCGAACTCGAAAGAATTGGTCCTCAACTACAACAGGCGCACGGAACCTGATGTCATTCCCACCCACAACGACCCTCTGCAGATTGACTGGACCGACATCAATGACCTGGACGACCCTGAATCTCCAGCCTCCTGCTTCATCGGCACACCCGCACAGAGAGTGCCCGATGATTCGAACCCCAAGTTCAAACTGTGGTGGCCGATGCAGCACGGCTGGCTGAACGAGGACGAATACGAAACGACGGAGCATCTTTACGACGATTTCGAGACCCTGCTCGACCGGGCAATCCGCCAGGAACTCGGCCTGACAAAGAACAGCACATGGCCGCAGTACAGCTGCGTCTTCATCGTCCCGGACCTCTACGACAAGCGGTACGTCGAACAAGTGCTCAAGTCCTGCATGTCGTGGTTCGAGTTCAACCGGGTCTGCTTCATCCAGGAGAGCATGGCCGCCACCTTTGGTGCGGGCTATACGCAAGCCTGCGTCGTCGATGTCGGCGCGCAAAAGACCTCGATCACCTGTGTCGAGGACGGACTCTGCATCGAGGACTCTCGAATCAACCTCAAGTACGGAGGATACGACGTGACGGAAACATTCATCAAGATGATGCTCTACGACAACTTCCCCTACCAGGAAATCAACCTGCAGAGACGCTACGACTTCCTCCTCGCTGAGGAACTCAAGATGAAGCACTGCACATTATCACAAGCCGACATTTCTGTCCAGCTCTACCAGTTCCATCTCCGGGCGCCCAACCAGGCCACGTACAAGTACCAGTTTAAGACATATGACGAGGTCATCCTGTCGCCAATGGGCTTCTACGATCCGTCCATCTTCGACAACAGCCACAAGCTGCGAGGACGACGGAAGCTGATCGACCGCTCATACAACTCATACGACGTCGACGTGCCCGACGACCCGACCTCGGCAGCGCAATTCGGCGTTCTGGCCCTGGTAGAACCGTCTCTCAACGAGCCGGCCACCAACGGAGTAAATGGCTCCAGCCAGTCACAGGTCGTCAACGAGGTGTCCACGCCAGTTAAGGAGAAGCTGCAGCCCTTCGACAACCTGAAGAACGGTGTCAATGGCACCCCATTCGGATCGAATGCCCCCTCGCCAGCACCCGAGGGCGTGAGCACTCCTGCTCCGCCCCCATTCGTCTTCGGAGGCGGCAAGGACGGTGTCAACGGCGGTAGTCCCGCCCCCACCGGCAACGCTCGCAACGGAGGCACTCCGGCTCCCAACGGGATACCAGCAGCTCAGCCTCCGGCCGGGATCTTCGTCGACCCCACGGTCAGGAGCGCAAAGGACATTGCCATCGAGCGAGACGCTGTTCTGCCCACTGCCCCCCTTGACATCGCCATCCTGACGAGCATCTACAATGCCGCGAAAGGCGAGGACAAGAAGCTGCGTGACCTGCTGGGCAGTATCATGGTCATCGGCGGCGGCGCCAAGACGCCGCAGTTCACTGTCGTGCTCGAGGAGAAGCTCAAGGCGCGGCGGCCGGATCTGTTCGACAGGATCTTGGTCAGCCGGAGCGCGAGGGACATGGACGAGCAGGTTGTCGTGTGGAAGGGCGCGAGCGTGTTCGCCAAGCTCCCGACGAACGATTCGTGGGTCACGCCGTTCGAGTACGAGAGGCTGGGGGCGCGCGTGCTGCATCACAAGGTGCTCTGGTCGTGGTAGACGTCAGCAGGGGCGAGTGGGCATGTAAACAACTGGCGCGGGATTCTGGACGAAAACGGGGTATGGAGTTGCGGGTTTGTTCTGGATGTGTATACTATGTTATTCCTGCGAGGGCTGGAGCCGGCATGGTGCGCCGGACTGGGTCAGGGTTGATAGAGGCAATAGAGCCTTTGCTTTGAAGCTGAGGTGACTGTGGCGGACGCCCCTGAGCGGTAGCCCCTGAGTGACACTCGACGAACCTGACACCGCAGCCAGGGATGTTCCACGAGAAGAGGCTCGCATTCCTGACCTTGGCTGTGTGCGTCAGCAAGAACACCAGTTTCTTCGTTTATTACAGACATAATAAACAGAGAGAAATCGGCGCGCAAACGACCACATCGGGCGTGCATCTCGGCGCTGTCGGCAAAAAGGGGGCCCTGCCCCTCAGGGGAGGCGACCCCTGTCATCGGCGCTCCGCCCCTCCCCGATGGAACTCCCGGGCCCACAGCTTCCGACTGGATGGAACCACTTCTTCAGAGCTTACTTAACTGAGCTTCCCGTCCCGTCTTATTACGTAGCAGGACGCCTCGTCAACAACAAACCGCAACCTTGCTGTCCAACACGCACTCCTTTCCCCTCCCCGAGATGTGACCTCTCGAACCGGAGGTGAACTGCTCTGAAGGACATATCCAGAAAAAACATAGGAGCCAGCACAGGCCCCTCGCACCGAAACCATGACCCTCCCGCGCTTCCTCCCGTTCGCCAGCACCACCACGCCGCTGCAGGCCGCGACGTACCTCCTCGGCATCTCCCTCTTCTCCATCTCCTTCCTCGTCTTTCTCAACTCCAGCGTCTCCTTCGTCATAACAGACCTCATTGGCGTCAAGCACGGCGTCGGCGACATCGTCGGGACGCTCGGCTTCGTGGACGAGATCGTCGCCCTCATCGCCTGTCCGGCATGGGGCCTTCTCTCGGACCGCCTCGGCGTGCGCTGGGTCGCCGTCATCGGATACACGGTCATCGGCCTCTCACTGCTCCTCTTCGTGCAGGCCAGGAATATCTACCCGCAGCTCCTCCTCGCGAGGATTCTCTTCGCCGTGGGCGCGACCGCTGCGTGAGTTCTCCCTTTGCGGGGCGGAAAGTGGTGACGTCGTTACTAACATGGGTCCGTAGGGCGACCATGGTCACGGCCATTCTACCACCATTGACCGACGAGAGCGACGAGACGAGGAACAGGGCCGCTGTTGTTAAGCCGGTGCATAACGCGAGACATAGCGTCGCCATGTCGTACGAGTCCGACCTGACCATTACTCCCGAGCGATACCTTGGGGGCCCGTCGGACGGGGAGGCATCGGAACTGGTGGGTGGTGATAATGATAAGGCTGAGGCCAAGGCGTCGGAGAAGCCATCACAGCTAGCGGGTTATGTCGGCCTGTTCACGGGGTGCGGCGCGCTGGTCGCGCTGTCTGTCTTCTTGCCGTTGCCCGCCAGGTTCGGCGAGATTGACGGCGTTACCCCGGCCGAAGCTGTGACGGATAGCTTCTACGTGGTTGGAATTGTGTCGTTTGCCGTTGCCATCTTCGTGTTTATCGGTCTGCGGGACCTGAAGGGCGAGGACGGTAAGGGCTGGAGGGTGTTGCTGGGGCGCAAGAAGCGCGGCGAGATGTCTGGCCAGGCTCATGGCGTCTCGAACGACAAGCAGGTGAGTGGTTCTTTAATGATGAGTACCCGCGTGCTAGCTGCTCACAATGGGCACAGGTCTTACCGTACGTCCGCCTCCTTCGAGAGTCCATCGGCCTTGGCTTCACCGACTCTCAGATCGCCCTCGGCTACCTGGGCGGCTTTGTTGCACGCGCATCGACCGTCGCCATCTCGCTCTTCATCCCCCTATTTATCAACACCTACTTCATCGGCAACGGGTTCTGCCAGGGCTCTCCGCACGACCCCTCCCCCGAACTCAAGAAGGAATGCAGAGCAGCGTACATCCTAGCATCGATTCTCACCGGCGTCGCCCAGCTTTTCGGCCTCGTCTGTGCCCCCGTATTCGGCTACGTCTCTCGTCGCCCTGGAACTATTAACTTTCCCATCATCATCTGTACTGTTTTCGGCATCGTCGGTTACACCATTCTCCCCCAGCTGGCGAGTCCCGAGTATAAGAACATCGATGGCCGTGGCGGAAGCCCAGTCATTTTCTTCGTGGTCGCGCTCCTCGGCATCAGTCAAATCGGCGCCATTGTCTGCAGTCTCGGCTCCCTCGGCCGCGGCGTGCTAACCGCAGACCTTCCCCAGGCGCGCCTCGTCTCAACAATCGACGAGTCAGCCGACGCTCTCACGGCCGGCGAGGGCGCCCCTCTCCTCGAGCATGATGCGGCCGTCGCCACCGTTTCCCGAGTCCGCCTCAAGGGCTCTATTGCTGGCGTCTACTCCTGGTGCGGTGGCATGGCCATCCTTATCCTGACAAAGTTGGGTGGGTATTTGTTTGATTCTCTCTCGGTGGGCGCCCCTTTCTACATGATGGCGCTATTCAACGGGATATTGTTGGCGGCGAGCCTAGCGATCGACATGGGACACATATTTGGTAAGAGGCGATGATTTGCATACACAGGCGTATAAAAAGAGGGAACGAAATAGAGCGGAACGATTCATTATCACGGTCTTGGTGTGCGAACCCTCTCTCATCATTCGACGTCTTTCTGTGATTATATCCAGAACTGGATGGGTGTGGGATGATGATCCTGCCATCTCTCACTTCATCCAGGTACCATCTCTCTAAGTTAACGGCCCTCTCTTCACCGCGGAACTTGTTGACGCTTGATGGCTGCCTTCTTCTTCCCCTCGTTACGCGGCTCCCATATACCGCCTCCGCAGTACGGCTCCCCTGTCATCAGCGGGCTCGGCGGCCGCCTCGCGACTCCCTCCATCTCCTCGCAATCCTCACCGAGCGCCTCCTCGGCGGCCCTCATCCGCCCAAAGGCGAATTGGCCCATCTGCTCCTCCACGGTCCGCGGGGGCATGACCCTGTCGAACAGCTCGTCGTCCTCCCCCTCGCCCCGCTCTCGCGCAACGTGGTCCGGATAGACTGTCCCGCAGGGGCTCGAGGGCAGATCGGTCCGCCGGTTGAGCCAGCGCCTGTACCGTCCGCGATAGCCGGCCCAGTCGATGGTGCGAGGCCAGGGCATGTTGACGGTCTGCTGGCGGATGAGGAACCGCTTCTTCTTCTCAAAGGCAATGTCCCTCAGGCAGCGGCGCTTGCGGAGGTCGATAGTGATGGATGAAGATCCGCTGCTGGAATGGGGTCGCCTGTGCTCGGAGGCCGGACGTTTCTTGTTGGCCCTGGTCCTTGGTTTGCGAGGGACCTTGACCTTTAGGGATGACTTGGCCTTGCTGGAGGGAGCCGGCCCGGATGTATGAGGTTTGGCCATCAGTGGCTCTTCGGTCTCGGATGCCTCGGGTGCTGGGCTGTGTTTCTTAGGCGACGTAGGGCGAGAGACAAGATTCAGGAGACGGGAGACGAAGGCCGTCATTGTGTTGAAGATGCAGCTGAACACTGCGAGGACCAGCGCACTGGCAGTCTGTTTATCGGTATAAGAAGCTTACAAGCACGGCTTCGACTGCGTTCCCCTGGGACTGGACATGCTTCTTTCAACATATTGACTGCTGAGGATTCTTAGATGCAGAACAAGAAGCTCGTCAGATTCACCGGGGGGCTCTCAGAGCTGGCTGTTCCAAGGTAGACAAACGGCAGCATGTAACACGGTATGGCTGGCTCCCCAAGACAATGGAATTGTGCTACCGGGGCCTTCAGGGCCGCAGGACTCTGGATGCCTACTTCACTGGACAGCTTTGTTGAGAGCGGTAGACAATGGCTTTGTAAATAATCGCTTCACGGCGGCTGGCATTATGGTATAGACCAAGAAAGGAAACAGCTTCTTACAGCGGCTGAAAGCATTCAATACGTTTTGCAAATTGTCCTGCCTGGGTGCCATCAAGGGAGGAAAACTCCCAGGATGTTTTGTCCGGGCTGTGGTAGAAGTTCCTAGTGATCGCCTGGACTGTCTCGCTGCCCGACATGGTCAAGAGGTATCAACTTGCGGCGGCTGGCAAGATCGATTATGGGACGCCATGATGCGGCGCCAACACGGCTGCGGAAGTTGATAACAAGGTATATTGAGTCTGCTGCTTCTCACGACGGCGCAAACCGCGTGCAAGTACAGAGTCCGGGCCGTCACTCAAACGACGCAAGTCCACATCACCAAAGAATTGGCAAAAATAATCATACAGACAACAGAGCCTTGCACAAATTGCAAGAGGATCCATTTTGACTCTCCCTATGAGACCGTCCTAGAACCTAGAACCCTAGAGTACCTTGGCAGATGGAGAACCGACGGATCCGTGAAAATTCCACAAAGAAGAAAGCCAGCCCATTCCTTTGTGATGACGACAATGACAACCCCGAGGAGAACCTGTGCAACTTTTTAGACCGAAACGCAGCATCGATCCAACCGAATGTCAACCGAGGGAAAAGGGTGCGCTCTCCGCGATAACCCCCCGATGGGGATGGCGTATATACTGGGCTGATCATGCCCACGCCCAGTGGTGCGAGTCTTGGGCAGCTTATTTGCCGCCGAGGCTGGGGAAGGCCGACTCGTCCTTGGTGTTGATGGAGGCAGCGTCGCGACGGGGGCCACGGTTGGCGTTGTCGCCACGGCCACGGCCGCCACGGTCGCCGCGGTCGCCACGGTCACCGCGGTGGTCACCACGGTCACCACGGTCGCCACGGTTGCCGCCGCGGTTGCCGCCGCGGGGGCCGCCACGGCCACCACCACGGGGACCGCCGTGGGTGGGGCGCTCAGGCTCGACGTAGCGCTGGTCGATCTCGACGACCTGCTTCTGCTTCTGGTGGCGCTCACGCTTGGACTTCTCCTTGCCGCCGCCCATGAAGTCCTCCTCCTCGCGGGTGACCGCGGAAGCGGTGCCCCACTTCTTGTCAGAGCCCTCGTTGGGCTTGCGGACCTCAATGGCGGAGTTGAGGGCAGCCTTCTTCTCGGCCTGCTGGACGAGGTAGTCGGCGTAGGAGACGTGCTTCTCCTCGGGCTCCTCCTCGGCGGGGGCAGCGGGGGCGGCAGCATCGCCCTCGGCGGCGGCCTCCTTCTTCTCGCCCTCGGCGATGGCCTCGCCGGCCTGCTCATCCTTCAGCTCGGCATTGCCCTCAGTGGCACCCCAGCCGTGAGCGGCCTGCTTCTCGGAGTTGGCGCTGGAAGGGTGGTCAGCAAGTCATGTGACGGTGAGGAGGTGGGTGGCAGTGGTGAACGTACCCAGCAGGTCCCTTGGTGTGACGGTCGTCACGCTCGCGGGGGAAGCGACCGCCGCGGCCTGTTGATGAGCGTTAGTTATCAATGGCTCGGCTGTCAGAGGAGGGAATCATATGGCCACATACCACCACGGCCACGGGCACCGTAGCCGCCACGGGGACCGCCCTTAGCGCTCTCCTCGGTGGTGCGGGTGCGGTTGCGGTCGCTGCCAGCGTTGCGGTCACGGAAGGCTAAGCGAAGGGTTCGTCAGCGAATTGTGCGATTATGGAAGTTGCGCGCAGGTGCACGACTCACCGGCGTCGTTGCCAGCACCGCGGGGGCGAGCAGAAGAACCGCCAGCGGGAAGACGGGCAGCCGGCTCGGGTTCAGCGTTACGCTTAGTAGTACGGGTGACAGCCTTGTCAACAGTCTTCACGGGGGCACGGGGAGTGTCATCCTCCTCATCGTTGCCTGGGAGATGGATGTATGGTCAGGATTGAATTGCGCAACGTCATCGGGTGGTGGTTTCGAGGTGCATACCGAGAAGGGCATAAAGGTTCTGCGGAGCAACAGTCAGCATGTGGGCGTCCAATTGTTGACAGATTGATGGCGGAATCGACAAAGGGGATTCCCGAGTACGCCCGAGTTAAGCAAGGGGACGGTACGCTTGTCGGGTCGAGTCGACGGGAGGAGGGAGGAGAAGAAGCAGACAATGACGAACCTTGCTAGCGACCGACATCTTGTCGCCTGGATTGTGTAACAATAGCGACCTAGTCTTCTGATATGTTTGGGGGTAAAGGGAACGGTCAGACCACCATGACACTGCGGAACTGCACGACGGGTGGAAGGGGCGGGTTATCGGACGTCGAGTCGAGGTGAGGTCGGGTTGATGATGTACGACGGACGGGAGGTGAAGAAAATGCGCGACGAGCCTGGGGCCAGCAGCGAATGAAAGGAAGCGGCGCCGCTTGGGCCAATTCGGGGCAACTTCGGTTCGCTAAAGCAATTGTGGCACCTTTTCCCAATTGTGGTCTGCCCGCTCCTGCGTTTTAGGGTTTTGGCCTTGTCTGAGGATTCACTGTATCCGGATTTTCGGCGTCTGCCATTCCGAGCTCGTCCACCGGCCCGCAGTATCGGTACCTTCTCCGGCCCCTCCAACAAGCTCCATCACGCCCAATTTCCCCATCCGTGGCCCTCTGTGCCGAGGCCTGTCAAGTACCTGTTCCCTCGACCACGCCCACCGACGCCTTCGGCATTTGCGTCGCTTGCCCTCTCCGTTGTCGGATACACACGCCACAGCGCCGCGGCTCCTCGAAATGAAGGATCCCTGAGCTCCAGCCCGCGTGGCCAATGCAGCATGGCGGCGTCGAGGGCTGCTGCATCTACCAACGGCTCGGGAGGAGGCTGCCGGATCGTAATAGTAGTATGCCGGGGAAGATAGAGGCGAGGAAGAGGACGGCTGCGAATTTAAAGAGATGGGCGTTCTATGTGGACAGGAATTGGGAGGTGTAAAATCTCGCTTTGAGGCCGGAGCTCATTATAGGGCGAGAGACTGCCTGGTCGCCATCTTGCTCCGAGATGCTGTCGGCGGCCTCTGCCGGATTCAAGAGCGGCTCATTGGCCCCTTCGGCGTCCATGATGAGTCGTCACCATTGGATGGACATGTGATGGGAAGGGTTGTATGAGCGAAAGACGTGTTGCATGGGTCTATACTGAGAGCCATCAACAAGACAAAATTATGATGCTGTCGCATCGCGGGCGTGCGGGAGAAGAACTTCGCTAAGGCGCTAGTGAGGCCGGGGGTGGTTTACCCACCTTTGCCCACGTCAGGATCCATCCTAGCAACGGACAAGAGGGTAACATACATTGGTCGTACAGAAGACGGCTTGGGACATTTTATGGATAATGTCGATGATAGCAATTAAGCATCGAAATGTTTAATTATTTGGTAGATGGCTGTGTCATGGTCTTTTTTTTTTTTTTATAAAAAAAAACTTTGTTACAGTACAGTATTTTACTTTGCATGCTTTGTTAATTTTGCTCTCGGCGAGTTTGTCAGCCACTCGACAATAATAACTATTCGCGACTTACATCAGGACGATATTCTTTCTTCTCATCTCCCTGCACCCATTCCTTCGGCTCGCACCCCTTTCCCCCCTCTTCCCCGTCGACTCCAGCAAATATCTTTCCGCCCTTCGCCGCCCACAACGCCGCCGTCTCGAGAACCTCCGGCCCAACCTCCACAAGCAGCCGGAATCGCTCAATGCCCAAGAATGACTCCCGCACTACCATAGCCCGCGCTTTGAGCTCTGACAAGCAGGAGAAACTTCTCGACTGGCCCTCCGCAGGCGCGAGGACGGGCAGCGTCGAGAACGGATCCGTATTCTCTTTGAGGTGCCATCGCAGGTCGGACAACCACCAGTGATTGTCCTTGCCCGAGTGGTCCGAGCTGGCCGGGGTGGGCTGGCCCGGTTGCAGCGATGACCAGGGGACGACGGCGACGATGCCGTCTTTGTCGCTGGTAGCGCTGCGCCAGAGGACGAAGAAACCGGAGGAGAGGTTCGCAGTCGTGAAGGCGAGGATGACTGCATGGGAGGCGTCCTGCCTGCTCAAGGGGTCGAAGTCGAGGACGGAGCTGCGCTGGTCAGACAGGTTTTTGAGGGGCGGTTCGACAGCACGGATGTGATATGGGTCACAGTTGCGGGCGTCGACGCGCATAAGAGAGGCCTCAGTGACCGGGAACGTGGTCGTCTGGTCAAGGCCGAGGATGATGCGGGTCGTGACGAACTTGCTGAGAGGAATGGAAGCTTCGATTCTCTTGTCTGGGGAACAAGTTAGCCCTTTTTCTACTTCTATAGACCGCCGGCTGCTTCTGTCCACTTACAAAGTCGGCGGCCGCCCGACGTGGAATCGCTGGAGTCGGAGTCGGCGTCGTCTCCCGGCCATCGAGTGTTCTGGAGGTGGAAACACGCGCTTGCACACCCATGGTCCGATTCCAATTGAAGATCAAAAAACGTCCATGGCGCTGCGCGAGTGTACAGGGTCTCGTTGTCCCCGAAGAACGAATACATTGGTGTGACGAAGATCCCTACCGCGACGAACTTGTCGTCGTCGCTTGCGTCTGGCGAGAGGACGGCCAAATGCCACTTTTCCCCTGTCTCCTTCCACTTCCTGGGCAAATCGAGCGCAGTGAATGGCGCAAGCTGTACCGCGACTTCCAGGCCGCGGGGGGTGACCATTAACTCTGGCTTCGGCCATACCGGATTGCGTTTCAGGTTGAATCTCTCGCAGCCGAAGTTGCTTGTGTTGAGACCCAAAGGTAGGCAAGACCAGGCGTTGTTCAACATATTCGGATTCTTCTGCCAAAGGAGGATGGACGAGTCAGCTTGGTTCTGCTGGAGCATCTCCATCAAGAGCCTCGTAAAGGCCTTCCTTTTTCCCTCCCCGTAGAGAAGCGGCATGTTGACATCGAAGAGTCCTAGCAGACAATAGGCCTTGTCTTCCCCCCTCGTTGTGCGTCTTGAACTTGCCCAAGTCATGCGAGTGGCGACTGGGGTCCTCCGGAGAAGGTGCTCGAGGTCGTCCAGTTTGAAGCAGCTCTTACAGTAAGCGACCTGGCTGTTCGGTGGTCTCTCGTCCTTCCTTTCGTCCTCTGGTCTGTGTTTGCGTTGGAGTAGTTCTTTTTTGATATATGTTACCTTCGAGATGCGATCTGCCAGGGAGTACCGGTCGTCGATCACGTCCCAGTTCGCGTCGTAGAAGATGACCTCGTGCGGCGCAATAAGCTCCTGGAGCGTCCAACCGCGGCTGAACCAGTTGCTGCGCGCGAAATTGGGGCATTTTCCTTCCTCCTCTTTATCAAGGGCCACGTCCTCCAACCAGACGTAACACTGGGATGACTTGCGGTACCACGCGAACATGGAGTTGATGGCCTCTGACAACTCGGCACTGCTGGATTTGTCGATGCAACACGTGTCAATCCATACATACTCCAGGTCGTCCTTCACGGCTAAGGCACATGTTTGGAGCACCTTTTTGAGGCCCCGTTTCGGACTGTTCAGCTGGTCGATGATCGGGATTTTGAGGTCCTCGAAAACAAACTCATCTTCGCCCCAGGTGTGTGATAAGATGGCATACTGCGGGACTTGATCGCCGATAAACGTCTTGAGTTCGTATGTTTTTGTATGAAGAAGTCTCATTGTGGGTTAGCAGGCTCTACGGCCTGGAGTGCGTCGGTCAGAGCTGATTGTCAGTTGGACAGTCCAAGTTTGTGCCTATCGTCCGTCCTGTCTTGAGCGGGGTTCCGGCAGGAATCTTTCGGTCGTATTCCCACTTCGCTCTCATTGACTGACAGATGATTAAATAATACCAGACCCTAGGTACATATGGGGGTGAACGGGGCCCTGCAGGGCGAATGCACCCAAAAGGGGTTATAAGACGCGCGATTATCCCCAGTCAGTCCTCAATGAAATGCTAAATATGGCGAGATATCCATCGAACATGATTCATCAGAAGCATCAACCAACCAGCGATGGACAAATCCAAGAAGCCACAGAGATTTGCACTACTCGTGGGCGTCGAATTTTACCTCAAGGGCTCAAGAACGGCAACGGACGGTTCACCAGTCCCATGCTGCTGACCGTCACAAATCGGACTTCCTCAAATTGTCACGCTATGTATTACTCTCTTGAAGGATAGAATTTGATGATTTGAGTGTTTCCTAGAAGAAGAATGTACCCTTCCGTACGAGAATACGTTCTACGGGCATCGGCCCAAAGACGACCGGCTGTCTCCATCTAGGACCAAGTCCAGATGCCTGACTGGCGCCATCCACACGATTTAGGCTACCGTTGCTAATACGGTGGAAGCATATGCTTTACGGTGAAATTTATATATGTATGGCTGGGTTATGCAGGCTGCGCCACAACCCTTGTCCGTGTCGCTCGGGGTCGGCTCAGGCTAAAAACAGCGAGGCTCCAGAACACATCCAAGTAAAACCCATCTCTGAGGTTCTGGCCTCTAAGCCAGCACGGGTCGTATTCGCCTCTCGAAGCAGATCCGAACCCAAGCTCGCGGGCCGTATAAACGGTCCAGGTCGTCGGCACAACAAGCCGGACTTGATGTGGCGTCAAAGATGTCGGGTTCTGGTGCAGTGGCTCCTCCGTTTTCTCGGGCATGCAGAATCCAGATCTCGCTCTCGAGAGTCTCGAGACATCGCTGGATGTTCATGAAACCCTGCTTGGCAAACATCGTCTTGAACAGCCCAATTACTGTGCGTCGTCTCGCGGCATCGACCGCCTCGCATCCGAGCACCCATAGAGGCCACAGCATGATCGTCACTGCCGGGTTGCTCGCGGGCACCTGATGTACCTCAGTCTCGAGCTTCGAGGTCAAATCTCCAATCACTGGCGACTTGCCGTCGAAAATGGTCGCGCGGAGGAGGAAGAGCTGCGAGGCCAGGGCATGAGAGCGTGCCGCAGATATGCTGGCGTTGTGGATGTTGATTCGTCTTCGTCCCGCGTCGTCGTCGTCTTCATCGCTGTCGTATGGCGGGGAGGAGTATCCCGCCAAGTGATATGGCGTGGGAAGTGCTTTGCTGGCCTGCTCTATCCGGTTCAGCAAGAGTCTCCGACTTCGTCTGAAAGCATCCATGCTCATTTTCCTCTGGAGAAACTGTTCGACCAGGGAGGCGCATTCACCGGTCAGTGGTATTATCGTCTCGCCGAAGCCGAAGATGATATCCGGTTCGCGGTTGGCATCAGTAGCCGGCACCACGGGCTTTGTCTGATCCCCCATCCAGTAACTCTTGTGGAGAAACGGTTGTCGCGGGAAAGGAACACAGGTACTGATATCGTGGTAAGCCAGCAGTCTTATCTCCATCTCGACAACGGAGGGGTAGCGGTGGCCGCGGTTCTCATTGCCGGCATGAGTAGCGGCCCAGAGGTTCTCGATCAGGAAGACGGCACCGCGAATCAGCGGCAGGAGGGTGTCCATTCCTGAGCCCTGGACGATCTCAATGCCTGTGAGCTGCAGAGAGCCGGAGAGAGCTGCGCTCAGCTCACTCAACGAGAGGAAGGAAGCCATGTTCGAATCATGCGAGAGCGCAGCCAATGATTTTGCTCGTGGCTTCGGCTTCAGGGCTTTGATCAAGGTCTCGACGGCGACTTGCTTGAGCGTGAGCACCTCGGTCTCATCTGTGAGCCCGTGGCTCGCCAGATGCCCCGCTGCGACTGTGACGATCATGGGGAGGAGGATGGAGCCAAAGTCCAGCACCATGGCCTTGTGCTCTTCGAGGATCTTGGCATACCTCTCGGGGTTTGGAAACGACAGATCAGGTATAACCTGCCACCAGTGCCGGAAGAGCACCGCTTCCCTATCAGACGAGTAGAGCGGGTGACCACCTGGGGACATGGTCGCGATGACTGATTGGTGATGGCGGGCAGGGAGGCGACGCATTTCCTGGCTTGGTGCATGCAAAACGGCCGCTGGACAGTCCTTTCTGGGCGACGTTGCGGCCGCAGGACCTCTCGACGAGCCAATGTCGTTCGCAGCTCGAGAAGGCGCCAGAGTAGGCTGATCCGGACTCCTGGGACCATTTGAGGCTCTGCGGCTGGATGGGGATTCGGAAACCCATTTCAAGGTCTTCGCATAACCGTCACAGAGAATGCCTCTCTTCTCACACTTGCGGCAGGACGGCCGTGCCTCATCGCACTTGATCCGAGCGGAGCGGCAGGTGATGCACCCTGGAAGATGTTACTACTTATCAGCTATCGCTGTGCTCTACAGGCTTGTCTCGATGACGAACGAGCCCTGCACAGCGGCACTACTACTCACCCGCTCTTGAACGACGGTGATACTGTTCCATACTGTCGATTGCATCTGGACCATCGATATCCGGAGATGAGCAAGTGTCCTTTCTGCTGCTGTCTGGGTCTAAGCTCGACAGTCCGCTTCACCAGGAAATCACGACCGCATCCATTTGAGGCCAACTCCGGGGCGAGATCGGCCGAGCCGGGGGTTTGGATGTGTAGGACTCGGAACTACATACTTAGCTGGGGCAGATTGATAAGGCAGATAGATAACCTACATTGGATTATTACGAGTCAAGCGCATCAAGTGAGGCTTGACGTACTACTCGTACCGCCATAGTAAGTCCCCCTTCAGTCCTTATCAGCGCACATAAAAGACAGGCTTGGCAGTGCACTAACGGCATCGCAGGCCGGCCAACTCTGATCGGCCTTGATGTATGCTTATCTCTCCATCCCCGGGTCGGTCCCACTCCCGGACGGACGGACCCGGGAAGACTCCATACCCCGTTCTACAGGGTCGAGGGAACTTGAAGCCTCGCCGCATTGGCATCGCCTTGTTGCTGGGCATTCATTCTTGGCTGGATCGATCTGGCTGGCCTCGTTCGGGTTTGTTCACTAGAAACCTGCGTTCCCAAGTAACAGTCAAGTCACAAAGACATCCAGCCTCGGCCTCGTCGACCCGCGCGCTCAGATCGACGGGCTGGTATCTTTCCCCCGCACTCGTTTTTCCCGCAGACGCTTACACGGCGCATGGTCATCGGGCTCCTCTCCGGCGGGACCGTGCCTAAACGAACTACGATCCCATTCCCATTGGCCTCGCGGCTCTCAGGATATCATGACCTGAACAAGTTTAGCGTGACAGGCTCGACAAGATAGCAACAAGGTGCCGCCATTGGTTCAAGCTTCATGCCAATGCTTCCCCCAGATCTACAGCTCGTGGCAAGGGTAGTTCGCATGGCAGTCTTCCCCACAACGGCCCAGGGGTTCCTTGTCCCTGCGATGCCTTCAGCCTGGCTAGCATGACTAGGAGCGACGACATCGTCATGTCCACGCCGCTTACTACTCTGCCGGTGGAAGCTATGGACCAGGCTCGCCAGGTATCGGCTCCGCTCCTGATAGCTGGGTGGTCGAGTTTTCCCGTCCGAGGCTCTGACACCTGGCGTGTAGAGATATGACAATGTCGTTTGTCTAACGGATTCAGCATCCCTCCCTGGATATCACATCCTAGATGGGCTTCAGCGATCAATATCCCCCGAGCCGGTGATCCGACCATCGGCAAGGCGTCAGTCACCGGGGTGATGCGCTTGTACGACCTCTCCCGGATGGATGCGATCCCAGTATAAATAGCCATGCCCGGCCTTCTCATGTCTGGGAGAAGGACCCCTTAGCAGCACACCAAGCTGAGCCTCTCTCCCCAGACTTGTCCCGAAAGCACAGCAACCATGTCGCTTCTCGCCGGCTGCCTGCTCAGCCTCCTGGCCGTGCCTCTGGCCAGCGCCAACCCCTACCCTCGCGGTCAGGTCAGTGCCCGCGCAAACGAGGAGGATCTCTTCCGGCGCACCAACAACGTCACCGTCGATGCCTGCCCTGTGGCCAAGGTCGAGGAGACGGTGGCCGACCTGCCCTCGCCCTTCAAGCCCCTGACCGAGGTCGAGCTCGAGTCCATTGCTGCTTGGCTGCAAGCTCCGGAGCAGGGCCTCAACCTGTCGGATGCCTCCAGCCCCAACACCACCATCTCGGACAACTACATCTGGCATGTCGAGGAGCTCAAGCCCAACAAGACGGATGTCCTGGCCTACCTCGAGGAGGGCAAGCGTATTCCCCGCTATGCCCGCGTCGTCATCACCGAGGGCGGAAAGGAGGAGCCTGTTGTGACGGAGTACTCGGTGAGCTCTCATCTCATGCAATGACTGCCCAAGGACTAGCTAACTGTATGTGAAAGGTCGGTCCTCTTCCCATCTGCAATGGACGGACCAAGATCGAGCCCCTTGACTACTTCTACAACGGAGTCAACGGGCCACGCATCGGCATCGATGGACGCTTCAGCGACGGAGTCCTGCGCCGCGCCATCGAGCCCGTTGTCACCAAGGCCATGTCCAGCATCGCTGACATCACCGAGGACATCCTTGGCCTTGCCTACTACGGCTCGAGGGACAACAGGACCACGCTCGCCTACTTCGTCACCAACCCTTCCTCCCGTAACGGCACTGGTTCGGTGGTCTGGTCCGCGTGGCGCCGCAAGGGCCTTGCCAACTACCTCCAGATCACCGACTTCCAGGTCCGCTGGGATCTGTCCGGCACGGACGGCTCCAAGTACAAGCTGGCCATGATCTTCTACAACAACGTCATCTACAAGTCTGCCGAGGAGTTCCGCGAGGCCTGGGAGAAGGGCGAGCTCGAGAAGAGGCCCTTCATGACCACCGACGAGTCCTTCATCCGCAAGGACCGCAAGGGACCCGTTCGCGACCTCGAGGACCGCATGGCCCCGGCCGTCGTCGAGCCCGATGGCAAGCGCTACAAGGTCGACACGGAGAACAAGTACATCGAGTACCTCGGCTGGAAGTTCTACACCCGCTTCGACAGGGATGTCGGCATCCAGTTCTACGACATCAAGTTCAAGGATGAGCGCATCATGTACGAGCTCTCCCTGCAGGGTAAGTAACAGGAGTGACCACCGTCCCTCGAGAAGTAGTACTCGTATATGGCCATGAATCTAACCAGCCTGGACAGATGCCATTGCTCAGTATGCCGGCAACAACCCCTTCCAGGCCACCACCGCCTACATGGACCGCTACTACGGCATCGGCGCCCAGGTCGGACGCCTCATCCCCGGCTATGACTGCCCGTACCACGCCACGTACTGGAACTCGAGTTTCACTGCCGGTCTTGACACGGTCACCATCAACAACTCTGTCTGCATCTTCGAGGCCGACATCGGTGTCCCCATCACCCGCCACTCCGCGGGCCAGTACATGCAGGCCACCAAGGGCAACAAGCTGGTTGTCCGCCAGATCGCCACCATCGGCAACTATGACTACCTCTGGGACTACGTGAGTACTTATCTTGTGAGAACCGAGACGAGACCCCGGACGAGCTGACCGACTCTTCTTCCCAGTCCTTCTACGTCGATGGCACCATCGGCGTCGACGCCCACGCCTCCGGCTACGTGCAGGCCACCTACTACCGCCCCGAGGACGAGGGCCTGTTCGGCCCTCGCATCGCCGAGAGCATCTCCGGCACCCTCCACAGCCACGTCATGAACTTCAAGGCCGACTTCGACCTCCTCGACACCGCCAACACCCTCGTCAAGACGGACATCGTCGTCGAGGAGGTCACCCACGACTGGATCCCCGAGTACGGCACCGTCGAGCGCATGCGCTACGCCATCTCCGAGGTCGAGACCGAGGACGACAGCAAGCTGCCGATGCCCGCCAACGGCCAGTCCATGTACACCATCGTCAACAAGGACGCCAAGAACAAATGGGGCGAGGCCCGCGGCTACCGCATCCTCCCCGGCCTCAGCAACGTCGGCCTCCCCTCCCACAAGTCCCCCTTCTTCCTCAAGTCCGCCGAGTTCGCCAAGCTGCCCTTCGCCGTCACCCGCCACCACGACTCGGAGCAGGGCTCCTCCGCCGCCCTCAACCAGAACGTCCCCGAGGCCCCCCTCGTCGAGTTCAACAAGTTCTTCGACGGCGAGAGCCTCGTCCAGGAGGACCTTGTCGCCTGGGTCAACCTCGGCATGCAGCACTACACCCGCTCCGAGGACATCCCCAACACCCTCATGTCCGAGGCGCACTCGAGCATCATGTTCGCCCCCCAGAACTGGGGCGACGCCGAGGGCACCATCGACCTCACCAACGCCGTCATCTACAACCCCGTCGAGGGCGTCTCGCCCACCGTCCCCGAGGACAACGGCGTCGCGCCCCCTGAGTGCTACCCCGTCGGCGCCCAGGATCAGCTCGTCGGCGTCTTCGAGGGCCTGGGCATCCCCTATGCCTTTGCCAAGGATGTTTAAGCGGAGGGTCGGAATACATGTATAGATTCAAGCTAGAGTGTAGTAATAGACCGCCGGGCTTTAATGCCGTCTGACCAACTTCCGCTCGATCGTGGGCATTCAGTGAGGAGTGTTGCCTGTCAGCTCAGAGCGATAAAGAAAGACTACAAATGACACCACGTCATGTTTGCCACGAACATCAATAATCACTCAACGCAGGGCATAAGACAGAACCGACTTTTGAGACTCATACAAAGTACCAAGCGCACACCAAAACGCCATCCAGCCAGAATCGAAAAAACCAGTGCCCGCCCCGAAAACCTATCCCGAGGTCCCGCGACGACCATGTAGTGTTACAAAGTTGATACGATCAAACCCATTTGTTGCCTGTGCGAGCCGTTTCCATTCCAAGAGAGCAGAATGACAAGTCCCCGCGGCCCCGCCACGGAGACGCTCTCGGCTACACGCTGTAAACGCCTATCTTCTTCTTCTCCGTTTCCAGTCAGCCGTCGAGGGCCGGTTCATACGCCAAAGTACGCTAGTTAGACTCCGATCCATGCAGCGTCGTCAAGGAAGCGTCCGTGACAACGTGTCGTGAGAGTATTCCACCAATGCAAAGCCAACCAGAGTTCAGGATGGCCGACGCGAAACAGCAACGCTTTGCGAGCCCAATCAACGCCTCTTCGGCTGAGCGAGAGCGTTGAGACGGCTCATGGTCATGCCGAGGCGCTTCTTGATAGGAGTCGGAGTGGCGCTGCCGGCGCGCATCTTCTGGATGCTGCCGCCAGGAGTAGGAGTCGTGCGAGCGAGCTTGGTGTTGGCCGCGGGCGTCGCGCCACCCTGGTCACCCCTGCGCCTCTTACCACCACGGTCGGCGCCTTCCCTATCGACGTCGCCGTCGTCCTCGCTGGCTCGAGCTCGCTTCTTGTTCGAGAGGCCATGGGCATAGGTCGGCAACGGCTTCGCAGGGCTCTTGAAGCCCTTGTCGGCGTGAGAGCTTGCGGCGTCAGCGCGGGCGCGCTTCTCGTTGGCCAGGCCATGAGGCATGCCGACGAAGACGGGAGCCGCAGGAGCTTGGTTCTCCTTATTGGGGTGTGACTCCTTGACTTCAGTGCGAGCACGCTTCTCGTTGCTGAGGCCGTGAGGAACACCTGCGAAGGCCTTAGAGGGCGATGTGGCCTCCTTTCTAGGCTCGGCGCTATCGCAGGGAAAGCTGCCGGGAAGCTCCTTGAGGGGCAGCGAGGGTCGAACATGACGGATGCTGGACTGGCCAGGCGACGAGCCGAAGGCAGCAGGAGAGCCACTGCCGAAACGAATGGTCTGGTCGCTGCGGAAGGTGAAAGCGCCGGGGACCGCGGGAGGGAGAGGCTTCCTAGCGGAAGACTCGGCCTTCGTAGGAGGCTCAGGGAGGGCTCGCGGGACGGTGGCGGGGGTAGGGCTCGTAACATCGGCAGCGGTCTCCTTAGGAATCCTGCCCAGAACTGCGTCCAAGTTAGGGTAGCAGACCTCGCCGAGCTCGTCCCTCGTGGGGCCCTTGGTGTCGGGGGTAAAATCGACACGCTTGAAAAGCTTGCGTCGGGGCGTCGTGAAGGGGACGGCCGGGAGCGCCTTCTCGACAGGGCGAGGAGCGGGAGTCTGAGAGATGCCGCTCGAAGGGCCGGGAATGGCGGTCTTGACATTGCCAGAAGCCGTCCGCGCACCCTTCAAGATGGACTTGACCTTGTCGAATCTGCCAGGGCTGATAACCCTGCTCTTCAGTTGCGCCGTCTTACGGGTGAAGCTGGCAAGGTTGCTCGAGCCCGAGGATGCGGTGAGACCGCCGAAAGGCTTAGCGGGCGACTTGGCTGCGGCGACTAGATCACCTTTGCTGGCGGACTTGGTGAGACCATTCACAGGGAGCTTTGAAGCCTGCTGGGGGGTGTCGCCCTTGCCTCCTCGGGCGGCGGAAGCCTTAGTAGGGCTCAAGAGGGAGGCCAGATGAGAGTTGGGGCGCACAGCGCTGTCCGAGCCACCGGCCTTAGGGCGAGGCAGAGAGCTGCCGTCACGCGAGACGGGGCGGTGAGTCGAAGCATCGTCCTCGAACTGCTTGCGAATGCGCTTGACCGGCGAGGGAGACTCGGGAGCGTAGGCCGATGCCAGCTTGGAGGGAGACAGGGAAGGGTCCATAGAGGGCTTGCTGCTCGTAGTGACGACCTGGCGCTCCACCAAGTTGGGCTTGGAAGGAGTCCGCTTGAGAGCCGACTTTGGCTGGGTGGTGGGAGTTTCGGTAAGGTCCGCCTTGGAGTGAGTCCTCTTGAGGGTGGACTTTGGGGTTTCGTCGAGATTCGCCTTGGAGGACGAGCGCTTGAGGGAACCCTTGACGGGGGTGAAGCGGCCGGCCTGGGCGCGGAAGGAGGATGCGTGGTTTTCGATGGAGTCCATCTTCTTGAACTCGGCCATGTGGACGGCGCTGAATCGACCGGATTTGCCCTTGGCCTTGGCAATCTTCCGTCCATTGATCTCCTCCTCCTGCTTCTCTTGTTCGCGCTTGGCGAGAAGCTCTGCCTTGATCTTCGCGGCGTCTCCGCGCAGCTCGTCCATCATGCGCCGTGCATTCGCGCTCAGACCCATGTCGTTGGGACCGTTGGGACGCGACACGTGGAAGGTGAAGGGAGTGGAGGGAACGCCTATCGTCTTCGAAGGAGTCGTCGACTGGTGCGATGAGGCGGTCTTTCCGCCGCGAGAGGCGTCTGCTGATTTGATGTCACGGAATCCGAGCCAGGTACCGGAGTCTGAGGCGGTGGGCTGGGCCTTGCTGGGATGCATTTCCGAGCGAGGCGGCTTGATGGCAGACGAAGCAGGAGTGGCAGGCGAAGTGTTGGGCGAGTAAGCGGCGCCATCGTCGGGGGTCTCATCTCGTTCAGCCAGCGAAGAGAGGCTCGAGACCGCCTTGGGCTGTTGTTCATCACGGTCAGTTCCAGTCGCGCGATGGGATGGCGGTGAGGACCATGTTGACGTGAACGCACCTTTGGAGTGGCCGCACTGGCCAATCGAGCGGAGCGACGGCGAGGCGGCGACATGATTGCGATTGTTCGGGATCGAGACAAGGTGCGGAGGGTGTAGATGGAGCGCGGAGAGGTCGAGAGAGGAGCCCGGGGGATGCTGGAATGTGTAGCGAGGAAGGGTCGAATGATGTCAGGAGTGGACGATAACGCGTGGTAGTAAATTCTAGGATCATTGCCTATTGGAGGGGTTTGTTTACTTGTCGTGGTGGCCCAAGCTCCCACTAGTTCGACTTGGACCTGCGACATGTGGTCCGTGCGGCACAACGGCCAGTCTCGTTGGTTTCATCCTCACACCAATGTCACCTGACCTGACCGCCCTGCCAAACGGCTGGAGGTTCATGTTGATCGCGAGAGTCTTGCTCATTCTTCGTTGATTCATCGAACAATGCCGGATACTTTACTGTCTGGATCATCTATCGAATTGTTTTCTTTGTTTTGGACTGCCTTCTCTGTTGATCTGCTCCAATTGAGTTTGCCCTGTGTCCAATCGCCTTGCACGGTTTCAAGTCGAGTCCTCAAGACATATGGCCCAGCAAAGGGAACTCGCAGTACCAACTTGAAGACCACCGCCCACTTCATATCAGATCATGTCCGTGTACACGTCAAGGGCACACTTCCAGCTGTTTGGCAGATTGACAGATCTGGACCCTAACCGCCAACTTCCTTAACCGATCGACTGCCGACAAGACCTGGTGAATGGAGAAAGCCGCTAAATCCCCGCTACATCTAACGGCCTCATTCTCCAGCCGCCAAGGGGCCCTCCCTGTGACGCCGGCTGAATTGCTCAGATGCGACCCCAAGCTTCGACATCGACGGCGTCTTACAGGCTGGCGACTGGTCTCCCGCGACAAGGCCACTTCCCGTGTGACGCAGCACAAGACTCCTGGATATTGGTCTAAGGCGCTAGAAGTTTTCTAGAAGCGCGCGAGCGGACTCGGGTTATGCCCACCCCTGCTCCGATCAAAGCACTCCATGGTCACCTGATGGCCGCCACAAATGACAGCCAAGATCCGAGCCGGGATTGTCAGAGGCCAGTGCAAAGAGAGCACCAGGATCCTCGAGGCCATCCCACTTGTACCTTGTCTTCACTGAGCCAGGACTCGCTCAGCCTGAAGAAGAAAACTTCGAGGACCCGGGCTCGTTTCGTGGTGCGATTGAGCCAGCTCTCGGTTCTCGAGGCTCAGTTTGTTGCAAAGGCTGAAACGAAGACGAGCTTCCGAGGAGATGCGCCATTCACGGTTCGCACTCCACCGTTCATATTATTAGCGTCCACTGTCAAAGCCCGGCCACCACGAGCAGATGCCGTGCGACGCATCCGTGAGTTCCGGCCGTTGGATAGCTGTGAGCTGGCTACCAGTGGACGACGTTCCTCGCTCTCAATGTTAGACGACCCTCCGCTGAAAACCTCATGTGCGAAATAAGTCTTAAACACGATATGCGCCGACAATCCCGGTGGTGGGGGCGTCAGAGGCGATCAGCGGCGCAGCGTGGTGCTCGCGGCTCGAAGCGAGGCCTGCGGATTAAATAATAGGACTTCATCAAAAGACGCAAAATTAAAAGTCCCGGGGCAGGCCAAAAGCTATCAATGCGACGCGGGATGCGATCACCAGATCCAGGTGTCTCGCCCAATTCAGCCAACTATTGCCTGGACAGCTTCCTTGGAACTGATAAGCAGCCACCACAACGGCCCTGCTGGCAGATTTTACCTGCGGCGGCGATCGCCGGCGGCTGGAGTTTGAGAAGGAGATGTACGCTTTCGAGGCGATGTTTGCTCCTCTACTGTAATGGGGGGAGGGGGCCTGGTTCTGGAGGATCTTGGTGCTTTTTCCTGGCCGATGATACTTCATCTCTGCATCTGGGATGTCGTGCGTGTCGTGTCGTCTGCAAGTTTGGATCCTGGCATGGTGAGCGAGCCGGCCGGGGCGGGGTCGCATCCCATTTAATTCACCACGGACCCATTGTGCCTCACGCCTTTGCTCGATTCCGGGTCACAGCGGACCGCGTTCAGCTGCTGCCCCTGGCCAGAAGAGGAAGTAATGGGATACTGGGACTGACGAAGGGGACGACCCGCCGGCGGCGGCGGCGGCGGTGGGCGGTGGGCAGTGGTGGTTGTTGATCGAGGTCACACGTCTCTCTGGCTGGCCGTCCGCCCACGTCACTCACTCACTCACTCCCACCATCCATCCATCCCACCGCGGAGCTGACGGAGAGAGGGCAGATCGCGGCGCGATCTTGATACCGAAACACGGTGATGATAGGGGATTTTCGGGGTGGGCATTGTTGTCGTGGGCCGATCGAGTTTCCATCCGAGCCGAATCGCAGAGGCGGGATGGACTGACGAAGAGTGCCGGCGGACGGGACCACCTGAAATACGACGGCGGAACCCCCATCAATTCATCCCAAACCGGGGTGGCTGTATCAGCTGCCCACACCCTTTCCCAAGAAAGCGGGGCAGGGGGGGGGGACAGCAGCCACGACCGACCGCCCGACGCACGGAGTCGACAGGACACCTCAGCCAGAAGAAGCTGGGTTGGCTGGCTGGCAGGGAAGGAAGGAAGATGGGGGGCAGAGTCTGCCAGGCGAGGAAAAGGCTTTTTTCACCCCCCCAACCCAACTCATAAAGGCCGTAGGCAACCCCTCTCTCGCCGCGCCCACCCCCAAAAGCTATTACCATTACATAAAATGCCCGCACGTCTCGTCCAAATCTTTACTCACTGCAACCTCTCATTGCCCGCCAACTCTTATCTCTGGGCTGCGCAAACCCATTCAAAGTCGTCTCCTCAAGGACTCGTTGCGCCCGCTCTGATCCTCCCCCCAGGCACAAGCCGTACTTTATCTTGCGGCTCCTAGATCTCTACCGCTCTACCGGATTCGCCCCGTGCCTTTCTTGCGGGCGCAAACACGCACTACGCGCCACAATCGCGGCCCCGAACAGCCCTTTTTGGGTAATCTCTCCCTGCCGTCAATCTCTCTTGCGCCCGCAACGACGCACAAACATCACTTCCAAACCATCCAGAGCTTCCTCAACCCACCGGTGTGGAACGCGACGACGTCACTCCAGCCCATTTTGATTCTTCTGACAGTCTGGGGTGCTTTGCTGCCAAGCGGCAATCGCCTCCTTACCCCGGATTTCCCCTGACCCGAACGCCCGCAAGCAACCACCCGTTCCTGAGAATGGCAGATAAGATGTCCATCGACAAAAAGGACCTTGTCGATGGCGAGACCCCAGAGTCTCCCGTCTCCAGCCTCGGCCCCGAGCCTTCTGGCCATCACGCTGGCAACGGTACCTCCTCCATCCCCCAGGAAGGCCAGCAGCCAAAGCGCAAGGGAGGCCGCAAGCCGGTGAGTGAGACAATTTCTCTTACGTGACACTCACTCCGCGAGAGTGGGAGGGAGACAGACATCTCAACCTCACCTCTCCTCACCACCCATTCTCTCACCTGATGACACCTGCCTACTTGCCTCTGCCCGTCCCTGCCCTTGCCCTTATCCCAAGACCTCTCTCCACCTCCTCGTCGCCTACGTTCCTGCGCAAAATGCTGACCCAACCCCAAGATCTACGCGACCTCGGAGGAACGCAAGCAGCGTAATCGCCAGGCGCAGGCCGCTTTCCGTGAGCGCCGCACCGAGTACATCAAGCAGCTCGAGGAGGCCATCCGCGTCCATGAGGGCAACCTGCAGAGCCTCCAGGCGGCCCACCGCACCGCCGCCGACGAATGCCTGATGCTGCGCTACAAGAACTCGCTCTTGGAACGTATCCTTTTGGAGAAGGGTGAGTACTTACCCGCTCAAGATGGATTTTCATGATCAAGTCACTTACCACCACCCCAGGCATCGATGTCCAGGCAGAGCTTCGCGCCAAAACTGGCAGCCCCAACCTCGGGCCTACCCATGTGCCGCAGAACCTCGTCCAGCCGCCTTCGATCCAGCGTTCCATCCTGGGTCGTCAGCAGAACCGCAGGTCCAACTCGAGCATCGCCCCCAAGCTCGAACCTGGCATGACCTCCCTGCCGCCACCTATTCAGCAGCAGCAGCAGCAGCACGGCTTCCCGTCGCCCAAGAACAGGCCAACGCCACCCTCGCACGCCAATTCTCCCAACGGCAACCCGGCCTTTGCTAACCAGGCTGCCGTCTCGCCCGCCGCATCGGACGCTCCCTCTCGATCCTCTCTGTCGGCCCTGAAGAACCAGATGAGCCCACTCGCGCCCATGAACCCGGCGACCCGGGCTCACATGATGTCCGGCGGACCTGCGCGAGTCGGCACAGGGGCCCAGTTCTACCCGACTCCTAGTTTCCAGAACCATGTTGAACAGCTGGGTATGTTGTCCTATCCCATAAATACGCACGAGCGAACCCATGTACTGACTCTTTCCCCGATAGAGCAGGAATACGATGCTCCGGCAGACATTGTCGACGACTCCGAGATGGACACTCCCGGCGGCGGCCACGCATATCCCCCTCCCTTCGGAGACGGCCACCAGTCGATGGTCCCTTCACCAAACTCAGCCGTCAACGGTCATCACGTCACGCAAGGCGAGGCCGTGCAGTCCTCCCAGGCGCCACACGGTGCCTACCCTTCGATGACCCAGCTTCTCGACCACCCGAACGGCGAATGGGACCCCTTCGGACTCAGCGCGAGCATGGCGTTCCCGACGCAGTTTTCTTTCGACACTAGTAGCATGCGTTAGACGTTCTGTCCACCACCACCACCCGACTATTTTCCTATACTTATTTCCGGCTCTTTCCTATATTCCGGCGGACCACCCATCATTACGGCGAATGAAAAGTTGATACCCAGGGTAGCATTCCACGACAGCATCGGGACGAAGTTACGACGTAAACCGAGTCTGAAAACGGCTCCCCTAATCACCCTCCACGGTACGGAGAAGCCCAGATATGGGCTCTCGTGGGCTTTTCTTCCCACGAAATCACACGGCGCACACACAGCTGTTGCACACAGAGAGGTGCGGCATTCGAGACGCCACGCGGCGTCGGGCGACGAAAATACCTGTAACATCAATTTTGCTCTTCCGGAGATGCGGCGTTTGACGGTGCTTGAAAAGTCTCTTCGATGGCTTTGGTTTTGGAATTCTGCTTGTCTAGTAGCTACACATAGCGTGTCGTGCCAACACGGTCACGTATCTTTACATAAACCAGTTAGTTCGCTACTACATTATGATACTCTGCGTGGTTTCGCCATCGGCCATCCTTCCACTGCAATCCCGGGCTCACGATGCCGGCTGCCACGGCACCGGCACCGACAAACATTCCTCGCAGACGCGTGTAGCATCATCACCGTCCGTCCGGACCCCTGAGCCATGTACGTAATCGGGCCCTCGGCCGCCTTGCGTCACCGCAATGCGAGACGCGCAGGCTGACTCGTTTTGCGAGGGCCAGGCCCACGTTCAGCCCTCTCAGGCTGGGACTAGCCGGGTTGGAGAAGCTGAGAGTGCCTTCTTCGATGTAGGTCTTTTCCTTTCGGGATGAGGAATGCTCAGGAATGGGTCCGTGACTCCATGGGGTTTCGGACGGCGGCAGGCAGATGGAGTTGCGCCTGCGGAAAGGCATGGATGTTGAGTCGTTCCAGGCACTCTGTAGAATTAAGATGTGTTGGTGCTAAGGCAGGGCGCGGCGCCCTGAGGATATCGTGATGATGATGGAGATGGATCTCCGGGAGGATTGGGCACTTTGTTTTTTGAATCCTCTCGCGATGCTCTGGAAGGGATCATGAGTATGAATCAGGCACACCGACTCCGTGGAGTTTCAGCTCCATCTTCTGGAGTCGGGAGTTACCCCAGAATCCACCGAGAGGATACACGGCAGCTCGTCCCCTCCGAACAGACTTATCATCAAGCATAAGGCCCTTCCCCGGGCGTGTTCCACTACGCATTCGCGAGGTCCAGACACCGAGACCGAGCGCCCGGGAGGCGCCCACACCTCGAGTGTGCCCGAGGATGCTGTGTCTCGGTAATCTAGCGGTGAGACAACAACCCTCACCACCCTCTCATCCGGGCCACGAGACCTCCGGGTACGTACGAGGCAGCACAGAAGGGGCATCACGCGCCTCCATCGTGAAGTCGGCCTGTGGTTAGACTTGCCGGAAAGTCTGTTGTTGCACGCTGCGAAACGGCTGGCGAGGGTGATCACACGCCCCTCCCAAAAGCGAAAAAGCTCCGATGCCGGAGCGGCTTCCTTGGGCGGCGCTAATGCACGAGATGAACGAACTTTACCACATCTGGGATGGGGCGGTTGGCCCATAGTGGGTGTGTGTTTAGGAATCCGCGTGTTTGATGACCGCCGAGGGGTCGGGGATTTTTGACGAATTGGAGAGGCCCCTCGTGTTGGTGGTTGGCCGATGATTGGGGAGGGATTGGACAAATATGGCGATATCGTAAGGTTGTGGTTGAAACGCCTGGGATTGTTAGTGCAATATCACTGACTGGGAGATGGGAGAACATCAACATCACAAATAGATTGATTGACCGTACCTAATAGGTAGGTAGGACAAGGATGAGAACAAGATGAGGCCTGTCGATATTGACCCCGGTGTCACATCTGGACAAGCATGTCATGGCCGGGCCGAAAACCAAGGTCGCCTTTCCAACATCATGGGTGATCAAGAACACCCCCCTTGAGGGGCTGTCTAACTTCGCCATGATGCCTGATATTATTGAGTTGAGGGAGGATGGCTTTCTCTGTTATGGAAGTCTAAGCTGTTTCTGTAACTTGACATGACGACTTCAGCATATGTCTAGTACTTGAGGGGGGAAGGGGAAGCTGCAACTCATGTTGACTGATTGCCACTTGCGTTTTCTTCTGCAGAATAATACTCTCTGGGAAGTAACAATGCTTCCTCCCTCACTCCAGCATTTGAACCTACTTATTTACCCCCCTAAGACCGTCACCATGCTCGCACCCTAAGAAACCACCGCATCATCACATTCATTATCACTTAGGTACGGCAGCTGTCCCGGAAAGACAAGACGTTTTGGACGAATGGCGCACCCGAGTTGGGTACTTCCACGCCGCTCACGACCAACACCCTCCCTCACGCAGCGACCTTCTCGGCCTCTCTTCACGTGCACGTTCTGTTGGCACCTGTCTCCGGACCCGCCGCATGTTCTCGGTCGATCAGCCCGATTGGCGTGTTCCTCGTGCTTTGCGGCCCTCATCGACCTGGCCATATGCTAGGTGTGCGGCGAGGTCGTCTATCGAGGCGAGGAGTGCGTGAGCCTGGGGTGGTGCTTCTGGCACCGAGCCTGCTACGGCTGCCTGCTGTGTGGGAGTCGCCAGATATGCCAGGGTCTACCTCAGGAAGAGCTATTCAGGTGCTCAGCTGAGATCGAGCGGAATGGTGTGAAAGAGGCGGGCAGGGACCGGGGGAGGGAGATTGATGTTGTGCCCCTGTGCGCAAATTGTCTCGTCGAGGCAGAGGTGGACGAGCTGGATGAGGATGCCGTGCTGCAAAAGGGACTGAGGAGGATGGATCACACAGACGGAGGGATGGGCCGCATGAGATGGGAGGCACAGAAGCTGGCCAGGCTGAGGTCGAGGAAGTCTCCTGAGGTGTGTTTACTGTCCGTGTTGACAGCCATTTGACTGACAGGTGCGAGCAGCCCGGAAAGCAGTTCGGCAAACATATTGCACAACATCCGATCGAGGAGGACTTGCAGCCGCTGGACGGCGCTATGCAGACAGAAGAGTGCTCGACTCCTCTGGATTCAATGATCTACATCTCCATGTCGAAGCCTCTGGATGAACCTGCGTTCAAGCCAAGTCCTACCAAGCCCATCCCGCGTTGGATGCAGTACCTTCCCGAGTACAGAGAGACATACCACCCAGAAGAGAGTCCGAGCCCATCTCGGCGTTCAACGACCTCCGCGTCGACAGGTCATCAAAGCAGCATCAAGTCGCGGACGTCTTCCGGCATCTCGGCCAGAACCATGTGTCCAGCCAAAGTGCCCACGCCAGTCTCGACACCACCTCCGCTCTCCCCTCGCTCGTCTTCTAAATCCTTTGCCTCTACATCTTGCTTTGATTATCGTGCCGACTCACTGTGTGCTCCCCTCGGTCTGCGCCCTGTGCGCCAGCAACCCATCTCATGGGTCAGCAACGAGCCCCTGAAGCGACCATCTTCGCGCATGGCATACAGAAAGACACACGAGACATCGGAGACCGAAGCCTCGTCCGCCTATGGCACTCCACCGGAGTTCACGCCCGAAGAGGCAGAGAAAAGAGCACAGCTTGCACGCAGCGGATCATCCAATCTTCGCCGAAGGGCAGGCCACGATGAACACCGTCCCCCATATCGGCCACAAAGCCCCCTATCGGTGCCTGTGGTGGTCAGCAGGGGAAATAGCCACCGTCATGATACTATCAGATATGCGGTGCGCACACCCCCGCCGCTATCGTCGGAATACCTCGAGAAGTATCGACCCATTCGGTCGCCCTCGCCCAAACCTGCAGCGGGATTCCGAGAACCTATGGCTATGATAGAGGCCATGAGACGAGAAAGTCTGGCGACGAGCAGCTCCACAAGCACCATCAGAGAGCTAGACCCTCTGCAAGAGACATCGGGAAGAAGACGCGGGGACACACTGCAGCCATCGGTGATCCAGGACCAGGTGAGAGCGGGAGGCGGCCATCTCCGAAGGGTGTCTGCGATGGGATCCCAGAAGAAGGAGGCACAGGCGCCAGGGGACGGGACAGACTCGTTGCATTCAGCGCTGCTGCATGGGCATCCAGGCTCGCCGGGAATGAGGAAGCACTTGCAGTCGGAGCTGAAGAAGCTGTTCGGGAAGTACTAGTCTGCACAGATATGTGGTAGTATCCATGGCTTTATGATTAGCATTGGCATGAGTCAACAATGGCTTTCGTAGAAGGGAAGTTATTGCAATTGATTTGCGACCCGAGACTTCTGACGGGTGTGGATGTTGGTTGTCATTGAAGTGGTCCTTGAGTGTTGGCGCAATTCAGGGGTTGTTTCCCTGCCGGCCTCAGTGTGTGGCTCGAGCTTATTAGCTGGGGCCGACTCCAACCGTCGAAGTCTTTTGGCATTCGACCGTCAAAGAGCTCCCACCACCTTCAACTTCGACCACGCAACCCACCCTAAACGACGATCAAGACCGCCACCTCGTCCGGCACTCTTACGCCCGTCGCAAAGACCCGAAGCAGCTGCAACTTCCAACACAGCATCCCACCGCAAACCTCACCAAAGGATCGCGACAGCCACCGCGGCGCAAGACCGCAACCATGGCGCCCATCGCAAACCCAACCCAAGAGCTCCTCGAGCGTGCGTTTCTCTGGTCTCTCACACTCCTTCACATACACTGACCGCCCTGCAGAGCAGCTCAAGGACACAATCCAAGACCTCTACCAGATCATGGTGCAAATCTCCACCTACACCAGCACGCCGACACACACCTCCTCGACGGCCCTCGCCGCCTCCCTCCAGTCCCTCACCACCTCCCTCCAGCACGTCCACCAGACCGCCCTCTCGGGCGCCCCGCCCCCAGACCCCTCCAACCCGCCGCCGCCGCCCGAGCAGCTCGCCGCCTTCAACATGCCCGCGGGCGTCCCGCCGCTGCAGGACCCGAACCTGCCCTCCGCGGGCCGCCCGCGCGGCGAGCTCCCCGCCATCCCGCCCGAGCTGGTGCAGTACGTCGAGAACGGGCGCAACCCGGACATCTACACGCGCGAGTTCGTCGAGCTCGTGCGGAGGGGCAACCAGCTGCTGAGGGGCAAGATGAACGCGTTCGGGCGCTTCAGGGACGTGCTGGCCGGCGAGATGAGGAGCGCGCTGCCGGAGGTGGCCGGGGACGTGGACAGGGTCGTGGAGATGACGAGTCCGGAGGTGAAGAGGGAGGGACAGAGCTGAGATGCCGGACTGAGGGCGGAGGTTGAATGGTGTGATTCTGGTTGAGGGAGGGCTGGAGACCGGGAGGAGGAACAAAGATACCCCAATGGCAAATAGACATGCCGAGACAGAAGAGAGCGTCGTGGACGCACAGAATGGACGGATGGGAGCTCCCGTGAGCACGATGATAATGTGCAAAGAGTATGTGAGCTCCGGTCGTCAAGTGCGGACAGTGCATCACCGTGTCATGGTAGAAAAGGGAACAATACAGCTGTGATCAAGGCATCAAGGGTCTTCACCCAGTACTCATTCAAGCCACAGCAAGGTCTAGCTAGCTACAAGACGAAGGAATGGAAAAATTCCAAAACGCCGCCAGCGATGATGATGTTGATGATGGTCCATTGGTTCCGCAGCTTCTTCCTGCGTGCCCGTGGAGAAACAATCCGCCCCCCGTCTCCGTCCTCCGAGTCTATCGTCCCATGCATCATTATGTCCAGTTTGTCATCTCGTCCCGGTATACAGACAGACAATTTCCTTCCCTGAAGTGGTCCTCGGGAGGCCCCCGCTCACGCTCGTGCGAGGGCGGCGAGCTTCTGGGACGCCCTGATCAGAATATACACCATGCCCGCGATGACACCCGCGAGCACGAGGAGCTGGTACGGGACCAGCACCAGGGCCGCCACGGCCATGACGCCGTACTTCCTGATCTTGGCAACCATGTCCTCGTGGCTGTCGCGCCGCTGCCGCATGTGATCCCGCAGTTTCTCGTGGATCTCGTCATCCTGCCGGCTGCTGGTGTCATCGCCACAGCCCGACTCTTGCTCGTAGTCGTCATCGTCTTCGTCCCCTTCTTCTTCGTCATCGTCAGGTTCGCGACCGGCTGGTCAGGTCTGGAAGTTAAACCCCCGTCCGCCGAAGCCGCCCCCCCGAGGACGACCGGTTCCGTCGGCGAAGGAGAAGCCGCCGCCACCGCCGCCGGGGAAGCCTCCTGCTCCGGGGAAACCACCGCCACCGCCACCGCCTCCCATCATGTTAAATAGGATCTCGGGGTCGATGCCGCCCATTCCGCCGTGCATGCCGTGCATGCCACCCATGCCGCCGCCGCCGCCGAACATGTCAGACATATCCATGAGATCGTCGCCGTTATCGTAGCGAGCTCGTTTTCTGTCGAGGGGGTCAGTACACCAGCCAGCATATGATATTCATTCAGTTGGGGGCAACATACTGGGAGTCGCTCAAGGTCTCGTACGCTTCGCCGATATCCTTGAAGCGCTCGGCGGCCGCGTCGTCATTCGGGTTCTTGTCCGGGTGGTGGACAATCGCCAGCTTGCGGTACGCCTTCTTGATCTGGGCGTCGTCGGCGCTCTTCTCCACGCCGAGGATCTTGTAGTAGTCCTTGCGCTGGCTCTTCTTCAGCTCCAGCTCAGCCCGCCGGATCTCCTTGGCGATGGTGCGGTCCTCGGGGTCGAGCTCCTGGATCGACTTCCACTCCCGGACGGCGTCCTCCCACCTCTCGGCGAAGCCGAGGGCATTGGCCTTGGTCTTACGCGCCTTGGTGTACGAGGGGTCTAACGAGATGGCACGCTCGCAGTCGGCAATGGCCGCGTCGTAGTCCTTGAGCTTCGTGCGGCACAGGGCCCTGTTCTGCAGGATCTTGGAGTTGGTACCCTTGTTGGTGGGGTCGATCTCGAGGGCGGCGGTGTACTTGTCGATGGCGTTCTGCCACCGGCCGGCCTTGTACTCGGTGTTTCCCTCCTCCTTCATCCTGTCGAGCTTCTGCACCGTCCTGAGCCACTTGACGGCGTCCTTGAAGTCGGGGTCGCAGCTGAGGGCCTTGCGGAAGTGGGTAATGGCCTTCTCATTGTCGCCCTGGGCGTACAGTGCCCGGCCGCGCAGGACGAGCGCCTCGGGGTCCTGGCTGTTGTTCCTCAGCAGGGACATGGCGATGTTCTGGGCCTCGCCGAGGGCATTGGCGGTGCCCATCTTGAGGTAGGCGCCGCCGCGCATGAGCTGCCACTTGCGGGGCTTGGCAGCGCCGAAGCCGAGCTGCTTCTCGGCCTGGTCCAGGGCGTGCAGGACCATGGAGCCGGCGGTTCCGCTGTCGAGGGCACCCTGGGCGGCGCGGATGTGGTGCTGCATCTCCTTTGCGGGAGCCATGTCCTTGGCGGAGGGAGCGGGCTGGATGCGGCCAAAGGTCAGCACGGCCTCGTCGGGCTGGCCGAGGCTGGTGTAGATACGGGCCAGGCGCAGGAGAATCTTGGGGTTCTGGGAGTCCAGGTCGACCGCGCGCAGACAGTCCTCAAGCGCAGCCTCGTAGTTCGAGTTGGACATGTAGGCAGCCGCGCGGTTGCTCAGATACGTGGGGGAGTCGGGCATGAGCTCGACGGCTTGCGGCATGTTAGCGGGGACTCATTTCACAACACCCAAGGGAGGGAGGGTTGTGTAATGTACCTTTGGAGTACTGCACGATGGCATTCTTGTAGTCCTTCTCCTTGAAGAACTTATTTCCGGCGGCCTTGTAGGACTCGGCCTCGTCCTCGGTCGTCGGGACGGGGCTGGAGGGGTTTGACTTGTGCGGCGGGGGGGCAGGGGCGTCATTTACGGCCGTGTTGATGCCATTGGGAATGGGCACAGAAAAGGACGTCTGCGGTTGAGGGGCGGGGGGAGGGGAGGAGGGGACGCCGTTCGACTCGCGGTCGACGTCCATGGGTTCGCTTCTGCTCATGGCGGATAGTGCGGATAGCCGCTTGCGTTCCTCGGGGGGCAAGTTGAGCGGGTGTGTGTCCGGGTCAATCTTGTGCCTGCGAGAGGAGGACGACGAAGAAGAGCCCGGGTCCGTGGAATGCCGACCGAAGGGACGGGAGGAGCGTGACTTGGACTCGCGGGATGCGCCCGGAGGAGGGGTCGAAGGGCGGGCGGCCTTCTTTGAGGATTTTGTCGGCGACGACGACTTTGTGGGGGACTTGGTAGGAGATGAGGAGCCGGAGCGCGGTGCGTAGTCGCTGTCCAAGTGGTAATCGTCCTCTTGCTGCTGGGAGTTGGAAGGTTTTTTGGACGGCTTTTTGTTAAAGAGCTTCATTGATACGCCGGTCACACACCCAGCGGGTGGGTATTTTCAGCGCGTGAATTAGGTAAGGGGGGGTCCGGTCCCCGAAAGTTTAGGCTCATGCAGCGGCGTGCCTCGTTGCAAGGTTATGCTTGTGCCGGGAGCGGGAGCGATGCTCAAAAGCGTGCCGGCGGCTCTTAGCGGGAGAGGCGCGGGAGCTTTGAAGCTCAGGTGATTCCAAGGTCTGTGGGATTGCAAAGAAAGCCCCGGTGGCAGCCTGATGAATGTTTGCAAAGGTGAAAGTGTCCCAGAATACAGAATGGCGAAAGAGACGAGACGAGGAAAGAGGCGACCAAGGCCGTGCACTGCCCGGAGGAAATGTAATAGCGGCCGGCTGTGGTGGTGGGTGGTGCGCCCGCGTGGGTTGGCCAGGAAAGAAAGTTCCTTTCGAGGTCCAGTGAGTCGAGTCGAGTCGAGGCGGCGCGTCTCGATATCAACGCGGCGAGCGAGGATGAGGACGAACAGAGGAGCGTGAGAAGAGAAGAGCGGCCCGGTTGTTGCACAAAGAAACCCGACCCTTCCGTCATCGACATGAGGAGAGAGAGGAGAGAGGGAAAGGATGGAAATTTTTGCCCGCCTTATTCCTGTGACTGTCTGTGACACGCCGCCGACCGGGGAGAGGAGATGAGTGATGGGATTTATTATCAGAGGTTGATTTGCACAAGGCGCCAAAGATTGGGCCACCGGGCCACCACTGGACTGCGATGTGGAAAGTGAACAGGCTGGGAAGACCCTGGAAAATGAGTCCCCTGTACCTCGAGCGCCACCAATGAATACGCGTCCAGTTATGTACCGGATACCTCCTCAACCCCACAAATGCTGCCAGAGGTCACCAGCACCTGTCAAGCCAATGGGTGCTGGCTCCTGTGACAATCAGACATGCACAGCGGTGGATGGGCGAAAGGGCGGTCTATCACTGGATGAAATCCATCCACGGAAGCCGCTGCGCTCCCGCTGTCCCTAGCCACTCCAATTCTTCAAGAGCCCAATGGTCACTTGCGCTGCAGAGGCAGATGGCATCGTCATTCGGCGGGGCGCTGGATATGTATGTACATCATCGTCTGTTGCTTGCACTATTCTTGGCGGCGACCTGGGAAAGGGGGAGGGAGGCATCCGTCCGACCTTTAATTTTTGATATTGGGGCCGGCCACCCGCCCTCATCTCGTCTCAAAGTCCCGGCGTCAAAAATCTCTCTAACGAGGCGTTTGCACGAAACCAGCTCATCCTGGTCCCGCTCCCGCCCCGTGTGTCTGCACCCAACGGGCCGGTTCGAGAAGGTTCTGTGGGGCGTGTCGAGCGGGATCTTTGCCGAACCCGCGCTGGCGGCGGTGCTACCACGCCCGAAGTCCGGGCTAGACTCTTTGAGGTTAGCGCCGCCGCCGCTTTGGATCTGCTCGAGTCTGAAGTGAAGAGCACAGATCATGGAACTTTTGGTCGACCTATCGCTTTCTCTCAAGCCAGGAACTCTCACTTCTCAAGTACTGAATCATTCTCATCAATATCGTGAAGTGTGCCCATGGGAGCGAATTGATTATGTGGAACTGAGAGAAGCAGAATCAAGTAGAGTCAAGGAATTAGCTGGTAAGAATAACCAGGCAGTCTATAGGTATATCGTACAAGTCGAAAGATCCCAACACCATGCAGTTCAGCCTCAACTCCAGACCAGTCTCCTAGCGCCGGGCCTCTTTAAGTCTAAGATCTAAAAGAAGAAAACACCAAGTCTGCTCAGATGTAAGGCTTCACCTGCGTCTCGCACCAGTCCCAGTACTTGCTTCCCATGTCGGCGTCCAGGAAGTCCTTGCGGACCTCTTCGAGCTTCCCAAAGGGTACGACTGTCTCTCGTCAGCTTCTGTCTACTCGTGTAAGTCCACGGCTCCAAACTCACCCCAGTTGCTCTCTTTCGTGATGGACGAGTGGAAGCCGGCGAACAGCTCGGTGTAGGCGCCGTTGATGGGATCGGAGGAAATCATGTGCCAGATGGCGGCGCCCAGCCTGCTCATGGTTCGCTGCAAATCCGTGGTGAAGTTTCCGGGGTTTAGAGACTGGGAGGGAAGGTCAACGGCTATGGTCCCATGGGGAAAGGGGGCCGGGGTCGACTCACCACACTGACGATGCCCGCGCTGGAGAATCTTCGCGAGAACTCAATGGCCTCGAGCGCGTTGCCGGCCTTGCTCCTGGCGTACTTGTTCGTCGCGCTCTCCTCGACGTGGTAGTCCATGTTGGAGAAGTCGATGGCCGGTGACGGCGCGGCATCGGCGGCGCTGGAGGAGACCCAGACGACGCGGACGGAGTTCTTAGGCGCAGTCTTGGCCGTCGAGACAAGGGTATCCGTCAGAAGCTTGGTGAAGAGGAAGTGGCCGAGGACGTTGGTGCCAAGCTGGAGCTCGTAGCCCTGGACGGTCTTGGATCCCTGGGGAGGGGTCATGACGGCGGCGTTGTTCCAGAGGACGTCGAGGCGGGACTCCTTGGCGAGGAACTCGTCTGCGGACTTCTTGATGGTCGTGAGGTCGTCAAGCTGAAGGCGCAGGAAGACGAGTTCGCCGGACGACGAGGGGTGCTCGGCCTTGATGTCCTTGATGGCGAGGGCCGACTTCTCGATGGAGCGGGCGGCGATGTAGACTTTGGCGTTGCGCTGGTAGAGGATCGAGGCGAGGCGCTTGCCGAGACCGCCTGAAGAGCCGGTGACAATGAAGACCTGTTTCTAGGGTCAGGGGTTTGAGTGAAGCTGCTTGGGCTGTGAGTGCTCACCTTGCCGGTCTGGTCGGGCAGATTGGCCTCGGTAAGGGGTGCCTTGGTAGCCCTGAGGCTGGACCATCTGATCTTGGCGGACATGGTGTTGACTGTTAAGTGATAGTTTAGAGTGTATGAGTGTTGAGACTATGTCAAGGTGTAGGACAAATGTGGCTGGCTGGGAAAGCTGAATAAGATGATTGAAGTTGATGATGGTATTGTAAGTGGTGGTTGTAAGTGGAATGTGGAATCTGTGAGTTGAAGGCTGATGAGATGAGACAGAAGAGAACAGTTGGAGACGGCTTCACATGATGTTCTTATAGATGGTACCTTGACGCTATTCACAGCACCTTCCGCGTACCCAAACGTCATGATCCGGCTCCGTTGGCACCCAAGGGGCATTTCGGAGTTAGTTGGGGGTCGGATGGACACTGACACTATTTCCATTGTCGGTCGCTGTTTGCGGCGCAGCCAGGGGGCTGCAGCTGCGATACCAAGTTGTCGGTGTCTTTACTTACTGTAATATGGTACATTGTCTGAGTTCAGCCCTGATAACAAGCTTCAGGCGTGCCGTACGTGCCGCGGACTCGGCCGCGGAGCAGCCCTGTCGAAGAGGGTAGTAGGAGTCAGGATAACTTCACCACTCCGTTCCCGGTCCCTATCTCCGCGACACACAGGATATGTCCGCCGGCATGCATGGGCAACCACACCGCCGGACGCAACATCATTGGACGAAGATGGCTCGTGAGTAAGCTCCGGCCTTAACAGCCCTTCGTTTCCTCGTATAAGTCGAGAATTGACCTTCAACACCAACCACGACCTGCAGTCGTCTTAGTACGCGACTCACGACAAGGCCGGCGGAAACAAACGGTCCACGATTGCGCAATCGCTCATGTGGTATATTCATCAGACCTGACGCCATCTCCCACCCCTATCTACCTACCTAAACCAGCAGCTTCGTGATGAGCTTGCCCTGGTTCCCGCCCGAGAACAGCCTCATCCAAATCTCCGGCTGCTCCTCGATCCTCGCCTCGACGACCGTCTCGGCGTCCCCCAGCTTGATCCTCCCGTCGGCCACGGCGCCGATGAGCTCACCCAGGATCGCCGGCACCTTGTCCATGTAGTCCAGCATGATGAACCCGCGGATGTTGATGCGCATCGACACGACCTCGAACCAGTTCTTCAGCGTCATCGGCTCGTCCGAGTTGTACTGGCTCACGGCGCCGCAGACGGCGACGTTGCCGCCCTTCTTCATCCGCGTCAGCATCAGGTCCAGCACGCTGCCGCCCACGTTGTCGAAGTAGACGTCCACCTCGTCCGGCGTCGCGGCCTTGAGATCCGCCGCGAACGTCGGGCTCTTGTAGTCGAGGCACTCGTGCGCGCCGAGCTGCTCCTTGACCCAGGCGCACTTGGCCGCGCCGCCAGCGATGCCGATGACGCGCTTCGCCTTGAGCAGGTGCACGGCGATCTGGACGGCCATGTTGCCTGTGGCGCCGGCGGCGGCGGAGATGACGACCGTATGCTCGGGCTTGGCCTCGCCGGCGTAGTAGAGCCCCGTGTAGGCGGCGATGCCGGAGGCGCCGAAGGCGCCCAGGTAGTGCGTCAGCGACAGGCCGCCGGGGAGGGGCGAGAGGGCCTGGGAGTTGACGGCGTCGAGCACGACGTACTCGCTCCACTTCCCGAGGTGGAAGTCCATGACGAGATCGCCGGCCTTGAAGAGGTCCGAGGCGGAGTCGACGACCTCGCCGATGATGCCGGAGCGCATGGGCGAGCCGAGCGGCACGGTGGGGACGTAGAAGCGGTCCGGCGCGACGGTGCACTGGATGAAGTTGCGCAGGCCCGTGTCGTTGGAGAAGTAGATCACCTTGGCGAGGATCTGGCCGTCCTCCAGCGCGGGGATGGCCGTCTCCGCGAGCTTCCAGGTGGCATCGGGCCCGGAGAGGACGGGCTCACCCTCGGGCTTGTGGGCGAGCAGCCACTGCTTGGTGGTGGTGGGCTTCGATGCCATGGTGAGAGGGAACTGTTTTTAATTATTACAGAACGATGAGATGAGATTGAGGTTCTCGCCAGAGATGATGCAACGGTAAGTACAAGTATAATGGCCGATGGCCACACCAACCCTCCACAACACCACTACCGCGCCTTTTGTATAAATGACCGGGCATGAGGGGACCAGAGCCCGGAAGTGGCACCGCGCGGAATTCGGGAGCTTTTCTCCTCGCTCGCCTGGACGACCACTGCATGAAACCAAGTATTTCGGCCAAGTCCCCCTGCTCGGCGGTGAGCGGGTTTGCGGTGGACTTGGACTCAGGGGTCGAGATGGATACAGACAGGGATGTCGGCATATCACAACCGCAACTGGGGGCCATTCCCGACCACTCGGTTATTCCCACAGCACGTTCCGTCTGACAGCAGACCGGCAGATCATAGAGTCTTGCAGTGCCTCTCTTGTGCCGACGTGCCAAGTTGATATTCCCATTGTCTCACATAAGTATGTACGATGTCTGTCAAACCCAGCTCCAAACGGCATTAATCCCAATGTTTCTAGCTCCCGGAACCGGCGGCGGGGAACTCACGGCTAGACCGTCTGGCCCGCTATCTAGCGCCAATGCCAACCCCGTAAAAGCCCCTGAAGAGCCGTGTGGCCTCGGCTGCCCAGGAAGAGGGCTTCATCCTTCTGTCACAGTCCAAGTCGGAAAAAACCTGAATGGCAAAAACTTGAAAGCCATCCCAAAAAAGCAGTGGACAGGGGCATGGAACAACGGTCGTTGTCTGGGTTGTTCCCCCTTGTCAAGCCTGTCATCAGAGGATCTTGTCCGAATCCAGGCACCGCTGCGCCGAAACTCCACCGAACCGGATGAGATCTGCCATGAAGATGACTGCATCGGGATGGCTTACGCGCGGGGGCCGACCCCTGAGAACTGCCGAGGAGAAACGGCGGTTTTGCGCCTCCGCAGGCGATGCGACGCAAACTTGAATTCTTCATCTCGCCGGCAGCGTTGCTCCGCTTCTCAGGATCCTTGGCCAGCAGAATATTTGGATCGTCGGGTTTCCCTGGACTCTGAAGCATAGTCGAGTCTGATATAGACGTGGTATCGCGCACTGCCGATCTGGTCTGGATCGGAGATAGAACCCTTCACTCGAACGTGCTACAACGTGCCATTCTGCCGATCCAGGATGATGCCAAGGAGATTCGATGAGAGGCCAGTGAAAGGGGACGGCTCGACGACTGCCAAAATTTCTGCCCACGACAAGTTGCTGTGCCTCCAGCCACGTCTCGATTCTAGACCATCCCCTGCCTTGCCCCGGGCAGAACATCCCGCGGATATGTGTCTTGGTTCCCACTGCCCGCTGCCACTCTCGAGGGGCAAAGAGCTTCGGGGATAAACAATCTGTGTAATAACTGCCTGTGGGACCGGCTCCATGCTGACCTTGCCCCCTCGCCCAGGATATGCCCTGTCCTGGTCATCTGTCGTCGGGCAACCTGCTCCTCCTCTGTTCCCTGACAGGAGCTAACTATGCAACCCCGGTTTGCTGGAGAGGCTGTCCAGATGGATAGATATTAAACCAGGTTGCCCGTTCTCGAGAAACTCCCCGAAGCGGCTCGGAGTCGTATCTCTAACTTCTTTTGATCTTGTGGCGCTCTTGTCGACTGTGGTCGTTTCGGTCTCCTCGGTTCAAGTTCTACTTCACGCCACTGCAGGCTATTAGGCCACTTCCGCCATGGCGAACCCCGAAGTTTTCAAGCCCATGCTGGGTTACGTGCGGGCCCAGTTGATCATCAACTGCGTGATCGTCTTCCTCATGCTTGTGGTCGTGTGCCTGAGAGTGGCTGGCCGCCTCATGGGACCCGGACTTGGCTGGGACGATGCATTCGTCATATTCAGTGCTGTAGGTTGCCCTGTCTTCCTCATACTAGTACAAACCGCATACTGACAAGTCTTAGCCGCTGGGAGTGGCCATGCTGGTCTGCCAGGGGCTGTGTAAGCCGAACATGAAGACATCATCAACCGCTCGACTAACATGCTATTCTCAGTCACCGGCGTTGGCAACGGATACAACTTGCCCGAGCACCCTGACTGTAAGTTAACGAGGATACGCAACGGGAGAAACTTCAGACTGACAAGAGGCTCTCTCTCCATAGTGGCAGCAAACATTCCCTTCATCCTTGAGTTGACCTTTGGCATGCAAATCATCTACGTCCTCCTCCTGGCAGCCGTCAAGGCGAGCATGCTCTTCTTCTTCCTCCGCGTCTTCGTTACCCCCTTCGTCCAGCGCGCATCCAAGGCCACGCTCGTCTTCGTAGCCAGCTGGGTCATCGCCTACCTCGGCGCCTGCATCTTCCTGTGCAACCCCGTCTCGGCCCAGTGGACGGGCCTGGGCAAGTGCGGCGAGTACATGCCCATGATCCAGTCGCTCATCGCCACCAACGCCATCGGCGACGTGATCATCATGGCGCTGCCCATGCACAGCATCTGGAGCCTGAACATGCGGAGCACCGACAAGGTCGGCATCACGTCGTGCTTCGCCCTTGGCCTCGCGTGAGTTCTCGTCCCCCCAACAAATTCCCGGTGCAAGCGACTGACATCGGCCGCCTACAGCTGCGTCGTCTGCGCCGTCTTCCGCCTCGTCTACATCTCCTCCGTAGACCTCAACACCAACATCACGGGCACCATGCCCACGACGATCTTCCTGTTCATCCTGGAGCCCAACCTGGCCATCCTCTGCGTCAGCATCCCCATGCTCCGCCCCTTCTACATCCTCTACAAGAAGCGCGTCGGCGGCTCCCGCCTCGACGAGGAGGACTCCCGCCCCACGGGCTTCCGCGACGACCCCAGCAGCGGCCGCAGCGCGGGCCAGCCGAACAGCAGGGGCCCGAGCAAGGGCCTCGCCACGGAGAACCTGTCGACCTGGGAGATGGACGAGTACTACCCGCCCGGCAAGGAGCCGAGGCACGACGCTATGGTCACGTCCGGCGGTGACGAGTCCGGGTCGGAGAAGAACCTGACCCTGGGCGCCCCCAAGGAGGAGATCCGGGTGCAGACGGAGTGGGCCGTGGACAGGAAGTGAGGGTCGTGGAGGGATACGGGGCAGTTGCCAACTATATGCGAGCTCTGAATTCAACTGCATCTGTCACCAAAGACCAGACATGACATGAGACGGCGGTCGAGTCGAAAAGCAGCGAGAACCCTCGACATATTGAATCCCGATAAAAGCGGCGACGGGTGGGGCCTTGTGAACGGTGGGTCCCGTCTTCCCGGCCGGGCACGCTACCAGCTGCATCCACACGCTGGCAACAAAACACCATGCGTTGTCTTGCTGCAAGTGGCTGTTTGCAAAGCTGCATCCTGCACGCTGCACGCTGTCGCCCAAGGAACGCTTCGTCCAGCCTCCTGAATACTCTCCGATAAGCTTCTCCGGGGCCTGTCGCACAGCGTCGCCCCCCCGACCTCGAGGGGCTGTGCCCGAGATCTCGGGTCCTGCACCCCCCGGTCTTCTCCTCGGCTTGCGGCAGCATCAGACATCTCTCCGCCCCCTTCATCACCTAACCGAGATGATTCTCGACAATCCGCATCCGTTCGACTCACAAGGTGACGTCGTTTTCCGTAGATAATCAAGTTTTCGAGTCAAGAAATATGCCCTTGTTCTGGGGCTTGAGATAGCAGCATCCAGCAACCGTTTTTCTGTAACCAATACGCCGCCCGTCGCCAGTCGCTCACGACTGCCACTCCAGGCTCCACGTCTTCTTCCCCGCCCTGTAGTTGACAACCTCCAGCCCCAGCCCCGTCGTCGACTCGGGGATCACCTGCTCGCCCCTCTTCAGCACGATGGTCTCCTTGCTCTGCTCGATCTTGTAGAACTTGCGCCCCCACTCGCCCAGGAATCCCCTGAGGAGGTCCTCCGTGACGTCCTCGTCCTTGATGTCGCCGCGCTCGATGCCCTCCTCCAGCGCCGTGAGGATGTACTGGCACGCGAAGGGCTGCGTGAACACGCCCGCGGCCGTGCTGCCCTTGCCCTTCTTGGCGGAGATGTCGTGCGCTGGTGGGGGCTGCTGTTAGCCATCTCCGGGCGCCGAGCAGACGAGGGATGAGGGGGGTACGTACGCGCGCTGTCCGTGCCGAGGAAGAACTTGCCGCCGCTGGTCACGAGGGCGTTGAGCAGCGCCCTGCGGTCCTCGGGCGACTTGGCCACGGGCTTGCAGAAGCAGAAGACGTCGCTGACGGCGTTGTCGATGACCAGGCTCAGGTGGTGCGCCGTGATGGTGCCCGCGACGGTGTCGCCGCACTTGCGGACGGCGTCGCAGGCGTCCGCCGTGGTGACGTGCTCGAGGACGATGCGCAGCTTGGGGAAGCGCGTGTGGATGTCGAGGAGCGTCGGGAGGAACTTGCTCTCGGCGTTGAGCACGCTGACGTCCTTGGTCGGGTCGGAGGGGACCTCGCCGTGGATGTTGAGGACCATGTCGACCTCCTCCATGGCGGCGAAGGTGGGGAAGAAGGGCTCGTAGGAGATGACGCCGCCGGCCGAGTTGGTCGTCGTGCCCTTTGGGTAGGACTTCACGCCCGTAATGCCGGCCTTCTTGGCCTCGCGGATGACGTCGGGGGTGATGGCCTCGTCGAGGAAGAGGGTCACGAGGTAGTTGATGGAGGGGTCGATGGCCTGGAGGCGCTTGTGGTAGGCGATGGCGGCGGCGACGGTGGTCAGGGGCGGGACCAGGTTGGGCATGACCATGACGCTGTCGCAGCCGCCGGAGCGGATTGTGGGAGTGACGATCTTGCTGAGGTCGCCATCACGGAGATGGACATGGCTGAAAGTGAGTGTCAGGCTTGGTGGTGAGCGAAAGCTGAGGTTCAGGGGCCATACGCATCGTAGCCCGCGGGCAGCACGTAGGAGTCCTTCATGGTGAGAGCAGAGTTTCTAATCCGTGTCAGAATTCATTCCCCATCGGACATGGAGTCAAGTTTGGGGTGCCTCACGACCAATGGTTCAGTCCGATGCTCGGGTGCTGTGAATGTCACTGTGTTGATGGCGGGGGAAACTTTTCACGATCTGCCCCGCGATTCGAGGTTGCGATAAGCTGATAAGCTGGTGGTGGTGGGGCACCTCAACTGCCCGAGGTCAGCGAGTCGAGACTTTCTTGAGTTGATTGCAACACCACACCAGTTGGATGACTGAACAACTTCATATTCCGAATGAACCTGCACAATGGCTGCGGATGCCAGAAGATTGAATGCCCCCATGTTCCATACGGAGTATCTTGATTCCCAAGTATTGATACACCGCCCATCATATTTCACTTCCATCCGCGCGTGTAAGCCCCCATCGCCAGTGACCACCACCGTCAGAAATTCGCAAGACGCCAAACACCTATGACTACACCACATACACACTCTCAGTTCTCCGATCCCTCCGCCGTGGCCGGCTCCGAGTTGGTGTTGGAACCCATGACAGAGTTGACAAACTCCTGGTACCGGAACACCTCCCCGCGCTTGCTCAGCCCACCCTGCATGCTCTTGCTGAACGCCCTCCGCGCCGTGAAGCCCTCGATGACCTTGTCGACCTCGGCGGGGGTCAGCGCCCGCTCGCCCGGCTCTGGCGCGGTGTGCAGGAGCGCATCACGCAGCTCGGCGAGGTCGATCTGGCCGCTGTCGTCATCGTCAAAGGCCGAGAAAGCCGACATGAGCTCTGCCTGCGGCGACAGCGCGGCGAGCATGGAGGCGAGCGAGTTGAGGAAGACCGCCATTGTCACCGTCTGGGGCGCCGAGGGAGGGAAGAACTTGGAGACGTCGGATGCGTTGGCCGGTAATCCTGGGGAGGCAGTGTTAGTCGTTGTCGTGACGGTGAGAGGAACAGTGTACGCACCGAGCTGGGCCAGCATTTCTGCCACATCTTCCCTGTTGAGGACGCCGTCGCTGTCCCTGTCCAGGATCTCGAATCCTTCCCGCAGCGTCCTCACCTGGGCGGGCTGGAGCTGTGACAGGGCGTTTCCGTTGAACGCAGGCTTTGCCGGCGACGAGCGGGAGACGGGTCTTGGTGAGGGTGCCATATCGCGCGTCGGCGTCTGAGGTTGCGCTCGGGGGGTCCAGCTGCGCGTAGGGTTCGTGGGCGTGGTGGGCTCGGTGACGAATTTGGCTGCACCGTTGGCGTATGCTGAGCTCGGATTGCCTTTTGTTGGTGAGCTTGAAGGTGTTGTCTGTCGGAGAGGAGAGCTCGGTGAGGGAGAGGAGGGCGACTCGGGGCGACGGAAGGGCGAGCTACGTGGAGACCCGTAGCCCAGTGGAGATGGTTTGTATCCAGCGGGCATCGCCTGTGACGACACGGGAGAAGATGTCAGTGCTGTGCCGTATCTAAGTATGTAATGGATGCTCGAACACGGAGGTGGAGGCGGAAGTGGATGGGGGAGGAGATGCCTGGGGAATGAGCGACTCGTGGTTGTCGGGCCGAACCTACCATATTTGCTGCGGACGTCTCTCTTTCAATGGAAACTCTGGGAGAGTAATCGAGATGCTCCCCGGCTTGGCTGGATGTGGCGAAGGCAAGAGTTGTGCGGATAGTAAGCGTGAGCAATACCGGAAATGCAAATTATCCTGGTGGTTTTGCAGAGGCTCAGGTTGGCGCAACTCGTTCGTCTCTATCACTCAAGTGGTGTGCGTATCAAATGCGGCTGGATGGATGGCTTGAGACGTGGTGCTGCTGATGACGCCGAAAGTAAACAAATGCGCCTTCCCCGGACAACCAACGCCTGGCTGGCCAGCGCCTAGGCCAAGCGCGTGTGGCTGTGGTGGCTGGGCGCGAGGATGATCCCCGTCGGAGAGTGTCGCCTCAAATGTCCGAAGCCACAGGGGTTTCGCGCCCGGGACCCTAGGCGCTAAAACGGACCCTAGCTCAGGGGGCCCAATGGGCACCGCTGGCCGCTGCCAATCTTGCCAAGTCCGCTGAAAGGGGGGAACACCTCAAGCTGGATGGAGGGGAGGGCGGAACTTTTGCTGGTGCAAGACACACGAGCCAGCTCACCATTCATTTCAGGGGTTTCCCAGCACGCCGCGACAGTCCAGTCTAATCTCAGAGGGGTGGCTATCCCATTTTACAGTCCGTTTCGAAAGCCCCTCCCTTGCTCAGGAGACGGGATAATAGGGGAGACAAGACGACCGGCCGACCGACCGACCTCATCTTCCCCCTCTCGACCGCCGACCCGGAGATAGATCGATCGACTGACCGCCCTGCTGCTCGCCCGGACATGGACATCCCTCCCGCGTGACGAATTGCCCGACACACCACGAGATATGGACGCCTAGACGCCTCTCACGACCATCGCCGCTGGCTGTCGACCTCCCGTCGCGATCGATACGAGCTCAAGCTCCTCCCTTGACTGCCGTGGCCACGTTCTCGCAGCGCGCCCTCGTCTTGCTACGTATTCCGGACCGCTTGCGACCACACGCGACCACTCTCCCTCCCTCCACCGCGACTGCGACAGCGACACAGTCAGTTCATGGTGCCCTGACATCATTCCTGCATTGGCCCTTGAGCCGCTGCGATCGGGACGTCCGAACGTGACGTTTCAACCCATCTCGAAAGGTCTCGGCCGCCCACCCTCGCGCAAGCCGGACCCCTTCTGGTCACTTACACGACGACGACGCTGGCCGGCGCATGATGGCCTCTGCCACCGCGGCGCTGCCGTTCCTCTCGCGCAACCCTAGCAGTTCCCAGTCCGGCTCAAACGGTGCTTGGCCTAGCCGACGAACTTCTCTCTCGAGCTTCCCGGCCTCGAGGTCTCCCTCGCAAATGTCGAACCACTCCCGACCCTCGCGGTCGCCGCAGCCGCCGATCATAGAGACCGATCGGTCATCCGATCCGAGCTCAAAATCTAAGACTCCATCCACGGGCTTGTCGTCGCAGCACTCCTCGCTCTCGGCGCCGCGGCGGTATAATCCAGAGGCGCACTCGACTCGCAAGCTGCGCCCACAATACCCGCGGGGATCGACGGAGAACCATGTGGAATACATCCTCGTGGCGTCCTTCGATATCGACCAAGGTTCGGTAATGGAGCACCAGTACCCTGTTGCTATCACCGGAGACGAGCACATGCTTGCCGAGCTCATGTTGCCCGACCAGGCCCACGTGCGAAACCAGGATTGGACCATATTCTTCCTGCATAAGGATACGAGTCAGGAAGAGGAGGAGGAGGAACGCAGAGACCGAGATCGCAGGCGAAGGCGGAGGAGGAGAAAGAAGAACGAGGCCGCCGGGATCCTTGATGAGGAAGATGAAGACGAGGAGGACTACGACGACGAAGAGGACGACGAAGAAGATCTAGACGACTATGACGATGACGAATCTACCGACAGCGAACCCGAAGGCGGAGAAGGGCCGCCCTTAATCCACGTCCTGAACCTCGTCAACACGAAGCAGGACAAGACGGCGAAGCGAGGCGCCGTGGTCAAGGCCATGGCCATCTGCACGAGACATCCATTTTTACATATCTACAAGGCGAGTCCGGTCTGCCCTCTCCTCGCCGGGCACAAACGAGCTAACATGTCCCCAGCCACTCTTACTGCTAGCTCTCGACGAATATTTCAAGTCGCCAGTCCCGGAAACCCTGGCCATGCTATATGACGCGGTCAACGCCATGGACCTCTCCCTCATGCCCAAGCTTAGTTTGCTCGAGAGGCATCTGCTGCTTGCCAGCGACAGCAAGGATCTGTTTGTGGAGAAGTTTGAGCAAATGATCCAGAAGCGCATCGCTGAGGATAAAGAAGAGCTCCTCTCCGACCAACCCTTCGATGCTGGACGCAGCCCACCGAAAAGACCGGGAATCTCCAGGGCAGGGACCAAAGCGTTCATCGAGACGCAGGGCCACGGAAGCTCCAAGTACTCAGTACCCCGGGACACCCATGAGTTTGAGAGTAAGGTCATGTACAAGGGTATTCCCATCCCGGTCAAGATTCCGGTGGCTATCATGCCGGAGACCGTGGGCGATTTCTCCCTGATCAAGCTCATCCAAAAGTTCTCCGAGCCTCACAGCAAGGCCCCTATACCCTTCCCCCTGCACGCGCACCTCACGACAAACGGCCCGAACACGCACCCGATCATCGTGCTCGCCAACGCACTGCTGACACAGAAGAGGGTCATCTTCCTGGGCCACAACGTTGCCTCGGGCGAGGTCGCAGAGACCGTCCTCGCGGCCTGCGCCCTGGTGTCCGGCGGCACACTGCGGGGCTTCACCCGGCACGCGTTCCCGTACACGGGCCTGACCAAGATTGACGATCTGTTGAACGTGCCCGGATTCATTGCCGGCGTCACAAATCCGACGTTCGAGCATCACCCAGAATGGTGGGACGTTCTGTGTGACCTGCCATCCGGCCGGGTCAAGATCAGCAACAAGATCGATCAGGCCCCGGCGACAGAGGGCATCCTGTACTTCCAGCAGCAGAACCCCTCTTTCGCGGGCCTGGTAGGGGGCACGTCCAAGATCTCGGCAGAGACGGACCTTACCGGGGACAACGCATTCATGCAAGACATTCTGAAGAGCATTGCTGCCCGCCGCGGCGAGCGGGTGATCCGGGCCAAATGGCGCGACTGGGTCATCAAGTTCACCCGAATTGCTGCTGCCTTCGAAGAGAGCGTGTATGGCGTGAGTGCTCTGTACATTGGTGGCGACGACAACGAGACTGGCGCCACGGGCATCGGCGCCCACGGTTACGTCTGGGTGGATGAGCCGTCGAAGCAGAAGGAGCTCGCCGGGAACGTGACGAGGATCGAGGGCTGGAGGAACACCCGCAGCTACTACAGCTTCATCCAGGCATGTTTACCCTCGCCCTGTTGCACAGAAACGAACGCCTTGCTGACCCCCCTCCCAGGACCTCGCGCAGCTGTACACCGTCCGCCCCCTCAAGGGCCTCGACCTGCACCACATGCACGACCGCCTGCGGACGCAGCGCCTGAACCCGGCGCAGAGCAAGGAGATTTACCTCACCTTCTCCAAACACATACACACATACGACGAGATCTGCCTGCTCCTCAGCGTCGCCCCTGAGTCGCACGCGGGTCTCTTCTACCTCGCCCTGGGGCTGTTCCACAAGGACAGGGAGGTGCGCATGCGCACCGCCGACCTCCTGGACCGCATCGGCGAGCACGAGGCGGGCCAGCACTGGTGGAAGGCGCTCAGCCGCTTCGAGCAGCTGGCGTACATGCGCATCCGCAAGGAGACCGAGGCGGAGCTGCGCGCGAAGCTCGACAAGGACGGCGTGGCGCTGAGCCCGGAGCTCGAGAGGCGGATTAGCTAGGCGCGGTCCTGGGGCTCTGGGACGCGCAGGCGGGGGGGAGTACCGCGTGGGACGACGTCCCGGGTGAGGCGGTCTGCGGCCACGTCGAGGTCTTGCTGAGTGAGTGAGTGTTCTTGTTGGGATCGGGTTGGGTTGTTGCATTGACAGGCGCTATTTGGAAGGTATCACGCCCTCGTGGAGGACTGTCAGGACATTTTACGAGTTTCACGATGGAGCTGACGGAGGGCTGGGATCATCATCATCATCATCATCATCATATCATCATCATTAATGGCATTGATGGCGTGCATATATCTGACATTTGTTTTACCCCTGTGCCAATATCACCTCGACGTCAAGTGACTGCAACCTCCGGGGCTCACACGCCGAGGAACTTGGCGGCGTGGGCGACGTGGTCGTGCTGGAACGACGCCATGAAGAAGTACGAGTGGTCGTAGTCCTTCTGGTACCGCAGCTCGAGCCCCTGCAGCCCGGCGTCCTTGACGGCCTTCTCGAAGTTCTCGGGCAGCAGCTGGCCCTGCTTGTAGAAGTTGTCGCCGGTGCCGACGTCGACGAGGGCGTTGAGGGGGCCCTTCCAGGCCTTGACGAGCTCGGTGGCGTCGTGCTTCTTCCACTCCTCCCTGTCGTCGCCGAGGTAGCCGGTGAAGGCCTTCTCGCCCCAGGGGCAGTTGACGGGGTTGGAGATGGGGGCGAAGGCGCTGACGCTCTTGTACTTGCCGGGGTTCTTGAGGTAGAGGGTCAGGGCGCCGTGGCCGCCCATGGAGTGGCCGGTGATGGAGACGCGGGAGGAGTCGAGCTTGTCCTTGAACTCGGCGAAGACGAGGTCGGGGAGCTCGGTGGTGAGGTAGGTCTCCATCTTGTAGTTGGCGGCGTAGGGCTCCTTCTTTGCGTCGATGTAGAAGGAGGCGGCCTCGCCGAAGTCGTAGGAGTCGTTGGCGCCGGCGATATCGAGGCCGCGAGGGGAGGTGTCGGGGAGGAGGAGGGCGATACCGCGGGCCGAGGCCGAGGACTGGAGGAAGGCCTTCTCGGTCGCGTTGTCGGGCGTGCAGGTGAGGCCGGAGAGGTAGATGAGGAGGGGCACGCGCGAGGAGGCGGACTGAGGGGGGAGGTAGAGGTTGAGGGCCATGTCGGTGCCGGTGACTGCGGACTTGTGGGAGAGCTTGAGCAGCTGGCCGCCGAAGGAGGCGATGGTCGCCTTGGTGGTGAACGCCATGATGGTGATGGTTGTGGTGGTGAGTGAAGCTATCACGGGTATTCTTTGGTGGGGATTGGGTAGTGGAAGAGGGAAGCTTTAGGATGGGAAATAAGGATTGAGGGGTACGGGAGCTCTATCTACCAGTTATTTGCTAGTAAATGGCAGTCTAATCCACTTGGGAACCCGAGATATCTCCTTGAAGACGGGGTTGAGGCCGTGATGGGGGACGCGAAGAGCTCTGGGCGTCGGGATGGTGGGGTTCGGCCACCCCGCATAGCGCGTCATAGCTGCCCCTCCATCGGAGATAGCGCTCGGTGCCCTATATTTTCGGGGATGACAACTTGGACCTCCCCAGTCCTTCAACTCCGCTGCCATGTCCTTCGCTCGGGCTTGCATCAACCATCTATGGATGCCCACCGAGGGTGCCTGCGAACTCAATGCTTCTCCCTGAGAAGGCAATCGAAGCTCTTGAACAGCGTGTCCCACCTGATGGCACTCAGGTTGTATTTGTGCTCATAGTTGAAGTCCACCAACCCAAAGGTGCATCCCGTCGGGCTGGTACAGATCTGGCCGCAGTCGTACACCCGCGGGAAGCAAGCGAAGTTGTCGCCATCGGGGGCAAAGGTGTTGATGTTCCGGTAGAATGGCTCTGGGAGGATGTGGCATTCATCCATGGACCAGGTCTGGTAGTGGCATTCGCCCGTCGCGTTGGCCCCGACGCACATGAGAATCTGCATGGATTACGAGTTCAATCAGGCTGCATGTCATGCCTGGTAAGGACAAGGAGGTTGCGCACTTACACCTCCGACCTCGCGCTTGACGGGGACGGCCGAGGCAGAGAGAGCTGCCCAGAGGTAGAGGAGGGCGTGGTACTTCATGTTGAATGGTATGTTTCTGAGATGATACTGGTATTATCGTGTGTCTGTGAAGCAGAGTCCCCCTTCTCTCTCCCTCCCCAAGCCGAGATATGCTTCTCTTTATATCCACGTCCGTGGTCAGCTGTCGATCTTGTTTGCTGTCGAATCCAGCCGTCGAACCATGATTGCCTCCAAATGCTGACGACGCCGATCTATTCTCAGCACTTGAAGTTACACTATACCACCAGATCGGTCCTTCTGTCCTTCTCAATGAGACGCATTTTCTCTCGTGTCCATCACGCGGTCCTTTGTTTGCCTGGTGCCCCCGTAGCGCAACTCGGCATTTCGGATGATGCCGTTCAGCCCAATGTCAGTCACTCTTAGATCCTGGAGAACACGAAAAGATCGACAGAAACAGATTTCCAAGCTTCCATACCAACTCATTGATATAGCATCACTTTAGTAAAATGGCATTGTCCGCCGGGTGGGTTCCAGCGAAGAGTTCTGGCCTGCGAGCTAAGACGACCGTCGTCGGGATCATTGGCCCACACAACATAGCCCCCACATTCCATCCCTTCCAACAAGCAAAAGCGGACTTAGCTCAGTGGGAGTAGCGTTCGACTGAAGTTAACTTCAGAAATCAAATCGAAAGGTCACTTGTTCGATCCAGGTAGTCCGCACGCTCTTCTATCTTTTTTGCATCTTTTTGCCTGATCGAAGCCTATCTTATTTACTCGACTCGAGCGCTTGACTTGCCGAACATCAAGAAGTCCCCTAGCCCATCACGATGCGACCCTCCGAAGGAGTGAAGCTCAGTAGAGACATCTCAGTTGGACAAATTTATTAGAATCATTCCTGGTACTTCGAATCACGATTATAATGTCGGGAACCACTCGCTCGAGGTTCAGCCGGACTGTTGAACCAATATGTGATGCGTATGCACTCAAGAAATCAGGTATTTTTACCTAAAACGCCGCGCTAATGTCTAAAATCAGAACAACCTCGTCGGGCAGCGATGCGAAAGATCCAGAATGGTAGGCGGCCGTGTTGGATCCGACGTCTGATGCCCCTCTCAACATGCCATGCCTTCTTTCGATCCGCCCTCTTCCTCATCGTCTACTGCAGAAGCTCCTCACAGGTCCAGTCCTCGTAGCTGGCGCTATGTTAGTCGATACATGGCCTGATCAGGCGTAACAGCACTCACTAGCCATCCGGCATGTACCGGCGCACGATCAGGGGAATCTTCTTCTCGCGGAGCTCCTTGATCGCAATCTGCAGAGGGTCCGTCTCGCCCTCAAGATCGACGAGTACGGGGGCGTTCATGCTGCGCAGCGCCTGTCAGTCTCCTGCTGGGGTATACTGCCTGTCATCACCTGTGTAAACCCACCTGATCTGGAGCGCCCGCGTGCCCAGGATGCGGGCCTTCTCGTACTTGGTCATGTAGGGGGTGGTAGTTCGCTGATCGTCCGGGATCTTCTTGTCCCTGTGGGATCGCTCGCTGCCCTTGCCGGCATTGGCTGCCGCGGAGGGGTCGCCGGATGTGACAACGTTGTCGGTCTCCTCGCCCTCCTGGTCGCGTCCGACCTGCTCGTCGTCCACTACCTGGGGGTCGTAGTAGTCGGGCTGGTCATCCTCCTCGTACATGGGCTCGCCACTGTAGTCGGGTTAGCCACGGGTTCCGGGTTCTGCATTGCGACGCAGACAAAGCAATCGCGTCAAGGCGCGAGGGTGCTGCATCTTCAGAGGCACATACACGCCCATATCATTGTCGTTGTCGCCAAAGTCAGACATGTTGAAAGGTCTTTGGTGGTGAGTGGCTGATGATCGATGGAATGTACAGAGGTGTCGTGTATCGGACGTTGGGAGCTTCGACGACTGGCGGCTGAACAAAGGTCGAGTCGTGAAAAAATATTGAATGCAAGGCTGCGATGCGCCAGGATGCGGATTCTCTTGGACCTGCCTTAGCGCAAGCTGCGATCCTAACCGAAGATTCGCCGATACCTAGAACAGGAGTGGCCCGTGCACCTCGGTAGAACCTGAAGCAGACCCACAACTTGGACGAAATTCAAGTCGTCTCCAGAAAAAAGTTGACCTCACCGCCGGCGAAATTCTGCCAGCACCATCCAACTCCAAGTTCGGGGTCTCGGAGCTCTCACCACTCGAGATTTGCCAATTGGAGACTTCCGGGATGTGACCCGACACAAACATCAATATGTCCAAACGAAAAGCGGTTGAAGAGGCCGCTTTGGTGCCCTCGAAGAAGCTACTCCTGCCCGCTCTGGATGCCTTCGTCGGTTTGTGCCATGGCTGCTCTTCGTCGTCATGGCACGATTGCTAACTCGAATCCAGACCACCCCGAAGATGACGATGACTACGACGACACGACAACTCAGTCCGCAGCTACGGTCAACGCTGAGACGGCTTACACTGCGACAACGACCGCCTCGAACCGATCCCGGAAGTTCCCCTCCGACATAAAGAAGATCAAGTGCACATACCCCGACTGTGAGAAGACCTTCAACCGTCCAGCTCGCCTCGCCGCCCATCTCCGCTCCCATACCGACGACCGTCCCTTCAAATGTACACATGAGGGCTGCGACAAGTCCTACCGCGAGGAGAAGCATCTCCGCCAGCACGTCAAGGGCTCCCATACCCAGGAACGCTCCTACGTCTGCACCACCGACGGCTGCGGCAAGTCGTTCCTCACGGCCACTCGTCTTCGCCGCCACCAGGACGTCCATGCCGGCGCAGAGCGTTTCCGCTGCCGTGACTACCCCCCTTGCACCCAGAGCTTCCGGAAGCACAACACGCTGCAACGCCACATCCGCTCCGAGCACAAGGGCGGCCAGGCATATCTCTGTACCGAGGACGGGTGCACCGCCGGCTTCGACTCCCAAGGTGCCCTCCGCAACCACCTCAAGCGGGACCACAGCGAGCCTCAGTTCTGGTGCGAGGAGTGCAACCGGGAAGCCGGCCCCGACGGCGAGCCCCAGAGCGTCGGCTTCCCGACCCTGCTCCTCCTGCAGACGCATATCCGCAAGGAGCACCTCTCCTGCATCTTCTGCGACCAAAAGTGCAAGGGCCAGGCCGAGCTGGAGAAGCACGTCGAGATTCACCACTCAGGCATCCCCCTCGAGGCCCGCAAGACGATCCCATGCACCTGGGAGGGCTGTGACAAAATGTTCACCAAGAAGAACAACCTCAACACCCACATCCGCTCCGTCCACGAGGGCCACCGCTTCGTCTGCGGCGACGTCGATCACTCCACAACAGCAGACCTGCAGTCCTGGTCCAACTCCTCCGGCTGCGGCGTCGGTTTCGTCACAAAGGCCAATCTCGAAGGCCACATCCGTCACGTCCACCTCGGCATCGAGCGCCCTATTCCGTCAGCACCCCCGACCCAGGGCCCCAAGACAAGCGTCCTCGACGAGATCGCCGGCGTAAATCGCAGCCTAGCCTGCCCCAACTGCCCCGAGCGCTTCATCCGCCCCCACGACCTCCAGGCCCACCTCGCCAACCACCCCCTCTCCCCCATCGAGGCCTCCGTCCTGCGCCTCGCATCTCCCCCCGCGCAGCGCGAGATGCCCGACCTGCCCTTCCTCAACACCACCCAGCCCATCGTCTACCGCACGGAGCAGGACGACATGCCCCTCTGGGGCGAGGACCCAGACGTCTTCTGGGTCGGCGCGCAGGACGACCCCGCCTTCGGCGACGAGGCCTTCCGGGCCGAGAACGACGACGAGGCCTGGCGCCGCGAGGAGAGCGCCATGCGCGCGCTCATCGACTCGGGCAGCGGCACCCCCGACTTCTCCGCGTTCATCGATCCCGCCCTGGGCGGGGATTAGGCGTCCCCGTCCACGAAGGATGCATATGAGCAGTGGATGGATTTTCAGGGGCTGATGGACCCCGATTCGTCATGACGAGCGTGGCCAGCAGGTGTTATCATGGGTGCCTCCTTCGATGTACAAGGGGGCTGGACATTGGGAAAAGGACCGAAAAAGTTTCGACGCAATCACGACGTGCATGGGATACCCGGCCAGAGGCCAAGTTTTGATCACCAAATATATGATATAAATCTCTCAACCTTCGTTCGCAATTCACATGACGGATGACAGAAATAAGTTTTCATCAGTACTAATACTACAGGTTCCCGCTGGGACTGCCTGTCTGCGCCTTACGCCCCTTGTACCCAGGCCAATATAAACAAGCACAGTCTATGCCATTTTCCAGTGCCAGGCCCGTACCCACCCAGGCAAGCCAGAACCTTCCCAACGCCGGTGCGGATGATGATGATGCTCAAAGTGAAAAAAGAGTCGTAATCCCGTGACGCCGTGTGTTGACCCTGCCAGTGCAGCTATTTCATTCATATTGTCAAGCGTTGGTAGGTGAGGATGTTGGTTTAGTGTGCTGCGACAACGCTGGTGATGCCGAGGAGTGCCATTCCCAGGAAAGCGAAGAAGATGCAGAGGTTGCGGTTGTGGTCGAGGCTGAGGGCTTCAACGAAGAGCTGCAGGGCCACGCTGACCATTATGCCAGCCGTAATGGCAAACATGCAGGCGTAGGCCACTGCGCTGGGGGCCATGTGAGCATGGTTCGCGAGGCGGAACCACAGAACAGCAATGGCAGCACCAAGAGGCTGGGACAGTCCGCCCAGAAGGGAGGACCAGAAGAGGGCGCGCCAGCGAGATTGCAGGGCCATGTAGAGGGGCAGAGCCATGGCGAAGCCCTCTGTGATGTTGTGGACGAAGAGCGCCATGAAAACGCTGAGGCCGAGGGAAGGATTCGCGTGGTTGGTCGCGTAAGTGATGAAGCCCTCGGGAAACTTGTGCAGAGCGATTGCGAGGGAGGTCTGCAAGCCGAGCGACAAGAAAGCGTTGGTGGGGACGTGGTGGTGGTGCTGGGCGTCAACGTCTTCCTCCAGCTCGTCGCAAGAGCTCTCGCCGCTATGAACTGCACCATGTTCATCCCCTTCGCAAAGAGTGTCCTCTGCGCAAACTCCGGCCGTGGCACTGCTGCGGTGTCGTGGGCTCATGATGGACCCGGCGTTGGATTCGACATCTCCCTGTCGACCGGATCCTCTGAATCCCGAATCATGCCCAGGGTAGAACTGGCCCGTGGAAGCACGCATGAGATTCGCCTGCCTCGAAGACGTGGCGGATGAGCGTCCGATGTGCTTGAAGCATTCTTGGCCACAGGGGTCGGTGTAGCCGTAGCAAGGGCCTTCCTCGTCGCAATTGCACTTTGTGTCCTTGACGAAGGACAAGACCCGTTGTTGGACCTGGGCCATGGACGGCCGACGGTCGACGGTGCCGGTGCGACTTCTGATAGAGGTCCACGCTGGCATGGTCTGTGTCGTCCTCGGGCGAGTCGGCAGAGCTGGCCTGTCGCTTCCGTCCTCCGGAGCGTGAGTGTCTTCAAGCAGCGGAGTCGTCTCGGCAGCGTGTCCATTGGTGTGGCTGTGGCTGTGGCCGTGGCCGTGGTCGTGCGCATGGTTCTTGGAGTGGGACGAGTGACGACGGGTGCCGCGGGAGGATTTCCTGTTGAGACTCCTGGAGCGCTGTTGGTCGTCGTCGTGGGTGTGGTCGCAATCGACGACATGGGAAGGCATGAACTGGTGGAGCAGCCGGGAGACAGCTTGGATGCCGACAAAGCCGCCGATGAAGCAGCCCATCAGAAGACCGCCAGCCGCCTGGTCAGTATAGCCCCCTTGCTTAAGATACGCCTTTGCTTCAGGGAGCATGTTATAGAGGGCGGAGAATTGCTGGACGACGAGGTTAGACCGGTTCAACAGGAAGAAGAAGTCAAGGATGCCCACCATAACCCCGAAGCTGAGGCTAAGGGCGCAAGCGAGGAAGACATTGCTGTCCTGGATGCGGAAGTCGCTTTTCCCGGGAATTTTGCAGATGAGCAGGTCGATCCAGATGATAGCCGCACCGATGATGCAGGCTGCCGACGACGGGTTAGCAGAGTGTTACCGCACGTCGAAGAGAGCCGCGGGACCGCCGCAGCAGCTGCACTGCCGAGCTCACATACCTATTCCGCTCACTATGCACATGATCCATCCCCGCGTGTCATTGTCCACGTCCCAGGACCGCCGCATCAGGGCGTCCATCATGGCGAGCCTCTTAATCTTTAGGTAAGGTGGGCGCCTATCCTGCAGGCATAGGTATTCAGAGGGCGCTTCTTCGTGCTAGAAGAGATAATAGCCCTAGGATGTATAGAGAGGTAGGAAGTTGCTTTAATCGTAGCGAATCGGCCGGATTGGTAATTATTATCGAAGCGGGAGGGGACCGAAGAAGGATCGTTGTCGGCTCGCAGGATGCGCCGGGGATAAGAGAAGTAGTCAAATGTTGGCCGAAGAGAGATATAGGGATAGGTCGGGCGACGTTGTGTGAGCGAAGTGCAGCCTACGGCGTGGTATTATACCTATGGAAAGTCGAGGGATTGCGTCTGAGGCTGAACAAAGACGATGCGTAATGCGGAAGCTGTTGAAGGAAGGAAAGACGGCAGTAGCGGCGGTGATGTCGACGACCCACCGTCATAGGTAAGCTTAGTGTAGCTCGCCCCAGGGTCTGGGCTGGTGGGGGAAGGCGTAACAAGGGACGTGGGGTACGTACCTTCAGCTCTTTTTAAGTCCATCACCAGAACCATCAAGGTTCTCAGATGCACCTCGCATCGCATTACAAAGCATTCAACGGCCGGTTTCCTCGCATGTCGTTTATTCTTCTTTCATTACGGCAGCTTGCTTCACTGAGCCTTGCTGCATTGCACTAAGCTTCATTCAACTGCTTGCGACGCCTCTGCTTCTCATGCTGGGCGGTTCCAGGTTTTACCGTAGCTTATGTGTACATTACTTAACGGCATATATTCACTATTGCTAACGGCTGGTCCCGATAAACCGGAAAGGAGGCTGTAGAATTCTATCGTCGATACCAAAAAGGGAGGTATCAAACAGCGAGCACTCGATTCATCATTGACAGCTAGTCGGGCCTCTTCTAACCTCCCTCTCTTTCCTCCAGAACCCAGGCGACCTCTCGAGACACATCTGCGAGTAGATCCAAGACGGGTACATGAACCTGTCCTGCCACTCATTACAATCACTCAGGGCGTTATAGAGATCCGGATACTCGCACGCACTGACGTAGATCCAGCCATTTGGACCCTCACTCTGGTCAATCATCCAGCCCTCTTCAAGTTCCGGATGGACGTGATCCTCGTCGTACACCTCCTCGCCGTCGATGGGCGGCTCCCACTGCTTCCTGACAAGCATCACCAGCGGCAGAGGCAGGCCTGGTCGGCTCAGAGATTCAAGCGAGACGTCGTCGACCACGACACACACGTTGTACCGCGTGCCGCTGAAGAGGTCTTGGCCGATAGGGGCGGCGCTCGATGTGCCAAATATCCGCGTCCGCATAGTGTCCGTCAAGGGCTGCTCGGCCCAGTTCTCCTCCAGCTCTGCTCTCGCCCACTGCTCAAAGTGGTCGCGCACCTGGGCGGGACTGGCATCCGCAAAGCGCGTCTTGTCGTCGAAGAAGACGAATTGATGGCGGTCGAGAATGGCCTCGCGGCGGCGCATCGCGATGCTCTCCTTAAACCTCGTCTCGAGATGGGCGCACATCTTCTGCCACGCAGCCTCGTCGTCGTAGCATGTTCGGTACACGGCTAGCCCCCAAGGCGCGTCGGGTCTGAGGTCCTTGTTGTCAAGTTCACGCTCGATCCCTTCCAGCGGTTCCGAGGCCCAAGAGTCCTCCAGCCTCTTTTTCAGGGCTTCGTAGTCGATGTCGCTGGGATCTTCTTGGAGTTTCTCTGCCGATTGTGCTTTCTCGTCGGGCACTTTGATGGAATATGCTGCCAGTGAGGCTTGTGATGGCCTCAAGGTGACGCGGTCGGCCGAGGAAAACACCAACAGCGGGCTGGCATGGCGCGAAATAAGGGCGGCGCGAGGGCAGAGGCGGGTGAGCCCTCCGACGCTAGCAAGTCGGATCGAACGAAAAAGATGTTGCGACATGCGTTTTCGTCAGATTGTGTGGCTACGATGCGTGTTGATGACAGATGAGAGAAGCTAGGGGGTCGCTCAGGGTCGCCTCAAGCTAAAAGCAGCGAGGCTCCAGAACACATGCAGTTCAGCACCAACTTGGAACTCCTAACTTGCCGTTTGGAAATCATTCTAAAGGCCATTTATTGTCGTTGCCGCCGGGCCGACTCTTGGGCCGCTTTATATGAGCGTACTACTACCTAGGTTAAGGTACATAGTAGGGGTAAGTAACAACTGAAGACACCCCAAGCGGATACCTAGGTAAGAGGATTGAAGCTTGGGATCCCTCAACACACCCAGCGCTTTGCTATGGATGCCGCCAAATGCATCTCAGAGGCTATAGAGTTCCAGCCAACAATATCTCTGTATCTGGGCACGAATGGAGTTGAACGGCATGAAGGCCAGCCAGGTGACTTGGCTGCCTACCACCGGCCAGCTGATCTGCACCGCCCGACATAACAAGGCTTCTGACAGATCATAATATACAGCAAAATAGATCACTTTCACGGTCTGGTCATTCTTCCAGGCGTCGACTCACACAACGGTCGTGCGCCAACCGCGGAGAGTCGTCCCCTGACAACAAGCCCCACTGCCGCCCCAAGCTACACCGAGCCACGGCGCTCAACGCCCCGAGCTCCGACCCTTAAACTCCAAAAATTTAGGACCCCTACTCGAATCCATTCTCGCATCGCATCGCGACCTCGTCACCTGCCAGGGGAGAGACATTCCTTGCACACCACCCCCACCACATGCCCACCACCAGCCTCGTGGCCGTCCCTGCATCATAATAGCCTCACGCGCCAGGCCCATCCGCTCCTTTGGTGTCGAATCCTCCATCTCTCCAGCAGACTCGATTCCCCAAGCCGCCACGGCGCCCTCCTTCAAAATGTCCAAATCCTCCTTCGCTGTCGTTGCAGCCATCGGTGCTGGTGGTGGTGCCGCTCTCACCGCAGCCATGTACTCTCTACGCTCTTCCAAGCACGTCGACATCAAGGCGACGGCACCCGCCACTCCTCCTACAACAGCCATCGCCGCGACGCCCTCCGTTCCCGTTCCCGGCACACAGATGATCCCGCATATACCCTCAGGGCCTGGCGTCGGCGGCTTCCCTCCCGGTCCGCCAGGCAGTGCCGCCACAACACCCGTCACGAACCTCGTCGACCCGGCCGGCCTCTTCCAATACGGCTTCCCCGGCCCTCACGCCGACCTGGCCACCAGGCCCTCGCTCGTCTCCTCCTTCGATCGCCGCACCCGCAACCCTCACTGGGTCGCCGAGCACATCACCCCCGAGTCCCTCGCCATCCGCCAGGGTGACCGCAAGAACTCCCCCTTCCTTGAGGACGCCTCCATCCCCGAGAAGTTCCAGGCCAAGCTCAAGGACTACTTCCGCTCCGGCTACGACCGCGGCCACCAGGTCCCCGCTGCCGACGCAAAGTGGTCCCAGCAGGCCATGAACGACACCTTCTTCCTCTCCAACATGTGCCCCCAGGTCGGCGACGGCTTCAACCGTGACTACTGGGCCCACTTCGAGGACTTCTGCCGCCGCCTCACGGTCACCTACCCCTCCGTCCGCATCGTCACGGGCCCCCTCTACCTCCCCAAGAAGGACCCCACCGACGGAAAGTGGTACACCCGCTACGAGGTCATCGGCAACCCGCCCAACATCGCCGTCCCTACGCACTTCTACAAGGTCATCTTCGCCGAGGACGGCCGCACCGGCGGCAACGTCGCCATCGGCGCCTTCGTCATGCCCAACGCCGTCATCCCCAACGAGAAGTCGCTCAGGGACTTCGAGGTGCCCCTCGAGGCCGTCGAGCGCGCATCCGGCCTCGAGTTCGCCAGCAAGCTGCCCCCGCAGCGCCGCAGGAGGCTCTGCCAGGAGGCCAACTGCGCCATCGTCGTCAAGGACTACTCGGATCGGCAGAAGTCCTTCTCCAAGTCGAGGAGCCCGAGCCCCTGAGGGGCCGCCCTGAGCGAGCGAGTTGGGGAACGGGATCTTGAGGCGGAAGGCTGAACCTGTACAACACGTGTGATATTATAGGCAGGATGGGGTGTTTCCTTGGTCCTTGACGCATGGCTGGATGTCGGGTCTCCCATACGCTCCTCTGCGTCTCGTGGGAATTTCTTCTTTACGGCCGACATGTCTTTCCTTGTTCTGTACTTTGTGTGATAACAGCATTTGCATCGCTAGAGGATTCACTGCATGAGACGGCCCGTTGCGGCCCGTCGATTAGATAGCCGGGTGGGATCCAGGTCCCGAACTGAATACAACCACAACTTTCCGAAACAGAGTTTCTGAGTGTCTTGAAGCAAAGAGAAAGTTCTTGACTGGTTCAAGGCTCTGTCGTGATATGCCACACATCGGACAACATACATGACTTACACACAGCATGCTGAGAGACAGTCCTCGGCGGGTTCTCCGTATTCTGGCAGCACGTTGGGCAACACTCCATTCTCTCTACTCAGTCCGTCCATCTTGAATGTCCAATTACCACGCCCAATCCGTAGCAACTCAAATATTCCTTCAATTCTGTCACCATTCCCTACTCCTATGAAGCCTCCCTGACCGCCTTCCCAATCCAACCAGGGAAATCCAGACCCCGAGTCGCAAAAGCAACCAAGTGGGCCACCCACAACCCTTTATAATCCCATTTTCCGCCGAAACTGACACGAATCGGAGCATCTCCGACACGAGCAACAAGCGTGAATGGTTTAGTGGTAAAATTCTCCGTTGCCATCGGGGAGCCCAGGGTTCGATTCCCTGTTCACGCAGCTTTCATTATCTTTTGCTTTTTGCAACGAGAGCACACACAACGATGTTTGTTTGGTGTGAATTTTTGACCATAGGGAGTTGTGCTGGCTGACACGGAGAGCACGTGTCCTCTTGCCTGTCTGGGTGAGTAGAACAACCTAGGTAGTATGGCGACATCCACGGCACGGCTCAGGAGCAATAAGAAGGTAGTGAGAACTACAATGGCTTTTGAAGCTACCAACGCCGAGGGGTATCGATCGCCCTGTCTCCTCCCCCGCTTGAATAATCCAAGGGTTAACACTATCTTACAATGTCGCTGAAGTCATATTCGCCCACGTCCTTGACCTCGGCCATATCCTCGACGTTGACTCTACCTTTTGCGTGTGTAGTGACCTCGGCGCTGTCCTTCACCTCGGCCATGTCCTCGACGTCGATCCTACTTTGCGCGCGTGTAGTGACCTCGGTGCTGTCCTTCGCCTCGGCCGTATTCTCTACGTCGATCCTACCTTGCGCGTGTGTAGTGACCTCGGCGCTGTTCCGCCTTGAGACTGTCTTCCTGACTAGGAAGCGGGGCCCTCCGGCCGCCGTCGCTGTCGACGGGGAACGGAGGTGGCGCGCCCAGGCCGGGCAGGGGCGGGAACCCTGGCGGCAGGGCACCTGGAGGAGGAACGAAATTGGGCGGCAGCATGCCTCCCGGAGGCGGTGGGAAGCCACCGGGCGGCGGGGGAGGAAGCTGGCCGCCGGCCTTCTGAATCATCTCGGCCAGCTTTGCGAGATCGGGAGGGTTGTTTGGATCGATGCCAGGAAGGCCTGGCAGCGGCGGCGGATGCTGTCCATTGAGGCCGGGCAGCGGGAACGGCAGAGGCGGCGGCGGCACGCCTCCCGCACCAACACCGGGAATGGGGATCGGGGGTGGAATCGGGAGGCCGTTGGCGCCGTTTGGCAGTGGGATGGATAGGCCGGGAAGGCCGGGCAAGCCTGGGAATCCTGGAGCGACAGGCAGCTTGAGCGGCATCTTCTGGTCCACGAGACCTTCCGCCTCGTCTTCCATCTCTTGCTCCTCCTCTTCCTGTCGCTGGCGACGCATACCACGACGGTCCCATGTTCCCTGCGCCTCCGCTGCTGCCTCGCCAATGTGGTAGCGGTCCTGGTTGATATCAGGGTCGCCGGGTCGCACCCTCGACCAGAACCTCGTGATGCGATCGTTAGACCCAGAGGCGAGGATATGTCCGAGAGGGTGCCAGTCCAAGGACCAAATGGCGTAATCATGAGCGTATGGGATCATGTGAGCGGGGAAGATTGTTTGCGCAGTGGTTCCTGTCGGATCGGTGGTATCATAGGCGCCCTTTGATGCGGCATGGCCGGGCGGCGTGTTGGGCTGGTCAAGCAGATAGTGGAATAGGGCGCCGCCATGGCCTCCAGTGCTGAGAAGATTTGCGTGGAGGGGATGCCAGGTCAGGGTGGAGATGTCCTTATCATGTCCCTTCAGGAGGCACACATCGCGCATCATGCGCAGGTCAAACACGCGAGCCGTCTGGTCACGGGCAGAAGTGGCAAGGCAATCACCCTGAACCTTTTCAAAGAGGGTCTTGGTGATGGTGTTCTTGTGACCATGGAGGGTTGTCAAGCATCGGCCAGTCCTGGGGTCCCAGAGCTTGACAAGATGGTCCTTGGAACCTGAGACGAGAAGACCCTTGGTGGGATGCCAATCGCAACTTTTGGCGTCCCAGCCGTGGCCCTGGAGAATGCTCTCCTCGACGCCTCCAGCAAAGTCGAAGATCTTTAACGTGGAATCGTCGCATGCCGTGACGAATTTTGAGTCGTTGGGCGCAAACGCCATATCCCTGATCGGGTCCGTGTGGGCTGCAATACTCTGCAGGTTGTTAAAGTTGGGCTGCCAGTACTTGACGATTCCGTCATGGTCGGCAGATAAAAGCCAGTCGTTGTTGTGTGAATACACGAGGGTCCGGATTGCAGAGTCGTGAGCCTGCATGATGGTCTCGAAGTTGAAACCAGTGCCGTTCCAGAGGGTGAACTCGCCGCTGCTGGATGCTGTCAACAACCGGCGGCCTTCGGGGGTCCATTTTACGACGTTGACCGGATGCTTGATCTTGTTCAGAGAAGAGTGAAGGTGCTTAACGGGGATTGTGTCCTCTGCGTCTGCTATCCTCGCGATGGGTGGGATAAACTAGGCTGGGTTAGCTGCTGCATTCCAGGTCAAGAGGCAGGAGACGACGCACGTCTGCGATGTGACTTGCGGTTGGCCGCTCGCCCTCGCTCAAGGAGAACGTGGTGGCGCCCGCAGCACGGTTGCGCATCCAGTGCGCCAGGGTCGAACCATAGTCTGTGACGGGGCCTAGAATGAGTGAGGGTCAGTGAGTGAATCTAATAGATGTGAGAATGTGCGCAACGTACGCCTTCCTCGAGCTCTGGGTTGGAAGCCATCTCCATCTTGCGGAGGTCCTCCCCTTCGGTCGTGGAAGTCCCCTCGGGGTTCGTAGGCCATGACTATGTTCTCATGAGGCCTCGAAGAGGACTGCTCTTGGTTTTGTCGAAGAAGACGCTTCTCGGATGGATCGAAGAGATGGATGTAGTGATGTGTATGAGTTGGGTTGAGATGAGCACCGAACAATGGACCGGATTTGCGCCAATGGCCATTGATCTCAGCACGGTGAAATCGCGTCGAGGTTGGAGGAGCGCGAAGGCTCACGTGGAGATAAGATAAGAAGTGCGATGGAACTTGAACTGACCAGCTCCGGGTTAGTCATCCATGCCTGGGAGGGCCAGTGCGCCAATTAACATGTGATAGAGTTCAGCCACGCTGCGGCGGACCCCAGCACGGACTGGCCGGCGCTATCCGCCCGCAGGAAAGACCCCGCTGGCGCATCACCTAACTGTTTCGATGAAGCAACACTTGCGGCGCAATCCACCTCCATTACAGCACCAAAATGCGACGCAACGGGAACAGAGACCTATGAGACGATGAGCCGATTGTTCCCCCTCAACCACCCTCCATCACGTCCCTAGCCCAGGCCTCGCTCTAGCTCAATAGGAAACGGCCCTCGATACTAGCCGGTTCAACAGTTCTCTGCATAGAGCCCGAATTGGAACACATTCCAGGCCCATTTCCCCTGGTCCTATCACTCTCCCACGTCCTTGACAGGACGATCCGCGATTGCGACGACGACATCTCTGATCTACAAGTATTGCTACTACATAGCCGCTGGACACCCTCGAGACGTCTCGGCCCCCCGGTGCCAAACAAACCACCGCCACTCGGTCGTCCATCGCAAACATCTACACGAGCACACGTCCCGCCCGGCTGCTTCTTTAGTTCCAGGGCCAAGCCACTCCGGGGACGTACGTCAACTTGGTTGCTCGAGTCCGGTGCCTCGGCCAGGGGATTGACGCAGCTTTCAGCAGCTTGCCCATCTCTGCACCGAAAAGCTCGATCCCGATATCTTATCGCGCCGCCGCCCGCCCTTCGCCACGGGCACGCCACTGACTTTGAAGGGACCTCGAAAGGCATATTTGGTCTCGTTGGCCATCCCTCCTCGGGGCCATTGTTTGTTTTGTGTCTCGCATCTCTTCCCGGCGACATTTCTCTCTATTGTTCAGCTTGCCCGCGCGGCTTCGTCGCCGAACCCAATTGACCTTACGATTCATGTGTTGACCCAAGTACGTCATGAACACCGCGACTGTCACCAGCGTCGAGAGCTCGACGACGAGCTCCAACACCACACGGAGAAATGCTCAGAACGGCAGCGCGGAGCCCGCAGCAGCTCCCGATGCTGTGCCCGACGTTGCTGCGCTGAGGCGCGCGCTGCAGAAGAAATACAGACATGTTGCAGCTGTTCATTCGCAGACCCGGCCGTCAACGCTGAGCCACGACTCCGACGCATCACCGAGCTTCCTGGGGTTTAGGAACCTGATGGTTATCGTGCTGGGTGGGTTGCAGCAAGTTTCTATGTCTCCAGCTCTCCTGCTAACAGCTTTCAGTCGTGGGAAACCTTCGGTTGATGATTGAGAACATGCAGAAGGTTAGCCGGTCTCCCCTCCTACGGCCAGACCACCACTGACAATCCTAGTATGGCGTCTTGATCTGCTTCCAGTGCCACGACTTCCGCAGGCAGGATGTCCTACTTGGCCTCGGCCTCTACTTCCTCATCCCTTGCCATCTGTTCGCCGCATACCTCATCGAGCTGGCTGCTGCGCAGCAGGCGCGGGGCTCCAGGAAGCGCTCCAGAGACGGCTCCAAGACCCCGACCAAGGCGCAGTCTGACCACTTCAACGCCATCTGGAAGGTCGTCGCCTGGGCACACGCCCTCAATGTCACCCTCGCGCTCGCCATCACCTCATTTGTGGTCTACTTCCACATCCACCACCCCCTCATCGGCACCCTGACCGAGCTCCATGCCGTCATTGTGTGGCTCAAGGCCTCGTCCTACGCCTTCACGAACCGCGATCTCCGACACGCCTACCTCCATCCCGTCAAGGGCGAGCTCGACGCCATGCCAGAGATATACAGGCAGTGCCCGTACCCCGAGAACATCACCATGGGCAACCTCAACTACTTCTGGTGGGCTCCCACATTGGTCTACCAGCCAGCCTACCCCAGGACCGATAAGATCCGCTGGGTGTTCGTCGCCAAGCGCCTCGGCGAGGTGTTTGTCATGAGCGTCTTCATCTGGTTCGCGAGCGCCCAGTACGCCGCACCCGTGCTGCGCAACTCTCTCGACAAGATCGCCTCGCTCGACTTTACCAACATCGTCGAACGCCTGCTCAAGCTCTCCACCATTTCACTGGTCATCTGGCTCGCCGGCTTCTTCGCCCTCTTCCAGTCCTTCCTCAACGCCCTCGCCGAGGTCATGCGATTCGGAGACCGCTCCTTCTACGACGACTGGTGGAACAGCGAGAGCCTGGGCGCCTACTGGCGGACCTGGAACAAGCCCGTGTACCAGTATTTCAAGCGTCACGTCTTCATGCCCATGGTCGGCCGCGGATGGAGCCCCTTTGCTGCGAGCGTCACCGTCTTCTTCATCTCCGCCGTGCTGCACGAGGTCCTGGTCGGAATCCCCACGCACAACATCATCGGTAAGACAGAACGTACGTGCCCCGGGCGAGAATACTCCAGCTGACACTCATCCCAGGCGTTGCGTTCTTCGGCATGTTCCTCCAGCTGCCCCTGATCGCCATCACGACCCCTCTCGAGAAGATGCAGTCCCCCACGGGCCGCATGCTGGGCAACTGCATCTTCTGGATCTCTTTCACGATCCTGGGGCAGCCGTTTGCGGCTCTAATGTACTTCTACGCGTGGCAGGCCAAGTACGGAAGCGTGAGCAAGATGGCGATGCCACAGCACCACTGAGCGGGATCTCTTCATATTTAGACTAGGACTCGGGGGGCGGCGGCTATTGGTAGGAGTATTTGATATTTTGCTGGGACATCGAGCAGAGAGCCCGCGGTGTACTTGGGTTAATAGCACGAAGCATGCCCATGTCTGATTTGATGATTATTGGAACTCAGTCCCGCTGCATGCTTGATGCATGCCGACTTTATGGTATTCCCGTATGGCCCTGTGCTCTAGTCGTGCCGAGTTCCCATTACTGCCATGCATCGTCCCTTGCGTGATTACGTGCCCCTCCGGGCAGGGAAACCCGCTTGATGTTGCCATTCTCTGGCAGGACCTTCGTTCCCTCATTACCAGATTAAACTAGTTACAGCAGCTATAGCATGCCATATCCCTAACATCTGGGCCGTCTCCCATCCCACAGCCGAGTTGGCCGGCAAGGCTGCATCGCCTACTTCGTTCGCACCGCCCGAGACCCCCCATTTCGAACCTACGCACAGAAGGGGATTCTCGTCCCGACCCTGCGCTTGTAATCGACATAGTCCGCCCCGAAGAACTTGATCAGAAGCTCCTCCTCGTGCGCGATCCGCCCGGAGAAGAACTTCCACAGCACGAGTGCGTAGCCGACGAAGGACACGGCGTTGCCGAGCACGAGCTGCGTGCCGATGGCCCAGTAGAAGAAGCCGAAGTAGCTCGGGTGGCGCAGCCAGGCGTAGATCCCCGTCGTGACGAGGGCGTGGGAGTCGGCGCGGCGGTGCTGGACGGTGTGGTTGAAGCTGCGGCCGGCGGTGACCATGGCGAGGGAGCGGACGGCCTGGCCGACTATGACCAGGCAGAGACCCAGGCCGAGGAGGAAGGGGTGCAGACCGAAGGGGGCGTAGGGCTCCGGGAAGAGGAGGGAGGTGACGAGGCACTCTGCGGAGGCGACGGCGTGGGCGATGGCGTAGGCGGGCCAGTTTGCCGTGAGGAGGAAGGCGTGGATGTCTGCGGCGGGGGTGTTGTAGGCGGCCGTGGTCCAGAACTCGAGGAAGTGGAAGAGGGAAAGCGCGCCGAGGAAGAAGGGGACGCGCCAGAGGGGGGATGACGTGAAGAGCAGGGTGTATGCGGCGGAGAGGATGGCGAGGGAGAGGGCCAGGCCGAGGAGAAAGGCGCGCAGGGCGATGCCGGAGAGGGACTTGGGCTGGTGAGGGTGGTAGTCGCTTGCGAGGACGTAATCGTGGTGGTTTGTGTCATAGCCGCTGCTCAGGGGTGATTCAGAGGCAGGGCGGGCGGCGCTGGGAGGCGTGTTAGTCTTCTTGTTGAGGTGGTGCTCATCTTGCTCGGCGCCAGGAACGAGGTCAGGCGGGCTCGAGTCCGAGTCTGAGGGCGCGCCATCATACTGAGCGCTGTGCTTGAGACCCAGGAAGGTGATGGATGAAGCGCCTTGGGCAGTGAAGCCCGTGGTGCCGGCGTGGGGAGACATAGAGATGGTGGGATTTGGAATGTGGAATGTGAGATGGATGAACGGGAGTGCAGTCAGGGTCTCGGGAGCTGTCTCAACTGGAGACAGGATGGACTTGACATATCCAGCGGACTGTGCTTTAATGTATTCGACCGAATGTGAAAAGGCTGCACCTACAGGACCTCAAAGCTGTCCATGGCTGCGAGGGGCCGATTGTCCTCGAGAACAATATCAACGGACGGGCTTCTAGAACAAAAGGATGAGGAGCAGGCACAGGGGAGCACAGCTCCCTTGGGTCGGGGAATTACGAGGATGTACGGCTGGAAGACACAAAAAAGATGAAAAGAGGGACTGAGAAGCAAGATTGCAAGGCTTGTCGCGGGTTTGGGGATGTCGACAAACCGGAACTGTTGATGCGCCTGAAGCGACACGGGCCAAAGTCTTCGATGCTCGGTGACAGGGGTCCGGCGCCTCCTTATCTCACCGAGAGGTCCCCGCAATTCCTCGGTGGTCAGGGAGCTAGCGCCTTCACCTTGAACCGGGCCAGGTTCACCCGGAGGAAGATGACGGGAGCCACAGTGATGCAATGCGGGGCTCTCCACGATGCAAGTTCCAGGTTATCACAGTGATTCAGTTCCAGGTAGGTACTTGCAGATACAGAGGCCAATGAGCTTTTAGAAGGACTACACCATACAGCGTCCCTTGTTCCTCATAAGCCCATCCGTCTCTCAAGTCACAATGGCCCTCGACATCCGCTCAATCGACAGAGAGGAAAACAGGCGCCGGATGCGCGACGGCGAGCTCTATTATGCCTTCACCCCTGACCTCATCGCGGACCGTCGCCGCTGCCGCAAGGCTTACGATAAGCTCAACAGCGCTGAGGACATGAGCCGCCGTGCCCTGGTCGAGCTCTGGAAGGAGTCCGTCTTCCTCCTCACCCCCACTCGTACTCAGTATGATAACCGTATTGCAGTCTCAACGGCGACCTGACACCTCTCCCTGCCCCTGCTGCCACCGAGGAAGCCGATGAGGAGCTTCTGGAGGATTACCCCTGGATCGACGGGCCCATCAGGATGGACTATGGATACAACGTCAAGTACGTCGTCCATCAAGGACCTGACCGGAGATGAGAATGCTGACAGCTCCCGATGCAGGCTCGGACGTAATGTGTACGTCAATGTCAACAGCACCTGGGTCGACACATGCCTGATTACCATCGGTGCCCGCACCCTGATCGGGCCGAACTGCTGCTTCTACAGCGGGACGCACCCGCTCGACCCGACGCTGCGCAACGGCACCCGCGGCCCTGAGACGGGCAAGCCCGTCACCATCGGCGAGGACTGCTGGTTCGGCGGCAACTGCATCGTCCTGCCAGGCGTGACTATCGGTCGTGGCGTTACTGTCGGCGCCGGCAGCGTCGTCACCAAGGATGTCCCCGACCACGTGGTCGTGGCGGGCAACCCAGCGCGGATTGTCAAGAAGGTCGACGTGTCGCAGGCTTCGGAGACGATCCCGCTGACGTCTACCACCGTGAACTATGCGCCGGTCTCATAGGCCGCCCTGGATCGTGAAGGAGGAGATGATGAGGACGAGAACATTGACGAGCCCCCAGAGAAGAGGGACCCAGGTGGACATGGAGTAGTATCCAGCATTGTAGACGGCGGCGAGACTGGGTGTGGCATCAAGCGTTAGCATGTAAATATCACACGAGGCACCATACGTACATAAGGCCGATAACACTCCCGACGAACAGGCCCTGGAACATGGCCACGGAGATGTATAGGAGCGGCGCAAGCCAGAGGTACATCCAGGAGCGCTTCTTGCCGCCCTGCATGACGATGGCCGCGGCGGCCGAGGCCACGTGGACGACGCCATAGATGATGACGGTCCAGAGGACGGTAAAGCGCCAGATGTCGCTGATGTAGTAGAGGCTGAGGCGGTGCTCCCGGGTCACGTCGTAGAGCTGGAAGGAGATGGAGGGAAAGGGCGGCGTCACGTAGTCGGTAGGTGGGTAGTTTGCGGTGCGTTGCGACATGGCGGCGGCGGCGGAGCAGCTGTGCGCTCGCTCAATGGACTGTCGGGAAGATTGTGGCGATGGGCATGGCGCGAAGATGCGCTGGTGGTGATGCCCTCGAGGGCTACTTGTTGGAGTTGTACTCGTCGATGTTGACTTGACGATGGATCGACGGTCCGGAGGAAGTTACAGTGGGGGCGTCTCGGAGCTTAGGGGGTGTGCTTAGCGGGGGCCTTGACACCCACTCAGCGCATGACGGCAGGCGGTCCGGAGCCTCGGTAAAAACATCCCCGTGAAAGTGCCAGACGTGCCGCCGAGCTTCATGACTTGACTTAGACAACACCAAATCCCCAGTCCCGACTATTTCATTCAGCACCGTCCGGATTCCACCACATCTTGCACACCAGTCGCTGCCGGGTCTGCCTCCGCGCGCACGCCCATCATGCCCGCCGACCGCCACCTCAACACCATCCTCCAGCTCTACCAATCCGTCCACGACGACCACAAGACGAACCAGATCGTCGGCTCGACAACCTCCCTCCTCACCACCCTCTCGAACCCCCTGAACCTCGGTGTTCTCACGTCCCAACTCCTCATCGCCCCGGCTGTTTGGCACCGCCGCGACGGCCTGCGCGCAAGTCTCCGGGTCGTCAGCATCTTCAACACCGCCGCCATCCGAGTTCGCGACAATGAGCTCGCCAATGCCAAACATCGCGGCCCGCGACAGGGAGGCGGTCTTCGCGCCGAGGAGTGGACTCGGGCCGTTGTGAAGGGCGCCGATGACCGGTCCAGCCGGTGGCAGCATCTTCTCGTCCTCGTCGGCGTGCTCATGGGTATGGAGGGCGGGGAGAGGCAGTCTCTCTCCGCAGGTCTGAGGAGCACCCTCGAGCAGGCCGTCGTTACGGCGGCCAACCTCGCGCTCGAGACGACTGCAAGGGACGGGGCGGCGGCTGCGTCATCGACCGTGCTGGCTCTCAACTACGCGTTCCCGCTGCTCTCCGAGTTCCATCGCGGGCTCGTCAACAGCGATGCGCTGCTGCCCATTGCTGTCCAGGGCATTGTCGGAGAGGAAGGATTTGACAACGGCAGCTTCATCGTTGCTGTGAGCAGTGATGTCAAGGAGATCGGCCCTCAGCTGCACTGGGCCCCGGCCACGCCCTCGTTCGCGATGCTGCAGGCCCTCGAGGCGAAGCCGCTGATGGGGGGGATTGGGCCATTATCCAAACTCGCAGCCTTTGCGGCAGAGCGAGCAATCGACTCCGGGGCGGTCATGGGCGCTCTCGATGCTCTCCTCCAGTTCACGAACCTGATCTTGAGTCAATGGCAGGCCACTCGCCTCGCCGCCGTCGACCAGTCGGAGGAACAGGTCTGCTTTACGCCAGACACGCAGCAGTCAACGATGCCAGCGCTCTGGGAGACGTTCAGAAAGGCACTCTACGCAACCGTCACCGTTCTGCAAGCCATCGTCGCGCGCAGCCTCCTGGACCCGGGCCTGCGGAACGACATTGTCGCCCCGAGAGTCGCAGACAAGACGCTCCGCGCCCTGCGCAACCTCTACTTCATCAGCTCCCGCAACGGCAACAACCAGTTCCAGGTCTACTCCTTCACCTACCTCACCTCCCTCGACATCCTCGTCCGCTTCCCCGACGCCGCCGTCGCCTTCCTCTCGTCCCTGAAGCCGACCTCCCCCGGCGCCACGCCCGGCCACCCGCAGTACCACCCCATCAACCGCACCCTCGACCTCTTCTACCTCAACGTCTCGGAGCATCTCCCCCTCAACATCCCCTCGCCCGCCTGCGAGGACCTCATCATCCAGCCCGCGTCCGCCTACCTCACCCAGACCGGCCCCCTCTCCCACCTCACCGTCGAGCTCTTCGAGGCCGCCCACAGCGCCATCCTCTCGACCCTCGCCTGCCCCCACAACGGGCCCCTGACCGTCTCCATCGTCCCCTTCTACATCGACTCCCTCTTCGCCTCCTTCCCCTCCCACATCTCCCCGCGCCAGTTCCGCGTCGCCTTCAAGACCATCATGCAGATCGTCTCCCCGCCCTTCCCCATCGCCGCATCGGACCCTCACCTGTCCGAGACCCTCCTCGAGATGGTCCGCCACCGCGCCCTCTCCGCCTCGACCTCCCCCCTGCCCCCCMCCCCCGACGCAGCCGCCGCCGCAGCCGAAGACGACGCCCTCCCCCTCCTGACGGAGCAGTCCGCCCTCGTCCTCACGCTCATCGACGCCCTGCCCTTCCTCCCCCTCCCCCTCGTCGAGGAGTGGATGTCCATCGCCGCCTCCACCATGAACGCCATCCCCGACCCCGCCGCCCGCCAGCCCGTCAAGGAGCGCTTCCTCCAGGTCCTCGTCAGCGGCGAGATGGACGTCGAGCGCGCCGCCCTCGGCGTCGCCTGGTGGGGCACTCGCGGCGGGAGGGAGCTCGTCGTCGCCGGGGGCCCGCAGACCGCCGCCGTCATGAGCGGGGCGATCGTCGACGAGGAGAGGGCCAGCCGGCTGTAACGTAGGGGTTTATTTGCTGTGGAGAGGGTGTGTTCATGATGGGAGGTGTGTATTTGTAAGAGCGAGCCATGTTCAGCAACGATTCACAATGAGATGAGATGAAATGTACGGAAGTATTTGAAAGGACCCAGCGGTGGGTTACTCAATCTCGACCTGTGAATATATGCCACATCTATATCTACCATGACTGGACTCAGCCTCTGCTGGAGCCGGCAAACACAGTAATACCGTTCTCACTTCAATGGACACCCTGCTTGAACATCCCAGACAATTAATACTCAATAGTGGCTACCTGATGGTCGTAACCTCGCGGCGTCGACCAAGCACCTTTACACATGCAGTTTAGGTCTATCTTACCTCTCTGTCCTCACACCCTGTCCGCCTACTCATCGACCGGGAAGCGGCCGGTGAACTTGAAAGTAGCCAAGCCGCCCGTGAAGGCGTAGATGAACTCCCAGTCAACACCATCGCTGAAGTAGATACCATCAAGCTCGGGCGACTCCTCCCCATTCTCCTCACCGTAGAACTGGGGGGGCTGCCGCTTCTCAGGCTCTACCAGGCCAAGATTGTCGAAAACAAACCCCGCGGATCCAAGGACGCCGATGGGCTTTCCCCAGCGGTAGGCGTCAAGGACGATCTGAACAGGGCGGCCAAGGGGGTAGAGCGTCGTTGGTTTCCAGGCAAACACTTCCGTGGTACCGTCGGTCACGACGATGCCGTCAAAGTCGCTAGCGTAGGCATGAGTGTAGGTCACGTCGATCCCGTCAGTCAGGGACTCGCCGATGACAGCAGCCGTGAGGCCAAAGTCATCAAGAGAAGACTTGAGCGACGCGGCCTGGCTCAGCGACCCTTTGTTATTGATGCTCGCCAGGATGCCGACGTTAAGGCCTGTGATGCTGGGCAGAGGGTTCTCCATGACGGAGATGCCCTGGGTCTTGTTGTCGTGGTAGTAAGTCTCGTCCGGGTCCAGGTGGCTCACGCCGAGGAAGTCAGCAACGCGGTTGGCGATGTCGTTGCTGATCTTGTTGAGCTGCTGGAGAACCTTGACCTTGACATCATCGGACTCGAGGTTGGATGTCTCGAAGCGGATGGCATCAATCAGGAACTGCTGCTCAATGGCGATGAGAGAGTTGTAGAACAGGCGAGGCTGGGACCAGTGGTCGGAGAAGGTCTCAGACCTCTCGCGGGTCAGGCGGCCGTCGACTGTACGGTCTGGTGCGGTGAAGAATCCCTTGCCCTCGGTCTGGTTGGCCTGCTTTGGGTTTCCTTCGTTCAGGGTGTTGGGAGAGTCTGGGCTTGTCAGTCAAGTCTCCTGGAGCGGTCACTTCACACTCACAAGGCCTGATGTTGCGGTTCAGGAACTGCTGGCCGGCACCATCACGGTTGTTGTTGTGAACACGGTTGATAGGCCTGTTAATAGGGATCTGCTCAAAGTTTGGGCTTCCCATGTTGCGGTTGAGCTGCGTGTCGAGATAGGAGAAGATGCGGCCCTGCAGCAGAGGGTCCTCGCTGAAGTCGATTCCACGGACAATGTGCCCGGGCTGGAACTGCGGGAGTGTCAGCTTGAGTCTGTTCTCTCCTTTCTCGAGGGACATGCCATGATCTGCTCAGTCTCAGAGTGGAAGTTGACCGGGTTGGCATCCAGCTTGAGCTCGCCGAGCTTCTGCAAGGGTGCAAGCTCCTCGGGGATCATCTTGGTGGCATCCAGGAGATCGAATCCAAAGGCGAGGGCGTCCTCCTCGTCAACGATCTGCACGCAGACATCCCACTCAGGGCCGTTGCCGGCTTCGATGGCGTCCCAAAGGTCCTGGCGGTGGTAGTCGGGGTTTCGCCCGGCAATGACCTGGGCCTCCTCCCAAACCAGGCTGGCAAGGCCCTGCTTGGTCTTGAAGTGCCATTTTATGAGCTTGGAATCGCCCTCTTCCGTGACGAAACGGTACGTATTGACACCGAAACCGTCCTAGAATACTTTAGCCTCGAGTCTCCCATGAACTCCCGAGTTCAGCTCACCCACCATGTGACGGTAGCTCCTTGGGATACCACGACCACTCATGGCCCAGAAGAGAGTATGCAGGCTTGTGGACTCCTGGCTGAAGAAGTCCCAGGCGCTGTCGTGGGCGGTGGCAGCTTGAGGGATCTCCTTGTCGGGCCGCGGGTTGACGGCATGGATCAGGTCCGGCTGTGTTGACGTCAGCAATGCTATAGCGTTCCCGGGTATTCGAACAGAGGCAGACGTACGAATTGGGCTGCATCCTGAATGAAGAACACGGGGATGTTGTTTCCTACGACATCATGGATGCCCTCATCTGTCCAGCTGCAATATCTCGGTTAGCACCGAGTCGGCCAGGGGAACGGTATCTGGTCGGCAGGCACTTACAATCGGACAGCTGCGAGAAGAATTTGTTAGCAAGAGTGCCAGATCCGTTCATGATATCATCCCAAGACTCACCAAAGCCTCGGACGTCTCTGACAGAGTCGGCGCTGCCACGGGAGCCAGCAACGGTAGAGAACCGCACAAACGTCGGAGTAGTCTTGCCCTCCTCAGCAAGGAACGAGGCGGCCGTGAGGTTAGACCAGTCGCCGGTGCTTGTGAAGGTGCCGCTGGTCACGGTCAGCAGAGACTCGTCGTCCGAGGGTATGAGAAAGACTCACTATGCTCCTGCTCCACGGGCGTGAACGACACGCTCAGGGATCTTGGCAAGTGTGTTAGTAAAGCGAGGATATATGTGAGGGTTCGAGCGAACACCGGACTGACCCTCTCGTGATCGAAGCGCGTGATCTTCTGGCGGAGGATAAAGTCCTCCAGTAGAGTCGAGCCGCGCTGACCAGCCTTCAAGCTGTTCTGGTCCGAGATGGGACCCCCCACGTCCGAGGTCATGTAGGCGTCCCAATCGTCAATCTCATACTGAGCCATGTGGGCACGAGAGCCGGCCGGTTGGCCGCCGTCATCTCGGGCCCTGAGGCCGCCGCTGGCAGCTCCAGCGAAGGGGCACTGAGCCGCAGAGAGATTGGTCAGGCCGAGGCCCGCCAAAAAGATGGACGAGGTACGCATGGTAGGTATTCAAGGCAGCTGCAGAGAGCTTAAGTCGACAGATAATGAGAGAGGAATATCTGTCAGTCTTGCTCTGGCTTGAACTTGGACTTGGAGAGACTTGAAGGGGCCCGGGCCGGTACAAGAAAGTCTCGGGTAGCCAGGGACTCGGGGAGCACAAGGGCCCTCTTTAAGTATCCAGAGACAGTCCGTACACGAAGGAGGAGGAGTGGGAGGAGGAGGACGAACGTCAAGAGAGAATCGTGAGATATCTGTCGTGCTTAGATGGGACAAGGATCATGCCAGGGGGACCGGACAGAAAGGTATGTCAAGGTACCTAGGTAACAATCACCACCGAGCAAGCCTGCCATACACCTCATACCTGACCTACTAGGTAGGTAGCAGGCAGGAAGGCCGCAGAAAAGATGGCCGCCCTCGGAACGGCCACGTCGACCAAGATGTGGCAAATCGAGATGTCGTCTCTGTCAACTTCAAGGAACTGATATTGTCTCTCTCTTGATTCTGAGAAATCAAGATATCGTCCTGCTCAATTGCAAGCAATTCAAGGGCAACGTATCTGGACGGCATTGTAGCTAGACCGGCCATGTATTCAATGACCCTCATGGTACTAGGGTAGTAGGTAAGGCAAGCAAGGGGAGACCGATGTCGTCCGCCCGGGAAAGAACTGGCCATGCCTGGCATAGCATACTCACCCTCTCTCCTGCCTGCGTGATGCGTCCCACGGGCACAGGAAGGCAATTGTGACCCTGGGGAACACCCGAACGTGGAAGGAGCAGAAGGAGAAGAAGACTAAATTAGAGCCTGAAGCACAGGGACGTGATCCGGACGAAGACGGGCGGTGATACCACGGCCACACTCAGCTCGCATCGTCTATCTGCCTCCCTCCTGTGTCCTCCCAGCTCACACCGGGAAATACAAGGCGACAGGGGCCAACGAGGACACACCTCCGATGTTTGTCTTGTCTTGTCTTGTCTTCCCCTAGAGCCGCTTGGCCTTGGCTCGACTAAGACGCGGGCTTCCACAAGCATCGGAGTTGGGAGACACGACACACTCAGCACTTCGGCCTCGGCCTCGTCCAACCACCGCCAGTGTAATCGTCATCGTGGAGCTTCGCCATGGCTCGCGTGGTACCGTCTGCCGGCAGGGTATGTCTCCAGGGCTGACGAGCCAGCCCACGGCCGGCTGCATGCATCGTCGCCTGAGGCGGGGGACTCGGCGTGCGAGTATCCAGAGCTGTGGTTGATGTGGGAGCTGCACTCAGCACGCCCCCGCGTCTCCAAGCAACACAGGACGGGGCAGGGCCACTCCGATCCCCGGCGACGTCCAACAAGGATTGGGGCGCGAGAGAGAGAACAATGAGCATGCCAAGCCGCTCCTCTCGGGATCCGGAGAGCGTTGATTGTTGTGTTATTCGTCCTGGCTGACATCAGCGCATGTCGGAACGCATGGCCAAGAACACGGCCGGAGGAAGCAAGCAAAGCAACAGGCTCTCATGGCACGCCCTCGTCCCTGGCCATGAGGTCGGATATGCATCCAGGTCGCCAAGGCGAGTAACCGCCGACGAGATGCAACTCGAAGGTCATGGCTATAAAAAGACATCATGTTAAGGGAAAAGAGATCTCGGACCTCCAATACCTGCGAGAGCCCTGAATGGCCACTCGAGTCCTCCCCGACCGGAGCCCCGCCGGGAACGTTACGCTACCTTAATTCTCGGCATCATTAGCGGCCGTGGGTGGCTTTTCCCCGGGCGGCTGCCGTCCCGTTAAGCGGGCTTCGGCTCGGCACTTGAAAGCGGCCGCAGACTGCCGACCCGCCGCGCTCTATAATGCGAGGTCCTTGGTTGGCCAGCCCCTGAGCTGCACTCCAGAGACAACCTCCTCACCGGCGGTGATCATATCTGCAGGTCCAAGCATCCATTTTCTATTTCTAGCACTTCTAGAGCTTCAGCTAGACTTTGACGTTCCTGCATGGCATAACTAGGTAGATCTTGGGGATCGCAGCATATCTTGACCTACACCCACCCCCGGGACAGGAACTCGAACTGCCCAAACTCCAAGGAGTTGACCAGTCTGGCATCCATTTTGAAGACACCGACGCCTTGTCCCAGGAAGCATCCTCGAGAATCAGACCACTGCCCACTTCCAGTCCCAGAGAGAGCGCGGGGTGCAAGGAGCCGGCAAGATCACATAGGTTAGTTCGATCAACCGGGAAAACTTCAAAAGCTGCAGCGCAAACACCAAGGCACCTGGGCAGGCACATCACATCACAACAGCCATCAACGCAAGGCAAGTACAGGGCCAAAAATAATACATTCAAATAAAACAAGCAGACCATACAACCAGGCCCCCAGTCCAGCCCCGGTCCGCTGCATCATAGCTTTCATCCCTATGCCCCGTCCTTGGAAGTCATGAGGGCACCAAAAAAAGGGATCACACGCCCGAAGAAATCAACACCCGACCTAGCTGGGTAGGTCGCATCCACAAGAGGGGAGGGAGTCTCTACAGATGTGAACCGGTAAAATGCGCCTTTTGCTACCCCTCCGCACCTCTGCCGTCCCGTATCCTCTCCTCCGTATCGTCCCGCACAGATCTTGACCTCGAGAATTATGTTATGCAGGACGCTAAAAGGTCACATGAGGCTGCGCAGCCTGCGGCCGGGAACTGGCCATCTCGCCGTACCGGCCACGATGCTGCGTCGTGTCGTAAGCCTGCAGCACGCGCGTCTGACTCTCGTCCGCCTGCGAGAAGGCGTATCCGCGCTGCTTCCGCATGCGCTGCACCTGGCGCACCTTGCGGATCGCCTTTTGGAACTGTTCCATGCTGCGAGGAGTTAGCTCAAGTCCACCCACCCACGTGCTAGATGAGACAGGGAAATACGTACCGAGGCCTGTAATCTTGAATATTGTACTTTTGGATCTCCTGGATATGGTGGTACGGCTCGGGCCAGTACATGCGCTTGGCGTACTTCCACGCCACATCCCGGATGAGGCAGAGGATGGCCAGGGAGAGCGTCTGCAGCCAGAAGATGGGGCTTTCGAAGAGGCGAGGGACGATACCGTGGAATTCGGGAGAGATGGGAATCATGGGACCAACCCAGCCGTAGAGGGCTACGAACACCCACCAGATGGCCATGGAGCCGGGGATGGCGATGATGTGGTACTTGGTCCAGTTGCTAGTGACCAGCGCCGCCTTGCCAAGGACCGTCAACAGTACGGGAGCGTACAGCGCAGTACCCCAGACCCAGTGACCGGCCATCTTGCCGTCTCCCTGGATCAGGTCACCGTGCCAGATGAGCTCGCCAAACAGGTAGAGAATAATGGAGTGGTAGACAGCGTTGGCCAGCCACTCGATGAAAACCTTCTTGCGGAAAAACTGGTTGCGCTGGCCCATGCTGTAGAGCTGAGGGTAGCGGTCAAGGAGGCGTGCCGAGATGAACTGATCCAGGATGCCGAGCGCCAGCGGCGGGAAGAAGGTGAAGATGACGTTGAACAGGGTCAGCGTCCACGACTCGTAGATGATCGTTCCCGAGAAGACGTTTCGGAAGGTGTACCAGAACTGCGTCATGTACAGGGTGATGTTCTTGTAGAAGGAGAAGAGGATGGTCTTGGCAACTCGCTGGTAGCTCCATTGCCCGTGAACCAGGAGCAGCTTCTTGAGGAACCGGAATTGTGCGATGGAGACATCGGCACTGCGCGCGGCTTGCAAACCCTCCATACCACTGATACCAACGCCGATGTGGGCGGCCTGGATCATGGAGACGTCGTTGGCTCCGTCGCCAATGGCAAGCAGGATGGACTCCTTCTGATACTTCTTGACAAGCTTGACCACGAGGGCCTTCTGCAGCGGCGAGACACGGCAGCAGATGACAGCCTTGCACATGACAGCGAGATCGAGGAACATCTTCTCCAGGTCCTTTTCGAGAGCGTAGGTCAGGGACTTGCCGTCAATGATGAGCGCCAAGGTCTCCGTATCGATTGTCCTGTCGCCCTGGTTGCGGATTGCGTCGAGCTTCTTCTGTAGATTGTCGCGTGTGGCGTTGGCCGACTCTTCATTCACAATGAGCAGCATCATGTCCTCGCTGAGGAGCTTACAGCTCATGCCGATGTTGATGGCCGTCTCTTGACGATCGCCAGTTAGGACCCAGACCTTGATGTTGGCTTGTTGCAGCGTGTGGATCGTCTCGGGCACTCCGTCCTGAAGGCGATCCTCGATAGCAGTGGCACCAAGCAGGAAAAAGTCATGCTCGATGATCTCAGCAGCTTTATCCAGCTCATCAGCACGGTTGCCGCCCAACGTGGTCGCGGCCGTCTCGTAGATCTTGAGCCACTCCTGGAACTCCTGCTCGGGAACCTCGCGCACGGCGAGACACAGAGTACGCAGGCCCTCGGAGGCATACTCCTCGAGGTGTCGCAGGGTAGGCTCGACAACAGGGTTGTTCTCGTGAAGTCGCTCGAGAATGACCGTGTCGGCACCCTTGCAGTAGACACGGATCTTGCCATCAGGGCATCGGTAGATTGTCGACATGCGCTTCCTGGTCGAGTTGAACTCGCAGACGGCAAGCAGCTCGTATTCGCGCTCCTGGCCGTCGACCTCGATAAATACGGCTCGGGGCTTGCGGTCCGTGAACTTGTATCCAAGACTGGCGGCTCCCTCGACCAAAGCACCTTCGTCGGGCGACGCAGCTTGGTACTTGATCTTTCCAGACTTCTCGTCGGACCTTTCCGGGATGACAGTGTGGCAAATGGCGAGCAGGGTCAGGAAATGGTCAATGGCGGGACCAGACTCGTGGCCCTTGCGATTCTCTTCCAGGCGCTTCATGTTGTGAATGCCAACCTCGACGCCGTCCTCGATAGTCGCCACCCTGTCCTCGGGAACCTCATCGGCATACTGGATGCCTTGGATCGTAGCCTGCTTGAACTCCATCATGTTGCAAGTCAGAGTGCCCGTCTTGTCCGAGAAGACGTACTCGACCATGCCCAGCTCCTCTACCAAGCTCGATGTTCGGCAGTTGGCTGGCGTGTCTGTCTTGTCGTGATAGATATCCAGATCGTCGTTGATCAGGGTTCCATGGAAATACTTGATGAGCTCAACAGTGACGAAGAGAGAAATTGGCACCAGGGACGAGTAGAGGACCCAGTATGTGACCATGTCTCTGGCGATGGTATTGGCAACTTCTCCTGCCGTGCCGATACCAGAAAGCTCCAGGTACGATAGGGCGTCGCCCTCCACGCTGCGCTGGACCAGGTCGCCTACTGTGCTGATAATGCTGAGAACCAGGAGGACGCCGACCAGGAGCAGCACCAGGGTGTTGAGCTTCTTCTCGACCTTTGTCCGCTTGATGGGCGTGGCGGTGGCGTTGCGCATGAGCTTGGTCTCATGGCCGGTGAAGACGACGACGCCGTGCACCCAAGGGGTGTTTCGCAGGGTCGCGCCTCGAAGCAGGAGCTGTTCGGGATTCAGGGGCAAATCCTTCTCGCCGCCGCCGGTCTGCATTGTCAGGACAGCCTCATACGTGTACAGGCTGCTATTGGGCTGCTCCGACTTGATCTTGCCGCCGAACCTGCTAAGCTCGCTCGAGCTGACCATGGGGCAAGTTTCAGGCAGGGCCTGCTTGATCTTGAGGTTCGTTTCGCCATCCAGATTTGCGGTCTCGATATAACAGAGACCCTCGGGCTCGGAACTCGCGAGGAGGACGAGATCGGCGGGGAAAGGCTCTTCGGATTCGACGCGAACGATGTCGCCGACGGCAACGTTGATCCATTTCGTATCTTGAAAGGAAGAGCCGCGCAGAACCCTGGCCCTGGAGTTGTTGAGGGCGTTGTCTGCGGTCTTCCTGCGGTGATCCTCGATCAGCTCCTTGCCTGCTGACACCATGAGCACCATGACGAGGGGAATAATTGTGGTGTACTGATTCGTTGGCGACAGTCCGGGAATCTGCTGCAGCGCCGCCGTGAACAAGAAGAAGACGTTGGCAATTTTCGAGAACTGCTCGATGAGGAACTTGGGCAGGAAGCTTGCGAAGTTGTACTTGGCCGTCGAGACATGGTTGTCGACGTATTTGTTGGCCGCGTTCGCCGGGGGGTTGTTGAGGTGGATGATCCTTGGGCCCAGGGTCGACGGGTCAGGCTTGCTGCGGCCGAAGCCGAACTTGAAGTTGCCCATGTCAAACCTCTTCCCATCCTTGGGCTGCTGGGAATCGGCCGTGTCTGGTCTTCCGGTGCCGCCGCCGCCTCCTCTGCCACCACCGCCAGCTTCTGTCAAGGGCAGGTCCATCTCTGAGTAGCCCTGGCCGCCGCCGAACCTGTTCTTGAGCTTGCCGAAGAATCCGCCACCGAGACTGAGCACGCTGTTCCTATTCCGCGCGTTGTTTCTCGCGGCTTGCTGATCGGCCGGCACAGATCCTCCTCTTTGATAGTACGAGTCGCCGTCTGTAGGATAGTCGTCAAAGTCGTCGGCATACCGCTGGTAGTTGCCCAGCTCGGAGGTCTGGCTGTACTGGCGATTCGGGCTGATGTAGGGGCCCTGCGCGCCGGAACCTGATGGTCTCCCGGGTAGCGGCCTCGCGCCAGGCCGTGTCTGTGTAGCGCCGACGAAGTCATCGTAGGAGGTGGATGTCCGGCCTTGGGCGGGTGTGGTGGATTGCTGGTCGAGGGTGTAGGTTCGCATTAATTCGTCGTCGTTGAGCGTTGACCTCCGGCCGCCGGAGTAGACGGGCTGGTCATTATCCAAGTCTAACAGGAGATCGTTCTGGGGAGGCCCTTGGGGGCCCCCCGTCGGTCGTCCAGCCATGCCAGAAGGCTGGAGGAGGTTCTAGGGTCGTTGAGGTGATGGACGTCGGTGCCGCGACATTCGGGAGCGATGGATCGGAGTCGCAGGAGATTATCTAGAAGGGACGCGGCGGGTCAATCGATCGATTCGCGGGTGCGGCGGGTGTTTGAATGCGTGGGATGGTTGAGGCTGACTGACAGGAAGCCCGAGAGGTACTGTAGGTGTTGGAAGGGCAGACCCCTGAAAGCTGACAGTCGGTCGGGGTGGAAGCCGTATTCGTCGTCGCAAGCCCGCACAGCCTCCTTTTTTCTTTGGCGCAGCGGGTGGGTTCGTCCTGTCGGTCGTTGGCTCTCGTCTATTCAAGGGTCTTCATGAGCAACGTAATCCCACGGGCGTGTTTTGCAACCGAATGGGGGCTAGGGCGCCTAAGATTGGGATGCGAGAAGTGCGCCTGGTCGGTGATGTCAAGGGGCGAGATGATGTTTCGCTTGTGCTCAAAACACGAGGGACTTGCACTGATGGACGGGACGGGATGGAAACCTGGAACCTGCTGCTCGGGCCACGCACGCAGCGCGGCAGCTGCTGACGATGAAGAAGAGCCGCACCAACTATGTAAGCAAGGGGCGCTGGAGCACCGGAGCAACAGCTGAATGTCAGGGCGTTTCCGGGGCGGTGATCCACTGTTGAATGTCCGGACTGCCCTGTGGATTGCTACCTGGCAGGCACCACCGCCCAACCGGGAAAGGAGGCTGGGGCGTGTTGCTATTCGTGGCCTCTAGTGGCCAGCCGACTCTGTGCTTTGTTTCACAAGCCACACTTGGGACCCACCTGTCATTGAGGATCGCCAGCCACACATCAAGTGATGGCTGTGCACTCTGTCTTCGACTCCTTCTGTGGGAGACCTCAGACAAGATGCTGCGGACTTTCGAAAGTCCGCCTTACAGACCATCCGGCTTTCTTTGCTTTTCTGCCCCCGAGAGACCTCGAAAACCGGCCAGCCGCCGAGCTCAGACAGGTCCGAGATCCATGTGGTCCGACTCAAATCCGCCGGCATCGGTCGGCCCCGCTGCCTTGTGTCCCGGTCCGGCCTTGATCATCTTGGCTTGGCGTGTTTTTGACTCATCATGAAGCTGAATACAACACTATAAACGTAGCCCTCCCCGAATCACCATCACCACCAGCATCGACAGCAGTGAATACGTGTGAAGCAACAGCATCGTCACCCATTGATTCCACCCAACATGGATTTTTCTCTCAGGAACCACGCCTCCTTCATTGGATCCAAGGTCCAAGACCTGCCGACCCCCGCTCTGGTCGTCAGCAAGCCCGTCGTTGAGAGCAACATTGCCGAGCTCCATCGCGACGTCGAGGCGGTTGGAGTTCGCTTCCGGCCTCATGTGAAGACACTCAAGGTCAGCACCGCATTACCGAGGATTTTCGCGGGAGGACCCCATTGCTGAAGCCAGCCAGTCTCTGGAGGTGACACGCTTGATGCTGGGCGGCGGCAAGCACCGCGGGATCGTCTGCTCCACCGTCGCCGAGCTAGAGGGCGTTCTACCTCTGGTCAAGGAGGGAGTGCTCGATGAGGTGCGTCAATTCCCCGAATTGTGTTCGAAAAGACTCTCGTGGATGCTGGACTGACCCAGCAACCAGGCGCTCTACGGTGTCCCAGTTGCGCCCTCGAAGCTGCCCCGACTGGCGGCGCTGAGATCGTCCATCAGAGTACTCTTGATGATCGACAACATTCAGCAGCTGGAAGCCATTGAGGTTTTCCAGGCCTCGAACCCATCCATCTCCCAGGAGCCCTGGCCAATTTTCATCAAGGTCGATGTCGGTTACGGCCGCGCCGGAGTCGCAGTCTCCTCCCCTCGTCTTGAGGCCCTGGTCCGACGTGCGCAAGAGTGCAAGGCGGTGGACATTGTCGGCTTCTATGCCCATGCGGGACAGTCCTACCACGGCCGCTCGTCGGATGCCGCCGAGGGCTTCCTCGCCGCCGAGATGCAGGGCGTCCTTGACGGGGCCAAGCTGCTCGGCAGTGACAAGAAGGTACTTGTATCCATCGGCTCCACGCCGACGGCGCACGTGGTGAAGAGCCTCCAGGCCAACGCGCCGGAGAATGTCATCATTGAATTGCATGCCGGTAAGTCGAATTCATCATTCTACGCCCTGCTTGATATGGGCTGAGCATCATCCGTACAGGCAACTTCCCCTGCAACGATCTGCAGCAAGTGTCGACCGGTGTCGTGGGCTACTCCCAGCAAGCGATCAGGCTCGTCGTAGAAGTATGCAGCACCTACCCCGAGCGCAACGAGGCGCTCGTCAACGCCGGCACCATTGCGATTTCGAAGGAGACCAGCACCTGGGCCGGGTTCGGGCAGGTTGTGGGCAAGCCGGGGTGGTTCGTCAAGCGCACGGCGCAGGAGCACGGGATCCTTGGGTATGATGCGCCGACCGGCGGTATCCAGGGAACCGCTCCAACGGAGGTGGAAGCGGCGTTCAAGGTAGGGGACAAGGTGTTGCTGCACGTGTCGCATGCTTGTATCACGGCGTCAAACCACCATGCCTACTACGTTGTAGATGAGAACGATGTGGTGAGGGAGACTTGGGTGCCGTGGAAGGGCTGGTAGGGCACCTCTGCCGTGGTCTTCCATTGGATTGAGCTTATAAGTAGAGTTAAGAACATCGGTCAAGCAAGTCGCCAGCGAGAGAGTCGGGCGCGCAAGTCCGCAAGGTTCCATGCAACTGCGTGGCGCAGACACCTGTGAGGCTACCAAGAATCGCGAAGGATATCTATCCACGGAGCTTTTACCCACATCTTAAGTCTTCTGATCATCTGCTGGAGCGGTCAAGCCATCCCTGCCTCGACCAACGAGGCTCCAGGCCCAATTTCCCCGGAGACGCCGACGGAAATAATCACCAAACTCGCACTCCTATCCATGAAATCTCCAATGAGCTTGCGGGGTGCGGAGAGTTCCCCGGGTTTGCCATGCGGAGGTCGGGTCGGATGGGGTCTCCGACGACAGCGGCGGCACATCGTGTCGTGTTCGGACGATGTTGCCGCCGCTCTGAAAAACTTGCCATTAGTGTAAGATCTAAGATCGTCCCGGCATCGACTGCATTAGTAGCAGTAGTGAACATAAAGTAGGCTGATATGTACTTGGCAGACGTAGACTCGCCCCTGAATCAGCCCGCGACGCCCTACATGAGACATCTAGGCACGCTTTCGAAGCCGAAGGATGCCGAGGAATACCAGGACCGGCCGGGAATGGTGTGATGCGCCCTTTGAAGTGACCCGAGCGGATGGTGGCGCCAACAACAAGCGCCCTTGACAGGACGTTTGATGAGGGCCTTTCGATGGCGATCCTTGCTCGACCCGGCCAGTTCGTGCGGGAGATGGTCAATGATGATGTGCCTCGGTCATAATCTGTCTCCTGGGAGGCGGTCGGCCAACTGTCCAGAAGGATCACGCCCAACAACGGTCATTAGTCGTATCAATGTGTACAGATGGTGTCTGGTATCGGTGGGGATGGAGAACGGTCGGATAGCGACGGGGTAAGCAGGTAGATTACCTTGCATAGCCCCCTCCATCGCTCTACTCACCTACCTCCTTGAGTAAGTCTCCACGTCGTAATTAAGTAGGTATGTCCCATCTTCCCACTGTTCAGTTGGCGTCTCCCCGGAAATCCATCAGTTTAGGCTCCATGTCAGCCAAAAGTACTGCCTTGGGAGCCAGTCATGATGCCCGGCGGACCCCGCCAAGATAAGAAACACGGCAGGATGGAGGCATCACCTGGTTGCCCTCCCGCAAACGGGCAGCTTGCCCCAGAAAAGCCTCCATCACGATGCGAAAACCATTACCACATCGCGCATCGTCCGTCGACGTTGGCCCGCCAAGTTTCTTCATCAGGTCAAGCGCGTTCCAGAAGACGGCAAACCTCCGCCTAAGAGGGTGGCGCACAGGGGACCCTGGCGCCGTGCCTCCCCACTCTCCTGGCTTTGGCGGTCTCTAGTGGCTCGGAACGTCACCCCGCAGCCGCTAACCCCTGCTAAGGTGCCCGTCCCGGCACTTCTGCGGGCCTCTACGGCCACTCGCGGCACAGGGATCAGCAGATAAGCTTCACCAAGACACGCTACCAAGAAATGCCCAGGACAGGTACAGCACAGTACATGCCTGGGCGCCAGCAGAGATCTCTCCCGCCCGGATGCTTAGACCGGTTACGACGTCCATTGCTACTAGTCGCGTAGTAGTAGCAGGTGGAGGAAGATTTTGTCAAGCGTCGGATGTGCTATGATAAGCCTGGGCGTCGGGTATCGTGGGTCTCCTTCCTCTTGCTAGCAGTTGCTCTTGCTGTAGTCATAATTATAAGAGCTCCCCTCCTCGCAAGCCTCCATCTTTTTCTCCTCCCCCTCCCCCAGGTCTCCTCCCCCCCTTCCTCCGATCCGAACACACCCCAGGACTTCCCATTGAAACATCGCAGCAATGGAAAAGGACGGCACCAACAGCCCCGGCGCCACGGACATCGAGTCCAAGGCCACGCATGAAGCCCCCCGCGATGTCAACGTCAACCATCTCGAGGGCACGCCCGATCTGGTTCACCAGCACGACCAGCTCGAGCGTGGCCTGAAGAGTCGGCACATCCAGTTCCTCGCTCTGGGTGGCGCGTAAGTCGCCCTCCCCTCCCCTTCTGTCAGGCCCTCGGGCAACATCCGATCATCTGGTCCGCTTGCTTACGCACCCCGCAGTATCGGTACAGGTCTCTTCGTTGGCTCCGGTGCCATCCTCTCCCTTGTTGGCCCGGCCCCCCTGTTCATGGGCTACCTCTCCATGATGCTTATCGTCTGGAATATCATGAACAACCTGGGAGAGATCGCGACCTACCTTCCGTTGAAGGGTGTGTCCATCCCGTACTACGTCCAGAGATTCGTCGAGCCCAGTCTCGGTTTTGCTGCCGGCTGGAACTACTGGTATGCCTACGCCATGCTTGTCGGCGCAGAGGCATCTGCCGGTGCCATCCTGCTCGACTACTGGAATACGCCTGTCCCCGCCGCCGTCTGGATCACGATCATTCTCGTGGTCACTCTGGCCCTCAACATCTTCGCCGTCTCCATCTTTGGAGAGGCCGAATTCTGGTTCGCTAGCATCAAGCTGATCACCATCATGGGCTTGATCTTGACGGCGCTCGTGATCATGCTTGGCGGCGCTCCCAACGGCGAGCGTATCGGTTTCCTCTACTGGTACGACCCTGGCGCCATCACTCCCTACATGGTTGGCGGTGACACCGGCCGCTTCCTGGCCTACTGGACGGCCTTCTCGCGCGCTGGATTCGCTTTCATCACCTCTCCCGAACTCATCGCTCTCGCTGCCGGCGAGACCGTCGCTCCCCGCCGCAACATCCCCAAGGCCGCCCGCCGTTTCGTCTGGCGTCTCGCCATCTTCTACGGCCTCGGCTCCCTGATGATCGGTGTCATCACCCCCTCCACCGACCCCAACCTCCTCAACCCCGAGAGCAATGCCAACTCCTCACCATGGGTTATCGGCATCCAGCGCTCCGGTATTCTGGTTCTCAACCACATCATCAACGCCGCCATCCTCACTTCCGCCTGGTCCGCCGGCAACGCCTTCCTCTACAGCGGCAGCCGTGTCCTCTATTCCCTCTCCCTGACCGGCCAGGCTCCCAAGATCTGCTCCCGCACCACGAAGAACGGTGTTCCCTACGTCGCCGTCCTCGCGACCTGGTCCATCGGCCTCCTCGCCTACCTCAACGTTAATAACAACGGTGCCACCGTCTTCACCTGGTTCATGAACATCTCCACGATCAGCGGCTACATCGCCTGGATCGTCGTCATGATCACCTACATTCGCTTCCGCAAGGCCATGGACTTCCGCGGCCTCCTCCACACCCTCCCCTACCGCACGCGATTCCAGCCCTACGCGACCTACGTCGTCCTTGGCCTCCTCACCATCTTGACGCTCACAAACGGCTTCCAGCTCTTCTTCCCCGGCCAGTGGGACGTCCAGGACTTCCTGGCCGCGTACATCACCATCCCCATCTTCTTCGTGCTCTACCTCGGGCACAAGATCTGGTTCCGGACGCCGCTCGCCCGCAAGATCGAGGACGTGGATGTCACCACCGGTGTCAAGGAGATGGAGGAGCTGGCAGCAATGGACCAGCCACCCGTCGCGAAGAACTGGGTGCAGAAGGTTTGGTTCTGGATTGCATAGAGTGCGGACAGAGAAACCGAAGAGCAGGGTCCAGACATTAATGAAGTGTGTTTGAGCTACTTTACCATTATCAAGATGATTCATTCAAATAATCCGACCCCTTTTGTGATGATGTGAATCTAGGAAAGAACATCAAGCGTGCTTCACCTCCATCAGCGGGATATATTCAACGCTTCAGCCCATGTGCCTTGCCATTTCGCTCATACAAATTCTGGATTCTATATTCTTACTCGAAGGCTAAAAGCCAGGCTTGGGAGTGTGTGGCATGGGTATTCAGTCAAAACCGACGAGTTCGCGACATGGAGGCGGCATCTTCAGCACCTCTCCCTCATCACAGATGCCGTCAAGCCACCTTGCCTCCGGCGCCGTGTCATCCTTGACGCGCACGCTGACGGTGTCTTCGGCAATAGTATCCCGCGGCACCCCATCGGAGACAGCCTTTCGTACAAGCTCCAAGTCCGCCCGGACCTGCCCGGCCGACGAGTAGAGCTGTCTCCAGCAATTCCGGGTGATAGCTGCGCACACATGCTCGTCGGCGGGAAGTTCCCCATCCCGAAATCGTCGGGTGATCTCTTCTTCCCAGGAAAGTTCCTCGTCATCTTCGGAGTCCGAGCAATCCCCGCATCTGCAGTCTCCGTGGCCTTGCGCCGCACGGAGATCTGGGAAGACCTCCCCGCCGGCGATGATAAAATGGATGAGGCTTCCGAGAGCGAAGAGATCAGTCCGTAAAGAGGCGTGGTCAACAGGGTCGCGGGGGAGGTAAGCCCTCGTCGACTCAACGGAGAGGCCATCCAGGAGGATCTCGCCACGAGCAGAGAAATGCTGGCCTTGAAAATTGGCGAGCTTGATGCTGAGGTCCGCATCAAGGAGGCAGTTGCCATGCCGCATATCGCAGTGAAGCACTCGCTTTGAATGGGCATGGGCCAGGGCATCCGTGGCCTGGATGCACCAGGCAAGTCGTTGCTCGAGGGAAGATTCTGGATGGTCTGCTAGGTATGTGCGCAGGCTGCCGTTAGGAGCGAGCTGCAGGAGTAGTCCGTCTGGGGTGAGTCCCTTTGCCTGGATGATGTGCGGATGGCAGCCGAGGATGGCGAGCATCTTCGCTTCAACCTCGGGCCACCCTGAGATCTTCGGGCTCGTGGGGATATTTCAGGACCGTGGTGTCATCAACCTGGCCGATCCATGATTCACCACCCCAGGCGATAACCCGCGTGACGGCTGAAGGGTGATGTCCACGAACCGCAGTTGATTCTAGGTACGACTCGAACGAGATGTGGCCCGGGGTGCCGCAGTCCTCGGGGTCTTCTTGGTTGCTTGCCATGTCGTCAGAAGAGCAATGATTATGCTGGAGGTCTCCTGCATGGTTCAGGCATGGGTGATGATATTCTAAGTTGTCCCAAAGAAGTAGGACTATGCGCGGTGTTATAAGTATGGTGGTGGTGTTGCTCTGCGCCACACTGATCACGGCCCATTTGCTTAGCCACCACCCCCTGATCGACTCCGTCAGACGACAGAAGAAGGTTGGACGAGGGATCAACACGTGTGAGGGCAAAAGACAGATGACTGATTGTCCAGACCCGAAGCCAGCAGGTCATATGATCCTCACCGTCTCTTTCCGCATGTCTCCCTTGATTTCTCTGAGAATCGCCAGGCTCTCCTCTGTCTCCGGCTTGCCTGCACCCCCGATATCCGAGGTCCTGAGCACTATGAGATTGATCCTTCTCCAGCTGTCGTCGCCCTCAACTCCCAACAGCAGCAAGAGGAACACTCGGTCTCTCCCTTTTTCGCCCTTGCGCAACTTGAGAAGCATCAACACGCCGACCTCCTGTGCGCGTGCATTCTCGCCATAGCCGTCGGCGACAAGGTCCTTGAGCAACCGTTGCACCTTCGTCATCAGCATCGGATAAGCAGGCGTGGCTTGCGTCGCGTCGAAAGACTCGACGGTCCCGAGCCGGAGGAGGGGCCCGCCGAGGGTGATGCTCCCCGCACGCACGGCACCGAAGGGATCTTCATGGGCGAGCTGGATGTCGATGTCGAGGACCTTGACGAAGGGCGTGATGCTGTCAAACTGGGACTGGCGGCCGAACAAGACGATACGACCGTGATGGCCCGCCCAGCTCCAGGACGGTCCAAGATACTTGTCGGGTAAACGGGGCTGGTATTCTATCCAGCCGCTCGGGAGCCTCTTGTATTGGCGGTCTCGGGTCTATATTCGTGACGTTCTCAGCTACGCAGTTGCTCGAGGAGACTGGATTCATGGTGAAAACTTACCCAACAGAGACCGCGGAGTATGTCCCCCTTCCAAAGGCCGGCCACGTAGGTATCGCCCGTCGCACGATGAAACTCGTTGGCCAGCCCCGACAGCGCAGGAAGCGTGTCGGAGGCATTCGTCAACGCGCGGCCAGAGTAATTCTCAATGATCTCAATCCACAGATCAAAGTGTGACATCCCTGCCGGCGTCCCGGGCGGGATGAAGTTGCCCTGGATCGTCAAGGGCCGCACTGGCACCGCCCTGTGGCGGAGGGTCTCGAAGTCACGAGCGCCGAGAATGTCCGTCAACGACGGGAACGGGATGTTCACGGCGACGGGAAGGTTGCGGGCTTTGAGGAGTGAGATTAACCTGCGCCGCCATGTCGGGAGCGTATCCCTGCGAAGAATGTGCATGTACTCTTTGCTGCGGTACATCTCCATGATGCGAATGAACCGCCCGGACTCCTCGACGCTGCCCCGAGGACACTCGAAGCACATCTGCTCAGCACCGAACCACATGGTCCGCGGTGCCAGGAGTGTCTCCTGAAGAATCCACCCCCTGGAGTTCAGGACGCTCTGGCTCATCTTGGAATCGGAGATCTCGGTCCCGGGGCGCAGGAACACCTTTGGCAGGGGCTCATCGCCGTTCTTCCAGTCCAGCCAGCAGCGTGGCTCGCCCGGGACCTTGCGGTTGCGAAAGATGCCTTCGGCGGTCTTGGAGGCGCAGGCTGCTGCTATCGTGACCACAGCGCCTCGGTAGACATCGCGCATGCGGGCGGCCTCGCGGAGCCAGTCTTCGGCGGAGTCTTGGATGATACAGAGGGCGTCAATCCAAAGATAGCGGATGCCCAAGCTTCTCGTGATTGTGATGGCATCACGGAGTGTGGCTGGGAAGTCGGCCATGGGGCGGCCGGCACGGAACTGTGTTTCTGTTGATCCGGTGAGCTTGAAGGTCGTGTCGCCTCCCCAGCAGTATGAAAGGGCCGCGAAGGTATCGCTTTGGCCAGCGCCATCGATGAGCTTTGGGTTGGGGGCTTCCGTATCAATAATTCTTGTTGGCAGTTCTGACGATGCAGCGTATTGGGAGGAACACGAGGCATGGCCATTGATACAGCCGGACAGTAGACTAGCTGCCAACTTCAGGCACTCTGCCGAGCCTGAGTTTGCGTAGATGCTCCGAGCGAGGATGTTCTGGCCATCTCGAGGTTCGTGCCCTCTCACTGCACACACCTCGAAATATGTCAACGTGCGCATAGTCCCCCTTTCCCCATGTTGTGTAACAGCAATACGAGGCAGCCCGTCAAGCGTAGCATCCCAGTTTGCCGTCCCGATCCAGATCTGCCGCGCGTTCATGCCCTGGCTCATGAGCAGCTCATCGTCCAGCTCTGCGGGCTGGAGGGTGCTGGCAAACCCATGCCATATGGATCGGCATAGATCACACTCAGATGCCGAGGATCGAAGCGAGGAGAGGTTAGGCTGCTGCTTGAAGAACTGAAAAAGTGCCGGCCGGAGGCTTTCATACGTAGCCGGCGCGGAAGGGCTGTTGAATGTTCCCGGAGGCTGAGCTTTGGTTGTTAGGAGCAGTTTTCGAACGTCGAAGCCAAGGCATATTGAGCATAGATTGCTCGAGCCGACAGACATGCCTTACACTATTTGGGTTAGTGATAGGAGACAGGGATGTCTGTCTCAGAGCTGTCGTGAGCTGGTGTTGGAGTTAAGAGATCAAAGTGTATGGAGGAACTGGCTCTATCCTCGTCTCCCAAGGTTGGTGAGAGCATGCGATTTCATTATCTTCGACGTAATTTGAGACGAGCCGCTGCGCAAACCGAATACGAGAGCCATAGGACGTGCCTACAGCCTGATAATGCCTTGGACCCGGGATATTTGGCGAGGTGAGATGAGGTGGTTGGCAACTGAAGTGACAATCAGCTTAGTCATCACTTTTTGGTGGTGATACTGAGAGAGAGGGGAGGCCAAGCCTGTCATCTCCAACGGTCCCATCTTCAACACTGCAAACCCACGACCTCACCACCGCTGATTCCTGTCCCTATCACCAGCAGCCGCCCGGTATGGTCTGCACAAAGTGCCAAAAGCTCGGCAAGGGCAACACGAGTTTAGCCACTCCTTCCGTCAAGAAGAAGTCCGAGATCTACCACGGCTCCTCCGCCTCTGCCTCGTCCTCCTCCGCCGGCGGCACAAGCGGCACAAAGTCCGCGACGCTCGGCCAGACCGGCGTCGGCAAGAGCAAGCTGCTGTCCAAGGCGGCCAAGAACCCGTACGCGCAGTACGCGAGCGCCTGCGGCAAGTGCAAGAAGCGCGTCGCACAGGGACACACCTTCTGCCAGGCCTGCGCGTACAAGGACCACGTGTGCGCCGGGTGCGGGAAGAAGGACAAGAAGGCCAAGGGCGCGGGCGTCGTCGAGGGCGCGAAGTATACGATGAAGTGAGGCCGCGGGAGATGGAGGGAGATGCAACACGCAACACACAACACGGGCTGGCCGGGCAGCAGTGAATGGTCGCCCGGACGAAGACTCTACACGAGCATCCAACTCGAGGAAGACTGCGGATCGTCGTGCAAAGGAGATGCACTACACGACCACGAACTCGTCACGAGAAGGTCGGCGCAACAGGCAGGCAAACCGGAATACCAGGAACATGAGGACAGGATGCATCAGTAACACCTGTACACGTCGGCAGGCCATCATGAATCTCTGTCGTTCAACGGCCCTGGGCCGAGAGAAATGCGATAAAGGTCAACATCGGACCAGCCCATCAGGAGACAGCCATTCGGCATAAGTCCTCGATGTGCGCTTTCTCGCATTTCTCTCGGCCCAGGGCCGTTTTCCATGTTCATATATCATAATACCCATCCCGTTGAACTCAGCCCACGCTCATCGCTCACGCCCCGTGTCTTGATGCCAGCCTCGCTCACAGCGATGACTTTCCAGCCCCCTCGAACTTCTCTGCGATCCAGTCCCTCACTGCGGCGTTCACCTTGTCCGGCGCGTGCCACAGCGCCCAGTGCGAGGCCTCGACGGTCTTTGTGTCCAGGTCCTCAAAGTTCTCCGCCATCCTCTTCGCCATGCTCGGTGGCAGCGCGATGTCCTTGGTCGCCTGCACGAACAGACTCGGCATCGCCAGCTTGAACGGCCCCTTGTCCGCCAGCGGCTTCTCCTCGTCGAACACGGCCTTGCGCATGCGGTACCACTGCAGCGGGCCCGCGATGCCGCTGCCCTCCGAGTACAGCCGCACGTACTCGTCCATCTCCTCGGGGGACACGAGGGGCGTCGACGGCGCCAGCCGCGGCAGGCGGTCGAAGATGATGCCATTCTCGACGGTGAAGGCGACCTCGCGCGTGTCCTCGGTGCGGGCGCCGAAGAGGGCGAGCATGAAGCGGCGGATGTCCTCGGGGGTCTTGATGTGCTCCTCGACCTCGCCGGAGATGAACTGCAGCTGGTACTTGAAGGAGGCGAGCTTGCCGGAGCTGACGAGGGTTTCGAGGTCGACGTAGACGGGCATGGGGGCGTTGTAGGGCGTGCACACGCTGAAGACGCCGAGGAGGATCTCGGGGTGCCAGATGGCGACGCGCCAGATGAGGGCGCCGCCCCAGTCGTGGCCGCCCAGGATGATCTTGACGTCCTCGCCGAAGACGGCGGCGGAGAGGGCGGCGATGTCGTCGGCCATGGGCTTGAGGCTCCACGCGGGGTCGTCGGCGGCGGGACTGACGGTGCGGCCGTAGCCAAGCAGGTCGGGGGCGACGACGACGTAGCCAAGGGACTGGAAGAAGGGGATCTGGTAGCGCCAACCGAAGGCCATGTCGGGGAAGCCGTGGATGAGCAGGATGTGGCCCTTGGGCGTGCCCTCGGGCTGGGCGATCAGGTACGAGTACTTGCGGCCATTGACCTCGACCTCCTTGCGCTCGACCCGGGGGTCGTCGGGGGTGAGTTTGTCGAGGGGCATGATGACGGTTGTGTGATTTCTCCGTCAAGGTGTATAGGAGGACTGAAGTGAAGCTCTCGGGAAGCTCTCAAGAAGCATCTCCGGGTACTAGGTACTTATAAGTGGCTACTACTTATGGATGCATATGGATGCATGTGAGTGAGTGGGTGAGGGTGGGGTTGAGCCTGAGGCGAGGTGTAAGTGAAACTGAGCCTGTGCAGCCGGGTAACGAACGCTCCAGGCTGGACCCCTGACTGACATCAGCCTATTAACTGCGTACGAGTCGGGTCTCTTCTCAACCATCAATTTCTCCAGCATGGCGACTCAGCCTCTGAGGTGCAGCAGACAGAATGCTTGGGGCGTCCAGCAGAGGTGCGGGGTTGTTCTGGTCCCCATCGCCCAGCGATCCTCAGCGGGGGATGCAACCGGATAGAGCAGATGTCCGCCGAGGGCACAGTCCGTAGATGGATACCCTTTCGGGATCGTCTGCCGTCTGTTGACCCGGGCACCAAGTCACTGTGGGGAAATGCCAATGGGACTTGGGCATCTTCATGGTACGCGGCTGGAAGCCGAGGCCCGGTCTTCCGAGCGTTAACTCGTTCCCATATGATTAAACGGCTTGGTATTGTAGACCAACCCCAAGGGTCAAGAGAAGGTAAAGAAAATCGTCTGGAGTCTCATTCCGCGTGACCCGTAATAAGACACTGCCGAGAAGACGGCTTCAAGCAGAACCCCCCGGATGCGTGTGCTCCAGACACCAAACACCAGCCTTTGAAACCGAGCGCGCTCATGACTGACCTCCAAGGGCCGAGATAGATGGAAATATGAATCAGAGAAAGATGGGAGGACGGGGCTGCCATATCAGTACATCACCATGTCCTCTTCGTTGTCGACTACCACGTCTCCCGCCTCCTCGTGCTCCTTGTCGAGTGCATGCTTGCTGCTGTGCTTCGGAGACTTGGGAGACTCGGGAGCAGCATCGGGCATCTCAGCAGACGGTGCCCGTGCAGGTTCCGGCGCCGGCGCCTCCGGTGACGGGGATCTCTCAGCAGCTGGCTCGGGGGCTCGTTCTGATTCACGCCGTCCAGCTGCTGGCGAGCTGCGCCGCCTCCTGCCGAATCGCCTCTCGTGATCTCGCCTGCGACGTGAGAAATCGTCGGCCTCCCTCGCCACGATGTCCTTAGCATCCGAGATCTGATCGTCGATGATGTCTCTCTGCTCGGCAGTAAGCTTCCACGGTCGGTAGAACTAAGCGCAATGTTAGCAATGGCCCCAACCCGCGCGCTTCAGGGAATGCGACGCACTATTCGCGGCTCAGCTTTGGTCTGAAGGGAGTGCGCCCTGGCCAAGAGATTCGAGTGCCGTGTCTTCATCTGTCCGCCCATCAGTATCCAATTCTCCCAAGAGCAGGGCTGCGGCAAGTAAATAAACGCACCACTTTCTCGTCAAAGCCGATCTGCTCCGCCCGCCGCGCCGAGTTGATCTTCTCAAGCCTCTCGGCAAGTCGCTTGTGGTCCTCAGCTTTCTGCCTCTGCACCTTCTCCTGCTGCCGCTGCTCGATCTCGCGGCGCTTTTTCAACTGCTGCGTGCCCGACTTGGATTGGCTGAGCGTGTTCAGCAGCCCGCCAAACAGGCGCTTGCTGCGCTTCTTCTCCTCTTCTCTGGAAACGGGTGGGCGCTGGCGGTCGGAATCGTGGTGGGAGTCGCGGCGGTCGCGCGCCGAGGGACCCGGGGGACCGTCGTCGTCGGAGTGATGCGCATCGTCGTGCTGGGCGCTGATTCTCCTCGCCCGCTTGGACGCATCTCTGTCTGGACTGGGTGAAGGCGACGCTTTGCGCTTGATAGCGACATTCGACGGACTCGAGTACTCGGCCTTGATGGGCGGTATTCTGGACGGGGGGTCAGCTGTCGGAATGTAGAAATTGCCATGTGAAGCGACTTACTCTTCTGTCTCCGCCATAGTTCCTGCAGGTCTGAAATCAATTAATGACAAGGCTCGGGGACTAAAGAATACCGGCAGCTGTCGATTTGAGCTCGGAGGATGTAAGGCTGAGGTTCGAAGGCTCGACTTTGGGCTGCGACCACTGATGTGCGACGTCGAGCTTGCGCCCCGTAATTATGCGGGGTGCTATAGCTTACCAACCAATGACGTCGATCAGAACCGTCCCGAAGAAAGTGGCAAGGCTGAGAAATCGGGGTCGCATCGCATTCTTCACCCTTCAACACCACCACCACGAGCGGCTATATATCTGTCGACGCGCTCTCGGGACGACTCTTGGCGAATCCATCACCCAACTCTCCCTCGATACTATCTTCCAAACCCAGTCTCTCGTTCATATCCACCCCCGACCGCCATCATGTCCCGTCATCATCCGTACGTTCCCTCGTCCCCTTCTCTCTCCAACTCCTGCTAACACTTCCCAGCGATCTGGTCATGTGCCGCAAACAGTCCGGCATCTCCATCGGCCGCCTCTGCGACAAGTGCGACGGCAAGTGCCCCGTCTGCGACTCCTACGTCCGCCCCACGACCCTCGTCCGCATCTGCGACGAGTGCTCCTTCGGCAACTACCAGAACAAGTGCGTCGTCTGTGGCGGCGAGGGCATCTCCGACGCCTTCTACTGCTTCGAGTGCACCCGCCTCGAAAAGGACCGCGACGGCTGCCCCAAGATCATCAATCTCGGCTCGTCGCGGACGGACCTGTTCTACCAGAAGAAAACAAATCGGACGGCGAATTACTAGCGAGGGCCGGCCCAGGGCTGGGCAGGCAGGCGGGCATGCTGCTGTGTCTGAAGGTGCGCGGCTGGCAGGCCGGACGAAGAGGCAGCGAGGATACGGGTCGATGCTGTGAAAAGGGCGAATACCACCTGGAGGCGCACTGGCGCTGGACAAGCTTAAGGGCTGCATAGAAGGAGTTTTGGCGTTCTGACGCTTTTCGGCCTGGATATCTGGCATATTTTGAAATTTCAAAGCCAAAAATGAGACAGACATGGCGTTCGTCTGGAAGCTTTCACGTGTTGCAGGAGATGAGGCACATGGCTGTCGTTTCTCACGAGGGACCCGATCTGTAACGAGTGACTTTGACACCTCTCACCTCTGGTGAGTGACTGACTCTCTGATGGCCGCGTAACGGCGCGTAATAGCGCAGTCGGCAACTGCCTCTGTTCGTAGGCCGCGGATTCGGTGTACGTATAATACAGAAGTGAGGCACATAGGCTCGGAAGATGAGTAAGACGACGTGATCCCAACCAAATGTTCATTAATCATGCATACCAAGGACGCCCTGCCCCTAATAAGTGGTATAGTACAAGATGTAGGCCGCATCAGATATAGCTGACCTTCGTCGCCATCCCCGCCGTCGCCATGACTTTCGCGTAGCCGTTCCCAAGTAACCGCTGCAGCCTCTCCCGAATGCTCCGCCTCCCCAGCGTCAACACGAACCCGACAAGGAAAGCAATCAGCCGCATCAGCAACATCGGGTTATTCCGCATCGACTGCCCCAGCTGCTCGACCAGCTTCCCGAGATTGCTCACCATCATGGTCGCGCGCTGTCCCAGCGTCAAGGCCACAGGGCCAGCCTTCCCCTTCGGTCTCGCCCTTGCAGCCTTCGGGCTCGACGGCCCGGAAGCGCTTGATCCCCCTCTCCTCCGGCTGGACGTCGATTTACTCGACCCCGCAACGCTCGCGGCGTTCTCGATCCCGTAATCCACCTCGCTCCCCTCCCGCCGCGCCCTCTCCTCCTCGACCCGTTTCCGCTCCCGCTCCTCGTTCTCCGCGCGCAGGCGCCGCGCCTCCTCGAGCTCCCGTTTCAGCCGGTCCTCCTCCTGCTGCCTCGCCTCCTTCTCCAGGCGCTCCGCCTCCTGCTGCTCCTCCTGGAGGCTCTCGAGGGCCTGGAGGAACGCCTCGCGCCGCTCGTCGTCGAGCACGGAGCTGACGCTGATGAACTCCCGTGCGTAGTCCCACTCGTTGTTCCGCAGCAGGACATGGAGGGTGTACAGCTCGAGGATCTTGACGCGGGAGTTCAGGTCCCGCGGGGTGTCCGTCCCGCCGGTCCTCTTCGCGGGCGATCGGTGCCGGGAGCTGAACCGCGATGAGGGGTTTGGCGAGTCCGAGAAGCGATTTGTGAGGTCGAAATTTGGTGAGTTCGAGGAGGCGAGGTACGTCTCGAGTCGTTTCTGGTTGAGAGTTTGCGTCCTTGCGTGGGCGAGGAGGAGGGTTGCGCTGGGGTGCATCAGTTAGTTTCTTTGTCTTCTGTCTTAGGGCATCGGACGAAGCTTACAGGTTGATCACGACATCAGAGTCGACGTCGCCCTCGAGGCCGTGGTAGCCGTCACGGACCACTTCCTCCCAGACCTCGCCGTCGCGGACTTTGTTGCAGAGGGCTCTCCATTCCTGGCCCCCGAAGGCATCCTTGCCCTCGTCTGGATCCAGCTCGAGGACGGCGTTCAGGATGGTGAGGTAGAGGGTCCAGACTTTGATCCTCGTTGAGCGCGACGCTCGTGCGACTGGCGACGGTTCTGCGGCATCACCCGGCGGGGGCTGGATGACGGGGAGGATCGTCGAGAGGGCCTCGGGCAGTCGTCGGGTCAGGAACAAGGTCGAGGCCTGCTTGTAGGTCTTTGAGATCTGCGACGACTGCCGCGATGAGGGCAGTGAGGAGATGGAGCTGGACAGCATGTGGGACGGGAAGCCTTCAGTGCCGGTGGTTGTCGGGCTCAGAGTCGCGGTGTAAGAGCTGTTTGGCGCCATGGTGGACGACGGGAGGGCATTTAAGACGGGCAGGAGGAGAGGAATGGTAATGCCGACAGAGAATTGATTATGAGTGGTGGTTATGTGTCTTGCGGGGCGGCCATTGTCGAGGCACGCGTTGTGGTCACGGAGGGAGGAGGGTGTTCGGGTCGAGACCAAGGGCCCGGTCCGGCATGTGAGGTTGGGTAAGACGGCGGGCTGGAGCTGGGAAACATTCCACAGGCTCGTTTCTCGGCCTTCTTCAGTTGCCAGTATTTAGCCTCGGCTCCGCGGCGAGTCGACCACCGACGGGCTGCAGGGGTGGGCAGAGGATAGGGTGTACTTGACTAGCCACCGCAGAAGCGTGCGAGTCCAGGTACCACCGTATCCTCCACACCTCTTGGCTAGTGCCGGTGCTGTGAAATTAGGTGGGGTCGAACACCGGGTGCATGTTCGGTTCGTCGTCGACACGACCCAAACCACACGATGATCAGCTGCCACCTCCTATGCAGGTCTATTCATGCGGCCTGCGTTCTGAAGGACTGATAATTTCCTTAGACCCGGGAATCTCAGCTGCTTTTGGATGCCGCCAATAAAGTCTACATGTGATCTCTTGATATCTTGTGACAGATGGTAAGACAGGTCGAGGTTTACTTCCATGATTCCATAGTCCCAAGGCATGATGGCTACTGTGATTGAAGTTGGGCTGTTGGTTGTGTGATTTCATAAGGTTCTATTTTCAGAGTCATCGCGGGGCATGTCGTGTGATTGAACATGCTCTAAGCCGACTATTGATCACTGAGGCTCTGTCTTACGCCTTACACACCAGTGTGAAAGAAGCCAGACACAAGCATCTACCGCCCACGACCAAACTTACATCACACGCACTTCTAGGGGGTATCTAGCCAATCCGGGAACCTTTAGCAACTTGAAATGCCCAAGGCGGGTCCATACATGTTATACATTGTATATGATACATCTCACACACAGAGCTTACATCTCCCACCGCCCCAACGCTGACCCCTCTCACCGGTCAACCATCATGTTCCTCATGGAGTGGAAGTATTCAGGCTCCAGCACCTCCTTGAGCTCCTCCCGCGTCAGCCACTTGAAATCCGTGTATCCATAGGGGTTGCCCTCGAGGTCCGCCTGGCCCGCCATGATGCGCCCCTTCACGAAGAAGGTCTTCTCGCCGCGCTGCTCCAGCGAGCCGTCCGCAGCAAACGTCGGCTTGGTCACCAGGTGCGCAATCGGCACTCGCCCCACGATCCACGTGTTCATGTTGATACCGGCCGTGCGGTCCATGACGTCTCGGGCGGTCTGTGAAATCTTGTCAGCCACATCGTCTCTCCCACGAACTCCCGTCCGGACAAGAAGCCCGGGCGGTACGGGGACGGACTCACCTCATGCACGTTCTTCTCCGTGCCCATCGGCGCACTCGGGAAAACCCACTTGCCCCCCGTGCCCTGAACCACGAGGTACAGCGTCCTCTCCAGCTTGCGATCCAGCCTCTTCACATCGCCCTTCCGGTCCGCCTCCGTCTCCCTCGACATCGGCTGCTCGATCGGCACCCGGTCCTCCTCCGTGATGAGCTCGGCGTCGTCGCTGACCCTCGCCTCGGCATCCTTCAGCAGGCTCTTGTACATGTGCTCGTGCGAGCTCGTCTCGTCCCCGACCATGAGCTCGTCCTCCCACGCCCGCGACGACTTGCCCTGGTAAATGCCGATCTCCTTGCCGACGGTGCCCTTGCGCTCGCCGACCTTGATGTTCCAGTCCATCATGGCCGGGGTGTCGGGCTTGAAGTACACCTTGGTGACGAAGGGCATGCACAGACGCTCATTGAGGCGTTTCTGGTAGAAGTAGAAGGACTCCTCGAACGGCGTCGGCTGCGCCGTCAGCAGCGGCGCCCGCGTCAGGATGATGCCCGACTTGAGGGTGTAGTGTGCCTTGAGGGACTGCGCGGCCGGGTCGGCGGGGATCGTAGCATCGACGGGCGTGCCAGCCGCGGTTGTCGTGGCGGCGGCGGCGGCAGAATAGGTTCGTAGGATTGGTGACACGGCGAACGTGGGAGCTCGGAGTGGTGCTCCTGTCCTGGCGCATTGCCTGCAGAGTCTGGATGCTGATGCTGAGAGCTGCCGTCAGACGCCTTTCGAGAATCAATTGACCAGATGAAAACTTACATTGCAACAAGCCGCGGACGGCAATGGCCCCCCTACTTGACGCTGCCATTGTGTATGTTGGTAGACTGCGAGATCCTGCTGTTCTCCCAGAGTACCATGCAACGAGCCTCCTTGAAGATCGATATGGTGGACGAACTTTTTTGGCGTCGCGTGGTGTCGATGCGTACCGCCGACCCCTGTCACACTTGAATTATGTAATCCGGTAAATCCACGGGTGCCATCCAGCTCACGGTCGACGCCTGGGAGCTGAGGCACCGAAGAAGGACCCACCGCAGCGACTGGGCCATTTCTCTGATTTTCGTCCGTCCCTCCTCTCTCTTCTTCTCTTCTTCTTCTTCACATGGCACCAATACCTTATCGTCAAGACCCGTTTCACCTCCAAAACGTCCTGATCATTTATCGAGTGCCCAGAGCGAGCTGCAGTCTTTTTCGCTAGCGGTACCTGCCGATATACTCGATACCGGGTTCTGTTAGATAGATACTGCTGACATTCTTCCGCCCTTCGTCGAGCTTTCCTCCTGTGCGTTCGGTCGGGCGCTGTAGGCGACGATAATCCCTCCATTCGAGGCTATCTGCGAACAAGCACTCCGCCGCGTCGTACGACCGATATTCGCTCTCTATGCTACACTTTATACCACATTGATGCTCATTCCACACTGCACACACCTTATTTGCTTCCTCACTCTACATCAGTTGCTAAAGATGCTCGTCACCCGCAGGCCGGCGAAGAGCGACCCAGAGGCTACGCCGGAGTAAAATACGATATCGTTATATTCGTCTCGGCAATTTCTCCTACTACCGAGTATCGATCCTCGAATCGTCCTCAATCAAAAGTCGAGAGACCCTCGCTGGCCGAAAATCAAGAGCAAAATGACTTCGCCTGCGCCTAGCTACATGCTTGCCGTCTTCGCCGTCGCCAATAACACTCATGATGTCGTTCGGGGTATCTATCCAGTCCCGCCCAATGCCCGCATATCCTCGAACGCCAGAAGTCCCTGTTCGCCAAACCCATATCGTCGTGATCGTATCAGCCCTTGAGCTCTGCAACAGCACGAGCCACCTCCTGGGAGGCAATTCTTTCGCACGCCTTTTTGGCGGTGTCATCCAGCGACGACGGTTTTCGGAGGCCCTCATAGAGCTTCCGCGACACGTCGCGGTTGATCATCTCGTACTGCTCCTTCGTCAACTCCCGTGCCCGCCAGTGCGGCTTCAGCGCGGCCCGGACGATCCCACTGATCCTTTCCTTTTCTTCCAGGGAAATCTCGGGTTTTGCCGGCGATTCCTGTCTGACCTCCGGCCTTGTCGGCGAGGCATTTTGGGATCGACTCTGTGTGGGGGATCGGTGCGCAAGACCGGGACGCCTAGGGCGCGGCTGGCGGATCTCTGATGCACCACCGCGAGACCGACTTTCCGAATCGCTCGTCTCTCCCGAATTTCGAGTCGGTGAGTAATTCGCCTTGGGGAACACGGGCTCCACATAAGAGCTGAGTGTTGATGGTGACGAAGGACGAGGAAATGGCGGTGGCGTCAGCGATAGCGCGCGAGGCGTGGTGTGCGAGGACGGCGATGGTGATGTTGCAGGCGACGAAGGATCGACTCCGTTTCGGGGGTTGAAGAAATTCCGGACGTTCTCATCGTCCGATGGCGTGCTCATTTCGACCTCTTTCAGCAATGTCGAAAGGAACGATGGAACTTGCGTGCTGCCAACAGCCTGCTGAGCTGTCGCCGATGGCGAAGAAGCTCCGTTCACAGCGCCATTCGTCTGTGCCGGTCGAGGCGTATCATCCCCGGCCGTCGGCGACGCCACCGATGAAGCAGCAGCCGCAACCCCATTTGTTCCCGAGGGGCCGGCAACAGAGGCTGCTGGAGCTGGACCTGATGGCTCACCCTGCACTGGAAGTCGTCGGGTGCGTGGCCGCTTCAGCTTCCTTTCGGGCTCCTCGACGACAGGTTCGCGCGGGGATGCAGTGGTGGAGCGAGATTTTCGTTTCCGCCTGGTGCTGGGGGTGCCGGGGTTCTCGGCTTCGCGAGCCCTGTCCAGGGCACCCCAAGCCCTGCGTTCCTCGGGCGTTTCTTGGATGGGCACAATATCGAGTCGCTCGCCAATTTCGCGGGGAATGTTCCGAGCAAAGGCATCGCGAGCACCCTGGCGACTGGCTATCTGGAGACGCTGCTCCCACTCCCGGTACTCTCGCGCCTCCCGCTCCCTCGCTTGCTGCGATCTCCTGAACGTCTCGAGCGCATCATCATCCTCGTGATTATCGAGGTCGATGTCCGTGGCGTCGAAGATCCGGCCAGCGATCTGACCCCAAGCCCCTTGCCACTCGAGAGAGCGAGCCTGTCGCCTGGCTCGTCGCTGCCTTGCGCGGGTGCGGGGGAAGGGAGGTCGTATCTGGATGGGCTGCGGGCGGATCTCTTGCACATCGGAATCAGACGCGCTCGTGGAGGCAGGCTGGAAGAAGTCGGCACACTCCATGCAATACCAGGAGCCCGCGGGGACATGATCCAAGCCAACGCAGTCGGTGTGGTATGCGGCGTCGCATGCATCGCAGAGCAGCAAGACCTCTGGTCGGTCGGCGCTGTTGCAGATAGGACATGGAGTTTCTTGTTCTTCGGCCTCGTCTTCGGGGTTCTCTTCGAGCCACTGCCGCAGGTCGAATTCCTGGGTCTGTTTCTTGTCTTGGACGCCGTATGAATCAATATGCGGTCCTGCGAAGAAATGGTTAGACGAGAATTAACTTGACTCAGGGTATGAAGACGAAGACTTGCCATTTACTTCTGTTGATACACTGACTTGGTTGAAGGGCGTGCGGCAGATGGGGCAAGTGTTGGAGTTCTTGGCCCACGCCCGGATGCACCTATCATGCACGACATGATTACACCCGACGAGAGTGGCGATGTAGTTGTTGTCGTCTGGATCGGGTTTGATGCGGGCGCTGAGGTCAACGACGGGGGGTGAGATGGAAGAAGAGGATGTTTCTGATGATGTTGCCAGGGCCTCGATGTTCGGCGGCGGTTGTAGCGACTCCAGGCATATGATGCACTGGTCCGGATCAGTCATTGTGGCAGATGTGAAAGTCTCGCTGCGACCCTTGGTGATTCATAAAAATTATCGAGAAAAGGTAGGCCTGTAAGCGGCTGTTTCTGCAGGTACTCGGGCAGAGCTGAGGGCCGTTGCAGCCGAGCTTTGTTGCTTTGAAGTGCAGCGATGATGGCTTTGAGAAGTGGTGTTGAGTTGAAGGCGTTTCTGGGTCGTCAAGGTTGCGGTGCAGCCAGGCGCTGGAGGCTGGCCGAGGGTCCAAATTCCAGGTTGAATGCAAGGACAAGTTTAGGAGCTTGTAGGCGCTGGCTGCTGCTGAGTGGAAACCGAGCACCAGTACCTTACTACTCCACTAGCAGGCAGATAGCGGGAAGCCAGGCTTGTAAGGGACCCAGTGCCAGGAAAAGGTGGAGGATTGGATCCAGTCCAACGATGAGGTGAGTCGGGTGGGGTGGGGATTGGATGGTTGGAAAAGCCAGGACGACAAAGGCTGGAATGGTGAAAGGAACAAGAGGCAACGACTCGAGCTCGCCCTGTCTGGTCCGGGCGGCAGGCAGTGCTGCTGGGCTGGTCGGGGCTGACTGACAGCGGGTGACTGCTGGGGGCAGGCGGATGAGACGGGCAGACCCCGTGCGTCTTCATGTGCTGCCCAGCAGGCGACTTGGTTGGTTCAGAGCCGTGGGACAGCAGCGTCGCAGGATGTGGACGGCGAGCGCTAGGCGCGGGAAGAGGGACTGCAAGAGACCCGAGGGTTGAAGTGTCAGGTACGGTGGTAGCTGAGGTAGGTAGGGAGGTAGCGTGAGTAAGATGGCCTGGAAGATCAGGAAAAGTGATGACGAAAGACTGGGCCAGGTGTGGCAGAGACAACGTCAAGTAAGAGGTGATGCAGGTTGCTGCTGGGTGAAGAAGTGATGTGGTGTTGGGGGGAAAGGTTAAGAAAGGACTCGGAGTCGAGGTAAATGTGAGATGCAAGGGCGGCGGGCGGAGAGATTCAGCGGCGTGACACTGAGAGAGACGGGATGGGGCCCAGAAAAAGAGACGGGCGAACAGGAAGCGGGTGCTCGTGCAAGTGACGGGAGGGTGAACCTGGAAGTGACGGAACACAGGCAGCTGGAGGAGGGAAGGAGCATCCAAGTCAGGAGGCGCCGCTGCAGATAGCACACACCTCACTCAGCAGCGCTATCGACTTAGGCCGGGCTTCTTCTGGGGTGTGGGTCACGAGCCCAAGCTGCCCGGAGCTGTTGGTGGAAGCGCTTCTGCTGGTGCTCGACTCCAACACCCCAAGACGATGACGATGTGTGCGGCTTTCTGGCCCGAGGGGTGCTCACTCTGCTCACTCTTCTGTCCGACAGCTGCCTAAGCATCAGATTCCTCTCGAAGATGAGCAGGAATCCTCCGGCACCCGGCTTCTCCTGGTGTCCAAACACGCGCACACCACCAAAGTAGACCCTTGGCTACCTGGGTCCCTCCGATAACTCTACAGGAAGAGAGGGTCGACTTGGGGGTCACCTGCGGCCAAGCACGTCCAGGGTATGCAGCAGTCCCCAGATGGACCGAACCCGCGAGTTGTTTTCGCCGAATGCTCTCTGACCTGCCCGCTGTTGTGCCGATGAACCACGTTTGCTTCTCTCCCAGAATGCGCCCAGTGGTGAGCTATGTCCTGAGATGAGCCGCTAGGTTGCCACTCGCTTCATCCCTTTCTCACGAACGCCTCCGAACCAGTGCGTGCTACCAGCCAGGAGCTTGGTACTCGGCTCGACCTGCAACAGACACGACGCCACGTTTGCCCTGGTGCGGTTGCTGCTGAGGATGGATGGGGAGTCCCAACGCCCGGTATGATTGGCGGGGGACCTGCGTCAAACGAACGGGAACCGAGGGAACTCTGGAGCTGGGCTGGTTTGGCTGGGTGAATCGGTGTGTCTCCTCCGAGTCTATTCTGCAAGGAACTTGGAGTCAGCGTGTCTTCGCCTTGCTTTTCCAGCGTGCTTCTGAAGCAGCTCATCGGACTCGGTCTGGATCAATGAGGCTCCTTACTCGTCTATGACCTGAGTGTTTGTCAAGGCGTGACACTGCAAGCTACTGGTGACAACTGGTAATAGATTATACCTGGCAGGACGGGACGGGAAACTGGTGATCCGGTCGGAACAGCTCGCCCCGTCGACAACCCAGCAAGCTCTCGTCGGACCAGCCAGCTTTAAGGCCTTTTTCGGTCATGAAGCTGATCTCGGAACCACTCAGGCAGATACCTCGACAGTGCACATGACGTGCCCTGTTGCCTCGTCAGGTAACGGGAGCATTCCATCCACTCGTGAATAGGTGCCCAACCACTAGAATCGGAGTTACATCACATTGGTTGTTAACAACGAGGCCCACGAGGCTTGGTCCTCGTCAGACGACGGTGCAATTGACGTCCCACAGCCCCTGGATGCCTGGCGCATCTCAACGTGGCAGTTGGGTTGCCTGGACTCCCAAGGCACCATCTCGGTGTGGGAGTGTTCGTCTCTGATGCAGCCTCACCCGCAAATCATTCGTACGTGAACCAGCACCGCGCTAGCTCCATCAAGATGCACGCCTCCCATTCATCATCACTTCAGGCTTCGGCGGGAACTGTTTGGGATTCGTCATGCGTCGTGTTGGTGATGATCCAGCAACATTGGCTGGCCGGGTATACGTCAAGTTTCCCTTTTCCATTGCTGACCGCGCGTGGTCTCTATGGGCAGCTGACCGAAGACCGTAGTGATGACCTGGAATAATCTTCCTCATCAAGATGTTACGCTGCAATACCCGGGTTTTCCCATACACCGCCCGAAAATGCAAAGCAGAAACCGTCCACCGACATTGTCCTTTTCTTAAACCTCGGCAATCTCCCTCAGGCGACGCAGCGTGGAGCGCATGGCAGCGGCGGCGGGGGTGCTGTAAAAGATGGGTCAGTATATGCGAGGAGAGCATCGGCGAGTGTCGAGGGACATACGCAACGGTGTAGGCACCACCGGCACTGAGACGATTGTTAGCTTCTGGGCATCTTCCAGAGTCCGGAGATGGCAAACATACACAGTCTTCCTGCAGCCCTTGCAGTTCCAGATGCCGGTAGAGTGACGCTTGACGGTAGGCTTGCCGCAGAAGGTGCAAGTGTAGGTGGCGTGCTGGGAGATTTCCATCTTCTTGACCTGCTTACGCAGGGAAGCACCGTACCTGGTACCGTACTTGCCGGTAACGCCGACCTTCTGTAGGGTTGTTAGTAGTCTGCTCGGATCCGCATCCGTCTTCGCCGTTGCTGCTCGTGTCACACCCTACCCGGGGCTCGTTGCGCAAGCGGGGGTTCCATGCCCAAGGGCTGTCCGATGAGTTGCAGCCAGGCCCGAGAGAATGCCGCCGGAGGGTAGAGATGGTGTCGTTGCTTCAGCCCGGCGTCTGGTCGTTCGACAGGAGAGCCATGTTCAATTCGAGGGCCGCGGGCTCATTTGGACGCGGGTGTGATGGCGCAGTTGAGACTGGAAGGTCCAATTCGCGTTTGAGACGATTCTCCCAGTCTTTGGCACGATGCTTCAACGGGAGGGCGTCTCGTTCGTCTTCCATTTGCATCCCACAAATATCCTGGTCGTCGAGGGAAAGTTCGCGGGGGAGTCTTGGGCGCGGGTGTGACAATTTCGAACGGAGCAACGGTCGAAGAACGGCATTCCTGCAATAATCCAGATCAGAAGACACGAACCTTAGTGCGCTTGGCCATTGTGACTGATTTGAAGGGAAAGTCGGGTTGGTGAGGTTGGCGACGTTGGTTTGACTGACGACGGATCGGTCAAGGCTGGCGCTCGAAAGAAATTGAATTTTTGCTGTGGGCTCGCTCCTGGCTAGGGTTGCTTGTGTGCTGATGAGGTAAGCTTGCGGGTGGGACATTTGGACTGAAAATGGCGTTTATCTTATCGAGCGCAAGTCACGAGAACAGTCACATGATCCCTGTGGCGGGCTCCGTACATTCTCCGTCGGGGATCGGAATCCATCCGTCACCATGGAACAGGCGGATTGGCGCACTGAGTGCCCAAGCAAGATGCGTGTTGCAGGATCGAGTACCGAGGCTTCGCGGCCATGGTTGCCTTTTTGAGGAATTTCTGGATGCCACTGGTGTCATAGACAGCCCCTCTCCCTACTGCTAAGTTGTTACACTGAGGTGATCTGTGCAGAGTCCACAGGCCGAGCCGTGGCTTGTTTTCATGTGCACTAGACCTGGAGTGTCTCTGATCTTGATGATAAATGTGTGCAAGTCTTGATACCCTGCACACTTCACTCTTACAAACCTGAAGCTTCGTGTGATCTTGTTGCAACCGAGACGATTTCTGTACTCAGTTCCAGCACCAAAAATGCCCTTCAGAACGCATGATCGGCAGTATGACCTCGTTGTCTTCGGCGCCACAGGTACGCGTACTCTGTGTGGTGGTGGTGCTGATTACAGCGCCCGATTGTTATTGACACTGCTGAGGTTACACTGGCATCGAGACCGCCGAGCACATTGCGGCCGCGCTGCCGACAAACCTGAAGTGGGCCGTTGCTGGCCGCACAGAGACGAAGCTCAAAGCTCTGGTGTCAGATCTTCGCAAGCTCAACCCAGATCGAATCCAACCAGGTGAGTCTACTCAGTTCTCGAGTGGTGCCTGTCATCCTCTCCACCCACCCACCCATGCTTGAACGGCCCCCAACCTCTCGGAAGACCTGAGTGCCAACTGATATCGCCCCCTACTCAGCAATCGAAATCTGCAACCTCGATGATGAAGACCTGCAGGCTCTGGCGAAGAAGTCGTTCAGCCTGATCAGCACCGTCGGCCCTTACTTCCAATACGGTGAGCTTGCATTCAAGGCTTGCGCCGAGAATGGCACCCATTACTTCGATGTCACTGGCGAGGTGCCCTGGGTCCGCAAGATGATCATCAAGTACGAGGACGCGGCCAAGGCGTCCGGTGCGATGATGTTCCCGCAACTTGGCCTGGAGTCTGCCCCGCCAGACTTGCTCGTATGGGCTCTGGCCCAGACGAACAAGCAGGAGCTGGCGGCCAACACTGGCGCTGTCACCATTAGTATTCATGTGCTGGAGTAAGCCTGCGCCTCCTTGGCCGGAGTCAACAATGGTCTGACGTGAATCAGCGCACTTCCTTCTGGAGGCACTCTCGCAACGGTATTGGGCCTCTCCAGTGCCTTCAAGCTGGCCGACCTCAGGGCTTCTTTTGAGCCCTATGCCCTGTCCCCTGTCCCGAACACCAAGAAGATCCCGAGCGACACGCTACTGCAGAAGATCTTTGGCGTCCGCCACATTCCGGAGCTTGGAACCTTGACGACGTCCCTGGCGGGCACGACTGATGCTGCCATCTCAGGCAGGTCATGGGGTCTCCTCCAGTCTCTTCCTGGAAGAGAGAAGCAGACGTATGGCCCAAACTTCTCACACAAGGGGCTTTTTCGCGTTAGCAACTGGATTGAAGGTGTGCTGGTGCACTGGGGTCTCGCCATAGGCCTCATCATTATCTCGACTCCTCTGAGAGCGCTCATCCGGATGCTTATCTACCAGCCTGGCGATGGTCCAGACAGGGAGAAGGCAAAGAAGCACTACGTCGAGCTGCGAGGCAAGGCAATCCCGGACGCCAAGTCCAACTCTGACAAGATTGCCTTTGGCAAGATTTACTACCATGGCAGCATGTATCAGAGTAAGTGGTGCCGGACCAGACTCAATCACTGACTGTTGGCCGTAACTAACAACCGGGATCTAGTGAGCGGCATGCTGACTTCCCAGGGGGCACTGACCCTCCTTGAGGAGGACGTGAACCTTCCGGGAGGAATATTCACCGCAGCATGCCTGGGTCAGCCCTTCGTCGACAGGACTGACAAGCAGGGTCTGAAGCTGGAGACGAAGATGATCACGCCCGGGAGTAGTCCATGAGAGGGAGTGGGTCCCGGGGTGCGGTATCTACTTGGTTTCTCTTATAAATAAGGTACTCAGAATAACAGGCACAACTTTCGATATCCCAGTGAGCACGGTGGTCATCGACTCATCGGTAGCAACTCACCAAATAGTTAGTCGCGGTGTGGCCTCGGTGTGGCCGGCCTGGCTTCCCCGCAAAAGCCTGACCGAGGGAAGTGGAGTCCACCTAGCGTGCAGTTCCATCCCAATTCAGAAAAGCCTTCAGACGTCATCCTTGTACGCTGCCCAATCGACCAAGCACGACGAGATTCTTCCCACCTCGAACCCACATTCAAACATCGAGCTTTCAAGATCAATCATTAATCACTTCAACGCGACATGCAGTAATCTCAATTGATTGGTAGCTGTTGCTCATCTTTGTCGCTTGAGCTCGAGGGCTCGTGTCTTATCCAACGCCCATTGTACCACCACCCTTCCTCCAGAGCTCTAATCGTCATGGATGATCACACAGTGGCTGGTGCATCCTCGGACGCGAGCGAGAACACGCCTTTGCTTCCATCGAGCACCTCTCCGACGAGACCACGAGGCCCGAGAAATGTTACCTTCAACGCCAACCCTGTCAGTCGAACGATAGAGCCCGACTCATCGCGCCAACCACGACCGCGATCCACGCATTCCTTCCACCTGCCGGGCTCACCCGGCCAGACCTCCGCGATCTCCTCCATCAATAGCAAGCTGCGCAGGCGGAACAGCCATGGAGCTGTTATCGGCTCCCTACCTCTGCCACAAGCGCCCAAGATCGGACCGCAGAGAAGCACCAAGAACGCCCAGAAGCTCAAGCTCCTCCCCAACCCGGAGGTGGACGAGGAAGATGTCGACCAAGAGAGCGGCAGGGACGTGTACTCCCAGTTCACCCGCATCAAAGACCCGACGGCACGACGCGACGCAGCGAGACTAGGAAAGTCGGATCGCGATCGGCTCCCCAGAGTCACGGCCTACTGTACCGCGAGCAAATACGAGATGGAGAGTCTGATGAGGTTCTTGAAAGGGCGGGCAAAGTCTCGGGGCGCGAACCCCAAGCTGATCGACGAGTGCATCTACTCGCCGTACACGTACGGTAAGAACGTCGCGAATAGGGAGGATCGACGAGTAGGCGCGCAGCCAGACCCAGTGCAGGCGTACGAGAGGAGGCATTCCACTGGAGATTTCTCCGATGGCTTCTCGCGACAAGACCTCATCGACCTCCGCTCTGAAGGGAGGCAGGACTCAGGATTCGTGGACGGCTTCTTGCACGATGGCGGCAACGACATATCAGCACCTCTCGAGAATGGCCAAGATTTCGACACGGAAATCCACACACCGGAGGTGTTCTTGTTCGACTACGGCGTCGTTGTCGTTTGGGGCATGACACTCGCCGAGGAGAAGCGCTTTTTGAAAGAGATCACCAAGTTCGAGCTGGAGAAGCTGGCGCCGGACGATGTCGAGACGGAGTTCTTCAACTTTTACTACACACGAGAGTATCAGGCCAGGATATACAACGACTTCATCACCCTCCGAGACAGACACAACTACATGACCAAACTGGCCATCTCACACGCCCTCGCGCAAAGCGTCAAGGTAAGGCCGTCCGCTCATGCCTTATTTTTCGTCGGATACTGACCCCCGCCATAGACTTCCCTTTTCGAGGAGCTCATCGCCTCGACCGTCGAGACCTGCAAAGATATCCCCACACAGATTGCCCTGACTGGCAAGATCGCCCTGAGCCGCAGCGAAATCAACATGCAGATCGGCGAGCTCTTTATCCTCCGCATCAACATCCACCTCAACGGCTCGGTCCTCGACACCCCTGAGCTGTTCTGGGTGGAGCCACAGCTCGAGCCTGTGTACCAGGCCGTAAGGATGTATCTCGAGATGGACCAACGCGTCGGTCTGCTCACAGAGCGCCTGGACGTCATCGCCGACCTGCTGGCTGTGCTAAAGGGAGAGCTGAGCCACGGCCACGGCGAGAAGCTTGAATGGATCGGTAGGTGTCCTCGTTTTCCCCCTCAAGTTGAACTAGTAGTACTGACACGGCATAGTTATTGTGCTCATCGCTGCCGAAATTCTCGTCGCAGCTATCAACATTGTAGTCGACTTGTATGCTGGCGACTAAACACCTACCAAAGCTTTCCATCAGGCGCGGTTGTCGTTCAGCGAACCCGTTTGGCGGACTTTTTACTGTTTTCCCCAGTATTCTTACTGTAAACGCTTCTTCAGGCCGTTTCTTCTGTACATCACACCTGGCGTGGGCGCGTGGGATTTCAGCAGCTGGGCGGAACAGGACACACGCAATGAGCCAGCTTGGCGTTTTGTCTCTCGCGGTCTTTCAAGTACACATGTTTTCAGCAGATAGATAGGCCTCACGGCGTACGGGATACGGCAATGGAGCATAGCCAATGTAGGACTTCTTGGGTATGAGCCTTTCTTTGGTCCTCCAGGCGTTGCGAGGAAGCCCGCCGCCCAAGTACACTGCCGGTGATAATGATCTCATTGCACCTTCGGAACGAATTTGTATGCCCGCCGCTATTGTTGTACAGAGGATCCTTCCATCAACCCGCCTCGCGCCCGCCAACCCAGTGCCTTTTCCTTAACGCCGGAAGCCAGTATCTCTATGCGCTGCCAAGAACGGTCTTCAACTACTCGTCCGCCTTGCTGTCCGCCTTCTCCTTGGGCTTTGCCTCGCCAGGCGCCTCGCTCTCATTGTCGGCCATTTCGACGTCCTCATCTTGCGTCTCCGGGGCCACAGCCGCGGTATCAGAGGGCTCGGGCCGTGCTTTCTCATCGTCCTTCATCTCCTCGTCTTCCTTGACAGACTCCTTGGTAGGCTCCTCCGTGCTCTTCTCCTTCTCAGTCTTCTCCTCTGCTGGCTTCTCCGGCGACGTGTCCTTGGCTTCCTCGGCCTCCTTGGCTGCTTCAGCCTCCTCGGCTTCCTCGGCCTTTGCGGCTTCGTGCTCTTCCTTCTTCTTCTCGTATTCGGTCACAAGGTCGTCGTGCTTAGCCTGGAACGCCTCGCGCTCCGCATCAGGCAGCTCCTTCCAAGTGTGCTCGAGCTCTTCCTCGACGGTCTGCTCCTCCTCTCCATCATTGTCTTCCCGCTTCTTCAGCAGCGCCGGGCGCGTTTCCTCGGAGTATAACTCGAACGCGCTGGCGGGCTCCTTGGGAGGTTTGGAGATGCCGTTCGTGGTTTGGCTTGCAGCACCCGCGCCGGCGACTTGGGAATGGGAGAAAGCCTCGGAGCTTGGCGACATGGTGCCGAGGTTCTGGCTGATGAAGGGAGAGGCGCCGGACTTTTGCGCAGAGGCTTCGAGCTCAGCCATCATCGAAGGCTTACGGTGGCCGCGCTTGGTTCGCAAGGGCTTGTCCTTGGGCTGAAGAAGCGGTTAGATGTCAACTCGATCAACTCGGTAGAGGGGTGAGGGGTGATGGCAGGAGGGAGGCGGTTCGTACAGTTGGCGGAGGGCTCGGGCTGCCCTCCGAGTCTTCAACGTTGGTGCTCGTGCGACGGGTGAGCTGCTCCAGTAGGAACGATCGCTCGACGCGCATCTTCTCGATCTGTCGCCTAATACGGGCGAGACGAATCCGTGTCGCATCATTCTCCTCCTCGACTTCGTTTGTGCGTTGCTTCAGCTGAACGCATTTGCGGCGGTACGCTTCCTCTACCGAGGGAGGAAGGGCGGGAGGAATGGCTGTCGGGTCGATGACCGGGTCAGCAGGAGGCTTCTCTTTCGCAAGCTTCGTAGCCTTCTTCGGCGGCATCTTGGTGGATTGACGGGGTAACGACACAATGCCGGGCGCTTGAGAGGTAGTTGCGCGATCTCAATCTGATGCGGGAAATGATGGCGAGGGTGATGTTGTTGGTTCGTGTAGAAGGTTTGGGCCGGCGACCGAGCTTGAAAGAAAAGACGATCTTGGGCTTGGAGGCAAGGGACGGGAAGGTGGAACTTACAGGATTGCGGAGCCATTGTGACGGCAGGAAGCCCAGTTGCGAATTCAAGGGGATCTCTGAGACATGAAATCAAATCCTGGAGCGCGATCAAGACGAAGAGGACAAGGCTGGAGGAGGGTGCTGTGGTGGTTGTACACAAAAGAAAAGGCCTGGGGCCAAGGAAATCGCGAGTGAGGGAGAACGCCAGCAGGACGGGAGCGCATGTCCAGGCGGTGCCCGTGGATGCAGGACGGGCACCTCGAGCAGCCATTCCGGCCGGCGGCCTGGGGGGAACCCAGCTGCCAAAGCGCGATGGCGGCCGTCCACCGTCCAGTGATGTTGGCGACCCACTGCCTGCCCTGGGCCGTGGCTTCCAACACTCAGGGGCGGCCGTGGGGCATGGATGCCGGAACGGATCAACAGAGGCCCTTCGGTCGGGTGCTGATTGGCCCAGACCCACCGCAAGGCTACACGCTAGACTGCAGCAGGCACCTTCCATCACCCAGAACTTTTTTCGTGGGTGTGGGACAGGAGCTTCATTCGGTCAGCGACTCCCAGCTTCCACCAGCGAACGGTCCTTGTCGCAACACCACCTCACAACACAACCCCCGTTGCCGACAACTTGGAAGATCTGATCTCCCGTCGGCACCATGTCTCTCAATATCCCCAACGCGCCCAACGCGGGCCTCTTCAAGGGGGGTTACAACAAGTCAGTCCGCCCCGCCAACTCCTGAAAGCTCCCCGCAGTCGTCGAGAAGGCACCTTGCTGATGAATCCATAGCTACGACTCTGAAGATGGCGCCGTCCTGCGCAACATCGATGCCTGCCGGGCCATCGCCTCTACTGTTCAGACTTCTCTTGGCCCCTACGGCCGCAACAAGATCGTCATCAACCACCTCCAGAAGATGATCCTCACCTCCGATGCTGCCACCATCCTGCGAGAACTCGACGTCGTCCACCCCGCCGCGAAGCTCCTCGTCATGGCCAGTCAGCAACAAGAGGCCGAGATGGGTGACGCCACCAACCTCGTCATCGTCCTGGCCGGTGAGCTCCTCCGCAAGGCCGAGGATCTCCTGCGCATGGGTCTGAAGACCTCTGATATCGTCACCGGCTACGAGAAGGCCCAGAAGATGGCCCTCGACACGCTGGAGCAGCTCTCTGTTGATAAGGTCGAGGATATCCGTGACCAGGACGAGCTGAGCAAGGCTATCCGCACCGTCGTTGCCAGCAAGCAGAACGGCACCGAGGACTTCCTTGCCGACCTCGTCGCCGAAGCCGTCCTCGCCGTCCTTCCCAAGAACCCCGCCAACTTCAACGTCGACAACATCCGGGTGGTGAAGATCATGGGAGGAAGCTTGGAGCAGAGCAGGGTCGTCAAGGGAATGGTTTTCCCCAAGGAGCCCGATGGTGCCATCAAGAAGGCCAAGAGGGCCAAGGTCGGCGTCTTCTCCTGCCCTATCGATACCAGCCAGACTGAGACCAAGGGCACCGTGCTGTTGCACAACGCCAAGGAGATGATGGACTTCACCAAGGGCGAGGAGTCCCAGCTGGAGGCTGCCATCAAGGAGCTGCACGATGTTGGCCTGCGCGTGGTCATCGCCGGCTCCACGGTAGGCGACCTGGCCCTGCACTACCTCAACAGGTATGGCATTCTCGTCATCAAGATCCTCAGCAAGTTCGAGCTCAGGAGGATATGCCGCGTTGTTGGCGCCACCCCGCTCGCCCGCCTGGGCGCTCCCATGCCCGAAGAGACTGGCTCCATCGACGTTGTCGAGACCCTCGAGATTGGCGGTGACCGCGTTACGGTGTTCAGGCAAGAGAACGAGGTCACACGGACGGCAACCCTCGTCCTCCGAGGTGCAACTCAGAACCACCTCGACGACGTCGAGCGCGCCGTGGATGACGGCGTCAACGTCGTCAAGGCCATCACGCGGGACCCCAGACTCGTGCCTGGTGCTGGCGCCACAGAGACGCAGCTCGTTGAGAGGCTGACTGCTCTTGGCGAGAAGACTCCCGGCCTGTCTCAGTATGCCATCAAGAAGTACGGCGAGGCTTTTGAGGTTGTGCCGAGGACCATCGCAGAGAGCGCCGGCCTCGATGCCACCGAAGTTCTCAGCCGGCTGTATGCTGCTCACACCAAGCAGGATGACTGGACAACTGGCGTTGATATTGAGGTGAGCCGCGATGATTTCAGATGGACGGGCAAATGGACTAACATGTGGCTAGAACGAGGATGGCACCGGCACCCTGGACGCCCGTGATGACGGCATTCTGGATCTCCTGGTCCCCAAGAGCTGGGCGATCAAGCTTGCCACCGAGGCCGCCAGGACAATCCTGTCCGTTGACCAGATCATCGTCGCCCGACAAGCCGGCGGACCCAAGCCGCCTGCCCCCAACCCTGTAGGTATCCCCCATGCAGACTGACTGACGAAGGTCCGTTACTGACATGTTTGCAGAACTGGGATGAGGATTAAAGAGATAATGTTTCAAGCAATGGGACCGGTGTACTATTGGTTCGGGCTCTCACGATGCATCAAAAGTCTTGTCTAGATATCCCGGTAGAGAGACTTCGAGTAACACTGAAATATACGGCCACGGCCAGCATGACCAAGATGGCATTGTTTCCGTCCTGCGGGACCTGGTTCACAGCGTGATGCATACCGGCAATTTATTAGAGAAGGCCTCCTTCGGGTCCCATCAACCAGGGCTATATATGATGCTGGAAGGACATGAGGCTCGGCCCCCAACCCCTCCATTCAACCCCTGAAGATCAATGAGCTGAACGATCTAACCCAGGAAGCTGCCAGACCAAGCGTGGAATAGCTATGTCATCATTCCCGTCAGCACCAATGGCATCGCGACCAATCAGCGACGTATCTATTCGAAGCAACCGACGTTAATCTAGATACCAGACACTCGGTGCACATTTTCGCTTCCTGCGGGAGTACAGCAGTGAAATACAAACCATAAAACACCGTACTCGTTCTCTCACCTTGTTGACCGAGTTCTCCCACGCCACGTCCTATCGACCATGGCCTTGATATCAGCTCGACTCGGCCTAGCTGGTGTTGCTATCGTAAGTCGGGATAATAGTAGCGTGAATGGTATCAACCAGTTGATTAACACGCTCCTCAGTTCGTCTTGTGGAACATTGGGCGCGCCGTCTACAATGTCTACTTCCACCCCCTCAGCCGCTTTCCCGGACCGCTCTGGAACAAGGCTTCTCGGATCCCGTATGCATTAAGCCTCCTACGCGGCACTCTCGCCCACGATGTGCGACGGCTGCACGAGACCTACGGCGACGTCGTGAGAACCGGGCCGGACCAACTGGCTTTCACTGATCCCGCAGCTTGGAAGGACATCTACCTCCGTCCGAAGGGGACTGCGTCTACTGAGCTTCCAAAGGACAACGTGCTCGATCGGCTGGGCCTCCAGCTGCCGCCGTCAATTTTCAGTGCCAACTGGGAAGAGCACGGCGCGCTCAGGAAAGCGCTCGCGCCCGGCTTCTCCGACAAGGCGATGAGGGAACAGGAACACTTGATCCAACCATATGTCGACCTTCTCGTGAGCCAGCTTCAGAAGCACAGCAAGTCGTCGAGCGGGCAGGTTCAGCCTACGGACATGTCGGGGTGGTATAACTGGACGACCTTCGACATCATCGGAGAGCTGGCGTTTGCAGAGTCCTGGGGTAGTCTCGAAGCGGCGTCATGGCACCCTTGGGTCACTTCCCTCCTCAAGAGGTCAGTGATCGCAGTGCTATCCTGGCCGAGCAAAGGAGAACTTACAAGACACACAGCATACACCAAGTAAACATCATGGAGACGATGGAGTACCTTGGACTCGGCAAGTTATCTATTGCTGCGATGATCCCCATCATCGGCAACCAGAAGACGCACATGGAACTCACCCACGCGAAGCTCAACAAGCGGCTGGAGTTGGGAGCTCCTCGGAATGATCTCCTCGAGGGCATCTTACGGCAGAAGGAAAATGCTGTGAGGATACTTGCCAGTGCTGCTTAAGACCGCTGCTGACAACAGACACAGGCCATCGACATGCCGAAGCTCGAGATGAACAGCACCGCGCTGTTCATTGCTGGGTCAGAAACGTCTGCCACGCTGCTCGCCGGGGCAACGTATCTTCTCCTAACGAATCCCCGGGCCATGGCCAAGGTTGTGGATGAAGTCCGCTCCGCCTTCGAGACGAATGATCAGATTACCCTGCTGGCTGTCAACGATCTGCCCTACCTCATCGCCTGCCTGGACGAGGCGATGCGGTGCTACCCTCCTGTGCCTGATCCTCTGCATCGGATTGTACCTGCTGGAGGATGCATTATTGCTGGCCACGCCATTCCGGAAAAGGTTGGTTCCAGTCAACTCAGAACTGAGGATGGATAGCTCACAATGCACCACAGACAGACGTGACGATCTACCAGTTCGCCCAGAACTACAGCAGCAGGTACTGGGAAGACCCGTCCACGTTTCGGCCGGAGCGCTTCCTCGGGGACGAAAAGGCCTCGAAGAACCAACTGGAGGCCTTCCAGCCCTTCCATGTGGGAGCTCGCAACTGCATTGGGCGCACGTAAGTATGTCCCCGGGATGCGAAGTTGTTGGAGGTGCTGACATGTCATCTTGCAGGCTCGCATATGCTCAGACGAGACTCATTCTTGCCAATGTCTTGTTCAACTTTGACCTGGAACTGGCAGAGGACAGCCGAGAGTGGCTGAAGGACCAGATTGTGACCAAGTTCTGGGTCAAGCCTCCTCTGAACGTGTTACTCCATGCCAGGGAGGTTTGATGCCAGCTCACAGGATGAGAGATTCTTGTCCGATTCAACTGAATTGTTTCTGGATGCTCTTTTCTTGAGGAAGATCTAGGGGTAGACTTGTCAGTGTCGTCAAGGTACCGTAGTTGGACTGCGGTGCTCTGGTGTTGGACACATGACTCCAAGGATCTTGAGCGGGCAGCAAGATGGTGCCATATATCTACCTGACTCAACCCACCCCCGAGCACCATACACATCCATTCTCCGCCAAATTCTCGAAGTGCTCACGTTCAAGACCGCTCAGGGCATGTCTCCGGCTTGTGCGCACACTCGCTTATTCCGGCCACTCCAATCAAGGTCCTCCCAAGTCCGATAGCAGTCGTCATATTACATGAACCACATCTTCTGCCACGTGGGATCCAGGCATTTCCTTGGCTACAGCATGGGATGTTCAACGATTCATACCCGTCAGCGACAGGAAAGGATCGAGCCGCAGTTCAAGTCAGGGGCCTTAGACTGTGAGACGTCACAGAACTCGAAGGGCCACCGGAATCCATATCCCGAGTGGGCTCTCAGGCTAAGGATGCCTGATCGCCGGCATACCACTCACCAATGGCAGAGGTCCGTCACACTGGTCCGCAAGGCGTATTACTGGTCTCTTGCCACGACGAACAAGAGCCAACGGTCCTGGTGAGGCCGGAATGGGGAGATGACTCCGAACTGTTTCTGGAAGGCTACCAAAGAAATTGACGGCATCATCCGCCAGGCCAGGAATAGATAGTTTCTCAGTAGTCGTGTGGCAATTACATCAAAGGGCACTAGCAATCCCATCAACCACCTTCAAGATTACCATGTGCAATCGTTGCCGCGATCGTCGCGGGTATTAACGTGGAGACCCTTCGGCCAACTGCCTAGCTTAATGGGACCGGACTGAGCTGAGAGTGACCGGAGGGCTAGAAGCCGTGAACAACGTGGATTCGGCTCCGAGTCCAAGACGCCGTCTTCTCAGCCAAGACCCGGCCCAACGCGTGCAGCTCGTATCTACCAGCTTTCAATTTGCGGGAAAGCCAATGATAATAACTTCCCCGGGACGGTTTCGATCGACAAGGCCCATGGCGGAACCCGGCCGCGGGTGTTGAAGTGCTCCCTCCCTCTCATCACAGACTGTGTCTGCCTGGGACACCCTGGTTGCACGTATCATGCTCCAACATGAGACGGATCTAGTGTGCTATGCATCAGGACGCTAGAAGCCGCCGAGCTTTCTCCTGCTGATCTTCGCGGGTGTTGGCCTCCATACTCAAGACGGAAAGCAGCTCGGGTATTCGAGTCATACTTGTGGCACTTACAGCCAGCTAGATGCACTAAGATCGTCCAACTCGACAGCAGCATAGATGCCCAACGACGGGAGGACATACCTCGGACTTCCGCTCTCTCAACGCGTGTCGATCCCGCGGTAGTTGGAAGAATCTCCGCAGGATCGCCATGCATGCGGGACCCCGGATCAACACCGGCAAGACATGGAGGAAATGATGTGCCTACCACCCTGTCCTGGGTGCGTTCTGTACGGACGTACGTAGGATCTACGCACGTAAGGCTGGACAAACAACCAGCATGTTTGTCTTCGTCAAGCCACTCGCGACATTCGCCAGCAAAGGTGCCATGACGCGCGTAACTGAGATTACAACGCCAGGGCAGCAATTTTATCCATTGACGACTGATGCGCTAGACAGGTGGAGGATCGGTGTGGACGAAAGTGCCAACGACGCCCCCGTAGGGCTGGGATCAACCTGATGCCCGTTCGGAGGCAAGAGGGCGGCGCCCAGCCGTTGGGACGCCTCAGATTGGCGAGCGGCTCGCATCCGGGGCGACCATGTGGATTGTATGTACGGCCGGTGGCCATGGCATTGCCCTGTTCAGCTTCACTGCATGATTTCGCCGGAGGTTCCGGCCGTAGAGCATGCTCCAAGTTCGGAAGGACCGACTGGAGCCCGGGACAGTCGACTTGTTGCCGAATGTATCTTTTGGAGGGCTGATGTATCGTCCACATTGGGCGTCAGAGATTCACTCGATGAGGGTTGTGATGTGATCATAGGCACTCGAGGATAGACACGAGGGTCCTCCTCCCCAAGGCAACCCACTGCACCACTTTCGGACACGAAGCCAAAAGTAGCATGCCCAATTCGGTGGAAGAGATTTGCGTGGCGCCAGCGAAGGAAATTGTTCGTGAGACCTCACCTTTCTCGTAGGTCTTCTCCCTTCAAGCATGCCCGGACGACAAAGGAAAGCATGTCGTTGGACGTCGAGTCAAGCGGATCTCGAGCTTGTCTCACAACGAGTCAGCCTGCGTCGCCAGGGTGTCAAATGACCCTCCATGGCAGCCTCTCGCGGTTGTTGTCTGGTGGTGTTGCTGCGCCATTCGTATGCAGGCGGCCCCTTTCTGTCGGGTCATGACAAGACAGCCGTCCGAGCACCTCGCAATTCTGAATTTTGATGGGCGAGCCGGGCCACCTGTGGCTTCTCGGCGAGCGCTACTTGCGATGGACCAGGAGGCTAGTCAGCCATGTGCGCCTGGCCATGCCACGCGAGGACCCCGTGCCAGTGCTAAAAGTAGGGGCAGCGCTACCGAAAGTCGCTGGTGCACTGAACATCCAAGGATGAGATCGGTACTAACTCTGAAGCGGTTAGCAGACTGGCTCTGGCGACTTTGGGCAGCAACTGGACAACACTTGTTGGTCGCCAAAATTGGACGACTGTTTTGGAGGAGAAGGGGAGGAGTTGCATCGGCGTTGTATGGTATGAAGCGGTTGGATGAGTGAAAGTCTGGACGGGAGATGCAGATGTCAGAACCTACCTGCCTTACCTACGAGGCGGAAACGGCGGGAGGTTGCAAAAAGTCACCTCGGGCTGGGTCCATGCGATGGACGATGCCTGAGGTGGCGTCTGGTGAAGTTGGGAGTGACCCGGCAGGTACATTCAGCTGCAGAACCGTCCAGGGCGTATTTGCTCATCATCAGCTCCAAATGGATGTTGGAGAAGGAACGCCTCACGACGCCAAGCCCCACACCCATTTCAGGCTGTTCGCTCTTCCTCCCCGGGCTGCCAGTGCCTTCCATCCAGCTCTCATCTCTTCCGTTTCCGCCGGCCCGGCAGATGCGCTGCTGTGGTTCCCGTCATCCTCCACGCGACATCCCGCCTGCTACCCCAGCTTTCCCCCTTCGTACATAAGGAGGTGCCGGTATGTTTTGTGGCTGGTCGTTCATCCTCGGACTGGGTTTGCTCCAATGACGCGCACCACCATAATCATGGATGGATAGGCTCATCCAACACCCTTCGGCCGATAACGTTCTGGATTTCGCGCCAACACGCCGGATCTTCGTTGACCACACGTGGTTCAGCAGGTCCAGGAACCTTGCCGTGTCGATCACTTCCTGAATACGACTGGCCTCCTTCAGCTTCAGGGGTAATTCGATCCGGCACGGCCGTCAGCACCTTCATCCGAGAGTTGCTGGACCTCTTCTCACTCGAAAAGCGACAGGCGAGAGTGGCACGCACCCATGCTGACTGCAGAATATGTACAGTACTTTATTGATGCGAACTCTTGGCTTGAACCCTGGCAGAGCGTGGGTTGGCCGACCCGAAGCTTGGGTTTGGAGTCTGAGCGCAGGCTGATCCCGTCAGCCAGCCCTTCAACACGCCTTACCGTCCTGTCAGTGACAGCTCCCAAGAAGAACAAGGCCACAACGCGTGGAAATCGCACGATGCCCAGCAGCGGTGTATCTTTGACGATGCGACGCAAGGAGTCGCGCTGCAGACACTCTCACGCACGTGCTGACTTGCCAGGTCACCAAGGTGGCACTCACGCGGCCGTCCGCCCGTCCAGTCCATGCACCCAGTCAAGCCAGTTAGTGGTGGGCGAAATTAGTATTTGGTACAGCCGCGTTTCTGGTCAATTTTCCGATTTGACCCCCATTCAAGATGGAGATGTCCGCTGGTGCATACCACCTTGCCATCAGCTACCGCCAGGGTTCTCCGCCGAGGCGCGTTGGTGCCATGTCCCTCAGGGCACCAAGGTTACGGCGCTGCCGACTCTTCGAGATCCCTGCCTGTCCACGAACGTTGCGTGCTGCACCAACTCCTGTCCGAATTCTCACTCCCCGCCTTCCGCGGTCACAACCAGAACAACTATCGTCTGGAACCTTTCCCAAAGGGGGCACCCAATGGAACCATGCCAGAAGGGTCGATTCATGCATTCACAGGGCATCCGACAAGACGACTAGACTGTGAATGGCCACGGCTGTGACGCCGTAGGTATGGAATCCGCAAGAACAACATCCTGGTTCTGCGATCGTCAGTGGCTACCGGGGAACCGCGATACGGCCGACACTGGACTCTTCAGACACGGGACGTCAAATCAGGCCCGATGAAAATTACACTGACCTTCGTCCTGCGCCATCGGCCGCCTCTCTCCGAGTCTCATTGCTCCAAGGTTCATCGCCGCAACTGATGAGATGACTCTCGTCTGGTTGCGATCTTGACACCAATCTTCAGCAAGACTTCCCGGTTGTGGCTGTTCATTGGGTGCATGCCGATCTTTAGGGCTTCTGGGTGCCACGGCTTTACCCGCGACTTCAGACCACGATTCGCCTAAGAAGTAAGCCCACTCATCAGTCCTGACGAGTCTCTCACATTTGGATGGCCGTCAATCATTGGCAGATTGCCAGTTGCTCCCGTGAATGAATCACCTTGCATCCACTTCTCCCCGGCGTCTTGCACATACATGCTAGGATTCGTATCCAAGTACATGTTGCTTCTTGCCGCAGAACCGCGTTGCATAGGCACGCTTTCAAACGGCCGTTTTGAGGTGTCCTCGATGGCGTTGCCCAGTCTGGCCCTGACGGGGTGGCCCGTCTTCACCAACCTCACGTCGATCCTTGCCCATGCGAGATGGCGGAGTCAGGTTAACACCGGCGCAGACGCACTTCGACCTGCAGGTTTCCGTCTCTCGAGGACGAAAGTACCTTGCTTGCTTGCACCTTATTATGTACCCAGCCAGGAGGCTCGGCGAGAGCGCTCACACAGGTTTTCAACTTTCGCGGCTACAGAGTAATTTTACAAGATGCTGGCAAAGGCAACACAGACAGATATGTATACCTAAACCAAGGCAACAAGTCCGGTCGACCATTCTCGTCCGCCTTGAAGTCCAAGGATCAGAAGATTGAACCCACGGTCCCCCTGAGATGCGAAGAACTTGAGTTGGTACTTCGTTTGCATGGTGACGGGACAACAGAACCGTTTGGGTACCCTCTTATCCTCTCCTTGTGAAGAAACACAACAGATTTTGTTTCGTTTCCTGGGCTCCTCATGCAACCGTTCGGGCCCCGCGAGCAGATCAACGTTGCTGCTCTGACCCTCTCTCATAGGAACGCAACTCCACAGCGCAAGGTATTGTTGACGATATGAATCGTTCAACTGGTGGAATTCTGCACAAAATGTGCAACGGTGAGTTCGCAGCTCACAGAACCCTTGTGTCACCCATATCAATATCAGACCGAGATATATGCTCCGGTAGCCCGCCCGAGAGCCTAGAACCTTGCGATAGCACGATGACCGCTGCTCCGTTCTTCTTCCCTGACGTTACCGCACCACTCAGTGAGACTGGTGGCCGGCCACTGATGTCCGGTCTTGGTGACTGACCCGCCAGGTTGCTGGGGGCGAGTCGACCCAGGATCAAGTGTCGGGCAGGGGACGAAGAAACCCCCGGGGACCCTCCCGAGTCCCGACCCCTTGCCCATGGTGGTACTTATTGAATGGACAAGGAGGGAATGTGTTCATCGGAAACACAGGCGGGTCGCTGCCGTTGACTTGTCTCACCGGTGGAGTCTTCAGCGCATGATCTTTCCTTTTGCCCAAGAACACATGGGGGGCAGGCGAGCAGCGACGGACGGGCCAGCGGCCCCTAAAGTCTAACCATCTGGGTCCTTCACGACTGGGAAAAGCAAGAAAGACGTTGAGGGATCGCAAAAGAGGATGGCCATCACCAATACCATGACGGGAATCATGCAGGCGGGCAGTGCCAGTGGCGCGAGGTTGTCTGTGCCGTTTGCTCTGCTGGCTCCCGGGATGACCCCCAAATGCATACACCAGGAATCCCAAAGTACTTTATTTCTGGAGTTGGCTGTCATCATCCATCTCCAACAGGCTGGGCTTCGGAGGCTTGGGCTACCCAGCGGCGTGCTCCGCCATCACGCTTCCAGGAACCAGATCTCTGGAACGCCCATGGATGTGGTGGGTGATGAGCCGTCTTCATCAAGCTGATACTGGGATCACACACCTCGCTTCATGAGCCAGACTTGCATCTCGGCCAGCAAGCAACAAAGTCTTCTGGAGGTACGAGTATTTTGGATCGACAGCGTCTTTCTTTCTTCTAGAAGGTCGCCGAGAGAATGGCGACGACGTTGGGGGCAACCGGAAGAGGAGCCGGTCGGCCAGGTTGCCAACCTCTCATGGCAAGAAGGCAGGAGGACGCCCAGCAGACAGGGCCCAGGGGGCACAGGGGAGAACGAGGAGGAAGAACAGGGGCAGACGGAGGAGGGGCGGCCAGATGTCACGATGTGACACTGTTGCGCGAACAGGAGCGAAGAGACGCAGGGGTCCCACACGCTCATTGGGTCTATCAAATCGTGCAGGGTTCTTCCCGGTCAAGCCCGGGGACCGGGATAAGGGCATGAGGAGGTCCCCCGTCCGGCCCCTTGCCTTGCCCCTCCGACTGCCCGCGAAGTCCATGCTGGGTCGAGGCAGGATTTACAAGTATGGACAACCGGTCCGTACTGCAGGTCTGTATGCATGTACGTCGTCGTACAGGGCGGCCTGCGAGTGATCACACCACGGGGACTGGCCAGAAGGCATTCTTGGATACATATGTTCTTACTTATGCTTGATGCACCGCTTGCACCAGACCAGCCAACCCCGTCATGCGTTGTGCGCTCAGACGCTCGAGAAAACGTGTCGATCAGCGATACAGATCTCGAGAGCAGAAGATTGGGCACTCCCTACTGACACCCCTTATTAGCGGCATCATTTCAGAATCCAGGGACTTAACGTGCCAAAGCCCACTTGGTCAATAGAACTGTCTGGCGAGGGGAGGTTCGGAGGCGCAGGCCCGGTCCGACAGAAGCCCCTGAATTGGATGGGGAAGACGGCGGAAGCGAGGTACCTTGACTCCAGGGCGGGTACTTGAAGGGTACATGTGGCTTGATGGCGTCCCCTCAGTACCGAGGTACCTGCACCGGTGGTGAGAATGGACGCTAGAAGCCCTGGACGCCCTGGAGAGGGCCCCTCCCCGTTGGACTTGGCGCATCCGTAGCGATGGAAAGTCTGCCAGTGGTCGTCGCTTGCTTCCTTCCTCCTTTCCCCTGTCCTGGCCCCGGGGCCCGCACCCCCCTCACGCACCGGGCTAGCCATGCCCGCCCGGATGGAGGCCAGGGCAGGCTGTCCTGTCGGCAAGTACTAGGCAGGTCCAGTCCAGTGCTCAAGGTCGAGCGGCGGGCGAGGGAGCTTTGTTGCAATATTTCACACGTTGCTCGCCTCTTCCCGCGCGCCGCCACAACCACAGCTTCTCTTCTCCCTCTCCCCGTCTCCCACGTTCCTTGTAAGAGGACACGAGCTGCTCTCCCGCTGGCTCCCGTGCGGTCACCCAATCCGACGACCTGTGGCCCCCGATTCGACCTGAAATATTCCTCAGTGAACAAAGACACGCGGGAGCATCCTTCTCCAGGTTTCAAGTCGACCGCGACACCGAGTCGCCCTGCGTTCAGTTCCACCGTCGAAACGAAACCTAGAGCGACAAAGCCGGGCTCTGAAGAGGACAACGCCTTTGTCCAGGACATTCATCCATTGGAACGATCAGGCATTCCCCGAAGGAGCAACTCATTACGATTCGGCGGATATCAGTGTCGGACGACCTTCGTACCGGCGGCGGCAGCGTTCCAGCACGACTCTTCTCGCGTGGCTTACCCAGTTCGCGGGGTTTGTACTCCCCTCCACCAGCATCATCAGACGACTTCTCCCCTTCTCCTTTTACCAAGCGGCCCTCTTCGATCCTTCATCACAACTTGACACGGCCAAAGACTATGTGCTTCCAGAGCTCGCCCACGGCCTCAGAGCATTGATCAGTACAGCGTCTTGAAACATCTTTCCAGCCATCCATTGCACCAAAACCTGTGTTACAAGCAGCCCACAATTACGACCGGACACCAAGACCTCCCCGACACGACTTGTCCGTTGAAGAGGCCTTCTTGACTCGAGCTTGGTTTCAGCACCCTCCAGATTTGTTCATCCAACGCCGTCTGCCCACCACGAAAACCATCCCATTCTTTGCCCTGGCACCCCACCTCCACGACCCTGCAACGCCGTTTTTAGCCTATCGCTGCGCACCTCGGCCCACGTTTGCGCTCGCTGCTTGCCCCTGACCCTCGCCTTTCGCGATACACCTGCCGTCGACACCTCATGTTCGGCCGGAGTCGCAAGACAGCGAAAGGTTACGGCAACGCCAGTGCTATCGGCGACACGGAAAGGAACACCCACTCGAGTCTCTTGGAACTCGGCCTCGTCAGCCCAAAGTCCAGCAGAGAGCCGCCGAGATCCATCCACTCCTCTGGAGGTCTTGCGTACGATTACGATAGCCCCTCGTTTCCCGAGAAGAGTGAGTCCTGCCTCTCGACCCCCAGACGCTCATTGGGGGTTATGCCTCAGGTGCCAACTGTTGCGCCTGACCATGCGCGGCAACAGCGTGACTGCCCGCTGATTTCGTGTGTTGTGCGACGAAATGTATGCTGACTCACGTCCTCAGATACCTCTATAGCGGCAGGGACTTTGCGAGGTCCTCACCATTCGAACGCATCCACCAGCTCCGGCAGGTCTTCAGGAAGCACATCCAAGACGATTCGTAGCTCCACCACCATGACGACCGGCGTGGATAGGCGCGGAAACCGGCGAGAGCGCACTTTCGTCGGCAGCGAATGCGCCGTCTGTGAGGAACCCTTGGAGCACACTCTGCGTGGTGAGCGCATCCTCCAGTTCTCCTGCTCTCACGTCTCCCACGAGGCTTGTTTCTACGAGTTCATCCGCGAATTTGAGTCGCAATATTGCCCAACGTGCGACGCGCCGCTGCACCTTGACACCAGCCGTGGAGGCAATGTCTTGGACATTGGTAAGCAAAGCTCGAACACATGGCATGAGGACTCTCGCTCACGAGATGAAGAAAAAATATCCAATCTCGTGCGCTCTGCGTCGGCGGCAGACACGAGATCGAACCACACGAACACTCCCACACAATGGGATTACCAAGGCGGCGGCGCCAGGCCGAACAGCCTCGAGTCCAACCAGCGACAGCAACCTCCCGTAAACGGGCGGGATAGCGCAGCACGCGGCAGCCTGAGGGACAGCAGAGAGGCCCCGCCCTCTGAACGTTACGGCCCGTCGACCAGGCACACTCGGAGTGATAGCGGAGCCACGGGCGTTGCCTCGTCTGGAGGTTATCCCGAGACGACACAGAGCGGTCCCCCGCCACGAAAACACGATTATGATCTCCAGGCCATGGAAACCACACCGGGCAGCCCCAGAACTATGACAAGGAACCCGATCCCAACCCCGACTGTGACTCTGCGATCCGAATTCCCGACGATCAACCGCTCGCGGCAACAGCAAACGCTCACCTGCCTCGTTACTATCGAAGTGCCCGATACCAAGTGGCGACCACACCCTGAAGATCTCGGCGAGGCGCCGCCGCCTCCACCTGCGCCTGCGCCCGCCAAGGTGGAGGAGGTATACCAGCGGCCCCCTTCGCCGGCTCGCAGCGCCCCACGTTTCTATCCATACGAGTCGCCGGAGGTCTTGGAAGAAATGACGGAACATCTGAGGAATCGCGTCGACAACTGGCATGGCCTTGACTTTGGCAGGTCAGTAAATTTCAAGGCTCACAATGTCTGTAACCTTCGCTAACACGCAAACAGGTTCGGCAAGCTGCGGCTCTATGGTACCCTGCGGGTTGGCAAGGACAAGATCTCGTGGCAAGAGCTTGAGTGCTTCTTGTTCGCTGAGATGCTCATCTGCGTTAAGGAGAAGAAGATTCCTCAACAAGCGGCCCAATGGGACGAGAACGGCTTGCCGAAGAAGTCCACTCGCTGCACGCTGAAGGGCTCCATCCTCATCAAGAAGCACTTGAACGAGGTTTCCGAGACGGGTAACAGTAAGCCCATCTCATTCTTCCAGAAAGACGCCATGACTGACCGTTTTTATCTAGTCGACGAGAATGTTCTCACGCTGAACCTGTCTGTTGCCGAACTGCCTCAGTTCCACCTGCGTTTCGAGAACAGGAACCAACTCAAGCTGTGGCAACAAGCCCTGTTGGATCTGAACGCTGTCGAGGCATCACCCGTTCGCAGTCCCGAGTACGATCGCGAATTTTCGGAGGCGGAAGAGGACGACTGGCAGCGAGCGCGACCTCAACGAGTTTCCTCGGCGGCATCGTCCTGGGGTGGCGCCAAGTCGGCCACCACAGCGCCGACGGAGTACACAAACTTCCAAAAGAGCCCCGCCATCCCGTCTACCGTTCATGTTCCCATCGACGTCGTGGTCGTGGTACCCATCTCCTCGTCCATGCAGGGTGTCAAGATCAACCTTGTCCGCGACGCGCTGAAGTTCATGATCAATACGCTCGGTGAGCGAGACCGCATGGGACTTGTCACCTTCGGCTCTGGAGGAGGCGGCGTGCCCCTCGTGGGTATGACGACCAAGTCTTGGCCGGGCTGGTCCAACATCCTCTCTGCCATCAAGCCGATCGGTCAGAAGAGCCACCGCGCAGACGTGGTCGAAGGCGCTAATGTCGCCATGGACCTGTTGATGCAGCGCAAGCACAACAACCCGATTGCCACGATCATGCTCATCAGCGACGCTTCGACCTCTGATGCTGATAGCGTGGATTTCGTGGTGTCCCGAGCGGAAGCCGCTAAAATCACCATCCACTCCTTCGGCCTGGGAATGACCCACAAGCCCGATACCATGATTGAGCTGTCGACTCGTACCAAGGCTTCCTACACCTATGTCAAGGACTGGATGATGCTCCGCGAATGTCTTGCTGGCTGTCTCGGGGCCATGCAGACGCTCTCTCACCAGAACGTCAAGCTCAAGCTGAGGCTTCCGGAGGGCTCACCGGCCAAGTTCCACAAGATCAGCGGTGCTCTCCAGATCACGAAGCGGGCCACAGGACGCGACGCTGAGGCCTCGCTTGGTGATCTGCGCTTCGGCGACAAGCGGGATATACTAGTCCAGCTAGTCATCATGCCGGACAACGCTTCGCAGGAGCAACTGCCCCAAGACCCCTGGGACAACATTGTTTCTGGTCTGGAGGCTCTCGGTGGTGCCGTCGACAGCGACGAGCAGAGACCCGCGTCAGTGGAGGAAGTTCCGCTCATCCAGGCTGACCTCACCTGGGGGGATATTCTTCGGGACGGGACCCTTTCGCATCTCCCGAGGCCCACCCTTCTCGCCATCACGATGCTGCCCGCTCATGCCAAACAGAAGGGCGCTTGGAACGGATCCCCTCCTATCCCTCCGCACCCGAGCATCGTCCAACGCCGCATGGAGCTGCTCACTTCCGACATGCTCACCCGCGCATTGACACTGGTATCCCGCGGCCAGCACGACCGTGCTCATACTCTGCTCAACGAGACTCGGTCTATCCTCAAAGGACTAGGCAAGGGTGGCCTTCCCCCGGTGCCCCATCCCCCGCCAGGCAGGTCACTGCCGTCGACGCCCCATCCCGGTAACGAAGGGTCGCCCACTGTCGGCACACCTGATAGGAAGAACTCGCCATCGCCCACACAGTCGATGGCATCTTCCGCCGAGACCCGCATCCAATCCTCGTCAATTGGCCGCAGCCGGTCCAACGATGGCCTCGGCCTCAGCACTGGGATCGATGCCAGCACTGTTGCCGCTCTGGACGCTGAGCTGGAGAGTAGCTTGGAATGGATCAGCCATCCCGCCGTCTTTGGCCGAGACAGCCGCAAGGCCGTCCTCCAGGCCATAGGTGTCATCAGCTCACAGCGCTCCTTCACCTTCCGCACTCCTATCGAGGGCCTCTGGGCTGGTCGCGTTGGCGGCGTCAAGCGACTGACCGACAAGAGCCGCGAGTGGCGCGAGGATGGTGGCGGCGAAGGCGGCATAATGGAAGAAGCGTAATGTCGCCTCACCGCACGACCATATCGCCATGCCAATGCCCTCTTTCGGAGGGACAGTACTTTCTTACGACTGCATTTCCCGCTACCCATTGACTCTTTTTTCTTCTCACGGTTGCTGGGAAGTCTATACCCCCTATTTGTTTTGCAGTTTACGGCCACGCTTTTGCCGCCGGCCTCGAGCGCCTCTTTGGCTGCCATCGTCGTCGCGCTGTTTCTGATATCCAATCGTTGATGCATTGCGATGCGATCTCAGGAAAAAGCAAGATACCAACGTCTGATTCTTGGCTTTCTCTTCTCGTCTTTGCTCAATTCTCTTCCTGTCCATACTACTTTTCTCTCTCACGTCTTTACTGTGCCCCCCGCGTCACGACAGTCATGTATGTCTGAGCTCCGTCATGTAGGCTCTCTTTTCCTGTGCTTCTTTTGCAAATGGTGTGGTAGGATCGGCCTTAGGAAAGGTGGCATAGTGGCCCTGGAAAAGGGCGTGTAACGCTGGAAGACAAAACATGAAGAAGCAGTTGCTGAGGCTCTGCAGTTACTCGATCTGATCGACTTTGTTTGCTGTGATGTCTCGAGAGGTGATGGTATTGCTCACTCAACTAAAGCGAAGCGGCTGTGGACCGTGGGAAAGGATGTTGACGTGGTCCCGTAGCTGTGACTGAAGAAAAAAATTGGTCGCCATGAAAATGCCATTGTATGCCTCTGCCCTTTTTTAAGCTAAGTACAGGATGCTCAAACTCCGTGGATCGAACACCAGATGTGCCCTCCAGACATTGTGCCAGACTCATTCCTCGTTGACGGCCTGGCCAGACTTCCCGTCATTCTCTTCGCCTGCCTCCTCGCTGCTGACGCCCTCACATTCTGACCACACCTGGACTCGCGCACTATGAAGGGAGCTATGTCGCCCCTGCGAGTTGCTCATTTCGCGAAGAACCCCTTCTTCGCCTTGGTCGCCGCGCGGCCGCGCACGAGGAGATCCCGCTTCGCGTTGGCGCTGGCCTTGCTGCCGCGCGGGGCCAGGCGGTCGTCGCGCTTCTTCGCCGCGGCGCGGTAGAGCGTGGACCCGACGACACGGTCCGGGGCCGGCGCGGCGGCGCGGCGGGACTCGCGGGTGGCCTGGCGGTCGGCGGTGGTGAGCTTCCGGGCCTTCCTGGGGCGGGTGCCGGCCGCCGCGTCTCCTGCCTCGTCGGCGTCGTCTTCGTCGTCCTCGGAGTCGGAGGCGAGATAGGACTCAGGGAGGAGCGCGGGGAGGGAGGGGGGCGTGGCGTTGGGGTGGGATTTGCGGAAGGCGGCTGCGGATTCGAGGTGGAGCTGGGTGCGAGGGGTGATTTCGTCGAGGTCGTTCATGGGGGTGTCTGAGTCCTGGGACGGGGATGCGGCCGCGGCGCCGGGGGTGGCGGGTGGTTTGCGGGAGTTGGCCTGGGATTGCAGGCGGGCGGTGCGTTCTTGACGCTTGCGCTTCTGGGCTTTTGCTTGGCTGGAGGTGTGTGTGTTAGTGAGGGGTGCTTCATGATGAGATGACGGAGCTTACTCGGCGATGGCCTTGCTCGCGGCTTTGGCGGACTGGATTGCCTGGGCGGCTGCTTTGGAGGTCGAGACGGCCTCGGGAGCGTCGTCCGAATCCGAGTCGCCGTCTGACGAGGGCTCTGAGATGGAGGGGGCGATGGTGAGTTTCTCGCCCGTTGCGTCATCGCCGTCTTCTACCTCTGCGATATCGTCATCGTCACCGAATGTCTTTTTCGTGCCGGCGAAGACGCCGGGGTTGGGCTGGCTGCTAGGCTCCTCGATCTCAGGCACTGGTGCGGCCTGTTCCTCACCGGTGATGGTGGGCTCCTCATCGTCAGGGACCGAGAGGACGTTGTCTTCGTCTGAGGCCGAGTGGGCCCTTATCTCGACCACGAAGGAGGAGTCTGCCGGCGGAGAGGTAGGGGCTTCTCCTGAGGGTGTGTCCTTCTCGGCGGCGGATTTGCCGGACTTTGCTCTCACGGGGAGTTTCCTCTGACGCTTGGGGGATTGCGTGGTGACGGGGGCTGGAGACTCGAGAACAGACGATCCGTCTATAGCATCTGCGCCATCGGACGTGCGCTTGCGCGTTTGGCGACGCGTGGTGACCATCCTGATGCTTGGGGGATCCTCCTCCTGGTCCGGGTGACCTGCTGAAGCACGGGTATCGTGGTGGGATACGACAGACGGTGTGTTATCTTCGCTGGGCTTGGGGGTGGAGCGAGTCTCTGAAGTCCTTGTCTCGTCTTGCGCCTTGGAAGCTGAGGATCCTATCTCGAGTGATTCCGGTGCGAGAGGCTTGCTTGATGAGCGCTCGCCGAGAGACTTGAGAGTGAGGTTTCTGGTGGGAACCCTGTGGTTATTCCCCAAAATAGAAATCCAGGTGTGTGGCTAGCCGTGTTAATGTGCCTCGGAGTTGAAGATGGAAATAAACCCGAACAACGAAAATAGGTAGAGTTGATATGTCGAGATGCAGTGGTCGCTTTTGGCGATGAAAGTTCTGGTGAAGTCAGAAAAATGTGAGGTGGAGCCGGAGCTCAGGGACTAAAGGGATGTGATTGGCCAATTTGCTCAGCTCAGCAGGCCAGTCACAGTGAGCTCAGTGCACCTAGGCCATCAACGGAACTTCTTCATATCTCCATCAACATCATTCTCACAGCGACAGCAACACGACCTTAATCCAGACTTCACGCTCGAATCACACTCTTCTCCAGCAGTCTTCTTCGTCCTTGGCCAAGAACGAAGCGCCCTCGGGCAGCTACCGCCCACCTCACCACCCCTGGAACATGGTTCCACCACTCTCAACATGAGCCTTCTTCGTCTCTCCCTCAACGCCGCAAGGGTGCAGTGTCGCACTCTGGCATGGCCGGCGCCAAGAGCTTACCAAGTTACTCGTTTATTGAGCGTTGCCAGTCCAGTCAGAAAGGGCCAAAAAATATTACGGAAGACTCCCACAGCCCGAAACCCCCGCCACGTTCCTTCGCGCACAGCACTCCTCTCGTTCAACTTGCGTCCCCGAGAAGCATTCGCATCTGCTGTGGCAAATAATCAGAATAAAAACCGAGGGATGTCACTCGAACGGTTCTACCTCATATACAGCGCATTTCATAAAGCCGCCGTGCGGGCCTGCCAGACGCACTCCCCGACCTGGGAGCAAGACTTCATGACTGGTACGTCTTGCCCAGATCTCCCCCGACGATCCCAGAGCAAAGACCTGACGCTGCCCGTGCTTCAAAGAGAATGGGGTATCCATGCGCGAGCTGCAAGATGTCTGTCTCATTGCGAGCGCCGCCGTCCCAATAGGAGCACCGCAGGAGAAGTACCTGTCATATGTTCTTCTCGACACGAGTGGCGCGCTCGGGTGTAACTCTTCGACAATAACCCTCGGCGCTCAGATGATCCGCCCCCCGGGCTATCAGCATATGACGGGGATGTTCCCTCGTGCTGATCAGCGCATACGCGAGCTGGCGCAACGCGAGGCCAGCCCCGACGCTGTCGGGATGATGGGCCTCATCTGCGAAGACAAGGGCGACGAACAGCAGGCCGCCGTACTATTCCGGCGTTCGATGCAGCTCGGGGCGCAAAAGCGAGAGGAGAACGAGAAGGATGGGATTGCCGAAGAGAGGGAATGGACGTTGGAGGTTCCTTGCGCCATTGCCCTCAGCAGTATCCTTCAAAAAGAGGGCAACAAACCGGAGGCCCTCGCCCTGCTTCAGGGGGTGCTGAAGCATGATACGAGCAGTATATGCTTCGCCACTGCCAGTGCGATGGGCTTCAAGGGGCCATATGCTAGGGAGCTGCTGGTCAAGGCCGCGGCATCGGGAAGTGTTCAGGCGTTACGGGTCGCGGCCGACATGGAGATGCAGGCGCATAACGAGGCCAAAGCGAAGGGCGACGCTGAGGCTGCGGAGGAGCACCTTATCGACGCGCTGGAGTGGGCGCGGATCGCCGATGCGTGGAAGATGGACAACAAGGAGGAAGCCCTTCGGCATTTCTGAGCTATCGAGCCGCCGTCGTCGGTCACGCGAGATCTGTCTCTTTGTACACAAATATGTACTGTATATATGTATACTATCGCGGGTCGGCGCAGGCCTCATGCTGCACGGGCAGGTAGCAGCACTCTCATAGCTTGAGTTTGGAGACGGCTCTATCATACCCAGTCCCCTGGGGGTTCAGGTTTATCATCTTGGAGCTCTCGACCGCGTCCCCCGACCTGATCAGCTTCATAATGGCAATGACCGGCGGTGATCTGCCGTGGAGTCTCAGAGCCTCAGCATTCTCATACCTGTCGGGCATTCACATCGTCATCAGTCCAGTCCAAGCCGGACGGCATTTACCGCAGTAAAGGGGACGACTTACGTCTCCCTCGCAACCAGGTCGTCCGAACCAGCATTGTTCTTCTGACGGTGGATGTAATAACGCGTCGTCCCCGGCTCATGGTCCCTAGCGTATTCTGCACAGGCGTTGAAGAGATCGATGAACTAACGAATGAACAGAAATGTCAGACTTTAGCGCACGATCTCGGGGATGGCGTCTCCGGGGTTTTCCATCTCACCAGCTGGTGCTTGCCCGGCTTGGGGGTGATCACGAAGATGAGGTCGATTGTTTCGTCGGCCATCTTTCCGAGTGTCTGGCTGCTTGACCACTCTGAATCAGATGTTGTGATGATGATGGCTGGAGCCCGATGTACAAGTATCTACGTAATTACTCACTTTCCACAAACAAGCCATGAGATGGACTCAGGCGCGAGATGGAGAATCTGTCACAATGCAGGGGTCTCTCCTCCTGTGGCCCGCGGCCCGAGAGAGGAAACTTGGCTGCATTGTGCCATGTGAACATGCGGGGGCTGGTTGCGAACACTGAGAGCACATCCATCACTCACATCTCCCTATCCACGTCCAACAGCGTAGCACCTAGAGCCGGACCAATGATGGCGGTCAAATCGCTGACGACTCCGACAAACCCGTTCTCGCTGAACGACCGAGCACAGTGATGGCTTCGCGGCAAGATGTCCGACCTTGCACCGAGATCCAACATCCCGAATGAGCCGCACTCTATCTTCTTTGCGTGTCTGGACCGGGCGACGATGGTCTCGAGACCCCCCAGTAGGACAGGATTGTCTGCCGGCAGATTGGGCGGCAGTGTATGATCCCGTCAGGACGCGTCTGCGATCTGAACTTTCCGCACTACCGACGCTGGGCCGTCGCCCGTTGCGTGACCAGCAACGGGGCCACCGAGGGCTGAAGAGTCCCCCGGGTTGGGCTTTCTCCGGCGACAGGGCTGAGGGAGAGATGGACAGCAGAGTGCGAGATCCGACAACACCGCGAGCCGTCGAAGGCTCGGCGCCTCGCGGGCTCAGTTAGCTCGTCTGCAGCGACCCAAAGCATACGGATGGCCAGGTCGTGTGAGCTCCATGTCGCCACCGGATGGCGGGCTGCTGGCCGCTGACTGCTGGCGTCTGGGGAGTTTTTAGGAGTTGTTAGGGGATGTAATGACGACACTTGGCGCCTCGACCACCGCAGCCAAAAGTTTCCCGGCTGATCAGCGGTCTAGCGCCAGCAGCTAGGAAGTAAACTCCCGAGTGGCTGCTATTCGACTAACACGAGGCCGAGCTCACCTCTTCCACCCCAGATACTCGACCATCCAACCCTGCCAACCCTCCTTTTGCATCACCAGGCCCGGCGTCACGGGCAGGAAATGCTTGTCTCGCGGCACAACGCTCTTCGTCGCCCACTAGCTCAGTGCTAAGGCAGTGGCCAGTGCGCGCCAGGATCTATCAACCGTCCCAAGGGGCCGTCATGGCTTTTCTTGGTGTCCTGGGCGTGCCCTGGCCCGGGCTCGCCGATGGGCATTCTCTCCTGGAAAAAGGGTGTTCCGGCATGGACGATGCTTGGTAGACGCTCCGGCTCATGATCCGGGACTGCTAGCCACTTAGTAGCAGGCGCGAAGGGGGAAGCGAATGAGATGCAGTGACGACCAGCCTTCACGAGAGGGTGTGGACGGATGCTCCTGTGTCTAATATAAGCAAGCTTGGAAGACATCAGCAGGAGGCGGCAGAAGGCGCTCAGCCAGGAAAGTAAGAGCAACTCGAACTACCATACGCAAGGTCTGGACCACCACAGGCAACGCTGATCGCTGTCTGGCCTATCAACCTGGATCGACAGCACATACGGCCATGGGCTCATCTCCTGGTATTTGTGCTGCCGGCTCCTCCCCTCCCCTCGGGGAACGAGGGAGCCCAGGAATCAGCAATTCACAGCCTTCGACCATGGACAGGCGGTACCTCCTCAAGATATCCAACGACATCCGGGCCACAATTCGTGAGACCAAGTCTCTCGGGTCCCGTTGGACTGAGTTCAACTACGTCCTCAAGGAATTGCACAAGGCCGAGACCGAGGGCAATCACATCGACTTTGACATAGTCCAGCACGCTCACCTCGACAAGGTCCTCCAGGAACTGCAGGATGCCCGGTATGTGCTGCCGGCCGTCATTAATGGGGAGTACCCGGAGCTTCTCGGCATTGTCCAGAGCCTCGAGAAGGCGTGGCGGGACCGATTCCGTGCCTCCTGGTTCGCTCTCGACGAGTCCAGGATGGCCAGGATCCGCGAGGTCCGCATGAAGGACATCGACTACTGCGAGCAGCACAGGGACATCTTGGAGCCGTGGACGGCCAGGGCGGCTCACGGGCATCCCGTGGCAGACGCAGAGTTCCGGACAGGAGAGCATGTCTGACCCCTCTTTCGGATGACAGAGCAGTCAGTGCTAATATTGTCTTTGCAGCTGGTGGCTGAATCTCGCCTGTGCTCACCGGGACGGCATCGTGGGCAGCGCGACTGAGCGGCCGACCAAGGGGCTGTACGGCGTTAGGGCGCTGCCCCTGATCTCGGGGCGAGAGGAGGTCGTGAGAGACGGCGTCTGCAAGTATATCCGTTTCGGCAACATGTCGGACATGCACTTCTCCCTCATGTCGCAGGTCGGGCACACGACGAGAGTCCTCAGGGGTTATCGCCTGAGGAGCAAGCTGGCGCCGGCGGCGGGCGTACGATACGATGGCCTGTGAGTACCGTCCTCTGACAAAAGACAGACGGCCCGCTGACTCGTCCGCAGATACAAGATTCGATCATACAGTCACAAGTACGACATCAAGGAGAGGAAGCATCGGTTGGAGGTTACCCTGGAGTGCAACCCTAACCAGCTTAGAAACTCTTTGAAGGTTCCGACGCCCGCGCAGATGGACGACTGGAATCTCTTTGAGAAGCACGAAGCCGAGGTCGTCAAGCAGCATCACGGCGACTTTGGGTACACGGACTACAAGCTTCTCAAGGAGGAAGACGGGTATCTTCGGAACCGCTAGAAGCAGTCCGTCGAGTTCCGCGAGATGCTAGAGGAGGAGGCTTGGGGGCGTACGGCGTGATAGTACTTCTCGGGTCCAGCAGTTGCTGGGAGGAAACATCGATGAGGGGATATCGGCTTTGATCATTCAGCATGGGAAAACAGCGGCATTGATACTATACGGATGCATTAGGGGCACACGAGGATCGTAGATTCTTGATTAATCCAGTAAAGTACATACTCATGACTGCAGAGCCTCCCTGGGATTATTTGTGGCGTCCTTAATATGGTTGCCATCGGATGGTGATGGTGGTGATGGTGGTGATGGTGGCGATGATGCAGATAACCAGTTGATGGAATGTTGGGCAGGCGAATCCCCCGCATGTCGTCACGCTTTTTCAGGGTCCAGTCCAGGTATTGGCGGGGTCAGTTTGCTCCTCTCACAAGCAACTTAAGCCTTCAACGCTCACCACAAACCTCACTCGCCAGCCCCGTCGACTCACGAACAAAAACCAAGTAGACGCCATGGGCAAGGACAAGAAAGCCGACGGCAAAAATGCCGCCAAAAAGGGCGCCAAAGGCGGCAAGGACAGCGACGACACCAAGGACTCGGGAGCCGGGGCCAAGGTCAAGGGCGCCCAGTCTATCAACGTCCGGCACATTCTGGTGAGTCTCCCCATGCCTGGTCTTCCTGGTGCGACGGAAGCTGACTCTCCTCCCCGGCAGTGCGAGAAGCACTCCAAGAAGGAGGAGGCGCTGCTGAAGCTCCGCGACGGGGCCAAGTTCGACGAGGTCGCGAGGGAGTTTTCCGAGGACAAGGCGCGGCAGGGCGGGTCCCTGGGATGGAAGGCGAGGGGCAGTTTGGATCCCAAGTTCGAGGAGATTGCGTTTGGGCTGGAGGCGAGCTCGACGGGGGCCCCGAAGTTTGGGGAGGTGAAGACGGGTTTTGGGTATCACATCATCATGGTGAGTCTCTCCTATTTGAGGAATGTTGGCTTCGATATCAAGGACTCATGGTTCTTGTATGGAAGGCATGGCAAGTGTTAGTTTGGGCGAAGCTGACGACAGCAGGTCGAGGGGAGAAAGTAGACAGCGTCTACGGCGGAGGGACACCGGGAGGAATACCATGGCGGCAGCAAGTTACCCCTTAGAATCACACGGGCATTCGAACATCACATCTCTTGAACCAAGTCTTTACTTCCGATCTCCGTTTTCAATTCCCTTTTTGTCTGCCTCCCATGCGAGATGACCCAAACCAGGCGGCCGTCCTTCCATGCGCAATGCCTAGAGTACAACCGAAGGAACTTCGTCACACGAGGCGGGCAAGACTGCGCGCGCACCCGTCCGACTCTATACCGTCCCCTCCCGCCATAACCCCTTTTTTCAGACGCCCCGTCGTAGATGTCATTTGCCCGTCCGCCCAGGTCGCCCCGGGGCGAGCCGGTGGTGGTGCAGAAACCCAACCATATTTGTGATTTGGTCGTGGAGAGGGGAAATTTACTGCTCGGTCTGGAAGTAGTTGAGGAGGATGGAACGCTCCTGGGACTCCTCACCCCAGTCCTTGACGACGACGCAAGAGCAGTTGACGACCTTGCGGGCGTTGCCCTCACGGTCGAGGACGCCTGGAATATCACGGTTAGTCTACAGTCCGGGAAGCAGCGCGTCCGGGAGAAAAAACGTACAGAGGCCGGCCCACTCGCCGAGCTGCTTGCCGTCGGGGACCTTGATCAGGGGGATCTTGTGCTCGGAGCACAGGGCGATGACGAGCTTCTTGTAAGCCTCCTCCTCGCAGGCCTCGTTCAGGACACACATGTGAGCCTGGCGGCGGTCGAGGGCCTTGGAAGCCTCACGGAGACCGCGGGCAAGGCCGTCGTGCATGAGGGCGAGCTTGAGGACACCCTTGAGGGCATCGAGGACGGACATCTGGCCCTTGGAGCCGGCGTCGGCGGAAACCTCGACCTCATCGGCGACCTCGGGGGCGTTGTTCTCTTCTACGTCCGACTGGGGAGGGGGTTAGTGATGGTGTTCTGGGAAGAGCAATTGATCGACTACTTGGGCATGAAGCCCAGTGGCGGCGTGGCAGCGGCTGGGTGAGGCCTGGGAGGCACGAGGAATCGCGGGGTGGTGTGGTGGGAGACGCTTTGGCGCATCCCACGCGCGGCGCCCTTCCATTGCCTTGCCTTGGCCGTGCCGGATCGCGGGAATCGGGAGCAACTCACCATCTTGGCTGTGTTGTGTTGCAAGTTCTCGAACGTCCTCGAAGAGTTGGGTGGTGATGGTATTTTGGTGGAAGGAGAGTAGTAGTGCAGTTGGTTGAGAAATCGTCCTGAGCGGTCGAAGCGGCACGAACTTCTCGGTTCAGATAGCCAAATCGTCAGCGGGAGTTGTGCATGGCCCGTGCGCCCGCTAGGGTTTTTTTCCGCACAGAAAATCGGTGGCCGCAAAATTTGGGCGAGACCCACAATTGACTTTCTGCGCTGGCTGGCTGCGCTACTCCGTCCCCCGACCGCCAACGATTCTTCTACACCTCTCCACGACAAACTCACCATCCCGACCGCCAGCGGAATCCTTTGCGAGGTACGTATGACATACCTTGCCCCGAGATGGCGACTTGATTGAAGCAGGACGGCCTATGCCTTTCACGATGGCGGAGGAGAGCAATCAGAGGAGTCGCCCGTCCTGAGCACCGGCGCAGCAACCACCACGTCCTCCCGCGACGACCCGACACCGAGCGAGAAGCGACGGACATCCATTGGGAGCGGCAGGATGGACTGCGGTGTGCGCGCCGGAAGACGGGTCGGCGATGACCTCTGATACCCTCTCCTCTTCAGCACTGAGCGGCAGAACCCTCCTTGACCGATTCCCGAGTCGCCTCGGAGGGCACTCTCCAAGCTCATGACAGCCTCAAGAGGCTAACCCTTGATCCCCCCGTGGCAGATACCTCATTTCCATACTCTCGACTTGAGAATCTCCACACAACCGACAAGATGGTCCGCACCTCCGTCCTCAGCGATGCCCTCAAGAGCATGAACAACGCCGAGAAGGCCGGCAAGCGCCAGGTCATGATCAGGCCCAGCTCCAAGGTCATCGTCAAGTTCCTGCAGGTCATGCAGAAGCACGGTATGTTTGCTCCCTCTCCTCGCCCGCGACTGTCGACGGGTCAAGAATCAGAAAAGGTGTCGGAACTCGAACAAAAAAACGCATTCGGCATGATAACTAGGGCTATGGTCTCACAACTCCCACGGCTAAGCCCCTATAAGATGCCGATAGATTGATGGATTCTGGCGGAGATCTTACACCTTTTCTGATTCTTACCCGTGACGTCCAAGGTTTAATCTTCCGCGACATTTTTTGCTGACTGTTGTTTGACTGCAGGTTACATGTAAGGACGAAGAACCAACACCCCTTCGGGTAGTAGTAACGTTATTAACCAAACCCACAGTGGAGAGTTCGAGGAGGTCGACGACCACCGCTCCGGCAAGATCGTTGTCCAGCTCAACGGCCGCCTCAACAAGTGCGGTGTCATCTCCCCCCGCTACAACATCAAGCTCGGCGACCTCGAGAAGTGGGTTGTCAAGCTGCTGCCCGCCCGTCAGTTTGGCTACGTCATCCTGACCACGTCTTCCGGCATCATGGACCACGAGGAGGCCCGCAGGAAGCACGTCTCCGGCAAGATCATCGGCTTCTTCTACTAGACGACTCGCACCAGGTGGTGGGTCAACGGAAAAGGGGCATGATAGGGCAGGAACGGAAAAGCAATGTCACTTTCAGAACGTGGAGGAGACAGGCGTGCGGGCATTCAACGGCGTTCAAGGAACTTTGGCAGGAAAGGCCAATATGATACGATACCACTTCAAGCTCAGCAGGCCGTTTGGCACATGTTGAGCTGATGACTGCAATCACACCTTGCCGAATGACCCGATACACGAGAGCATGATGAGTTTGTGATGCTGTTGAAGAGTCGAATCTGTGATGTTGTTTCTAGTCGGCAACGAAGTGCTCATTCTTGAGTCTTTCCGGACTGAGATGTCTTACCACAGCCGGATGCCAAGCCCAGCCATCTGAGATGATGTTCTGGCGCCCGCCCACGCGATTGGACTGTGCCTGGACGCGTCCATGACTTGGACGAGCACTGTGGCTCCCCCGCGTCCAGGGACGGGCAGGGGCTTGGGGATGGAAGCAGCCGCCAAGCTCCCCTAAAAGTTTCCAGATCCGCTGCTTGCCAAGACGTCAGCATCTCCTTCCGGATCCGACAATTTCGAGTTCCAAACTCAGGACATCATCTCCGAGTCCTGGCCCGCGACTCGTTATTAGATGAATTCAGCGCATCGAAACTGACTGGCACTGCGGTTGCACATCCTGCGCACTACGTGCTGAGTGCCAGCAACGTTCGAACCTCCCGATCTGTGTTCCTGCCGTCGATTGTCCGCCCCTGAACAGGGCATCACATCAGGCCCCGCGGTCCAAGATGCGCCGACGACGCCAGGTCATCGCCATTGGCCTCGTCTTCCTCATCGTCTGCGCATTTACCATTTTCCGATTACCAGGCGTAGGGGGGCCGAGCAATGGCGCAGGACGACGAGAATTCCCACCGAAGCACGAGGGCGAAGACAGCGGAGAGAAGCGTCGAAGGCCGCTCCCAGCCGACAAACGACCACAGCCGGTAGCAAGCTCCGGCTCCCACCCCATCTACGATCTGATACACCAGGCCGAGAAAGACTTCGAGGAGCAGAAGAGCAGGCAGTCCAAGACCCTCAAGGAGGCCGTGGCGGAGTACAAGCGACGATACGGGATCCCTCCGCCACCGCACTTCGACAAGTGGTACGAGTTCGCAAAGAGCAATGGCGTCCAGCTCATCGACGAGTTTGACCAGATATACGACATGATCTTGCCGTTCTGGGGCGTGAAGCCGAGGACGATCCGCTCGAGGGCCCAGGAGGCCCTGGGCTTCGACAACTTCCTCCTGATGATGCTGATCCGCAACCACGAGGTGACGCACGTGCAAGGCGCGCAGGAGTGGCAGCGCGAGGCGACGGCCGGCATGGTCAGCAAGTTCATCCAGTATCTGCCCAACATGGACCTGGCCTTCAACATCCACGACGAACCGCGTGTCGTGGTGCCGCACGACGACTTGGCCAGGCTCATCAAGACGGCAAAGGAAGTCAACCTGCCCAAGCTGAACAGCGCCCAACTCCAGAACGGCTTTACAAAGCGGCCCAGAGGGCTCGGCGGCGGTGGCGGCATGGACGAAGTGAAGCAAACCCGCTTCAATGTCTACCCACATCAGCCGACCTGGACCACCTCGCGAATGTCCTGCCCGCCTGATAGCCCGGCCCGCGCGCTCGAGGACGACGAGCGCTTCGACGACACATCCAAGTACGGCATATCGGACCTGGGATTTGTCTACAACGTCACGGCCATGTCGGACATCTGCCTGACCCCGTCCCTCTCCGAGACCTACGGCTTCTTCGACCGCCCCAACGCCTACAACGTCGTCCATGACCTCTTCCCCGTCTTCTCCCAGTCCAAGATCTCGTCCTACAACGACCTCATCTACCCGTCCCCCTGGTACTGGTATGGCAAGGTCGAGTACGACGAAACCAAAGACATGCCCTGGGAAGAGAAGACCGACAAGCTGTACTGGCGCGGCTCCACGACGGGAGGATACTCCCGCGACGGCGGCTGGAGGAGGCAGCACCGCCAGCACCTCGTGCGCAAGATCAACGCCAAGGGCCACGCGCTCATCTACGTCAACGACGCCGAGACCCGGCCTGCCGAGGGCGAGCCCGGCACCCCACACTGGCGCCCCAAGGACGTCGCTCGCGTCGACTACCGTGACGCCGTCGATGTCCACTTCTCCCACATTGGGCAGTGCGACCAGGGCGACTGCGACGCACAGATCGAGTACTTCGACCTCAGGGACCGCGCCGACCAGCAGGAGGGCTGGAGGTACAGGTACCTCCTGGACATGGACGGCAACGCTTTCTCTGGGCGCTTCTATGCCTTCCTGCGCTCCCACTCGCTCACGTTCAAGCTCGCCATCTTCCGCGAGTGGCACTTTGAGTGGCTCAAGCCGTGGGTGCACTACGTGCCCCTCAGCCTGCAGGGCGATGACTGGCTGGAGGCCGTGCGGTTCTTCGGCGCCGGCGGAGAGGATGAGGCCGTCGAGGCTGTTGGCGCCAAGGATGCGGAGAGGATGGCGCGGGAGAGCCGGGAATGGGCGGATAAGGTCCTCAGGAAAGAGGATATGGAGGTGTGGTTCTTCAGACTCTTGCTAGAGTGAGTTTACCTCCTTTTCTCCCATACCTAGATAGCTCGTGGTTTGGTACGGATTTACTGACTGGACCAGATACGGCCGTGTCGTCGACGACGACAGGGAGAAGCTCGGCTTCTCGTTTGACGCTGTCAAGCCACCGAAGGACGATCCCATCGAGGAAGTCAGCGACGAGACGACTGCTGGCGAGGCCAAGGCGGAGGCAGCCGGGGCGGCGTAATGGCAGAGTGCCTGCCTGCCTAACTTGTGTCGTGATTATTCTGCATAGCTGGGGGTTCCCAGGGAGTTATCTGTTTCACCGGCGGGAGTGTATCTGGATACCAAGCACATAGAGAGATACTGGGTTCCCAGACATGATGACGGGGGTTGTATGATATATGCTGCACGCCAGCGGTAATGAGAATGGTGTTCCTGACGCGGATTATCCCTCTGAGCTGTTAACCCGATGTTGTGATGTGCAGGCCGCTCGCCATAGTGAATCACTGCCAGGCCAACCGCCAACGGCCTGTACCTCAGGCTCCCACCACCACAGCAACCCTTATAGCCCCTGAGTTCTGCAGCACCTACTATATGGGGTCCGGCGCCGGTGGCCAAGGGGTAAATCTCAGATTAGTAGCCCAACTGAGCTCTTCACGGCGCGGGACCGGGGCGGGTTCGACTCCCGCACTGGTCGCCGCCCTCCTCGTCGCAAGACAACTTGTGCTCGAGGGCGGTGACCTTTTGCATTTCTGGGCAGTGGGATGGATGATCCCTAAATTTTTCCTTTTCTCGTCTTCATTTTTGTCAATATGCAGCTTCTTGGTGGGTGAAGATGCAGCCTTCTCCTTGATTCAGGGGCTGCCGAGAAGTCTACCGAATCTTTTCAGATGGAGCTGCGTATCACCGAGGTAGGACATCGCATAAGATTTCATCCTAGAAGCTCCGCTATACGAGGGGAGGATTGCTCTCTGGGTAACCAGAATTCCAAGTCTCTGATAGTTGATCTATGCTGTCTCTTACTGTTTGCGCGAGCCCTCTGGGCCGGTGTTCTCCTGGCAGAATCTGTCCGCCGCAAACCAAGATATGCTACTTTTTTACACAAAACCTGGCAGGCAAATCTTTTACCCCCAGTCTCTCCGTCTGTTGGCCAGTCTCCCTTTCCAGCGCCTCCTCTGGCGACATCTCTAGTCCTCCTCACCCTCGGCGTCCATGTCTGACTGCGGTGTCCGTGCGGTGCGCTGGCCGTCCTCCGCGGCGTCCTCGCCCTCGGGCTCGATGTGCGACTGCAGCGGATCGGCCTTGAACCGCGCTGCCACCGCACGCAGCTCCTCGCTGGGGTCGGTGACGACGATATCGAGCTGATTGACCTCGGCCTCCGCCGGCTGGGATTGGCTGAGGACGCGGAGGATGTTCTTCTCGCGCTGGGGGCGGATGGTGCTCCGCTGCATGACGGGATAGAAGTAGGCCGCCTTCTGGCGGAGGATGTCCGGGTCGCCTTCGACAGGGCCGTCGGTGTCGTTGAAGGCGACGATGAGCTCGTCGGTGTACTTGTCGGCCGCTTCGACCTCGACCTCCTTGATGGTCTCGTAGGCGCGCAGGCGCGTGAACTGGAAGCAAGGACCGAGGTCCTTGGAGGAGTGGGTGTAGAGTGCTGGGGCATGACGCTCGGGGTTGTCGAGGTCGAACGAGACGCGGAAGCGCTCGCCGACTTGGCCGTCGGCTGGGAGGAAGTATTGGAAGTCGAGAGGGTTGCTAGGTTTCGGGAAGGTCTCGGGATCGCGGGCGTGTGCCTCGAGTGCTGCTTCGAATGCCTCGTCCTCCTCTGCGGTCTTGGGGATGGGGCGGAGGATGGCGCTGAGGAGACGCCTGTCGTAGGTGCTCGAGCTTTGGACGGGGTTGGTCTGTAGCTTGACGGTGACGTAGCCGCCGGCGTCGGGAAATGCGTCGAGATCGGGGAGGAAGGGATAGGACTCGACGACGTGCACACCGGGCTTCTTGGTCGGGTGCGGGACGGATCGGGGATCTTTGCCATATCGCTGGGCCATCTCGAAGGACTTGTCGATCTTGCGCCGGATGGCGGCCGGGGAGCCTGCCTCTGGCTCTGGGGCGGCGCGCTTCTCGGGGCGCTTGATCTTGGGCTTGAGGAACGCATTCGATGCGGAGGCCGGGATGCGCTTGGCAGCAACGGAAGAGATGTATTCTGTTCGGCGCAGGAAGGAGACGGACGTGTCTGTGCCCTTGGGTCTGCCGAGGGTCGAGAGAGGGCGGAGCAATTGCCGATCGTGAGGATGAATATGCGGTTGAGTTGCGGGAGGTTGAATTGCTGCATTCACATTAGTGGTCATCCTTTGGGGCCGGCCCTCCCGCGTTACTCACAGCTCTCGTCGCCCTCGAAGATGTTCGGCATGCCCACCAGATCCAAGGGCATGCCCAGTTCGGCGTCAGCCTCGATGTTGAGCGGCTGATCGCGGGCGAGTCGCGAAGCAAAGCTAGGGTTTGTGTACTGGCCGCTGGAGAAGCCGGTATTGGGGATATCGAGCAACTTGGGGGGATTGGGAGGTGGCGGGAGGGCATTAGAGTATCGGATCCTGGCGATGAAATCCTGATGGATCATGCGCTCGCCGTTGCGAGGCGCCGAGGACGACATTGTGCAGGCGTTTGATTGATCCAAGAAGTCGTTCGATGATGATGCTTGAGATTGGAGTTTGGAAATGTGTTGTACTCGGAGCCGATGGACAAGAACGCGTTGTCGGGGGTTGGAGGTCGAGGTTGAAAGGGCGAAGGTTAGTTGGGGTGGGAAAAAGTACGCGAGGCTGAAGCTGCCAGTTGGAGTCGCTGCCACCTCACCTGCCCGCAGTGAGCTCCTTCCACCCCAAACACCCAACACCTCAGTGGACAGCAAACGGGCAGCCACTCGGACATTGCCCACCTCCATCCAGACAAACCCTCAATGCACGTGGCCACAGTCTTGATGCACAATGGGAGTGCATTCAGTCATTCATTTACTGTATTTATCTTCTTGCGCGAATCCTCTATTAGCTGGTTGGAACCCCCCAGGCCGTGGCTGTTGTTCATCACCGGCCGGCCCATCCGTCATGAATGCTGAATCCATCATTGCCGCGACCCCAGAGCGCCTGCGAAACAGTCTCGCCTCTTTATTTCGTACACATGCAAATGCGGCCGCCCGGCCTCTGGGGCAGAGGAGGCGAGGCGAGGCATCGGCTCGGCCTCCCGGTACCGCACCCCTTCTATCTATGCGAAATGGGTGTTGTACATGATAAAACTGGTAGTTCCCTTCTCGCACGGCAGGCGTCTCCTCCTTTAGAGCGCATCGGTGTCCGTGGCGAGTGCGGGCTGTCAGAACCACGTCGAAGGTGCGATGCCCTATGAGCTGTTCTTGGCGTAGTTCTTCTTGCCGACGGTGAAGGGGACGTATCGGTACTTGATCATGTGCTGAATCTGCTTGCGCACTAGATGGGGAGGGCATGTCGTTAGCTATGCTTCAGACACACTCGGCGGAGGGATGGGGGAAACTCACTCGTCATGATGAAGAGCATGAGCCAGTACATGACCAGGACGGGCCAGAAGACGGGGACGTCAAAGATCTCGAACCACGAGCACACGAAGCCGATGACGATGGCGCGGGTGGCCCAGTACCAGAACTTGAACTCGGGAAGGCGGCGGATGAAGGGCTTGAACTCCTCGTCCTGCTTGGTCGGGAGGGTGCCGGCGCCGCCCCCCTCCATCTCGTCGTCGGCGGCGTCGTTAGACGGGTCGAACTTGGGGGAGAGGAAGGCGAGGAAAAGGTTGAGGAGGTAGATGCCGAGAGCGTAGGCGACGATGTACCAGCCCTGGGCGATGATGATACGGAGGAAGAAGAGGATGAGGGCGACGCCGGTGCCGATCCATCGGTAGAGGACGAAGGGGGTCGACTGGTCGAGGAGAGCCTGGTATCTCTGCGGGCGAGGAGGTTAGCTTGAGCTGATGCGCTGCGCGGCGGAAGGGGATCTGATCTGCGCGTACCCTCGTGATTTTGGATCCTTGCGCGCTGACGGCGGCGAAGGGGGAAGGCTCGGGTTCCATGGTATCCATCGCGGCGGTGATTTGAGCGAGTCGACGGGGAGTTTCTTGATGAACCTGTTTGCAGCCGGGTGTCGTCGGGGGGTTGGTAGGGACGAACACAAGAGAGTCCGCGAGGCTGTGGTGTGGATGAGCTTGCGCGGGCGAAGCAGGACGGGGGGACACGAGAAATGTGGCAGATCGCGACAGCTCTTCTCGATATTGCCTGCAGATTAATTGGATTGGCAACCTCCTAAAATCCAGCCACGTAAGGGGTGACAAGGGATGGGTCCAACGGCCCGGCCGTGGTTTAGCCGGGTCGAGACCACCGGTTCGGGGCTTAGCCTCCACGTCACATCAATTTGGCATGCCAGTCTGTGGCGCTGTGGCCTCGGTGTAGTTTGGGGCCGTCTGTTCACCGAAGAAAGATGGGGTCAGTGACGCAGGTTGTGGAGGTGGATGACTTTACCCCGTCTATCCTGGGCTTTGGGCCGATGCTTTCCACCTCGAGCTCCAGAGCTTCGGCATTCAACTTTCTCTCATCTTTGACCTCCAACACCGAGACAGTACCCGGTATTTCCTCAATTGACTCTGGGCCTTTTCGGTTGGAAACCAATTTACTTGCTTGTGATATTCTCTTGTACCGTCTGCATCACATACCTCCTGCTCCAGTTACCGAGCAGCTCCCCAGCTTCGCCATGAACTCCCTTCGCTGCATGAGGCCCATCGCCTCTCGCCTCCAGACCCCTACCCTGCCCAGGCTGGCCCGCGGCTTTGCCAGCCAGCAGTATGAGTACATCCAGGTCTCCCAGCCCAAGCCGGGCGTCGGCCAAGGTAGGCAGCATCATCTATCTCATCACGATGCCGGTACAATCACATGCTCACCACACTCACCTCCGTAGTGACCCTCAACCGCCCCAAGGCCCTCAACGCCCTGTGCACCCCGCTGATCAACGAGCTCAACACGGCGCTCAGGGCCTTCAACGAGGCCGACGACACCTCGGTCATCGTCCTCACGGGGTCCCAGAAGGCCTTCGCCGCGGGCGCCGACATCAAGGAGATGGCGCCGCTGACCTTCTCCAAGGCGTACACCGAGTCCTTCATCGAGTCGTGGTCCCTCCTGACGACGCAGATCAAGAAGCCCATCATCGCGGCGGTGTCGGGCCACGCCCTCGGCGGCGGGTGCGAGCTTGCCATGATGTGCGACATGATCTACTGCACCGAGGGCGCCAACTTCGGGCAGCCGGAGATCAAGCTCGGCACGATCCCCGGCGCGGGCGGCAGCCAGCGGCTCACGCGGGCCATCGGCAAGTCCAAGTCGATGGAGCTCATCCTGACGGGCCGGCCGTTCTCGGGCGTCGAGGCGGAGCGGTGGGGTGTCGCGGCGCGGGCGTTCCCGACGTACGAGGCGCTGATGGAGGAGACGCTCAAGACGGCCGAGACGATCGCGGGGTACTCGCGCGTGGCGATCAACGCGTGCAAGGAGGTGGTGAACAAGAGCCAGGACCTGCCGCTGCGGGACGGCGTCGAGTTCGAGAGGCGGGTGTTCCACAGCCTGTTCGGCAGCAATGACCAGAAGATCGGCATGAAGGCGTTTGCCGAGAAGAAGAAGGCTGAGTGGACGCACTCTTAAACGATGAGTCGGTTGGTTTGAGGAAGCGGGATGTCTCTGGGATACTACTATGAGGTTAGCAGTTCGAGACATGGGCCGTGGAAGCGTTGCACAACTTCCGAGAGACACTGGGAGTGTCTCCGGCCTCGGTTAGGATACGTAGAAAGGAGGCGACTGGATGATTAGAGGCGGTGGTGGCACTTGCAGCCTCATCCCGAGTAGGTATCAAAATGCAACGCCAGTACCGGTGTCGTTGGCAGCCTCGGTTTCTGGTTGCCCTCCAGGTTTGTCCAGTTTGTCCCTGACGCCTAATATTAGAGAACTGCTAGGAGTAAGCCGAGTGATCCTCAGCCCCAACATTGGATGTACTTGTACGAAGAGCGGCAGTGCTGCATTTGTTCGTACATATCGGGCATTTGCTAAAAATGTATGGCAATGATGAGTTGTACAAGGAAAACCGAGCAACTTGAATACCTACTTGAGAACAGGGGTCAGCTTCAACCCAACCCCTGAAATGGCCAGTGAAAAGCGCCCAGCACACGGCCCAAGGTGGGGCTAGGGGGCCTGCAGACCGCTGGCACCGCACCTCAGAGGCCTAAGAAAAGCTGCGCCTAGCCTATACCAAGCCCCGCCACCAGCGCATTTCAGGTCATCTTCACCACCTTTCCAAGCGGAGGTCGGTTGGCCGCCCGCAGCTGGCGGCTGCAACTTGAAGTGCAAACTTGCCGACAGCTCTGCAACTTTCGCTTCCCCTCACACATGCAACTTCCTGTCGCTACTAGTATACAACTTGCTTTCTCGTCGCTGCTTGTCCCGGTATCATGAATGGATTCCTCAAAAGCCACGCTGGACCTGGAAAAGGAGCTGACGTGCTCTGTGAGTCTCTTGATGCCCCTCCTCCTCCGCCCCCTCTCCTTCTGCATCTGCCTCTCCTCGGGCTGGGCCGTCGGGAGATGCGCTCTTGCGACACGCACAAAGGCTCCCGCATGCGTCGCGACGGTGGAAACAGAGCTAACATACCGTTCTCCCTCCCTCATAGATTTGCACTGAGCTCCTCTACCAACCCCTCACCCTCCTCGACTGCCTCCACACCTACTGCGGCTCATGCCTCAAGGACTGGTTCACCTTCCAGGAGATCCAGGCCGAGAACGCACCGAACCGCCCCGCGGACGGGATAGTCACCTTCACGTGCCCGGCATGCCGCGCCCCCGTGCGGGATACGAGGCACAATGCCACCGTCGCGACCCTGCTGGACATGTATGTCACGGCCAACCCGGACAAAGACAGGACAGATGTCGAGAAGGAGGAGCTCGCGACCAAGTACAAGCGGGGTGACCAGGTCGTACCGAAGCACCAGGGGCCCGAGCCCACACCGGAGGCGAGGCGGCTCGAGCAGGAGGACAGGAGACTCATCGAGGAAGTGCGGGAGATGAGCCTGCAAGAGGCGGGCGTCGAGTCGTCCCAGGGGCCGAGGTACAGGAGGAGAACGCGGGAAGCTCGGTCTGCTGAGCGCCGCAGTACGAGGGGGAGCCGCGATCCGAGCCAGGATAGCGCTCACAGTCATAGGGTGGACGACAGCAGGAGACACCAGCAGCGGGATGATACACGGCAGGGCTCGAGTCATCTACACCCGGAGTCGAGGGGCGAGAGGAGACGAGTGCAGAGTGACACCCGGCGGCGGGAAGATGCCGTCAACGAGATGCGCCGGCGGCAGGTCGAGCACCAGTCTTCGTTGCGGTCGCTCATCAGCTCTGGAGATATCAACGAGCGGGACATCGACCGCGAGATCGAGGAGTTTGCGAGGCAGATCCAGGAGGAGGGCTTGCTGGACGGGCTTGACCTGGACAACATCGACCTCAGCAACAACGACGAGCTGAGCCGCAAGATCACCGAGGCGTACAGGAGGAGGCAGAGGGAGAAGATGGAGCGCACGAGGGCCGAGGCGAGGCGGAACATCTCGCGGCAATCCTCCGAGCCGACACAGTCAACGACGACCGAGCCTACACCGGCAGCGGCGCCTGCGCCGGCTCCTCAGCAAGCGGCACCGGCCACCGCAGATACGAGACGGCCCGGGAGCAGGCAGCGGCCGCATTCTCGCTCGGCGAGCGCTACGGGATATGGAGACGACAGGAGTCGACCGCCACCAGTGATGATCGCTGCTCACCTCGACGCTAGGGAGCGCAGACGAAGGAGGAACTCGAGCAGCGGCCGCAGCTCGACAACGCCAGTTCCCGACAGTACGCCAACAGAAGGCAGACCCGCGGCACGGTCTCAGACGGATCTCACGATTCGCACCCAGAGCACCGAGCCTCCTGCTGGGCCCCGAGCGGCCATGAGCGAGAATCGCAGCGCGAGCACCCCGACGGTGCCGATTGCCACGCAGTCACCCACGACGTCCATCCGCGAACAGTCCTTCGCGAGTCGAGTGACGGACTCCCCTAGTCTGGTTTCCGCCTCCTTCGCGTCACCACCAGCATCCAACGCCATGCACCGACCGAACCGCCCAGCAGACCTGAGTGTGATCGGTCAGACCGCTTCTCTAACCGGAAGCCAGAACTCGCCAGGTCTGCAGCCACAATCACGGTCTCGGCCTCAGCTGTACCCAGAGCCATACATCACATGCTCATCCTGCCAAAAGGCGCACATCGAGTACGAACTGCACTACAACTGCAGCATCTGCGCCGGCGGAAACTGGAACCTGTGCCTCCACTGCTACCGCGCCGGCAAGGGCTGTCAGCACTGGTTCGGGTTCGGCTACGACGCCTTCAAGAAGTGGGAAGCGCTCGTCCAGGCCGGCCACAAGGACCTCGCGCGCCCGCACATGCTCAAGGCGAACCGCTACCTCCCGCCGAAAATCACCCCCGGCGGCGCCGAGGGCAGGCGGACACTCACAACCGATGACCCCGCGAAGCGCCTCCAGACCGGCAGCTTCTGCAGCCGCTGTCTCTCCTGGGCAAACGAGTGCTACTGGCGCTGCGACTCGTGCAACCGCGGCGAATGGGGCTTCTGCAACGACTGCGTCAACCAGGGCAACTCGTGCACGCACCCCCTGTTGCCCCTGACGTACCAGGCGCCGGCGTCGCACACGCCGCCCCCGAGCCCGAGGTCCCCGCAGCCGCCGCACGCGGCCACGCTCCTCAACGGCCCGAACGTCAGCCCGGTCGGGCCGTTCAGGCCGCTCACCTTCCGCACGAGGTGCGACGTGTGCCAGGACCCGATCCCGCCGGCGCAGAACAGGCTGCACTGCTTCAGCTGCACGAGCTCCATCGAGCCGGATACGAAGCCCGGGGACTACGACATCTGCACGTCCTGTTACGCCGCGATGATCTCGCGCGGGCAGATCTCCGTCGAGAACGGGTCCGCCGGCTGGCGGCGGTGTCCGCAGAACGGACACCGGATGGTGATTGTGGGCTTCCGCGAGGGGCAGGGCGGGCAGTACAGGCACGTGGTGTCGGATCTCGTCGGGGGACGCAAGATGAAGATGGAGCTCGTGATGGGGGCTCAGCAGAACCAGGGGCTGCAGAAGTGGTCGTGGTGCGAGGGGGAGAGGAAGCTGGTGAGGGTTGTGACGAGGGACGTGACGGCGACGGCGCCGAAGACCGTGGGCGAGGGAGAGGGGGCGGTCGTGTCGGCAGAGGGCTTCCCGCCGGAGGGAGGCGTTGGGATGGCGGCCGAGGCGAAGTGGACGTGGTTCCCGACGGCAGACGACGAGCTCATGTTTCCCAAAGGGGCGGAGATGAGGGAGATCGAGGATCTGAACGGGGAGTGGTTCCACGGCGTGTACATGGGGGCAGAGGGGATGCTGCCATCGGCGTATGTGAGGATGGTAGATGTCTGACGAGGTATGAGGATGATGAATGATGATGATTTGGATGATAGGCAAGTGATTGATTGCTGGCTTGATTGGAAAGGTACAGGAGTGATGCCTGAAGAGCAAAGTTCTCGGCATTCAAAAAGCTTTCTCGAGACCCTTCTGTCACTCGCTCACAAGTTCCCGCCCTCGCCATACCACTGAATCATCTCTTGAGACATCGATCACGAGGTCTTCGCCCGCTCAAACGCCTTTCCCACAAGCTTCACCATACCATCAGTGCTCTTGCTGTCCACAAACTCAAACACGCTGCGTATCTTCTCGCCACTCGCATCCATAGTGAGCACGAACATGTACTCCCCGTGAAACGACCATGCCTCATCTCCATCATCTTGCTTGAGTCGTGGGTGGAAGTTCGCCTCGCTGGTCGCCCAGACAGTGACCTGCCTCGCTTCCTCGTTCGGCCAGGTCTGCTTCATGCGTGTCGGGAAGCTCGAGAGCACCCCCTTCAGGGACGCGAAGCGGGCAATTGTCCCGGCGCGGTCAGGCCCTTCACCGAAGCCGGCGGACTGTGGAGCGAAGATGTGCTTGTACTCGTCGGCCAGGACTGAGGAAAGTAGTGCCGGATCGAGGGTTGAGATTGCCTCGAAGTAGGTTGCGGCGGTCTTGAGGAGGTGGGAAGAAGGAGACATTCTCTCGGATGGTAGGGATCTCAGTTTATTGATGTGCGGTGCAAATATGTAGGAAGTTGGACAGGACATCGATCACTTGCGGCTGCCCTCCTCTTAAATACACGCGAGGCGGATCATTTTCCGCGGCGTCCAGTGCCTTGAGGGGTTTATCCAGTGGCTTTCTAAGCATATATGGGCGGTGAAAGCCTCTGAGAAGCCTTTTACCACCAAGTCAATGTGAGGAGTTCAGGGGTAAGGACCTCAGGCATGAAGGTATTCACAAGTGCCAGGTCAGCGTCTCATTGGCCGGTTCCTCTCAGGCCCGAGTCGGACCCTGATGACAGGGACTGGATGACGTGATTTTAGCGACCCAGGTTCGACAGGGGTTTGAGCCGAACCCCACTAAGTTGCGGTAGGAAGAGTGCATTCCCCATTCCTAAGCTCGACCGAGCTTCGGACTTCGACCTCTCTGACCATTGACGACCTCTGGGGTGCTGGAGTTCTGGCGCAGCATACGGAGACTTCCATTGACCACTTCCCACGACCTGTACACCTCTAGGACCTGCATCATGTCCTTCCGTCACGGTATCCGTCGCTTCGCGACAGCAGTCGCCCCGGCCGCCCAGCCGTCGCAATACCTCCTCAACCTCTCCAAGGCCCAGGGCACCGTCAAGGGCCTGACAGGCGGTTTGTCCCCAACTCTCCCTCTAGTACTTACTCGCCTTGCTAATTATTGTCCCCCAGCCATCGGAAATACCCCCCTCATCCGCCTCAACCGCCTCTCGGAAGAGACGGGCTGCGAAGTCCTCGGCAAGGCCGAGTTTATGAACCCCGGCGGCAGCGTCAAGGACCGTGCCGCCCTGTACGTCGTCAAGGACGCCGAGGAGCGCGGCCTCCTGCGCCCCGGCGGCACCGTCGTCGAGGGCACCGCCGGCAACACCGGAATCGGCCTCGCGCACGTCTGCCGCTCCCGCGGCTACAACCTCGTCATCTACATGCCCAACACCCAGTCGCAGGGCAAGATCGACCTCCTCCGCCTTCTCGGCGCCGAGGTCTACCCCGTCCCCGCCGTCGCCTTCGACAATCCCGAGAACTACAACCACCAGGCCCGCCGCCACGCCGAGCGCCTCGACAACGCCGTCTGGACCAACCAGTTCGACAACACCGCCAACCGCCGCGCCCACATCGAGACCACCGGCCCGGAGATCTGGGCCCAGACCCAGGGCAAGATCGACGCCTTCACCTGCGCCACCGGCACCGCGGGCACCCTCGCCGGCGTCACGCGCTACCTCAAGGAGGTCTCCGACGGCCGCGTCAAGAGCTTCCTCGCCGACCCCCCCGGCAGCGTGCTGCACAGCTACATCCAGTCGGGCGGCAAGCTGTCCGAGCGCAGCGGCGGCAGCATCACCGAGGGCATCGGCCAGGGCCGTGTCACGGACAACCTGGCCCCCGATATCAGCCTCGTCGACGACTCGCTCCACATCTCCGACGAGAAGACAATCGAGATGGTCTACCGCTGCCTCGACGAGGAGGGCCTCTACCTCGGCGCCAGCTCGAGCCTCAACGTCGTCGCGGCCAAGGAGGTCGCCGAGAAGCTGGGCAAGGGCCACACCGTCGTCACCATGCTGTGCGACGGCGCCTATCGCTACGCGGACCGCCTGTTCTCGCGGACGTGGCTCGAGAGCAAGAACCTCCTGACCTCCATACCGAAGCATCTGGAGAAGTACATTGTCCTGCCGTAAAAGCCGGCGTGTTGTTGTCACATTTGTATAGGTACATATGAAGTGATCCTAGACGTGTAATTGTACATTGCCGCCCCGTCGTGACTGGCCTCTTTTGTCCATCTTCCATCCCATATAAGTACATCCATCCGGAGTTCGGAGGCGGGGCCGTTACTTCTCCTCTGTCGCGGGGGCCGCCTCCTGTGCTGCTTCTGGTGCCCCTGCTTCTTCTGCTGGCTCGGGCTGGGCTTCCTGGGGCTTCACCTCGAACTTGATCTTGCCGCTCTCGTCAAACAGGCCTGTGAAAACATCATTTACGACACTTCCTTCCTTCAGCTCCCCCATCGCAGACCTCCTGTTGGCGAGGTCGGCCTGAACGGTGTTGGCGATGGAGCCAATGTGATCCGCCAGCGCGGGCTCGAGCACTTGCTCCGCGAGCCTCAAGCTGTGCAGGGCCATGGACAGCTTGGCAAGGATGCCGGGGTTGCTCCTGACATACGGTACGCCGCCATGGAACTCCGGGGCGTTGAGCTGCTCTTCGGGGTACACTTCGGCCAGTGACTTGCCCTGGGGCCAGACGTCGACGAGTTGGCGGGCCACGCGGGTGACCTCGCCGTCAACATCCTTTCCGCCCTCGTGGCCCACGGCGATGGCGGACGCGAGATGCAGCGGCGTCGTGAGGACGAGGGGATCACGCTCTAGCGGGGTGGACTGGAAGTTTCTTTTCGAATCCATCTTGTGTGCGGGCGACGCGGCCATCTCGATGATGACGCGTGCCCACCTGAGTGCCTGCTCCGTCTCGGCACGTTCCCAGCCGGCCTCGAAGGCCTTCACCTGCGTCCAGAAGAGCATGTCGTGAGCGACAACCGGCGAGGAGACCTTGAAGTTGGTCCGCTTGACCTGGCGGGCAGCCTCGATGGCGATCCAGATCTGGCGCTTTCTGCCGAGAATGCGTGTGATACGGGTCCAGGACTTGACGGGGACTTTGCGCTTGGCGTGGCGGAGGCCGTCGAGGAGGCGGCCGAGGTTGGCAAAGTCGCTGCTGGTTTCCATCTTACCGACGGCGTCGATGAGCATGGCTTTGGTCCTGGGCATCTCCTTCTGAGTAATGTGGTCGAAGCGGTGCGTTATGTCGTCAATCTCGATGATGACGGGGTTCGTCTTGAGAGATTGGCGGTGTTTCTCGTCGAAGATGCGCTCGCGCTGCGTGTCGTTGATGTAAGAGGGCAGGATGATCTTGTTCTGAATCTCTGTGAGGACGGGCGCCAAATCGGGGCTGACGTCCGAGTCGAAGACGATGTACCGCCGGGCTATAGTCACCACTGGTTAGCATTGCCGCTGGCAAGTACGGTCATCGGCATGGGGCGTCGTGCCATGACCTACCTGACGATGCTTCTGTAGATGCGAATCGGGGCTGAAGGAGGGATCCTGCACGCCAAACCCGGAGGGGCGCCATGGCCCGAGGGACCTGACGCAGCACCAGTCTATCCATGCTGCTGCCTCTCGGTCTGTTTGGTGGTGTCAGGTCGAGATGTGCGACACTCAATTGATCGGTTGCGAGCTATCAAATCGTCGAAGGAAGATGGGCCGCCAAATATTTTGGACGTGGAGCAATTGAAGATGCAGGGATTCGGCGCCAGGACCCACCCGAGACAGCATCCCGTCTGGTCTCACGCGAGGCCGGATCGGCAGAAATCACACTCCGGGCCAATCAAACACGCCCAATCCGTGCTCCCAGAAAGTCGACTTTTTGATGGTCTCGCCAGAGTATCGACCCTCAACATCACCTCGGACAGACAGACGAACTCGTCGCCGCCCGCCCATCATGAACGGACCGAGTCTCTGGCGGCCGCTGGGCTGCCTCAAGAGCGCATTCCGCCAAACAAGACAGCACCGTGCCATCCAGAGGTCAATGGCAACGGCTGTCGACGCACCACCTCCCGCTGCAGCGGCACCTTCAACACCACCTCCCTCCAAGCCGAGTACTCGTGCGTGCCATCCCATTCCCATAAGCCCTTCTCGGCTGCCAGAACACCAAGTGCTAACATACTCAGGCTCCCGCCGCCCCAGGCCCGAGGGCATCTCCTTCCACCGCCACTTTGCCCTCCCCACGAACCCTCTCCCCTCCGTCCGCCAGACCTTCCCCGACCCCCTTCCGGCCCTCACAGCGAAGCACGTCGCCAAGCTCGACCCGACAGGCGCCCGCACCCGCCTCTTCGACCGCCACCGCCCCGACTCGGCCAAGGTCGGCGACGTCCTCCTCGTCACCCTCAAGCACGGCGAGCCCTTCGCCGGCGTCTGCCTCTCCATCCGCCGCCGCGGCGTCGACACCGCCATCCTCCTCCGCAACCACCTCATGCGCGTCGGCGTCGAGATGTGGCACAAGATCTACGCGCCCTCCGTCGCCGCCATCGACATCGTCTGGCGCCGCCCCAAGCGCGCCCGCCGCGCCAGGCTGACCTACATGCGCCAGCCCAAGCACGACATGGGCTCCGTCGCCCACCTCGTCGCCGCCTGGAGGAAGGAGAGGATGTCCATGCGGAGCAGGGGCAAGGGCTCGCGCGGCGGGCAGCCGGGACGGTCGTAAGGGGAGCATGCTTTTTGGTCGCGGAGGGATGTATGATATTGTCCCCTCGGGGATGTGTATTACTGTGAAAATAGAATTGGAATCACACGTGTCAGGATGAAAATACGTGAATGGTTTGTCTTTTTCGAGGATGAAATGACACCGATCTTCCTACGGTTGCAATTCAGAGGCATGAGACGTTGAGACGGCTAGTTGCGATGAAGCTCTGGTGGGTAGGGGCCCGCTCGGCTCACTCGCAACCCGGCTGGCTAAGGGACGAGGCACCATAGCCGTCTAGTTCGTTATGGGACCTAGAAGCATGGTTCAATCACACTTACTCCAGGTGTACGGACAGCCTACCTGCTGGTCTCGAAGGCCCAGCGGTCCCAAGCCCAAGACTCATCTCATCCGATCAGCCAGATCCTGCCAAGATGAAGAGCTTACGACTTCGCCTACACTATACAAAGTGCCTGCCGCAAATCACTACCGGATCCCTCGAGTGCCACAGCAATAGTTAAACCCAGTGATGGAATTTCTAAGGTATCGCCATTTTAAAACCCTCGAGACCGCCCAAAATCAAAAGCTCTACCCATACCGATATGAACTCCCAAGCCACCAAGCAGATGCTGCCACCCATTGGAAACTCCTTGAACTGCGCCGGGTATCAGTATGACCATTTCGGCAGCGTCCACCGCGTCTTTTCGTGTGAAGCATGCGACTCTGCAGGTCTGCCTCTCGCCAAGGGCCACTATGCCCCTGGCGTGGTCTGGACACGACGAGCCCGCGCAGTGAATTCTTCGCCGTCACTAACCGCCTCCTCATCCGGGGGCCCCGTGTGACGCCTTCGTAGCTCTTCGCCGCCGGGTTGAAAAGTGCCGAAATCCATCGAGACCCTTCGCGAATTGTGTGACATGGTTCTTTGTCTCGACATGGGGGGACCCGGATGCAGGAACGAAGTGATGATGCCCCTATCTCGGCTTCGTCCGCGGCGAATGCCCGCATCGACACCCGAGGCGGTGCCAATTGTCCCTTGCGTCATATGCGTTGCCTGCCGAGTAAGAGCCGGCTGCGCTTCCAGTGCTTCCTCCTCGAAGCGCTTCGCACTCGGCAACAAGACGGCTCGATCCAGGCCGTAAGGTAAGCCACGGTGACGCCCACGGATCTGCATGGCGATGATGACGAGCTTTCCAAGTACGGAAAATTGCGAGGACAGCGATGCATCGACCCCTGGGGCCCCCAAACTGAGGCCGACCGTGCCGTATGCGCTGACGATCTCGAAGAGAACGCTGAAGGGATCGAACAGGTTCTGCTGTATCTTGCCGCCTTCGGTGATGCAGAGAATAAACCACCCCATGGAGACGTACCACAAGTCGAATGATAGCTGTCGTCGCAGATGTGACCCGACGTACGACATTCCACTGTTCTCGTTGGGGTCGTCAGCCTCATCGGGGGTGTTGTAGACACCGAGCGACTTTTCTTCGTAGACGTTGGTTCTTCGGATGGAGATGGCGATGGGGAAAACCGAGATGTACATCATCATCATGTATGACACCTGCACGGCAGGATGGAGCTCTGCCAAGTTGACAGACGAAAAGCCTGCCGTCCTCGTGCATGTTGCCTGGAAGAGACCGTTGACTATCCGAAGATGCACCGGCATGTCGGTCACAACCGGATTGTTCAACTATAGTAGAAGGATTAGCTCGTGTCATCGACCTTGGATTAGAGTTCGCTCACATCAAGCGCAATGAAGAAGATCAGATCAAGAGCGTTGAGCCCGACCAGGATCCAGAAGAGCCACCAGGTAGCACCCGCAGGGAACAGCAGAGTGAAGCAACGGCGAGGGTGGTCCAGAAGAAAACGAAGTTCCTCCCAGAGGCCGCTCTTCTTGGGGACCAGATGGGCGAGAAGCCAGATGGTGGCCCGGAGCAAGACCGGGAAGCCAGTGTTTCCAGCAATGATGAGAAAAGACATCATCATGAGGATATACTGCGAGGTGCTGAACGACATCATGCTGTTCGGAGTGAGGGTGAGGCCGAGATCGAGGAAGGCCGAGTTCGCCGTGAAGAAACCCCACCAAGACCTGTCGACGCCGGCGGCATCGACAACCTCAGCGTAAGAGCTGTTGGCAGGGGTCAGAATCCATGGCAGCAGACACAGAACGGAGAAGATCCAGAACCCCCAAAAGTAGCAGAACAGGATGATGGCCAAGGTTCTGAGAGACCGGAACTCGATGCCTCCCAGCTCCTCGCGCTGTTCCATAGTCAGGCCCGGGAACTGAGAGTTGCGGCCGAGGGTGGGAGTCCAGCTGAGGTAGGGGGCCTGTTGCACCTTGTCACTCGAGAGGGCGCCCTTGATAACGTCGAAGGTGCGCCTGCGAGGTCTCTGGTGCCGCCTTGGATCGTCCTCATCCAGTTCCTCATCACTGTCGACGTGGTGTCTCTGATCACCACTCTGGAAAATGCGTGGTTTTCGCAACTTGAATAGTTCAAGCACGTTCCCGATGGCAGTAGCTTCCTCGGCGAGCTCGTCCATTGCGTCGCGATCAGACCTCGCCTTGCCCGGGCTGTTGCCGTTCGGGGTTGGCTTGCTTTCCTGCTCATGGGGCTTCCTCGGCTCGGCAATAGTGATTGTAGGATTTCTTTGCCGAGGATGAACAGGCTCTGGTGGTGTGTTGGGCCGCGTGTTGGGCTTGCTGTGTGGCGGACTGCGCATACCGGGTTGGGTTTCGTCCTCATCGTCATCTACCTCTGGTGTATCGCCCTCCTGCAGGCGCCTGGGCCCCATCCCCTTGTCAGCGTCCCGGGGGTTAGGAATCCTGAGGATTTCGTCGCGGTTACTATCGCGTCGTTTTCGGAGAGGAGTCGGGTGCTGGTAGGCCGCTGGGTTGGTCGCAAACTTGGTGCGTTTTGTCCCAGGGCTATCGGAGACCGTAACGGTGCGGGCAAAGCTGATCTGGGTAGGGTGCGGTTCGGCGGGATGGGTATTGTCTTCCACCCGTCTGTCGTCTGCCTCAGAAGAAGGCACTGCGGTGCCGGTGCTACCGGGCGACACACGTCCATCATTGTTCTCTTTCCTGTCGAGGAGAATGCCATCGTTTGTGATCCTGGAGCCCGAGTTGGGCATGACGGTAATGTTCTTGCCCGCAATACCCCTTTCAGCATGATTCATATCTTCATTTCCCTTGAGCCTGGACTTTGAGATGGTCACTCTTCGCGCGCGAGCGCCTTTGACGAGGTCCTGGAAGTGCTTTTCAAACCAGTACAGGCGAAGCAGGACGACTGAGGAATGAATGGTGATCGGGTTCGATGTCATGGTGAAGATGAAGATGCACACTTGCGCGAAAGTGTTCAGCGAGTTGACATTGACCGTGTTGAGGCCGGCCTGGGTGTTGGCGCCGCTGGCGAAGAATAGGGCATCGATATAAGCGAGCTTGCCTTCGGCGGTTGAGTAGATGAGAATGGACCCGAGTATAGTCAGGCCAATGATCCAGAAGTCTGAGTACCAGGTCAGCGAGGGATCGTTGAGGGAAGGACGAGGATAGCTGAAGAGGATGCTTACAGTGTGCCGAGATGAAGTTGAAGTGAGGCGACCTGGATATGAAGGAGGGCTTGGCGGCCCGAAGCTGGGCGATAGCCCAGTCTTTGGCCCTCTCAAACATGTTGGCGGTAGAAAGAAATGAGGCAGAGCGGGTTAGACTGTTGGGTGTGTGCGATTGCTTTGCGCGCACACAGTAAGGGTGAGAGTTGCTAGATGTCAACTCTCTTGGATGAATCCTAGGTAAACCGCATGTGCGGTGAGGGCTAGAGGAGCATCATGATGTCGACGGTTCGGGAGAGTAGTTGAGAGGATGGTTCCCTGAGGGGGTTGAACGTTGGAATAGTTGAACCTGAGGTGATAGTTGGAGGTTATTCGGAGAGAGGTTGGAAATCTCGGTGGCTATTTATCGTCGGCGACAGGGAACGTCGGTGGTGAATCAGAGCGCGCCTGCCGTCGCTGTGAATCCGAGGCTCCCTTGGTTATCGCGATCCGAATCGAAGATGTTTTGGCCGCCTCGTGGAGCTACCCCCGAGCTGAATGGGAGCTGAAGGCTGTGATTCGAATTGAAATTGGTGCAGCACGTCGAGTCGGAGCCTGGTGTCGCGCTCTGCGAGGTGCTTCCAACGGTGGTGAATATCCAGCAGAGAGGCCACCAGAAGATGTGCGTCGGTGGTTGAAGGCAGAGATGGTCACGCCTGGCCGGCGCACAGGATCGTGGATCGGTGCGGCTGCCGGAGTGATCAAAGAAAGAAAGGAAGCAGGAAGCAATTGAGGCAAGGGCAGTCGTAAATTTGAGGGTTCGGTGAGCGTCGGGTGGCAGTGACGACTGGAACTTTACTCGCGCACCTCCCTCCATCACGACCGGAAACTACGTGCACCTAACCTCAGTGATGCTAGGGGCAGTGTTGGCTCACCAGCCAATAATGAGCTTGAGATTAGCGTTGGCGGCCAGGTGTACCCTCCACTGAAATCACGCCGAGACCGCCCTAGACCACCACCTGCAGGGACATCTCTTGGCCCTCTGCCGGGTGCTAATCTGGTGTCCTGCCAAGTCGGCAAGTGGGAGCTAAGCTTCGCCTGTTTCGCCAAGGTTGTGCTCTTCGCGCCCCGGCAGGTGCCGACTTCGCGCGTCCCAGGTTTCAGCCAGACTCCCGGGCCCTGCCCGTCAACTTCCGTCGTCGGGGCATGTCAAGGATGGGAATCCCATGATGGTGGGTTGTACCGGAGACCTTATCTCGCGTCCGTCCTCAACGTCAACGGGCATCGTCGTCCCGTTCACCGCTTCGGAGGGGCTTTTGCAGCCCTGGAGGCAATCAGCCGTTGCGCAACGGCATCAGCATAATGCTCTCGAGGCCTCCATGTTCGGTCTTTCAAGGCAAAGCCACCCTGGTCGTTTCGGTCGATGTCCGAAAGCTCGAGTGGTTGCCGCCCTGGCCACAGAAATTCCCGATCTTGACTCAGATCATCCGATCCAACCGCAGGACTTTGTCTCCAAACCCCCCTGTGCGTTGGCACACGCTGACTGGCAGAGCAAGACGTGCTGGAGGGTTTAGCGATTGGAGATCTCTTGGGCGGGCGTTTCTCCTTTTGGGGTTCCTCGACTTCAGCCTAGGAAGGGCTGGTGTCTCGATTGTTGCTGATGATGGCGGCGCCACTGTTTGCCCCCCAACAAAGAGTTCAGGGTCTCCCTGTCACCAACCTGCAGGCTGTTGACGCAAACTACCGGTTGCCGACATCTTCCATAATAATATGCAGCATCAGTCATCCTGATTTTGGCCTGGGCCTTGGACGCCCTCGTCGGGGAAGCATACCGGCGGCCCGAGCAATCCATGAATACGGGCGGCGAATCTCGCTTCAAGTTTGCAGGTGGCCGTTACGCCAGCTGACAGCTTGCCACCAAGCTGCCCCAATCCAATATAGCACATCAGCAAGGGTAGCTTTCGTAGTCCCTCGGTACAAACAGCCCACGAATTCCTCCGCAGATGTGCAACGAGGTCCTACGCACCTCAACAGAGTCAAACGTCAGGTTTGAGAGGCTCCAGAGTCGTCAAGTGGCGGGGATTGAGGACTATCGATTTACTCGGTCGCTCACATGTAAGCTGAGCGCCCATCTCCAGAAGCCGGCGGTCAATCTCACGACCCCTGCTGCTGCTCCAGTCGGTCTTACAGCCACAACATAGAAGGATACGGGCGCTGATTCCGACATCGCACCAACTTGTCATATTTCTTTCATGGGACCTGGCAATGGCAAAAATTAAACCATCCAATAACACATGATCCTGGGAGCACGCAGGTGCTTGTGCGACGTTGCTTTGCATGGTGTTGATGTGGTGAAAACTGCATGGTTCAGATATGCATACCCGAGGCCAACACCTCACCGCCAAGAAAGGCTCAAGAAGGCATCCGTCAAACTTCTCCGAGGAGTGTCTATTCAGGAAATCTGGCTGCCTGCACGTTGGGCTTCGTCCCACAGGCTCCGACCTGGAGCGTTGTGCAGAGCGTGTACCCAAGGGTACTGACACAAATGACGATGGATTGCTGGCCAGCCATACAACCTCAGCCGTCGGCAAAGATTCAGGATCAGACCTGGTAATCGCCGACGGTCCTTATATTTCAGGACCGAGATGCCGCTGATGAATAGAGCCCACAGCAGGAGTGAGTAGTCGCCATCCGGGTACTCTGCTGAGTCGATATGGAGGTCTTCAACGGCTGTCGCCAGACGAGCAGAGAGGAGAGGGCAGCTGGACTGACCACGGCAGTACTCCGGAAGGAGGGTTGTCATGAACGCCAACAATGCCATATGAGTGATGTCGCTTTCGAGTCCTCCTTCGCTGCAGACTGACCTCCTCAGCGGCGACACCTCGATCATGCGATAGAGGAGCGATACTAGTGTTTCCGTGTAGTCCAGAGGGTCAAGCTTCGATCGAACTTCATTCGCGCTGTCGTTGAGAAGACCGGCGAAGCTGGTGACATCGAGCATGATGAGTGGGTGCTCGGGTGTCATGCTGGGAGGTGGCCCTCTGACAGCGTCGAGGTCACATAAGACGGCGGTGACGGGAACTGCTTCGCTTGGAAACAGGGTGGCTGTCCCCGTTTGCATGGCTAACTCGACATCGAGTCTGGTATTCGTCAGACTCGCCCCTTAGAAGAATGGGGAACAAGAAACTCACCTTAATGGCTTCAACGCCAGTGCTCGGTTCTCCTTCATGAGTCTGGCGATTCCTCCCCGCAGCTGAATCATCCTGCACAGTCCATTCAGATGCAACAGACCAGTGGAGTGCTGGTTATGGATCTGCTGGTAGATGGCGAGCGTGACCACGGCAGCTATGGCACTGTCTGAAACAGACCCGGGCCCCGACAGCTTGAGATTGACCAATCCGTATGCCTGGGAGATGTGATGTAAAGTCTTTGGGGATATGTCAGGTTTTCGCTCGTAGAAATTAACGTAGGAAGCCGATATGGCCAGTGTAGAGTGGAAATCTGGGATGTTAGTGGCTGTCATCGTTGTGGTTGTAGTTTTAAGCACTCACATGCTTCATCTGCCAGAATGCAATTCACCCAAATTGACTTAATAATGTCAAATTTGGAGCAGAATTGAGGCGGGAACAGCTCATCGCTTATGTCAAAGAACCCTAGGAGGAGTACATATGTCGGCAAGGGACGAAGAAGACGGCGGAGGGGTGTGCTGTACTTACATCGGTGCATGAGTCTGATGGATCCAGCATCAAGTTCCCGAGGGAAGGTCGTCAAACACAAATCATTCCATAATGGCTGCCGGGGTATCGAGCATATGGGTCCTGGGTTCAAAATGCGTTTGATATGAATGGTGGGTGTCTGCCTTCTCGTCGAAAGGCGTGACCTGCCGGCGTTCTTCCCTCTCATGACATGGGACCGGATGGCGCGCCGCTCAGACCTGCCTATGGCACTCTGGTCGACAAACTGCAGCGTCATGCCCGCCATTGAGACCGGAATTATGGGATTCGAGGAGTGTCAGACCCAGCGAACACGATGGCATCTGACAGTCCGCTCTCTCCAACCTTGTCTCATCTGACCAACGAGAGAGGCTAGCATCACTTTACCATGTGACGGAAATGAACGGAAATAGACTTTCGGGGAAATAGAGGCAGTCGGTCCACGAGCCGTATTTCTCGAAGTGGAAATCAATCGTAGATTCGTCAAAGGGACGGATTGTCGAGAATACTAAGGGAATATGGATTCAGAACGGCGGGCTCGTGCTGTTGCCCAGTGTTGAAGCATTGATGCCGCTAGTCCCAAAATAGGAAGTAATCTCTGATTGGTCAACAGAGTGGAACAAGCCCCTGAGCATCGCCCTGACAGTCACCACTTGGACACAAGTCGAGCATCCAGCCCGGCCTTAAGAGACCTCGAGATCTTGAAAAGTCCGAAGCATGGACTTAAATCTTTACTCTCTTTATATAAAAGGGCGTTGTCCTGTTTTCGGGAAGAATGGAGAGTCTGCGGCAGGATATGCTAAGAGATCGTGTCGACAACCACGGCTCACCTCGTCAGACAGCCCACCGACATCCTCACCTTCTTGAATTTCTACTCAAACGACAGGCAAGATGGTAATGCTCAGATTGACAGCAGAGCAGTACCGGAAGCTACCGCTCCTATTGGATGAGTCGACCTGCTCCGGGAAGACTTACATCATCACTGGCGGCAACTCAGGCCTGGGTTTGGAGACTGCCCGGCATCTCGTCAACTCGTCGGCCTCACGCGTTGTCCTTGCAGTCCGGAACCTCACCGCCGGAGAAAGTGCCAAGCAGGACATTGAGAAGTCGACGGGCCGTAAAGGAGTTGTACAGGTACGCTGCTCGACCCCGAGAATGATTCCTAGTATGACTTACACTCGGCCCAGGTTCGGCACCTCGACATGGCTTCCTACGCATCTGTCCAAGAATTCGCCAAGAAGGTGTCGGAGGAGTTGGACAGGATCGACGGCATGGTCTGCAACGCTGGGATCATGATTGACGAATGGTCGACGTCAGAGGGCATGGAAACCAGCATCTTCGTCAATGTCATCAGCACCTTGTTTCTCGGGGCCCTGCTAATGCCCAAGCTGAGCGACTGTGGTCGCCAATTCGGAATGCGGCCGACCCTCGTCTTCATCGTCAGTGTCCTAGGATACACCGTCAAATCCGAGATGGACAAAAGCCGCGAGGGAGGGATCTTTGCCGGACTGAACGATCCCAAACGGGCCAACATGGACTCGAGGTGAGGGACCAACCTCCTTTCCAGAGTATGGGAGTGAACAAGGGGGTGACGGAAGCGGCTAACATTGATCAATCCAGGTACGCACTCACCAAGCTTGTTGAAGAGTGCGCCGTCCGCCAGTTCGCGGCCTTCTGCCCCGTGGAGCGTACAGGTGTGGTTGTGACCATGGTCGCTCCCGGGCTCTGCTCGACCGGCCTAGGCCGGGACGCAAGGACTTTCACGAAGATCATGCACGAGGCGATCCGGGCCATGATGGCGCGGACAGCAGAGGTGGGAAGCCGCACGATCCTGCACGGCTTGGTGGTCGGCGAGGAGGGCCACGGAAAGCTACTATCAGGTTGCAAGATCAAGGAGTTCTGGGTGCCGGACTGGGTCACCGACGCTGAAGGCCAACGTCTGCAGAAGGGTATCTGGAAAGAACTCGTTGCCATGCTGGAGGAAGTACAGCCTGGGTGCGTGTCTCGGCTCTCTGGGCTCTAGGGACCCGATGGCTGTGGTGGACCAGTGTATTGATATCCAACTCTCGAGGATCACCAGCTATTTTCAGCGTGAATACCATAGTTATTTCCCTTCCCCTTGATGTTACCCTCGGTTGTGGCCATCTGAAGCCAACAAACGCCATCCCCGTGTCCCATCTCCCACAATCACTCTTCTCTTCCTCATTTGTCCCACGAGATGCCATGTCGTCCGCGTCCCAGCCCCTCAGAGGGATCTCTTCTCTCACTTTCCCAGAGATCTGGCGAAGTAATCCTGGGAGTTCATCTGCTCGTTCAGGCTCGTGGCCGATGTTGCCCAGTGCTCGAGGATGTCCTTGCCGAGTCTGATCTGCCGGAGCTCGTTCGCGTTCTCGCGGTTCTCCGTCGCATCCTCCGGCATTGCGCCGACGTCCAGAACCCGAATGTCCCTGTCCTGTCCTCCGTCGCCAGCATTCTGCTTCCTCCGACGCTGTTCGCAAACGAGACGGACCCTGGCCCAATAAACGACCAGCTTTTCATTCCATTCGCCCACACGGTCGAGCTCTCGCTGGTCGAAGTTTCTGATTGCTTGCAGCTTTGCCTTCTCGACCGTCAGATGAGCGTGGAGGGTGATGAGCTTGAAGTTCACGGCAGCGTTGGCCTTGTCGACCCACATGAAGGTCATCGTCTCCTCTTCCCAGTTGATGTTGGGCTTCAGCCAGATATCGGCTCCAGCGCGACGGCGGTCCGCCAAGACATAGCTCTGATCATGCTTGCTTTTTTTCTGTCGAGAAGGTTCGGGGCAGTCGGAGTGTAAGCGGCCCACGAGGATGCTGGAATCTCCCTTCCTCCGGCTGCTGAGAGGTTCAGGCTTGCAGAAGAATGTGTTGGGGTTCCAGTTGCGGAACACCAGCCCCCACAGAGCTTGGCGAGTGGTGTTTGTTGGCTGATCGCCGCTGAGGTTGGCTGTGCCCAGCTTGGTGATTAGGTCGTCGCAGAGCCGTCTCTGCTCGTCGTTCAGGTCGTAATAGGACTGCGGGTTGAGGACGCCGTCAGCAATGAGAGGCGACTCAGCTCTCTCTTTGGAGCTGGCCATGCTGTCTTGTGGCCGAAGCCCAAACTGATACTGGATGTGAGATGGACAGTGATGAGGGTGAAAGTTCCGCGGATCTCCTGGCAAGTGAACCGATGAGATACCAGGGGTTGGGGCTGGGTATGACTTCACAATGTCGTTGACTTCTTTCCTCGGAACGTTCCATCTTAATGAAAACCAGAGCCCAACGGGTGGCATCTGCCTGCTGGTCGGTGTTGCCTGGGTAGATTTGTGATGAGGCTGGGAGTTGATAAGCCTTCTCGATCCTTCTCGGCAACGCTTCGTCTCAAAGACTTGACTACTCGAGGACCCTTCTGGTCCGTCCCCTTCAACACCATCCCCTCCTAAAGAAACATAAGATCCCCTCTTCATAGTGTCACGTCCCGCGGCGAAAGTACGAGGATGATCTACGCACCTACCTTCATAGAATTCGCGTCCCTTGAACGCACATTAGACACAGATGTAACACGCACCATTCTTACCATGTAAGGTGAAGTGTGAAGTAGAAGTCAATTGGTGTGTATATCAACGCCATTCCCATGCGTAATCCGCTCTTCACTTAACCGGAAAATATGCAGTGGATCTATATTTCATCAGGCGTCCAGCCGGCTGTGTCATCCCAATCCCATTCTCTGCACCAGCCGAACCAGGATCTCCGCAGGCAGTGGGACTCTCGTGGCACCGTTGAGGGCAGCGATGTCGAAGTTGCTGTCGGAGCCTCCGTGATGGGATGGTCAGCCGTAGCAGCGGTTGACGAGATCTCATCATAACAGCCCCAGAAGCGGCCTGGCGTCTTGCAGGTTGTTGGCGTGGCTGTCGTCGTGGAGGACGTTTCCGTGATGGTCGGGTCATTGCAGCCAAACCATCCAGGTGTCTCGCAGGTACTTGTTGAAGTTGTCGAAGTAGTGGTAGTAGTCGTCGTCGTGGAGCTGCCCGTTGATGTCTCATCGAGGCATCCCCACCATCCAGGTGTCTGACACGTCTCGGTACGGGTTCGAACGGGCGATGTGGTGGAAGATGATGAAGTCGTAGTGGACTCTGTGCCGTTGCTCTCGTACATCTTCCAGTTGGCGCAGTCGCGGCATTCAGGGGTCGATGCGCACTTGGGCACATCGTCATACGGTTTGATGACATCGTTGATAACAGATCTTATCCTGTGTGTCCCGATGCCAACCCGCCAGCCCTTGTCGGCGACGACGTCGTACACGCACTCCTTGCCCGTGTGACAAGCCGACTCCATGGCGTAGCCCGCGAAAGAGCACGACGCCGTTGCTCCGTGACAGGTTCCAATGTAGACCGGGTCTGCCGTGTGACCGAAATGATGGGCGCCGGTGTGTTCTCGTGCCTGGTGGATGGACTGGTGAGCGCCCGGCGGTACAGGGAGACCCAGGCGTCCGGCAGCCATCGCTTCGGGGACTGCCTCAAAGGTGACCACAGGCAGGCCATAGGTCAAGCCGAGCAAGGAACTGACGGCGCCACCAAGGGAGTGACCGGCCAGCCAGACATTGGCGTGGGGATACAACTCGGTGACGTTGGAGTAGAGCTCTCGCGCTGCAGCATAATACTTATGCTCGTCTCTAAGAGCCTGGGTGACACAGGTGTTGTTACACGTGAAGGTGGACGTGGCACAGTCGCAGACCTGATGCCATGTCCACTGGCCCTGTTGTGCGCAGCAGCAACTGAAGAAAAGGTTGTCGTTGACCTTGTCGTTGGTGGTGGTGCCTTCGCCATCGAACACGGCCATAGAGGTGCCCTTGAGGCCAATGACGATTGTTGAGTTGGTCTCGTCGGCGAAGACGTGACCGCGAAGGCCGTCGGATTGCCATCCAAAGTCGGCACTACGATTGAATGGCACACCGACCTCCTCCCAGTCCGCCTCATCCTCGTTCTCCACGTACGCATCGGCGGCCATTAACGCCATGGACAAGACCGTCTCTTTGTCTGTGATGTCGGGGCCGGGTGTGTCTTCTATTGTCCACGCCGAGGGAGCGAGTATGTTGACATAACCCCGTTCTCGGGCAGATGCGACCATCGGGTCAACGGCAGCGGGCCGTCGGTCGACCAGCCTTTCGATGGTCAGTGGCGCACTCTTCGCCTTGAGTATTCCTAGCCTCTCCCTCTCGTGCTCGCCCTCGGCCGCGAGCCAGATGGTGGGCTCAACATCGGTGTGCACGACATTCCGCTTGCGGTGTAGTTGGGGATGTTCGTATGTTCCGTGATGGAAGATATGGCGTAGTTTGAAGGTGTGCTCTGCCGGGGCTATGGTATCGGGTATTGAGGGCAATGCCGGGCCTGGCAGAACGACTGCCTCGTTGACATTATCTTGCGCCGATGTCGCGGCGAGGATCGGAGTGACGGCAAGAAGGAGGGTCTCGAGGACGGGTCGCCGTCTCCTCGTCATGATAGCGATCTTGGTGTGAACAGAAAGTGCCGACAGATAAAAAGAAGAAGGAGGGTCGTAGTCGTGAAGTCGAGAAAAAAAGAGGCGAGGTGTCGAAGTGGATGACGCAGAGAAGGAGGAAATGGTGGGAGAGGTTAAAGGTTGTTGTGGATGGTGACATGCCGCCGACTTGTTGACGTCGCCTCCCTCCGGTGCCCGATCATGCGGGGAGATCACAGACCAACCGATAAGGTCCGTATCTGGACGCAAGTCGCTAAGTGGATCACGCGAGGATATCTGTTAGAGCTGACGTTGTGGCTACGAGTGGAGTCTAACAGTTTCAGAGTTATGCCGGAGCAGTCTACTTCTGCGACCTGCAGCCACCGATAGCGCAAGGCCCCAACGATCCAGGCACCTGCCGAGTCAAATGACCTGCTGGCCTGCTGCAGCAGGGGTGCTTAGGGGCTCGAGGGGGTGATCCACAGCGCTCTTTAGCAGGGCTGGGCTGGATGCGCCGAGACGCCCCCGCCGTCTGGACGGACCCGGAAGTGAATGCTTGGATGTCCTGGAGGACACGGATCGACGCCTTCTTTTAGCTCTAGCTCACATTCCGCCCTGGCGCATTCTATAGCCGCCTCCGTCATCAGCACCATATCCGTCTGCCTTGCGAAGGAGCGAGCTTCTTCCTACCTACCTACCAGGCCGGCCAGCTGGATCTGAGCATAATCTTACCATCTCCCGTCACTCGTTCTCCCGCGACGCCGCCCTCTCCGTACTCGCGACGGCAACTTCATCTCGACACGTACGTCTCAGGATCCGGAATAGAAACACCGCGCACCACACAGATGGCGTAACACCAGTGGATCGAGCATCGCGTGTCCCTCTCTTGCGACTGCTGCCAAGCTTCCAGCTCTTTGCTATTTTGTTTCAACCATCAACCTCGCCCCTCGCTTCGACCTATCTCTCTATAAGACAGCTTGTATGTCCTTCGTCCCCTGAGATCCCTATCCTCCCGGTGCATCTCGAGCTCCAGAGCTAACATGACGGCGACCAGCGTCACCCACGTCTTCATGGCGACTACCGGCCCCACCGAGAGCACTGCTGCTCGCCCGAACCCAGCCCGGGTGCCTTCTTCGACTGGCGATAGCATCAAGGACGATCCCCGCCGACCTATGAAGAAGGCCCATACCTTCGCCGACTCCAGCTCCCTAGAGCCCCTGACCAAGATTCAATCTTCCGAGTCCTCCCGTGGGCCCGATGCCTTCGAGACCAGCGCTGGAGGTGACAACGATGACGACAGCGATGGCGCTGATATGATAAGGGGCTCTATCGACCTTGGTGACTTGCCAATTGAGCTTGTGAGCTTGACGGACAGGTAAGCAGCCGGACGTCTGCCAGGATTACAGGATATCGGATGAACTGACACCTCGCAGCTTCCTGGAGTCCCTGACATCTAAGACGCACAAGAGCCCGCCAACGATCGAGAGTGTTTCTCAGCTCTTCCAGGACTTCTACCAACTTGCCTCAAATCACGTCAACACACACGTATCGGCCCTGGCTTCACGACAGAACCGATCGCAATCACCTGCCTCAAAGCCCTCGGCCGTCAGCCGTTTGAGAGCAAAGGCGGGGTCACTCGGCAGCAAGGACAAGCCGCAAGCCGTCCCCAAGCCGGAAATCGAGCGCCAGATGATCACCAAAGATGAGCTGGCAGATAAGAAGAAGGCCCGCAAAGCTCTGGAGGGAAAGAGAGCCATGCTGGAAGAGGCTGTCGAGCGCAGGCTGTGCGAGGGTGTCTACAGCCGCATCTACCGCCATCGGAGCACCCAGGATGAGGCACAGGACGACAAGCTGAGATCCAAGACGGCAGCACTGGCCTTGGTTGGAATTGGCCCTGCTGACTTGGGTATCGTTCTTGGAGACGAGGCGATAGAGGTGCCTAGTGTCACTGCACAGAAGACCCAAGAGATCAGAGACTGGCTTGAGCCTGCTCGGAAAGACTTGATCTTGATGCACGAGAAGCGGTACCCCCTCGGGAAGCTCAACCACCTCAAGGCCGCCCACAAGGGTATCGTCGACACTCTGGCTCACTTCCACCCCTCCGCGTCGGCAGACGAGATCATGCCCATGCTCATCTACACTCTCATCACCTTACCTCCGGAATACCTCAACGTCATCAGTGACGTCCACTTCATCGAGAACTTCAGATGGGAGCCCAAGCTCACAGGGGAGGCGGCGTATTGCCTGACAAACCTAGAGGCTGCCATCAGCTTCCTCCAGACGGTAGACCTGTCCACGCTACGGGCCGATGAGCTGCCGCAAGGACCGGCCAAGGATGCCACCACTCCGTTGGGAACCAAGACGGAGACATTCCCACCCGCGTTCCCTCCCGGATTGACAGGGACGGCCGATGGGACAGTCGAGACCACCACGGACACCGCAACGGGTAGCAAGCCAGGACCGTCGCCAGCCGCTGCGTCAGGTCTCAAAGCAGTTGTCCAGGCCCGTAATAGACGGTTTAGCGAACTCGTCAACACGCCTGCTCAGGCAATCGGCGCTGCCAGCGATGCCGTCCTGCTCTCTGCCGACCAGGGTCTGAAGAATATCACCAATAGCTTGGGAGACAGCTACAACTTCCTCCTTGGCAAGCTCCGAGAGACACAGGGCGCCCCGACGGTGTCAGGGGAGGCCCTCGTCGTCCCGAGAACGCTTGATGACGCACGGAAACTCGTCAGCACACCACCTCTCGACGAGGAAGGATCCATCAGCGGCGCCAGCTCCACACTAGGGGCCGACGAGCACGATACCTTGCATCGACCTCCTCCCCGTGATGACAAGGTGATGAACCTCATTGGCGGCAAGAAGGCGCCTGCTCGAGACCGCAGCGCCGACAGCTCTCGCAGCGCAAGCAACTCCAAGAAGGTCCTCTTTGCCGACGGTTCAAAGGAAAGGCCTCCTCTGCCTACGCCCTCGCCTGGTCCGTCGGGATCGAGCAACCCCCTCGAGAACGCCGTCCGCAACTTCGGCAACTCGTTCAACCCCATCGGAAGACTCTCGAGCATGAACGTCATCCGCGGCTTCGGACGCACCGCGTCCTCACCCGCCGCCCCCACACTCAAGGAGAAGGACGCGGCCGCCAAGGCGACGGAGGGCGGCGATCTCAGTGCTGTAAGTTGCTGCCTTGTGCTACTGCATGCACCCTAGCGTCCGAGACATTCTTAGTCCGTGATACTGACTCTCTCTGCTCAGGCATTCCCGGACATTGCCATGGCCCTGCCGCCCAAGGAGACGCCAAAAATCAAGCCGCCAAACAAGCGGTTCATGGAGCTGCAGAACCCCGGCGACCTGAAGCTGGGCGAAGTGCTCGAGCTTCTGCGTGATTATCGCAGGCTTGCCAATGCACTAAAGGAGAGAGAGGCGTTCGAGGGGTCCAAGTAGGGCGGGCCCCGTCGTCGTCGTTAGACGTAGTAGATGTGCAGGCCGCGGGCAAGCCGGAAGGGAGCCTGCTTCTGGTCAGGGGGAACCGCAAACACGGGCTGGGAGTTTCATTGTATGATGCACGGTGCAGATGAGCGGGATTTGGGTTGCATAGAACGTATCACACGGCGCTAGGCGGCTGTCTTGTTTCTGATGTTAACAAACATGGCAGCAAGTATTTTGATTCACCTCTCGTGGCCGTCTCTACAGGATATTTATTTGGCTTGCACTGGGTATGCCTCGAAAAGGCGAAGCGGCCTGGCATCCCAAGCTTCGGGTGATAATTTGGGTAATTGTTATATTTCACGTTCTACTTTGGATGTTTTTCCTCACATCGATGTCCAATTTACCCCGGCGGACCAGCCCGCCGAATCGCTCAACGATCATGCGGAACACGGCTCCAAGTCCCGCCAGTCAAAACCTGCCCCATCCTCCTGAACACCGATGATGCGTGACGAGACAAAAGGAGCCTCCCTGACTAGGAAAGGAAGGGAGGGGAGGTAACAGAGTTAAAAAGAGCTATAGACCATGGGGGTGTGGTATATTCCTGAAGTGCCAAAGATAACAAACTCGAAAGGGAAAAGGGGGAAGACTGCTCAGCAACCGGAGACTGTTGCTAGTGCAACCCGTTGACCTTGTCTTTCCTCGGGCTTGAGCTGCCCCGGTTCGGCGCGCGGTCCTGGAGGGCGCCGGCTGGGCCGTCGTCATTCGATCCGGCGTCGCTGCTGTTGTCGCTGATGAGCTTGTCCATGAAGGCGATGTAGTCGTACTGCGGCATGCCGCGGTCGTCGGCCATGTCGGGGCCGGTGTGGAGAGGGATGATGTCGACGAGTTTGTCGATGATCTCGTCGGGGACGAGAGAGTGGCGCAGGTCCATCTCCGTGACGTAGGGCTTGCCGTCTGCGACCTCGCGGAAGGACTGGAAGACTTGCTCGGCGGTATTCTGGTCCTCGGTCACGTCGACCATGAAGCGGATGAACTGCTCGAATGTCACGCGGTCGCGGTCGTGGGAGGTGTCGAGGAAGTAGTCGTGCATCTCGTCCTCGGAGAAGACGAGGCCGAGGGAGGCCAGGGCCGCGGAGAACTCGAGCTCCGTGAGGGAGTTGGAGTCGTCACGGTCGAAGTGGCGGAACACAGACTCGAACTCTTCGAGCTGAATGGGGGTGAGGTTTGTCATGTCTCGGACGACCATCTGGTTTTCGAGGAAGGACAGCTTCTTCTGTACGGAGGACTTCACCAGGCCGAGCTCGTACCAGAGCTCGTCGTAGGTGTAGGTAGTGAAGTCGTTCTCCTCGATGTTGGCCTCCTGACACTTGGCGTCGACGGCCTCGATGGTCTCGAGGTACCTGTCGAGAGGCGCCAGGTTTTCACTCAGCTTGCGAACGTGGTGAAGCTGGTCCTCAACGTCGCCGTCCAGGCCGGAGATGGCCAGCTGCATCGTATTAAGCGCCATGGCGAAGTCGTTTGCCTTGTCTGCGAAAGACTTTCGCAACGCGTTCTTGATGCTGCATTGCTCGTTAGTGGTTGGGCCCGCTGCGCGGGAAATGCGATGGGACTTACTCTCTGATGGTTTCGTTGATGAGTTGCGCCCTCGTCATCTCAGCCTTTGACAGGTTTGCCCACTCCTTTTCCATTGTCTCGAGAGACAGCTCTGCCGGTGGATCGTACGGTCGTAGTCTGTATGTGCCCAGCTTCGTCTTGATGTTTCCGAGTAATGTCGCCAGTTCACTCTTCTCCGCGACCCAATCCCTCTTCTGCCCCCTTTTGTGGGAGGCAAAGTCCGTGGCTTGTGCCTTGGCATCGGTGTAGGTGCCTTCGAACTTGGCCTCATTCCAGACGCCAATCTTCTCTCTGAGCTGGCGCAGAAGCTCTGCCATCCGCCTCTCATATGCGCTTTGCATCTCCCACGCCCCCGACATGTTGTTGAAGAACTTTTCGACTCTCCGGCCCGCGTTCTCAACCTTCTCCATTTGCGAGAAGGCATGGAACCAGTAAGCGATGTAAGTCATGAGCGACTTCTCATCCGGCTTGGTCACGTCACACACATCCTCCACATCAAGCAACTTGGGGATACCAATCTCCTTATGAGCAATATCAAAAGCCATCTGCATGTTTCCGCGGTGGTCGGACTTGTCCAGTGCGTCGTAGTCGATCAGGTCCGGTCGATGGATGTCCAAGAGAGCACAAAATGCCAGGCCGTCGTTCCAGCTCCCGCTGAAGTCGCGGACGTCGACCTCGTCGTAGCATGCCGTCTTTCGTTGGCACCATAGCAGCAAGCCTTCCTTGGCCGTCATGCCCTCCTCGTTGATGTCGCTGATCGTGAACCGCAGAATGAGCGTCCAGATCAGGCCGAGGATGATCTTCTGGTTTCCGTCGACAACATCTTCGGCACCAGTGTTGATCATCTGGATGCCCCTGGATCGGATGAAATCGAGGGCAAGGTTGACATTCTCGAATCGTTGGACGCGGAGCTTGGGTTTCGAAGCGTATCTGCCCAGGGGTTCTTGTGACAGGCATTCCAGCAAGTGAATGAGGAGGACCTATGGAGGGATATCAGTCACAGGGTCCTCAGAAGAGGGAGGTGCTTGGTACAACGTACGCCATCGCTTAGATCTTTTACTAGGTCCTTGAGCTCGAGGTCTCGCGCTTCCAACTTTGAATTAAGCCTGAACGACTCAATTAGCAAGGAAACCGCCTAGAATCGGGAAGGCCGGCGCACCATTTGGTGAATGTCTTCTGCTGGACCGTAATCCACTTCTGCTGATCGGCAAACGCCATTCTCGTCAAGCCCTGGTCATGGGGCGGCTCGATGGCGGCGAGTGCGTCGGCAGGGGACGAGGAGCTCGAGTAGCGGAGCTTCTTGACCTTGGATACGCTCTCGTTCCTGGTGACGCTGACCCCGACGCTGCCGGTTCTCTGTAGTCGGGCGGCGTGCAGCTCCTTCTTGTCCCTCCTGGTCCTGTTCGGTGTGGGGGAGCCGCCGGTGCTGTCTGTGCTGTCGGTGCGAGAGCGGGTGCTCTTCTCGCCGGTATTTACGGGGGATGTCGTGGAGTAATCTGTGGCCGTGGGCGAGGGCGGCGTTGTAGATGCTGGAGAAGATGTTGTGGGAGTGCTGCTGCTTGCCACGGAGCCGTTGGAGGTTGTGGAGTGGGAGTGGTGGTGGTGATGGGATTGGCGGTCCAGGTCTTGGCTGCGTAAACATAAATCGGGGAACTGCTCGTTGCCGGGCAGAAGGGGGGGAGGCCCCTGAGAGAGCTGCCCGATTGCTGCCATATTGGGCGCCGCTAGTGAGGTCGCTAAACTGTTTTAGTGGCGTGCCACCCGCTGCAACGCGCTGGGGTCCTGCCTTATCGGGGTCTTATCGGACGCGTTGAGTGCCGGACTCGAGAGGATGTGACTGATCTGATGACGACTCCCGAAAACCTCCCCTTTCCAAAGACGGGATAAGAAAGAAAATGGGGGACGAGACACCGACTTAAAAAGAGGGTGGGTGGGCAGCATGGATGAGAGACGCCAGTTACGTTGCCCCTCGACAGCATCGCATGGAGGGCCACTCCGACTCCTTATACCGGCGGCCGTCGTCCGCATGGATCAACCCTCTTCACCCGTCGACGACCGGTGTCGCGGCCGAGCCCATATTCGAAGCGCCTTTGTCAACGGCATCTCTGTCAAGCCTGTTCCTGAAACCAGAGCATTCGGGCGGATCTCTACAGATCCCATGCGTGCCCTCCTCTGTCCGTCTGATCCAGGGATCAGGCTGCATACCCCGCGAATGAGCGTCGATCTGTTGAGGTGTGGACCATCAATCCCGGACACGGCCCATCCCACTTTGGGCGAGCTCTGTCATGCAACACGATACCTTCACGCAAGACATCCCGTCAGGACAAGTGGTTCGCCTTAGCTCTGTGGTTAATGGGCGTGTCTCGGACTGAATAGGGGGCGGCGGAGTAATAGGGTCCCCGTTTTCTCTCAAGGCGACGATCACCCGATGATCGTCTGCCCCTGGATAGATCAAACTGCCGCAAGCTAGTGAAATCCTTCATCCCGACCTTGGGAGGAAACATCAGCGGCTAGGCCACTTTACCCAGGGACTTTGTCTCGCATGAATGGCTGCGCGTCGGAGTCGCAGCGCGTGCTGTCTCGTATGATGTCTTGGGACGACGCTGCTTGATCCCCCTGAGAGATCGAGTCCAATTTGCGCATCTCATACAGAGACTTGAGACGGTTTAGAAGTGACACGACATCAGGCAGACAGACATAGGGCCAGGAACCCGGGAGCGTTTGGCGGTGGTACACATTCGGGAACTTCTCAAAGAAGCCGGCTCCGAGTCGGGAGCATGAACTTGCCCAGACAGACACCCGGTCACGTAGTAGAGCCTGAACCCCGTATCCCCCGCCCTCCGCACTCACCAAACCACTCCTGCGAGCCTCAATTACCGCCTGCCCAACCCAAGCCAGTGACATGAAAGCCGGTAAAGCCGGGTAGTCGAGCAATTCCGAAGTGGAAGCCCAGCTGGAGATGTCCCGGACCGGCAGACCCAGACCGGGGTTTAGGACCCGGAAAGTGGGTCCTCAGCTCCCTGGGGCCGAGATCGCTCAATCAAAAGTTGGCAGCAACATTCGGAATCGACAATTCCGATCAAAATTTCGACATCTCATCACCCGAGTTCGACAACCACATCGACGCAAACCACAATGGCTTCACGTTCGTCGAGGGTGCTGCCGGTCCTGAGGGCGGCTCGCAGGCAGATCACCGTCAACACCTCCCGCGCCGTGTTCCGGGCTGCAACTCCCGCCCGATGCTTCGCCACCTCGGCAGTGAGACTGGGCGCCGACCAGAAGCAGGTCAAGCTCACTGCCGACTCATACCCCGACATCAAGCGGGACGCGAGATTCGCCGAGGTCTCTCAGGCGGATGTCGCCTTCTTCAAGGACTTGCTGGGCGAGTCCGGCGTCATCGACGGCGTCACCAAGGATGCCACCGACGACATCCTGGCCTTCAACGAGGATTGGCTGAGGAAGTACCGCGGGCAGGGCCGGCTCGTTCTCAAGCCTGCGTCTACCGAGGAAGTCAGCAAGGTCCTCAAGTACTGCAATGACAAGAAACTCGCCGTGGTTCCCCAGGGTGGAAACACCGGCCTCGTCGGCGGATCGATCCCCGTCTTTGATGAGATCATCATCAACATGAGCAGGATGAACCAGATCCGGTCCTTTGACGAGGTCAGCGGCACCTTGGTTGTCGATGCGGGCGTCATTCTGGAAGTTGCCGACCAGTACCTCGCCGAGAAGGGCTACATCTTCCCCCTGGATCTTGGTGCCAAGGGCTCGTGCCATGTCGGAGGCAATGTTGCGACCAATGCTGGTGGCCTCCGTCTGCTGAGGTATGGCAGCTTGCACGGAAACGTTCTTGGCCTCGAGGCGGTCCTGCCCGATGGCACTGTTGTTGAGGACCTGTGCGAGCTCCGCAAGAACAACACCGGCTACGACCTGAAGCAGCTCTTCATCGGCGCCGAGGGAACTATCGGTATCATCACCAAGGTCTCCATCATCTGCCCCCAGCGCTCCAGCGCCGTCAACGTGGCATTCCTGGGTCTCGAGTCTTACGAGAAGGCGCAGCAGGCCTTCAGGGCTGCCAAGGGCCAGCTGTCGGAAATCCTGTCCGCTTTCGAGCTGATGGACAACGGCAGCCAGGAGCTTGTGTACAAGGTGCGAGGGAACAAGAAGCCTCTCGAGGACGAGCACCCTTTCTACTGCCTCATTGAGACGAGCGGGTCGAACGGCGATCACGATTACGAGAAGCTCGAGAAGTTCCTCGAGGATGTCATGTCCAACGAGATTGTCTCCGACGGTGTCCTCGCCCAGGATGAGACGCAGGTCAAGGCCCTCTGGGGGTGGCGCGAGGGTATCCCTGAGTGCCTCGGCCACTGGGGCGGAACCTACAAGTATGACGTTTCGATCCCCCTGAAGGACCTCTACAAGCTGGTCGAGGATGTCGACGTCAAGATCAAGGCGGCCGGTCTCTCGGGCGATACGGACGAGTTCCCCGTCATCGGCACCGTTGGATACGGCCACATGGGCGATTCGAACCTCCACCTTAACATTGCCGTCCGACGGTACGACCCTAGGGTCGAGAAGATCCTCGAGCCGTTCGTCTATGAGTGGATCCAGGAGCGCAAGGGCAGCATCAGTGCAGAGCACGGCCTCGGCGTGGCCAAGAAGAACTTCATCGGATATAGCCGTACCGACAGCATGATTCAGCTGATGAAGGGCATCAAGAACCTCTACGACCCGGTAAGTTGGAATACTGGCCTATTCATGGTTGCGAGGCTAACTGGATGAAATTAGAACGGCATCATGAACCCCTACAAGTACATCTGATACCCCTGATCTTGGGGACTCGCCGGTCCACCGACTCGACCATCAGCAATGCTCAGCGGGGAGCGGCGGCCACAGCCATAAGGACCCGAGCCTTCGGGTAGACATAGTCCGGACAGATGATTCGGCCCCCTCCGGCCACGCGCGGGCTCCGCGCCAAGATAGATAGACATCTAAACGGCCCCCAAACCCATGGGTTTCTGTACAGCACATAGCAAGAAGATACCATGTCCTTTGACTGATTCGCCCCGTCCATACGAGTAACGGTGTATGCAAGGTGTCGGGTTGCTCAGCACCAGTTCACACGCTCTGGCCAGCCACGTCTCAGCGATCCAGGCCGACCCCCCGACCCCGATCACTCCGTCTGACAAATTGCTTGAAAGGGCAGTCATCAGCTCACCGTCGTCATTTACCCCTTTCCTGGCAGCTCGCTTTCGCCGACCAACCAGCGGCCCAGGCTGCATCCGGCATGTAAACCCCCTGCAGCCCTACGGCACCACCAGACGGGCGCATCCCTGCACCTGCATATCGTGGGAATTGACCGAGAGACGAATCAACGACAGCGGATGCGACGTCCCAAGGGTCGACATCACGAACTCCTGTGTCCGCACTCGCCTAATTGTCTGCTTTCCGCAATTCTTGGGCCCATGGGACGGCTGTGCCATCAAACGGCCCGTCGTGATAGCACGGGCTATGCCGATTTGATCCACGCCCGCGGGCCCGCGACATTTTCTCAAATACCCCGAATCAACACCTCATTGGACGTGCCTCGGCCTTCGAACGGGTAATGTTGGCTTCTAGCGCGAGTGTCACTCAGGGGTCGGGGGCGTCGTCATGCTATCAGGGCATGACCTCGGCTGCTTGGCGTTGGGAGACATCTGGTCTCAGGACTCGGAGGACCAGGTATATCAGATAGCCCAGGGCCGGCCCGGTGAGATGGACCTCTCTCGAGTCATACTCCCAACAGACAGACCTATTATTCAACTTCTGACGGTATTAAAATGGTTGGCGTTCCTGGCAAATACAAGGGGTGCGAGACCTGTAGAACCCGCAGGGTGAAGGTATCATACGTCTTGCCCCAGGCGATCAGCATGTCCCAGTACTGACAAGACTCCAGTGTGACAACCAACGGCCGGAGTGCAAGAAATGCAAGGACGGCGGTCGCGAGTGCGCCGGATACCAGCGGGATATCGTCTTCATCACGGCAACGCCGGATGATGGGGGGCGCTGCTCGTCACATCCTCCCAGACGAATCTCTACTCCCTCAACGAGGGGAAGAAGGACAATCACACCCGAGAGTCCACGCATGAGCCTCCAGCCGGTCGAACCTCTGCGCCCAGCCTGGGAGGACTCGATTCTCCTCTTGAATCATGGTGATCTCTGTCAGTTCCGGGTCGTGGTTCTTCACAGCAGCCTCCGACATGTTCATCGAGAGGACGCTGGGGACAACGGGCAGGTGATGCTGGACATCCCTGCCTTTGCTCCCCAGCTCATGCGCCTAGTCAACTACTCCACGGACCTCAACGTGAACAGTCAAGTGATGGTCCATATGGACGGTGGTCGTGGAGCATCGGCGAACAACACGCTCCTCTTTCTCTCCGAGGTGAGCATCTATCCAACCTCCATCTGGTCTCCCAATCGCTCACGGGCGCCTAGCATACCGGGACAGTCCCACCGACAACAGGAATGTCTCTCGATGGACCGTCTCTCCTAGCAAGCAGAGTTCAAAGCCAGGGGCCTGAAGCATTTCGTCAATTTCCATCGCATCATTACTTTGTCCGTGTATTCAGACACACCGCGGTACGTTTCCCCTTCAGTACGATCCGCATCGGGTGCCTCGTACTGACAACATGGGTGAAGGTCATGCTTTCGCTCCTCAACAGACAACCTACCTTCCTCTCCTCGGATGAATGGCGCCGCACCCCCTGGGAGTTCCACGAGAAATCCCCGCTAGACCATCTCATCGACATCATCGTCCTCATACCGGCCCTCTTCCAGCGCGCGGACGGACTGATCTCCGTCCCGGCAGACCTCGCCCGTCGCCACTTCGCCCAAACGCTTCTCTCCGAATGTCTCTTTATTGAAGCCCAGCTCGACGACTGGCATCTCCGCCTGCAGTCAAGCAACACACCCACGGCCACGAGCGCCTACTGGGCGCCAGATCCCACCAGCCCCTCGACGCTGCTCAAGGGCCTGCAGGTCCCGTTCTCAGACATCCTCTTCTTCAAAGACGGCGCCACGGCGCTGTCTCTCCTCACATACTGGACGGCCATGCTCCTCCTCCACGCGAGCATCGACCAGATTCACTCTGCCGTGTGTGATCCCATCTTGGACGACTATCCCAACTTGTACGCGGACCTGCCCGTTGAGCTGCAGATCGACGTCAGCCGGTATAGGCAGCGGCGGGAGTATGCGAGCAGGATATGCCGGGGGCTGGACTTTGCGCTGGGCGCTGGGATGCAGCTGGACGCTCTCGTCGTGCCGCTGTCCGTCGCGAGCGGGGTGTACAAGGAGATCAATGAGATATCGAGGGACGGGGAGCTGGAAGTGCAGTGGTGCGAAGGGTTCAGGGAGGCCCTGACTGCACAGGGTCAAGCGCTTGTGCAAGATGTCATGGCTAGGTCATGGGCTGACCTGGCAAGGTACTGAAGCTTTAGAGGATGACATGCCAGGAGTGAGAAGGATCAAGAGCTGGAGTTCTGGGGATTCAGAGAGTTGGAGTTGGGTTTGCGTGGCGTCAGGTCATCTTCAAAGGCAGACGGTATCGAGATAGGAGTTTCGAGTAATCGATTTTATTGAGAATTGAAGGCATTATCCACCATCATCGTGACTTCCAGGCGGTTTTGCCTGAGTATGGGAGAAGCAAGTTTGGAGCTCAGGGGGCTGCCACAGGTGGTCTTGGTGATACCGTGCAAATCAATGGCGCACTGTAGATATTAGCACCGTACGTCCTATCCAAATCAGCCGAGGTTTTCCCGTCACTAGCACGGAGCTCCCAGAGCTTCAGCCTTCCGCGCCAGGTAACGAAGCAGCTTCGTCAGACCTGGAGCCTGCCCCGTTACTATTCCCAAGCAACAACCAACAACCCGCCAACACAACCCATCTCCCACCACAAGCGAATTGACCCAGAACACCGAAACGACACCTATCCCATACCTCCCTTGATTCCAAACCCTAACAATCATGGCTTCCGGATACGACAGAGCCCTCTCTGGTAAGCACAAACTCCCATTGTCACGACGCCTAGGCGATAGCTAATACCCGTGATAGTCTTCAGGTTCGTTCGCGCAACTGCCCCCCGAAACCCGCCACCTCTAACACTGATCCAGTCCCGATGGACACGTCTTCCAAGTCGAGTACGCCGGTGAGGCGGTGAAGAGAGGTACATACCCGGCAACATCTCCCTCGCGATGATACAAACACCCTGCTCACACAACCCCGTCAACAGGTACCTGCGCGGTCGGCGTCAAGGGAACCGACGTCGTCGTCCTCGGCTGCGAGAAGCGCTCCGCCATGAAGTTGCAAGACACGCGAATCACACCGTCCAAGATCCAGCTCCTCGACACCCACGTCTGCCTCGCCTTTGCGGGCCTCAACGCCGACGCCCGCATCCTCGTCGACAAAGCCCGGTTAGAAGCACAGTCCCACAAGCTCACCGTCGAGGACCCCGCCTCCATTGAGTACATGACGAAGTACGTCGCCGGCGTGCAGCAGCGCTACACCCAGAGCGGCGGTGTCCGCCCCTTCGGCATCAGCACCCTCATCGTCGGCTTCGACAAGGGCAGCAAGGTGCCCAGGCTGTGTCAGACGGAGCCCTCGGGCATCTACTCGGCATGGTGCGTCTCTACAATGCTAATTCCCCTCCCGCTTCGCGTACCAGCTACTAACGTCCGCCGCAGGAAGGCAAACGCCATCGGCCGCTCCAGCAAGACGGTGCGCGAGTTCCTCGAGCGCAACTACAAGGAGGACATGGACCGCGAGGCTACCATCCGGCTGGCCATCAAGTCCCTCCTCGAGGTCGTCCAGACCGGCGCGAAGAACATCGAGATCGCGCTCATGGCGCCCGGCAAGAACATCGAAATGCTCCCCGTCGAGGAGATCGAGAGCTACGTGAAGAACATCGAGCAGGAGAAGCAAGAGGAGGCCGCTAAGAAGAAGACGGGCCGCACGCCCGGCACCGGCAGCGCCGCCATCCTGACGCGGCCTGGCGAGGCCTCTGGCGATGCGGATGAGTAAGGGATCCAGCCGGGCGGGTATGCATAGATGCCGGGCTAGATAGAGCGCGCAGAGGACGCAGAGGACGACGGGTATTTCCAGGGAATGAAGTACCAGTGTATTACCACCTACTACAAGATGGGCTGGCGAGCAGGAACGTGAAATATCAAGGGTATTCGTGTGTGCTAGCAGCCCCTTTGTGCTGCCGTCTGCCACACCGCTGGTTGTCGTCATGTTCGTCTTGTGTCATCTACATCGTGTCGGCCCCGTTATCTACTTCTTGTGGCTGTCGCGGCGTGCGCCTAGCCCAGCTTGTCCGCCTCGTCGACAGGGTCGAATATCGTCCTGTGCTTGGGCTGCCTGACCCTCTCGTCCTTGAGCATCCTGCTGTCCACGCGCGCGTCCTCGCCCTCGACGGAGATGGCGGCCTGTGGCGTCTTGGCGTCGATGACGAAGTGGTTGTCGCAGTGAGGGCAGTACTCGTCGGCGTCCTCGAACTCCGAGGCGTCCTTGCGGAAGGCCTTCTTGCACTTTTTGCAGATGAAGGTCATCTCGAAGGACTGGAGGAGGGGGTGGGTTTCCTGCTCATGGTGGCATTGGGCGCAGTCGAACCATTTCTTGCCTGGGGAGCGTGAGGTCAGCGCTGATTCTGTGGAATGGCGCCTGGAGAAGCCGGGGTCGTCCAAAGGATATAGACTGGGTCATTGGCGGAACGTACAGCATGGCGAGCGGATTGAGACCTGCGCGTTGAGGACGTGCTTGCTGTGGTCGTGCATGTCAGCGGCGGAGGCGGCAGCACTAGAGCCGTGGGACGCATACCACATGGTGTCTGGATAGCTGGTCCGAGCCAGAAGGAATCCTGCTCTGACTTTGATTTGGGATATGTCGGAGGAATGTGCCGTCTGCGCAACAGTGGTCTACCGAGGAAAGTTCATGGACAGTCTCGAGAATTGTGGTGGGGGTGGTCCGCGGCAAGCCCCCTGAAAGTTGTCGTGCATTAGTGGCTTGCTGCCTTAGCTTACCTTATCTTATCGGCAAAGTTACAGCCCGGGGGATGAATAAGCTCCACCAGCAGGCAACTCCGTCATCAAGTTTAACTTCCATCGAGACGCCTGCTGCTGCCTTTGTGAACCGTCCTCCAAACACCACGACTTCATCGTTGGCGCCAGAGAGCCCCGGATCTCGCCACACGTCTCACGAGCCCTATTCCTGTCTTTCAGAGTCTCCGTCCGCATCAAGAGTATTCCCTGAGAGCATTCTAGTCAACGGCGCCGACCAGAATGCCTGCGAAACGCAAGGCCCCCGGTGCCGTCACGGGCGGAGGCAAGGCAGGCAAGGGTTCAAGAGTTGCGACTCCGGCCGGTACTGCTACCCCAAGGAGTATCGCTGCCACCAGTGACAATGAATCCTCGGCGCTTAGTGAGCCCGAGGACGAAAACATCGAGCGCAACGTCGACAAGTTCACAATCGACACCTACTCTGGACCCAGCTCCATCAAGACGTCAACATCACACATCTTCGGAAAGCGCGACTACTCCTACCTCGAGCTCAAGTCCGACTATGAGAACCGCCCTCTCTGGATCGATGCCAGCAGAGGCAGGATCTTCCTCGAGAGCTTCAGCCCGCTCGCCCCCCAGGCGCAAGACTTCCTCATCACCATCGCCGAGCCCCTGTCGCGGCCGACCTTCATTCACGAGTACTCTCTCTCGCCGCACAGTCTCTATGCCGCCGTCTCCGTCGGCCTAACACCCGGCGATATCATCAACACCCTCGAACGTTTCCTGAAGACACCGCTTCCCGACGTTATCCGCTCGTTCATCGAGAGCTGCACTGCTAGCTTCGGCAAGGTCAAGTTGGTGTTGAAGAATACGAAATACTTTGTCGAAAGCGCAGACCCGGTTGTTCTCCAGAGGTTGCTCAAGGACGAGGTGATTGGCCCCCTGCGCGCACACCCCAACGATGAGATCACCACGACGGCGGCACCGAAACAGGCACCCCTCGTCATCCCTGGAACCACAAATGCAGCAGGTGTCCGACAAGCCGGTCAACAAAAGGAAGGAGGAAGAGACGGCGAGGCTGTTCAGGAAGCCGAGGTCTACTCGACTCTGAATGATGACGACGAAGACGATACAGAGGTCACACATTCCTTCGAGATCCCCGACACTGCCGTGGAGATTGTGCAGAAGCGCTGCCTGGACCTCGCGCTTCCCGTGCTGGAGGAGTACGACTTTCGCAAAGACGAGTTCAACGCGAATCTGGAGATTGATCTGCGTCCCGGCACTCAGATCCGGCCGTACCAGGAGAAGAGTCTGAGCAAGATGTTCGGCAACGGCAGAGCGAAAAGCGGCATCATTGTGTTGCCGTGCGGAGCCGGAAAGACGCTCGTCGGCATTACTGCTGCCTGCACTGTCAAGAAGGGTGTCATCGTTCTCTGCACAAGCTCCATGTCCGTGGTGCAGTGGCGGAACGAATTCCTGAAATGGTCCAACATCAAACCGGAGGATGTCGAGGCCTTCACTTCCGAGTCCAAGGGTAAGATCTTCACGGGGTCGACTGGTGTCATCGTCACTACGTACTCCATGGTCACCCAGACGAGGGAGCGGTCTCACGACGCGAAGAAGATGATGGACTTTCTTCAGCAGAGGGAGTGGGGTCTCATGTTGCTTGACGAGGTGCACGTCGTGCCGGCCAACATTTTCCGCAAGGTCACGTCATCCATCAAGACACACTCGAAACTCGGGCTCACAGCGACGCTTCTTCGTGAGGACGACAAGATCTCCGATCTCAACTTCCTCATCGGACCGAAGCTGTACGAGGCCAACTGGATGGAGCTGTCCCAGCAGGGACACATCGCCAGGGTCCAATGTGCCGAGGTTTGGTGCCCCATGCCGACCGAGTTCTACGACGAGTACCTCAAGGCACCCCCAAGGAAGCGAGGTCTGCTTTATATCATGAACCCGTCCAAGTTTCAGGCGTGTCAGTACCTGATCAACTACCACGAGTCGAGGGGCGACAAGATCATCGTCTTCTCCGACAACGTGTACGCGCTCAAGCAGTACGCCACCAAGCTGCAGAAGGTCTTCATCTACGGCGAGACGGGCAATGCCGAGCGTCTGCAGGTGCTGGAGAACTTCCAGCACAACCCACAGGTGAACACGCTCTTCTTGTCAAAGATTGGCGACACCTCCCTCGATCTCCCCGAGGCCACGTGCCTCATTCAGATCTCCTCCCACTACGGCTCTCGTCGTCAGGAGGCTCAGCGTCTGGGCCGCATCCTCCGAGCAAAGAGGAGGAACGACGAGGGCTTCAACGCGTTTTTCTACTCGCTGGTGTCCAAAGATACACAAGAGATGTACTATTCCTCGAAGCGCCAGGCTTTCCTCGTGGACCAGGGCTATGCCTTCAAGGTCATCACCTCCCTCGCTAATATCGAGAGGACCCCCAACCTAGCGTTCGCGAGCGCGTCTGAGCGGCGTGAGCTTCTCCAGAAGGTCCTGGTGGAGAACGAGTCGACGCAGGAAGACGAAGTTATCGACGATCTCTTCCACTCCGGAACCATGGGCCGCAGGCCGAAGAAGAAGGGCAAGGCGGCGCGGCGGACAGCGGGCATGCTGGGCGACCTGTCCGGTGGCCAGGACATGGCGTATATCGAGCAGAATAAGAAGGTCAAGATGGCCAAGAAGGGCGAGAGCAACGCCTTCTTTAAGAAATTGGCGAGACAGGCGGCGAAGAAGTGAGCACCTGCAGAAAATTCCACGCGGAGCATCGGTTGGGGCGTTCAGGACAGGAAGCACGGTGGGTTCTGCATTTTTGTATAAGTTGCCTCTGGTCGGACGGACGTGCCGCCATTGCACCAACACAACAGACGAGACAGAGATAAGATTAAGAAGATATCAAAGACTCGAGGTGCCTCCCCACGAGATCACATTTTACTTCATACCTACAGAGAGATGCCGAACAAGAACGCCACCCGGCATGAGAGACTTTGAGGGCGCAAGACAACCCAAGCGTGGGCGGTCCCAACAGACTGACAGACATCAGGCACGCGAAGCTTAACTTCAGATTTTTCACGAGGCGCAACCTTGAATGATTTCTGCCTGTGGCCTTGCCCGCCAAAGGTATAAATAATGGCAGAGCGTCCCCCTTGGCAAGGTGCACAACATGTTCCCAACTCTCTTCGCCCACACTCGCACGCTCTCTGGTCTTGCTCAACGCCAAGGCAATACCACCACCGTTCCTCAACGCACTGCTTTCCTCTCACTCACCAGCCTTCGATCTTCACCATGCTCTCCAACTTTGTTTACGCCCTCCTGGGTGCCCTGCCCGTCGTCCTCGCTGGCGGACGGCCGCCGTCGATCCACAACTGGTTGGAGCCCTTGCCCAAGAAAGCCAGCAAGATAGAGCTTCGGTATCAGCCCGTGATGCACTTCGACCACGGCACCTGCTACAACACCGCCGCTATTGACATTCACGGAAATACGCACGAGGGCGCATCCCCTCTTGGTGCTTGCCCCTGGGACAACTGCCGCGAGGCAGAGCACCTCGAGCACAACAACGTCTACTCGCGGATGCGGTGCAACAACGGTTACTGCGCCATCATGTAAGTCTCCCCACCGTCTGGTGGCGTCGGCATGACCGGAACAGTGGCTGACAGACGCCAGGTACGACTACTACTTCCCCAAAGACCAGACCGTCTGTGGCTCCTGGGGCGTCGGCCACCGCCACGATTGGGAGAACGTCATTGTCTTCGTCTACAAGGGCAAGGTTGTCCGCGTCGCGCCCTCAAGCCACGGCGGCTACAGCGGCGCGAGCGACGAGCCGTTCATGCGCTACGGCCGCCCGGCGGTGGTGTACTACCAGGACGGGCCGGGGCTGACGCACTGCATCCGCATGGGCGAGCTGTACGACGACTACTCTCTCAGGAACCACCAGGGCGGATGGTTCCTCGGCGACCTCGTCGGCTGGGACTCGTGGCCGGGCAAGGGGTACAAGGGTATCCTGCTGGAGAAGTTCCCCGGGAGGGTGTCGCCGAACTTCATCACCCATGCGGATTTTGCGGAAAAGCTGAAGAAGGCTGCTGGGGATAAGGTCCTCGGGTTCGACCCGTACATCGACGGGGACATGGAGGATCCGTTTCACATGGATCCGTTTCGCACGCCATATGAATATATCGGCGAGATTCTGCAGCTGGATGACGAGACGCCGGGGCAATACTCTTGGGACATTGAAGAGGATAACGAAACTCTGTATCTGGATGAGGTTACGACAGGCCACAACTCTGGGGACATTGAAGAGAACGAGGACGGTGACCAGGATGAGGGAACACCGGGCCACAACTCGTGGGACATTGGAGAGAATGAGAACGATGAGGACGACGATGATGACGACGACGAGAACGATGAGGAGGAGGAGGATTCTGACGTGTGGAGGGCTGTGCAGGTGGCTTGAAATTTGTTGGGATTCCTTTATGAATCATGACTTTCATGACCAATACCCCTTGTGGGAAACTCTACGGCACACATTTATTACATGCTGAATATACCTAAGTTTAAATTGGTTCATTAATTGTCTCCCGTGACTCATTTTATGCAAGCAGGCTCATCCCCGTAGGCTTCTGATCACCATCGTTGTCATAACTCGCGGATTATGTGAGGATCTAGAATCTATCATTGCTTCAGCCTCAGAGAAACGCTCAGAAGACATATCAGCTTCTTGTGGAAGTATGTTCCTGTGCGATTACAACTCGGAGCATTATCGTTTTATGATAGACTCAGTTACCTATGTTCGAGATTCCAGCCGGCCGTTCAATATCACCTTCAACACCCACGTCGCCCTTGCTGAGTTGCCCGTCATGACAACCCCCTTCCGCCCTGGTTTACAAAGGCCCATCACCTGCGGCATCAGGCTCATATATGCCCAGCCAGATAAATCGCCAGAGCACAAGCTTAGGCGTTCGCATTCTGCTCCTGCTCGCGGGTCCTGCGGGCATGAAGCTCGGCAGCCATGACCTCGGCATGGTCCATCCTCTTCACGGGGTACTTCTTGAAGAAGCGCGAGAAGACGAACGTGCAGATGCACAGGATCCCAAGCCAGCTCGTGGTCGTCGCGAAACCGGGGATGTAGCGAGGCGCGTGCTCCTTGGGCCACAGCCACGTAGCATAGATGGACGAGGCGTTGCCAATGGAGTTGATCAACGCGATGGCAATGGCGCGCTTGGCCGCCGGCTGGGGGATGACGTCGGAGACCCAGGTCTTGACGAGGGGCGAGCAGCCATAGATGGTGCCGAAGGCGAAGATGGTGAGCACGTACTGCGCCATGCGGTTCTGGATCGTGGTCACCGCGATGAAGAGGACGCAGCCGAGGCCGGAGAGGCCGCAGATGAACTGCCACTTGGCCTTGTACTTGTCGGCGAGCCAGCAGCAGGCGACGACGTACACGAGGGCGGCCATGTAGGCGGGGATGGTGTGGTCTGCAGAGATGGTCAGTTGGAGGCGAAGACGACGGTTCGTAGGAAGGCTCACATTGGCCGACGGGGCCAGTCCATCCGAAGGAGTTGACCAGCGTGGGGATGAAGTACTGCATTGTCTGAGATCCGGTGACGAGGACGAAGAGGAGGCACTGGGCCCAGACCCTCCAGTCCCTGACGGTCATCTTGAAGGCGACCCAATGCGGGATGTGCTCGACGCCTGAGCCCTGGGTGAGACCAATACCGTCGACGGCCAGCCTGTTGCAGGCGAGGATGCTCTCCTCCTCGTTGAGGAAGCGCTTGCTGGTCGAAGGGTAGTCGGGCATGAGGAAGAAGATGACGGCCGCAGCGACGACGGACGCAAGGCCTTCGAGGATCTAGTTGGCAGTGTTAGCATCAGAATCTCGAGCCGACTTGTTGACATGAGTCCTGGTCTGTGCGCGGGACTTACAAAGAGCCATCTCCAGCCCTGAAGGCCAGCAATGCCGTCCATATGATCAGTGATCAGGCCAGCAAGAAGACCGGACACGGCGCCGGCGATCGGAACACTCGTATAGAGCAAAGCGAAGCGAGTCGCAAGCTCGTACTTTCTATACCCTATTTATACAGTTAATTGCTTAATTCGTTTATATGTCATGTAGGAAGTGATTCTCACAAGAGGACAGGAAGAAGGCGCAGCCAGGAGCGAAGCCGGCCTAGATACGAGGATGGTCAGAACACGAGCCGTACAAGGGTCCTTGGGAACTCACCTCGGCGAAGCCAAGCAGGAAGCGCAAGCCAGCCAGCTGATGCCAGTTCTGCACCGCGCCCATGAGAGCCGCGAAAGTGCCCCAGACGAGACCGAGGCCGGGGAGGAAGACATGGGGCTTGACGCGGGTGAGGATCATGTTGGCGGGGACCTCGAAGATGAGGTAGGAGATGAAGAAGACCAGCACGATGATGGAGTACTGGGACGAGGTCAGGCCAAAGTCCTCCTCGAGGCCGGCGGTTTTGGCATTCCTTGGGTGGTGATCAGTCAGTTTGCGTCTCGGAAGATGGAGCGAAGAGGAAGAACGCAGCTCCAACGCACCCGATGTTGGCTCTGTCAAGGAACCCTAGAAGGTACAGAACCCATGTACAAGGCAGGATTCTCCAGTCAAGCTTGCGCACAAGCCTCTTCTCTTCAACGGTGCCGTCGACCCAGGTATCGGCGACCTGCTGGGCCTCGGTGACATGAGCCGCGTGGGCTTTGTTGTCGTTCCCGTTCGTATCGCCAGAGCGGACCGAAGGGGTGTCATCGGCACGCTCGACAGGGTGGTCGACATGGTCGACTTGCTTCTCTCCGACGTGAGCCATGATGAGGTTGGACAGGACCGCGTGACGACTTCTGTTGGGCTTTGGAAGTGAAGCAACAGAGGAGGGGTGGGAGTGTTGGTTGGTGAAGCTATCCCGGATTCTTGGAAGCACTCCGGCCCTCATCCATCTTTATACTTTGTGTTGTTAACGATGCTGGGTTTCCTGATCGGCTCAATGCTGCAGCAGACGACGGCATGTCCAGTCTGGTCCCCGAGTGCCGACAGCGGAGTGCCCCATGGGGAAGCATGGGGAACCGGTGGAGGAAGAAGCGTGGTGTCTGCCTCGGTGGAACCGCCGCGATGAGCAGCGGTCGGTTTTGGGTTTCCGTAGCGGCTGTAGTGCCGTGGGCCAAAAGCGCCGTCGTCAGGTGTGAAGGTGGTGGTGGTGATCGCCAAGGCCTCTCCTATTTAGGAAAGGGGCCCAGTTCCCGTGTAAGTGCCACGGCAAAATCGCCGTGGAAGATTCATGGGCTGGAAATCGCACTACGCTGTTGACATATGCAAGGATATCGGAAGAAACATTGAATTCTGCAAAATTGATCATGGGGTAGTTTCTGGGGTAGCATCAGGTCCGGAATTGGTCGTGCAGACGGCGGGCAAACCCAGGCGCGGCGAAATCGCCGTGATATCGAAGTCCGTCCCCACGGCGGCCGGCCGCCGTCCACGCACCCTCGGTCCCTTTCACCTTCGTGGAATAGATGTCGATTGAGGGATTGCGTAGACCATCCTGGTACGATATCTCTTGCTTCTCATCCTTAACATTAAAAGCGCGGTTTGCAACAATTATCGATTTGGTCTTTAGTACGACTTCTTCCGACATTACATACGCACCCTCTCCCAATATTCAAGTTGTGTCTCTCATTCTCACGCACTCTTTCTCAAGCTTATTCAGTACCTCCGGAAGCATGGTCGCAGCCATCGAGACCGTTCAGACCATCGGCCCTCGTCGGCCACGGATCGCCCTCGTCCTCGGCGACCCCTCTGGCATAGGTCCTGAGCTGGGCGCCAAACTCCTGAGCGTCCCGTCAAACCGGCAGAGGGCCGACATCGTTCTTCTTGCAGACGACTGTGAGCTCCAGTCTGCGATCCAAGATGCAGGCGGTGTGCATGTCGAGGTCTCCGCCACTGCCGGCCCTCACGGTATCCAGGTCCTGGACGACAACACCGCCGCCGCCTACCAGACTACCAGGGGCGAGGTCTCCCGTGACAGCGGCGCTCGTTGCATCCACCAGCTGAAGAGGGCGCTGAAGATGGCCCAGGCTGGCGAGATCGACGCAATCGTCTTCACTCCCCTGAACAAGAGTTCCCTCAAGGCCGCCGGCATGACCGAGGAGGATGAGCTGCGGTGGTTCGCCAACCAGCTCAACTTCAAGGGCACCACGAGTGAGATCAACATCGCCGGTCCTCTCTGGACCGGCCGTGTGACGAGCCACATCGGCGTTGAGGAGGTCGCTCAGCGAGTTACCATGGAGTCGACATTCAGGGCCATCGAGCTTCTGCACAGGTTACGGTAAGCCGTCACTCTCCTAGCAACGCAATGACAACGAATCCTAACGTATCGGCTTGTTTGCAGATGGGAGTCTGGCATCGACTCTCCCCGTCTGGGCGTATGCGCACTCAACCCGCACAACGGCGAGAACGGCGCATTCGGCCGGCAGGAGATCGACCACATCCGCCCGGCCGTCGAGATGGCCCGCGAGAGGGGCATCGACGCTCAGGGCCCGTTCCCCTGCGACACCATCTTCCTCAAGCGGGAGCACTTCGACGGCATCGTGACCATGTACCACGACCAGGGCCAGATCGCCATGAAGCTGCTGTCGTTCGATGGCGGCGTCACGGTCCAGGGCGGCCTGCCGATCCCGATCGCCACGCCCGCTCACGGCACGGCGTTTGACATTGCGGGGAAGAACCTGGCCGCTCTCACGAGCACGCAGAATGCGTTTGATATCGCGGTCACCATGGCGGAGAGGAGGATCCTAAAGGAGGCCAAGGAGACGAACGGGGCCGTCACCTCGGTGATGCAGATCAAGCCGGTTGCGCTGCCCAAGACGAGTGTCCTGGAGCTGCATGCTGCATGCTGTTAGGGGTCTGGTAGATTTCCTACGTCATCGAACAGGGGTTTGGTTACAATATATGTCGGACACAGGACAATTCAGGGAGACCGCGATGTCAGACAATGAAAGTGGTGGTTTGCAGCAGTCAGAGGTTCCGCAGGCCTGGCGTCCGGGTCAAATGACATAGGTCGCAACTGGAATTATCTCCAGTTCAGCCAGAGAATTTCTCGGTTTTACAATGCTAAGAGAGCGACAGTCTCGGTTGCCTCTGGTTCAGTTAGAGGCAATCTCAATTTTCTCCAGTTACGCGAGGGGCTGCCTCGATAATCTCTGGCTCAACAAGAGGTTATCTCGATTTTGCGGAGTTGACCGAGGGGCTATCTCAATTGTCTCTCCGTCCAGTAAGAGACAATCTCGATTTTCTAAAGTCGAGATAGATGTCTGAGTTTAGTATGACAATTATCGACGCCCTGAAGCTTGTCAATCAGGCGCCGGGAGACCGAGGCCGAGACTGGTTCGACACCTTCAAAACTGTGCACATGATCCCAGAGGTCGCTCCGGCGCCCCCCGGCGTCGTGTTGTTTTTCTGGGCTGGTCTATTGAAATGCAGCTCCGGCTCCTCGGCATGCTCGGTTTCGTGTGGAAGCACGAGTACGAGTTCTGGGATCTCCAGAAATTATCAATCTTCAGCAGACTCACCAGGGCGAAGCTCACGCACGAGGACCGCCTGAATTTCAACTACTCGGCCCCTGGCCCCTTTCCCTCGATTGCCTCCAATGTGGCCCCTATACCAGATCGATGCCGACGGCTGGCGGACTGATCAACCCCAACATATCCCGAGGTCCGATGCCGAGAAGCGCAAGCATCACGCGCCGGACGCGTATCCGGCGACCAAGAGCAGATGGATCGGCTCCTTTGCCTTGAATTGACCTCCGGGTGGGAAGATCTAGCCGTAGAATAAATGTAGACGTGAGCGCGATAAGAGGCATCGTTAGGGAAGGCAGTCTGACGGCAGATTTAGGTGTACGGCCGACGCAACCTAGGTATAGTAATGATGGTTATAAGTTCAGTCTTGAGTTGATAGACATGTCAGATTTACGTCGGGCCAATGTCTAGGTCTCGAGAAGAGTGTCATAGGTACTCAGCAAGGAGTTACTTACAGCCTTCGAGAAGAACCGCAAGCGGCTCGCTAGTCAAATTGACATCCAGATCTCTAAGATTGAGCGCGAGTATAATCACCTCCCTCAGTGTCCCTGGCAATACCAAGAGAGTGATCTCGACCCCCCATCTGAACCACTCGTTGAGAGGGTCTCTGGCTGAACTAGAGATGATTCTAATGACGACCTACGGAACTTCTGACTGCTGCAAACCACCATTTTCACACCCCACATCGCCGGCAGAAGAACTGATGGACTTTGACTCGTTTGATTTATCCGGATTGATTGCATCTGGTAGGAATTAACTACACGCCAGGCCCTCCCGAGGTCTCGACTTGACTTTGCGGGGAAGCCGGAGCTCTCCCCGTATTTCGGCCCACACCTCGGAGCGTGGCCGGCCTTGGCATTATCTCGACTGATGGGGGGAGTGGATTCGTCTCCAGCCCGCCTCCACCCAGCTTCTTCCATGCAACTTCCTCTCTGGAATCAACAGTTGTTGCTCACCAAGCATGCACAGCAATAAGCGCCAGAAGCTCAGCTCCAGTGACTCGCCCTCACGTCGAGATCGGCTGGAGACGGGCCCCAACGCATCGAAGCCGAGGTTAACACGAGCCTGCGCAGAGTGCAAGAAGCTCAAGATAAAATGCTTCGTCCAGCCAGGTCAGACAGCCTGCAACAAGTGCCTGAAGAATGGCGTCCACTGTGTCCCCCATAACTTTGCACAGAAGTTCATGGACCAAGACGCGGAGTGAGTTCAATGGCCTTATACGCCCCCTCAAGACCCTCGAGAGTCTGACCGAGCCTCGTAGATGGAAAGCCGAGACGACTTCAACCATCCAACGGCTCCAGGGGGCCATTGAACATCTTCTCAAACATAATAGCCTGCCCGATCTCGACAAGTACTACGATGGCGCGTCTTTCCTGCGGCAGCCAACACCCGCGGATCACCATCAGGAGCCCGTGACGCAGAATCCATCACCCCTGACCACGGATCACTCATCATCGTCTCTCGGGCCCTTACACGGCTTCACTGCCGAGGGGCCCTCGGCAGGCCTCCGTGGGAACCAGGAGGACGACTCCGACCTGGTCCCCTTGCCCATGAACAACCTCTACAACCTCACGGACCCGACCACCTCAAGCCTCATCCGCGTCGACCCCTCCCACGTCAACGGCCCAGACCTCATCGGCCAGGGCGTCATCACGTTGGCCGAGGCGGAGTTCCTCTTCAACCACTACCGGGACCATATCAACCCGCTCCTCTGGGACGGCATCCTCTGCTCCCACAAGACCCTGCGCGAGGTGCGCCAGTCCTCCTCCCTCCTTGTGGCGGTCGTCCTCACCGTCGCGGCCCTGCACATCCCCAGCCGCGAAGAGTCCCTCCACGCAACCTACGGCGCCTTCGTCTCCCTCATGCGCAGCTCCTGCCTCCTGCGCTGCCAGAACCTCGACATCATCCGCGCCCTCTGCATCGGCGCGTTCTACCTCACCAGCCTCAGCTGGGCCCTCTGCAGCCGCGCCGTCCGCCTCGCGACCGAGATGAACCTCCACAAGTCCTCCATCCAGTTCGCCCGCGGCTCCCTCGAGTCCTACGAGCGCGTGCGCCTCTGGTACGCCCTCTACGTCTGCGACCACCAGTTCGCCCTCGCCTACGGCCGCCCGCCCCTCATGCACGAGGACGCCGCCATCCGCAACGCCGAGAAGCTCCTCACCAGCGGGCTCTCCTCCAAGGGCGACCGGGGGCTCGTCACGCAGGTCAAGCTCTTCCGCATCCTGGCCAGCGGGTACTTCATGTACGGCTGCGACCCGGACCTCGAGCTGAGCGGGCAGGATTTCGAGAAGCTGCAGTCCTTCAACATCTCCGTGGACCAGTGGCGGCTCGAGCACCAGTCGAGCATCGTTGAGTTCGCGAGCGCGAGGGACAGCCCGCTGCTTCCCAAGGGGAACACGCTGTACTATCACCTGGCGCGGTTCCAGCTCAACTCGGTGTCGCTCAGGGGCATCTCGGGCCGGGACGCGTCGGGGCTGAGCATGAACTGGGAGCGGCAGGAGGCGGCGAACAACGCCATCGTTTCGGCGATGAGCACGGCGAGGCTCATTGTCGACGACGCGCCGCTGCAACGGGCGCTGATCGGACTGCCCATCTTCGCGCACGCCATGATCGCCGTGTGCGCGTCGTTCCTGCTCAAGATGGCGGTCGTCTTTGGCGAGCCGTCCGCCGGCGCTGGGAGGGATCGCACACTCAGGCTGCCCAGGGACCTGGCGCAGTATGGGTTGAGTTTTCATACCAAGACGGCGTTGACGAACGTCCAGAGCCTGGTCACTGTTCTCGGGCAGGTGGCTGATAAAGCCAGTCGGGGCCATGTGGCGAGACAGGTCGTGACAGGACTGAAGGAGCTCCTGCAGAGGTTTTCGCCGGGGAGCGAGGTCGACAGCTTCCTGTACGCTCAGCCGTGTGCTGGGAAGGATTCCTCCATGCCGACAACCACGAAGGAGGCACTGGCACAGCGAGAGGAGGGGGCTGGCCTCGGGCAGGTGCCATTCGAGTTGCCGAGAGACAGCCAACCTGGGGATGGCGATGTGGACGGCGAGGCCTTGGGACATCTGCAGGATCCATTCGACCTGGCTGGAGACCTGGACTGGAGGTTCGACGAAGGGTTCCTCTGGGGGATTGATGCGATGAATTTCCCGACTCAGTGGCAATAGTTCTGCCCGTCATGTATTGTTTAATGATGGAGATGAGCCGTAGGCGCCGACCACAGTGATGATACTGGGTTGGCCGCATCAGACGGCCAACAGACATTGGGTAGTACTTCCACTTGGAGACTTCCAAGCTGCTGCGGGAGGCCAACCTGTGCGACCACCAACGGCGCATCACCACAGCCACCTTGCGAGAAGAGTAATAAGAGCCTGATCTGTCGCTCAGCCGGGCCTCTTGTCTGTCGTTTCAACCATCACCTCTTCAAGTTCCCGTCGACGAAGCGAACCAGGCCCATCATGGTCATTCCGCAACTGCAAACCGCACAATTTGTCTTGGACAGCCTCCCGCGCGTCGACTGCTGCGAGCACGTTGTCGGGGATACCTTCACTTGGCTGAAGAATGCTCTCGGTTCGGCGATAGGATGGCTCACCCAGCCTCGTGCGTTCTCCTCATCAGTGGCTCTCCCTCAAGCTTCATGACACTAATGGCAAGTCCTGGCAGATATCCTCCCAATCGTCATGGCATGGTGCATCACTTTCATCGTCTTGTGCGCGCTTTTCTTCCTGCTGGGATTTGGACCGATCGGAGTGGTTGCCTGTACGTTGACAAGCTCTCAGGCTCTTCGAGATTCATGCGTACTGTACCCGTATGCTGACGACATGGACGACAGACAGCGCCGCGGCAGCTTTTCAGTCATGGGCGTATGGGGGCTTTACGCCCGCGGGCGGCGTCTTCGCGACGCTGACGAGCATGGCGATGCTGGGGACACTGCAGCCTTTGGTATTTGCGGTGGCCGTACTTTTAGCGACGGTCGTGGCAGTGGTTGTTTGGGCCTCTGGTGCCGGGGCCTGAGATGGTGAAGCCTTGGGGACAAACCGCCTCGTGTATCATGTTCATTGAAGGATATGGTAGATCTGGATAGGTACGTTCAGACAGCCGTTGCTTGAACTTCGAGAAATCGACCTGAGAATGGCTGTAATCAGTGCGAGTCCACCGAGAGCTCTTCTTAATTATCCAGGGCTCGATCCGCGGTCGGATACAGGACATATGTATTCTGGCTGCTCAGATACACATCAGTCGAGTCAGGTTCAAGTTCAAGTCGTGAGGTGATGCAGTTGGGAGACTATGAATAGACGGGAGGGGTCTTCAGGGGCCTCAGCACTAATCGTGCCGACGGCAGCACCAAGCGGACGGGCTCGTCGGGGATTGGTCGAAACGCGGTGTGCTGATGTCACCCCAACACCCGCTAAAATCAGATGCGACACTGGAATCGAATGCTTTGACACCCAAAAGGGATTTGTAGATCCAGAAATTTCGGTAGTTCAACGCGTCTCCCCATCTTCGCCTCTTCACGTCCCATCGCCGTCCCTCAACATCGACATCGAGCAGGCATCGCGGTCTTTGTCTCGGAGCAACATCGACGGAAATGCGCGCATTAATTCCCACATCCCTTCGATAGATGATCGATACGACACCATCACCACCACCACCATGGCAGACACCGAAGTCGACACGAGACCTTCCTCGACCAGGGACGAGTCGTCAGACTCCGAGAGCAGCATCGCCAGCGACGATGGCGAGACCAGCAGCACACCCGTCGAGTGGCTGGCCACCGGCCGCTCCAAGCGCTCGACGGCCGGCAACCGGATGAAGTCCATGCTCGCCACCGAAGAACCCGACGATGACCTGGAGCTTCTCTTCGCAGAAGATGGATCCGACGGCGGCTTTACCGACGTGGACGACGGCGGCTCCGACGTCCAGATGGACTCTTCCTCCGACTCCGAAGACGACAACAAGGCGGCCGGCGACGATCTCGAGGGAGAGCAGGAACTCGAACGCCAGGCCCGCGAGAAGCGCGCCGCCCAGCGCAAGCGAAAAGCCCAAGAGGCCATCCCTGCCAAGTTCAGGAAGAAGGTCCGCATCAACGACCGACCCTCTGCCAGCCCCCGGCCCGAAGCACCCCAACCCGCCCCCCGGCCCAAGAAGAAGTCGGAGCGGACAAGCTGGCTGCCGACCGTGGCCGAAATGCCCACGCGCGCTTCGGCCCGCCAGACGACCGTTCTGAGCAAGGAGCAGCTTCACCAACAGATGGTGGAGCGGGAGAGGAAGCGGCTGAAACAGGTGGAGGCAATGGAGAAGAAGGCCAAGAAGCTCGAGGCTCAGAAGAAGCCGCCTATGACGCAGGAAGAGAGGCTCGCGGAGGCCGCACGCGTCGAGAAGCGCAACGCTAAGAGCCTGAACAGGTGGGAGGAGGCAGAGAAGATACGCGAGGAGGAGAGGAAGGCCAAGCTGGCCGCACTGAACAACCGTACCCTGAAGGGCCCTGTCGTTACCATGTGGAGCGGCATGGGCATCTGGGAGGGAGACGACAAGGGCGGTCACGCCGTTAGTATCGAGGAGAAACCAGCGCGGAAGAAGAGGGAGAAGAAGGACAAGGGCGAGAAGGGGAAGGACAAGGCAAAGGGAAAGGGGGCCGAGGAGGCCGCAGGTGAAAGTGCCCCTGGGACCCCGGCTGCAGCAACTCCAATTTCTGAGAAGCTGGGCGCCGAAGCTCAGTTGCCAGCTGCAACCAGTGAAGCTCCCGCGACGCCCTCAGGACCAGCCTCGGCACCGAGTGTGAAGACTGAAGAGCCGGCTTCTGGTCTCACAGCGCCAGTCGCGCCACTGCCTTCAGCACCCACGCCAGCCACCACAAAAGCAGATGAGCAACCCAAGCTCATGGCACCACCGTCAATACCTCCGGCCGAAACCCCTTCACCAGGAGCACCATCGACTCCTACCCCACCGCCTGGGCTCAAGGCACCTGTACTCGCTCCCCCTGTCTTGGCTCCTCCCATGGGTGCTCATCTGAACGGTCACACAATGAACCCCAAGTCGAGCGTACTCGCGCCGCCAAACACTACACAACGACCCTCTCCTCTCTCATTACCACCCATGACTCCCAACCAAGCAGAGGGAGCGCCTGCACCGGCGCCTGTAACCACCACTCCAGCTCCTTCAGCCCTTCAGCCGACTCAACCAAAGGCCGGGCCAGCAACACCATCACCGGCCCCCGCCCCGGCCTCTCTATCCCTCACTATTCCGCCTACGGCCTCCGCCTCTGCCCCTGGAGACTCGCAGGATCCCTCTCCTGCTACCGCCCAAGAAATCACCGACCCAGCTGCCGCTCCGCCCACCAAAACCAAGACAACCCGGCACGCCATCATTCTCCAGAACTTCGACAAGGAGCGCATCCGCGACAAGGCAGCCCAGACGCAAGTCCTCTTCGGCCGCCGCCAACTATCCAAGCTTCCCAAGCCCGCCCCCGTACCCACGTGCGCCATCACGGGCCACCCCGCGCGCTACCGCGATCCTCGCACCGGCCTCCACTATCACAACAGCTACGCCTACCGCGAGCTCCAGCGTCTAGTCCGCGGGGAGTACCGCTTCAGCGCCCTCGTCGGCGCCTGGATGGGCAGCTGCTCCTACGCTGCGCGCGGCGTGCCCGAGCGCTTCCTCAACGGCGGCCCCCGGAGGGAGAAGAAGGACGTGCCAGCAGACATTAAGGATAAGCCTCAGGGGCAGGCTGACGGGCCCCAAGCACCAGAGAAGCCGGCAGACGCGAAGAACGCGGAAGCTCCCGCAGACACAACCCAGCATCCTCTACCCAAGAATGGGGATAAGCAACCAGCCCCAGATGTGCAGCCGCCGCCCCCAAGCACTACCAATGTGTCTCCCGCAGGGGACAAGATGGAGGGCGTCCAGATGCAGACACCAACAACACTACCCGCAGGATCACCGCAGCCACCGCAGGGCATAACTCCGGCCCAGGTGCAGACATCGGGGCCGGTACAGCCGCCTTCATCGACTCCAGGCCCAGCGACGACGCAAGTGCAAGCTTGCGCTCCAAACCAAGAGGCGACCTCAGTCTCAGCCCCGGCGGCACAACAACAAGCACATGCGCCGGTCCTGGCTCCCGCGCCGCCGCCAACGAATCCTTCGACGGCTGCCACAACAACCTAGAGAATGTCCCACGAGGGTCGAAATCAATCATAATGAATATTGTATGAGCATGGGATACTGTATGATAGTGCCATGGTGCCCAGAGACACCTGCTATGCCAGCCATAGGGGCAGAAGAGACAGTGCAAAATCATGATGCAAAGAGTATAATTTACCAATTAACCCCTTCCTTCCGCTAATCGATGCGCTGGTTCGAGATGTCTGCATGTCCTAGTAAGAGCTTGGAGGCTAGATGTACAAGTATTCACAAAAACGTCACTTGGCGGGATGAACAGTTTGCGAGGAAGAAGACATTGGTCTTGATTCATCTCTCATCAGTTTGACCATCCATCAGCTTGCAGCACCTTTTCCTACACAGCTGCCGTTTCTATCGTTCCCTGTACACCCCCAGACCGTGCTCGCAGCCACACATTCTATCCTCGCAAAGGCACATCCATCCGCAAAATCGACCACATACGCCCGCCCTATCCGTCCAGAAAAAAGCAAAATGGGACGCCCTTGCCGACGAAAGGGTGCCTCTATGTGCGCCTGGTTCAACCGGAGATCACCCAGTGACCTGTATAGACGTGTCTATAGACAGTTGTGTACAAAATCGGAAAAGCGCGTGGTAACAGGGGTATCATGGCGCGTAATTCGAAAGTAAAGAAAAGAGTTTGGCATTGCCACTATTGTGGCTTGCCACGGATGATGTCGACCATCCAGTTCATCTCGCTGACAAAGTCGTCGATGCCGTGGTCGCCGGGGGCCGCCAAGAGAGAGGTATTGCCCATCGGGACGCCAGTGTCGGATCTTGCGATCAGCTGAGGTGACCCAGCTGGGTTGTAATTCAAGGGAGTCACGGCTTTGGTGCTGTCGGGGACGTCTTGCCCGCGAGGCAGGCTGTAGCCTGGGAAAGGCGTGGTGGTTTCTTCCAGAGATTGTTGCCGAGTACCTGGCATGGATAATGGCTGGAACACTCCACCATCGCCGTCATTGGATGAGAGCACATCATCGTCATCGTTCGAATCGTAAAAGGAGGGAGTCTCATCGTCCCCAGATCGTTGGTCCACTGATATGACACTGGAAGCCGTGGTAGACGTGGAGAAACGGGATGGGGGCAATTCGTAGGCAGTCTCAGGGCGGTCTTCCCTGTCGGAGGTAGCAGCGACATACTGCGTGAGGGTCATTTGACTCGCGTTCGTGACCGTGGGCATGCTGCTGTCGGAGTGCGAGCGCTTGAAAGGCGGCGGAGACAGAGACGTGGGGAAGGGGTTGTTCTCTGACACGGCCGAAGTGGCAAAGTTGTCATCATCTTCGTTCTCTTCGACGATGTCTTCTGGAATGGAAAGCGCTGGCCGGTCCTCACCACCAGGGGCAGAGAGAGGAGCGGGTGTGTCGTCAACGAGGAAGCGCCGCAGCGACTCGGGCGAGATATCTCTGCTCCGGGTACCGAGTGAGGAAGCAACGCTCCTGGAATCGTCGTGATGAATGTCGGGCGTGGAAGAGCGCTCATCTAAGTCTTGAGACCTGCCACGTTCACTACCGCGACTCGAGGACCTCATGCGAAAGAGGCGGCGCCAAGAGGGTGTCGGGGACATGGAACGTGATGAAGTGACGGACTGCGACCGGGGCGACGACCCAAGGCGAGGCAGGAGGCTCTCAGGTGCTCGAGGAGCAGGTCGCGGTGTGATGTACTTGTCTGCTGGGTTCATCGTCTTGAAATCCGTTATCTTCATCGAGTTTAGAGATGCGCTGCGTTTCCGTAGCATCTGCTCCATCGGGACCTCAAGAGTATTGACCATCTGGCCGGGTAGATAAGGACAGTGAGTTGTCGATGGCAAGTTGGGGTCGTGTGTCTCATATGAACCATCCAGCTCGTACTAAGCGAATGTCAGCAAGGAAGCGAGATGGGCAAGCAAGACGAGCTCACATAGTAGTAGTAGGTGTGGCCCATTTTCAGACCTCCGTTCCTTTTGACGCCAGCGCCGTGGTCATCATCGCAGACAATGTCTTTAAAGGTGTGGCAGCCGCGCCATTGCCCTCGATCGCGCCTAACATCGCGCTCCATGGCGTATGATTTGGAAAAGTTGTCCCAGGAGCCAACCAGATGAACGGAGTGTACAGATGGCTGTGTCTGACTGCGAATGATGGTGGTCAGCAATGCTCATCTTCATCTCCGAGATGAGCTCAGATGCCCAGATCGGAACATAGCCCGGATGAGCCACTTGGCTGCGAGGTGAAGGCCTGTCTGCCCGACTTTGCTCGTATGCTTCGATGCCCGACTTGCATGTTGAGTTGCGGCTGTGTGTGTTCGTGCGAAGCGAATGCATTGTTTCGGAGCTCGGGGATTCGAGGGGGCTTTGCAGTAAGAACATACGGATGACCAGCAAAGTGGGATATAAATAGAATGAACGTTTGGCGATGCAGGTGAAATGGTCGGCCAGCGAGGAAAAAAGAACGAATGCGAGAACCCCAAATTGAACAAGGAAATGTCCACCAGTGTCCAAAGACTTACAGCAGAAAAGTAAAGAGTGTCGTGGTAGGGTCCATGGTGAGAAGGGGACCCCGTCCGGGGATGGTGGCGGACGAGGTCTTATTATTTGGATCGATACTGCAGCCGCGCTTGTCGACAACGGAACCAGTTGCTATTATCGGCATGCAAGGGAAATTCCCATGCTGTTTGAAGAGACGCAGATCGAGACAGCAACTTCGAATGGTTCGGAGTCGATGTAATTGCAGGAACACCTAATTGACCAATCGAATGTTGCGGACGGAGCTGGAAGCGCCGTGATGGATGTCTGAGAGTGGAGGGTGGTGAGCGCTTAGGTAGGGAGCCTCGTGTGCCGACTTCCCATTCGACTGGCTTGCCGCTGTCCAACCAGAAACAGCCGACGGGCAGCCCGATCCCTTGCTGAGAGGCCTGTCGACGATTCGAGACGCAGGGGGAAAGGGGCCTGGTGCCTCAAGGCGGTGACTTAGCCAGAGAAGAGCTGTCTGAGGTGGACTTTTGAGTGCGCTTGTCGCACCTTGAGAGGCAGGCTTGATTTGACGGGTGATGCGGTGCTGTTCTGTGGCTAGCCGCAATGGAGGAGTGGCGCGCAAGGTCGCTGATCGATATGGATAAATGCTGGTGCATGTGTCGGGCCCTGGCAGATACCGAAAAGAGACCAGGTAGGAGGTCGATCTTCAGGGTAGGTTGCAGCGAAGGGTCCTGCGGCGTATTTGAAGGAGACTTTGATTTTCGGGTTCAGCTCGCCGCAGTTGTCCAGCTTGTCCGGGCGAGATGAGTGGCAGATGTACGCACGCTTTGGGCACCTTTGTAATTCCAATGGCCCCCAGCTAGGAGGCGTCCGGCGCTGAGCCAAGAGCGTCAGGAAAGGGAAAGTGAGGGTCCAGGTTCAGGTGGTGAGAAGCGAGTTTGGATCGTGGATTGGACGGCTGGACACCGTGGGGGACCCGGACAACAGCGTTGCAGGGGGCCAGGCCAATAAGGGGTTCATGCACCGCCAGACCTATGCATGGGTCAGCTCCGTTTTTGGGGACTTCAGGCCATGTGGGCGTAGCGTTGGAGGTAAATTACCGGCAGTGATCAGGGGCCCTGCTGGTTAAGTAGGGAGCGCAGCTGGTGGGTAACCAGAGAATCCTGCTTTCGTGGGGTCCAAGATGGCTAAGGCGGGTGATGGATGGGGCGCAGGTTTGCTGGTGGATGTGACAAGACTTGGCTGACGATGCCGTTGAAGTCCGAGTCGGACCTGAAAAGAATGCAAGAAGCGTCTGTCGTCTGGGTAGTAATGCTGTAGGACGTCGCGATGCAGGATGTGGATGCTCGTCAGACCGTGCCGGGCTCGTGGTAATGAAGGGGTTCGGGTGGGAGATGGACGAGGGTCTTGTGTGATCTTCAACAGGATGGGGACATTCTAAGCAAGAAGCGGAGCGCCTTCCGAGGATGACGGGAAACAGTAATCGCTGCTGCCGGCAAGGTGCCTGGCTGACAGGAAAGAGCGACTGGGCGCCAGATTGGACGATCAAACCGTCGGTGGACAATCGGAAGTCGCGATTGGTTTTGAGCGTTGCACCTGCCAGACCGGAGGAAGGGCGGAGGTGGCTTGTTGGGCTGTCGTCTTTTGCCCGTCTGATGCCACTCGTCATCCGTCTGACAGTCACCCAGAATTAGAGGTAGGTAGCGATAATTATCCTGCCTCACGATGCTCACCGCTTCAGGTAGCCCGGGGATGCGCGCCCTTTTCTACCTCCAAGTCCACCGCGCGTTCGCTCCCGAGTCCTCCGCAGCTTTCACCGTCGCCGTCGCCCGTTCAACACCATGACGACAGCTGCCCGATTAGCTCGAAAGACAGAGACAAACCCCTCTTCCCAGATCTAGTCTGGCCTCGTGGCGTACATAATCGATGCCAGTTTCAGCCGGCCCAGGTCTCAGCCCAACCCAATGTCTCACAACCTGGATGCATTGTTACCAATAGCTCCTGCACCCGACGCCGAAAGGGTCACCGCCCCCATCAACGTCCGTCGACCGACCAACGTCCGCTGAGGGTCAGCGAACCTGCAGCCGGCGACCACGCTGCAAAGTCCATATTCGCATCACCCGCACACCCAACAATCATCCTCCGTTGCCGTCCTGGCATAAGCACTGGCGCATTCTGTTGGTGTGGGGACGAGGAATGAAAATCAGACGGAGTCCGCCAACCCGGTGCGCGGTGTAAGTTGATTGGCTTAGCTCTAACGACCGGGCTTGAGCAGCTCAAGCAACGGAGCTGCCACCGAAGCCACATGGATCTCTTGAGCTTCATCGCCATCCATGGGCAATTGCAGCACAACAAGCTGTCGATGCGGGCAACGAAGCTTTGACAAACAACCTCATCTGGACCGCTTTACCGTCAGCGACTGTAATGGAGCGAACACATTGGCGTCAACTTTATGGTTTGCCCATCCCGGACAAAGCATCCCGAGTCCACTCGTGCTGCCGACTGCCGCGCCGAGGACGTCTCATTTTCAGGGGCTCGCAGGGGAATCTCTGCGTCCATCAAACGCGGCCCAATTAACGGGCCCCGCTCCTAACGGCATCGCGTTCTTGAAACCTGCATCAAATGCGCGCTTTTTACGCGTTGCTGCTCTAGTTCGCCGCTCCATCCCTGCAATGGAGATCCGTGAAGCGAATGTTCACATCGCAGGTGTATCGATTGGACTCGAGCGGCCTCTCAGCGGAGAACAATGAGGGCTGTCGCACCAAATCGTGCATCTTTGTCATTTCCGCATGGCGTCTCAAGTATGGACAGCGACAGAGGATCGGCAGGGTCTAGGGAACATCTGCCTGGAGAGGTGGCCGATCGGATCCATCCAATCGACAACGACCGCCGGAAATTTGCAAATCACCGAGAGGCACTCTTTTCTCGCCCGAGAGCCTGGTGAGGCGTTGTCGGGTGAAGACGATGAGATGGCGCCACAATGGCGCCTTCAAGGTGACTCGAACGTTCGTTTGACTTTCATCGGAAGATTGCATCGCCATGTGCTACTCGACTGTTCCCAAGGAGTGTCTCGTGGCGCCAGCCTCTTGGACGATCGATGAGGGCAACGACGCCGCCCCGCGATGGACGAGCGTTGCAGAGAGACTTCATCACATGAATTTGCCTGACCGAGCAGGCAACATCACCGTCTCACGAATATCACTTCTTATTATCGTCGCGGTCCGTGTAGCCCATTATTATATTATATGGAGCGAGCCGTTTCACTTCCATGTCCTACAAGCAAGCCCGAGTTGGGTGTCTCATGCTGCTCGATCTGTCGTTCCTGTCCTCCCGCTCCTGTTGCACTAGGTCTCTCCCGTTGAACGGTATTTGATGCGCACACTTTGCACTCACCGATTCACCATGAAATTTGAAAACGAGTGTCCTGTCGTCGGTGCCGCTGGCCAAACGAATCCGCGCCAGCCAACCCCTACTTCCCATCGTGGGCCCAGAATCCTCCTCACCTGGCCCGCGAATTCTCAAGCCAATGCTGAATGATTTGAGCAACGCCATTCCATGCCCGCCTTGATTGTCGCTCTTCCCTTCATTATATCCTGCAGGGCCCCATTCGTCGTTGGTTGCGGCGGAGCCAGCCATCCTTCTTCTCCAGCCCAAGCCCGTTGGTGGTGGGCATGTCCCGTAACCAGGGAACATGTACAGTTACAAAATGTGAAGCGAATGGAGGTTGATACATATTACGCCATATAGTAGAAAAAAGAAGATGAAGAGAAGAAGGGCCGCCTATTGCGCGGTTGTCGTCTTGGGGCTCTTCTCTGCCGCGGCGGCCTCCTTCTTGAGCTTGGCCTCCTGCAGGCGGTTCATGCGGTTGCCCTTGTACTCGGTGCCGAGGAACTTGTCCCAGAAGGTGTAGAAGGGCTGGGAGAAGTTGGTCTTGATGCCCCAGGTCTGGTGGTGGATGTCGTGGTAGGAGGCGTTGTTGCTCGAGATGTGCTGGAGGGGGTCCCAGGGGAGGGCGTAGCCACAGTGGTCGTCGACGGTCTTGATCGTGGAGAGCGAGAAGAAGAAGACGCCCTGCTTGGCGGTCATCATGGTTGCCTTGTAGGACATGCCGGCGCCGAGTGTGTCGAGGAGGAAGCCTTCAACGGGGTGGTTGTACAGGGCGCCGTAGGCGTAGGGGACGTAGAGGCGGTGGTGGCGCGAGTGCCAGTGGGCTGTGATAGGATATCGATTAGCACTTGGTTTCATGAGGAACTCGGAACTCTTGGTGCTTGAACGTACTGTACATCCACTTGTTGGTGTGCATGAGCCGGTGCAGGGCATACTGCCAGGTGTCGATCATGACGGAGCCAATGAAGAGCTGGATGCCCGGGACGACGAGGTAGTAGATGGCCTTGGCGATGAGCAACTCCCAGGTAGCGAAGGTCGGCACGGCGTCGGCGCCATCGAGGCCGATCGTCGTCAGGAAGGGGTAGTGTCCGCCTGCCAGGGCGCCGGCGATCCAGGGGTGAGAGGCGGCCATGTTCTTAGAGATGGCGGCGGCGTTGAGGCCGAGCAGGCTGAGAATCTGGGGCAATGCGCGCTGAGCGAGGCGAATCCTGGTGGCCCAGACGGCAACATCGTAGTCCTCCTTGCCGGTCATCTGGGGCTCGTCCGTCGCATCGAGGAAGAGGGCCATTCCGATCTGGAGAACCTGCTGGATGATGACGTCCCGGAAGCACTGCCAGCGGGTGACATGGTTGCGCTTTGTGATTTCATCGGGTGTGTGAAGGCGGTACTGTGGCCAGATGTCGTAGACGTCGATGATGTGGAAGAAGATGGAGGGGATCCAGTACATGATAATCGGGATGATGGGGAAGGCATAGTAGTTGGGAATGCCAGGGATGAGGTCGGGGATCGGTGTCAGGGTGTATTCCGGAAGAGGCGGAAGGTCCATTGTGGGCGTTGATGCGTTGAGCGAGGCCATCGTGGCGGCTGCCGTGTCGTTGACCATGGCGAGGCGAATGTCGCGGGTCGTTGGAGGAGGGTTTGGAGGTAGGGAGGTCGGCCGGAGAGGGCGGGAGAGGAGGAATCGATTAAGATTTAAGGTGGCGGAGGCAGAGTGATGCGCGCGGTCGGTGGGACTTGGCGCGCGAGAAGCACGAGCGGAAAATCGAACCAAGAGTGTCGTTGTCGAAAGGAGCGTCTGAGGTGGGAGAGTATGGTGCTGCCGGTTGGGCCTGTCGTCGAGAAACGAGGAAACCGACAGAAGCGAAGTGCCTTTGCAGCAGAAGCTGTGCAGTAAATTGATGAAAGTTGGAGGAGCGGGCTTCGGGATCCTGGTAGGCCGCGACGGCACACAGTGTGGCGATTCGGTCGGGGGACGGCTCGGGAATGACGGAGATCGATTTAAGGTGATGACTAACATGCTACTTGTACATTGTGCACCAAACCACGCGAAGGATGCGAATAGTGGCATGTCTCAGGCCCATTTCAGGATTGGGACGGCCCATGGGTCGAGTACTTATTTAGGCAGCTTTGTTGTTTGTTGTTGAGATCAGCAGCTTCATGTCATGACTCGTTTTCCAGCTCAAGGGTCGTGGCATTGTGCCTAATAATTGACTGATGCGGTCGTGGCTCTGACCACCTCATGCTATGTTAGTGCTCCGGCAGCTAAATACCCGAATCATGCCACTCGTCCCGCTCGAGCTTGGATCGAAAGCCACACGACAACGCCCCCTTTTTTGAAAATCAGAAGATCATCTGCCATGAGGAGCAGACCTGCAAGCGGAAGACCGTTTGAGACCGTCGCAGACACTGTGAGCGATCGAACGTGCCTGATCGCTCGAGGTCTTCGACATGTGAGCTGCATGCGGGAGTAGGACGGACTTGTTCAAATTCCCGATCAGAGAGAGGTGGTCCGGTCACGTGACTGGGCACGTGCCGGGATGGAATTTGCCTGACTCACCGCCAAACGGCAACGGCCCCTCCGAGCCCCTGAAAGTCTCGGTGACAGTGGTCAGTGTGGCCCTAGCGTTCTGGTACCTCGAGCCCTCTGTGCCCCGCAGCCATCGCGGGGTACTACTTTTTGATCCCTTGCCCAACTTTTCGCGATTGACTCAAACAACCACCTGGGTGATACCCAACCTCCCCGACAAACCATCTCCCTCTGCCCAGATCGCAGACACGTTGCCAATCGAACCCTGCCATATCCAAAATGGCCCCCGAACGCGTCGTGCCCGTCCAGGCCGAGGATGCGGCCTACATCGCCCATCGTATCTCCATCTTCGACGAGCTGTACGCCAAGCAGCAGAAGGAGATCGCCGAGAAGCCTCGCGAGCCCATCACAGTCACCCTTCCCGACGGCAAGGAGATCCCCGGCACGTCATGGGAGACTTCGCCTGCCATGATTGCCAAGGGCATCAGCAAGTCCCTTCTCGAGCGCACCGTCATCTCCAGGGTCGACGGTGAGCTGTGGGACATCGGCCGACCCCTCGAGGGCAACGCCAAACTCGAGTTCCTCGACTTCAACAACGACGAGGCGAAGAAGGTCTTCTGGCACTCGAGCGCACATATCCTCGGCGAGGCCGCTGAGAAGAAGTTCCACTGCCACCTGTGCTTTGGTCCCCCCACCGACGAGGGCTTCTTCTATGACTTCGGCATGCCCAACCAGCAGGGCGCCGTCACCACCGACGACAAGAAGACTCTGACCACTCTCATGGAGGGCATTGTCAAGGAGAAGCAGCCGTTCGAGCGTCTGGTCATGACCAAGGACGAGCTCCTCTCCATGTTCTCCCACAACCAGTTCAAGCAGGAGCTGATCCGCAGCAAGATCGAGGATGGCCAGTCCACCACCGTCTACCGTTGCGGTCCTCTGATCGATCTCTGCCGTGGCCCCCACGTTATCGACACCGGAAGGATCAAGGCACTCAGCGTTCTCAAGGTATGCATGATGCACTCCCCATCCCGAACTTTCGGGCAACGTGACTAACACGGGCAGATTGGTGCATCTTACTTCCTTGGCGACGCGAAGAACCCTCCCCTCCAGCGTGTCTATGGCATCTCTTTCCCCGATAAGAAGCTCCTTCAGGAGCATCTCAAGTTCCTGGAGGAGGCTGCCAAGCGTGACCACCGACGAATTGGCAAGGATCAGGACCTCTTCATGTTCCACGAGCTGTCCCCAGGCTCGCCCTTCTTCCTGCCCCACGGCATGCGCATCATCAACTCCCTCAAGGGCTTCATTACCAAGGAGTACCACCGACGCGGCTACTCTGAGGTCATGTCCCCCAACATGTTCAACGCCGAGTTGTGGAAGCAGTCTGGCCACTGGAACCGTAGGTCTCCGGAGCGTTCAATTTAGAATCCCCGCTAATACCCTCAACAGACTACAAGGACGACATGTTCACGTTCGAGGTCGACAAGGCCCAGTGGGGTGAGTTTATATCATGCCCGTTTTGCCCGTTGGGAGGGCACGTCTTGATAAAAAGCCGCTAACGCCTCGACAGCCATGAAGCCCATGAACTGCCCAGGCCACTGCCTCATCTTCGCCGCCAAGGAGCGATCATACCGCGAGCTCCCCCTTCGCATGGCCGAGTTCGGTGTTCTCCACAGAAACGAGGCCTCTGGTGCCCTGTCTGGTCTCACTCGTGTGCGCCGTTTCATCCAGGACGACTCTCACATCTTCTGTCGTGAGGACCAGATCGGGTCCGAGATCTCCGGTCTCTTCGATTTCCTTGAGACGGTCTATGGAAAGCTCGGCATGAAGTTCAAGCTCAAGCTGTCCACAAGGCCCGAGAAGTACCTCGGTGATATTGAGACCTGGGATAGGGCAGAGGGCACGTTGCAGGAATCCCTGAACGCTTTCGCCAAGTCGCATGGCGCTGAGTGGGAGCTCAACCCCGGCGATGGTGCCTTCTACGGCCCCAAGATCGACATCACTATTATGGACGCCCTTCACCGATGGCACCAGGTAAGTCCTGAGCCGTTCAGATTGTATAGCTTGGAGTCTAACATCGCCCAATAGTGTGCTACGATCCAGCTCGACTTCCAGCTGCCCAGGCAATTCAACCTGTCCTTCATGGCTGCCACTTCGTCGGGAGAGGCCGCCGCTGAGAAGAAGGGCGCGGTCGAGGCCGCTGCCGCTGCCCCTGCGGTTGATGGCGAGGCCAAGGCCGAGACTAAGGGACCGTCGTCGGCCCCTCCCGCCGGCCACGTCCGTCCCGTCATGGTCCACCGTGCCGTGCTGGGAAGTTTCGAGCGTTTCATTGCCATTCTGACCGAGCATTTTGCCGGCAAGTGGCCGCTCTGGCTCAGCCCTCGCCAGGTCATGATCGTGCCCGTCATGAGCGCGGCGGAGCCGTACTGCAAGGAGGTAGAGGACCTTCTCAAGGCGCGCCACTTCCACGTCGACACCGATTTCGGCAGCAACACAATGAACAAGAAGATCCGCAGCGCCCAAGTGCAGCAGTACAACTTCATCTTCGGTAAGTCCGGCACCCCAAATTTATTTCTGAGCACGACTAACCCCTTTTCTCAGTTCTTGGTGCGAAGGAGATGGAGGAGCGCACCATCAGCATTCGTGTCCGTGACAGCAAGGGTGACCTGCTCAGCCTGAGCCTGGATGAGGTCCTTGTCAGACTCGACCGCCTCAGGGAGGACAGGGGTGTCGAGAACGTGCTCGAGTAAGGGGGCAGCCAAGAGGAAAAGGATGAAGGGCGGTACAAGGCGTTGGGAGCTGCAGGTGCTGGAATACACTAAGGAGACTGATGTGGCCATGTGTCCATGTTAAAGGCATAGCTGGAGGATGTCAAGGTGCCTAAGCGCTCGGTACAGAAAGATATGCATTAGATGATGATGATGATCACTTGATTTCCACGGCACAGAGTTTTCCTGAAGTCACTATACTCAAATCTTCATGTGTCACCGATCGGGGTTGACTCGATATGTCGTCGGGCTTCGAGGATCTGGACGAGCCTGGGTCCTGAGGTCGACGGGCTGTCCGAGCGAGAGTTGACTAGGGGGTAGTGGCGTGGGCCAGCTCCTACCACCTGGCACCACCCTTCCGCGCATCTGAACTGCCCCTGTCTGGAGGGGCGAGAGTCGATGTTGGGCAGAAGACGCTAAGCCCCCAAGGGTTTGGCGCCGACAACCCCACCATACACGCACAGCATTCACGCCTGGCCACAGGGCGAGAGCACCAGAGAGGCCCCTCCTTGTCGATAGCATTTTCTTGACCACCCCGCCTTTGGGTTCCCTGCAAATCCCCCTACCTATCTCCCCTTTCCGCCCTACGCCCCAGCTAAAGCAACTTTTTTCCTTTCCTCTCACCACCCCTCACCTCAATCGACAACTCCCCCTAACCAGTCCACGCCGACAACACCGCCAAGATGATCATTTTCAAGGTATGCGATGCCCACGTCCCGGATCGATGGCCGGCAGCAGGAGATGGAGGCTCAAGGCCGGAGGAGGGGTGAAAATTCGAAGAAGAGGGGCAATGGCAGGCAGTACAAGGTCGGCCGCTGATGGCTTCTCCCCCCACACAGGACATCATCACCGGAGACGAGATGATCTCGGACTCCTACGATCTCAAGGAGATCGATGGCATCGTCTACGAGGCCGACTGCGCCATGATCGAGGAGGGCGCCCTTGAAATCAGTACGTTCCACCACCACCAGCATAGCGCACATCCCCAAGCGCGACCCAGGATATTTGGGTCCCTTGCGCAGACTGTCATGGAATCACGGACTGACATCCTCTTCTTGCGCAGACACCGGTGCCAACGCTTCCGCTGAGGAGGCCGAGGAGGCTCTCGAGGACGCCGCCGTCAAGGTCAACAACATCGTCAACTCTTTCCGTCTCCAGTCCACCTCTTTCGACAAGAAGAGCTACCTCTCCTACCTCAAGGGTGCGTCCCCGCCTCCCCCAACCACCACCGCGCCGCATCTCGCGAGCAGAGTGGGGGAACTCGAGAAGCGTGCCAAGACGAGAACTAACACATGCTCCCGACAGGCTACATGAAGGCCGTCAAGCAGGGTCTCCAGGAGGCCGGCAAGGGCGAGGATGTCGTCAAGGAGTTCGAGACTGGCGCCCAGAAGTACGTCAAGGAGAAGCTCCTCCCCAACTTCAAGGACTTTGAGTTCTACACCGGCGAGTCGATGAACCCCGATGGCATGTGAGTATACCCCTGGTGGCTTTACCCCTTAAATGTCTGCTAGCAGAGAACTGACACACCCGCAGGATCGTCCTGATGAACTACCGCGAGGACGGCGTCACCCCCTACATCATTGTCTGGAAGCACGGCCTCAAGGAGGAGAAGGTTTAAGCGGACCAATCCGCCATGAGCTGCAAGAGTTCGCCCCGTGAGGGGCAACACGTAGTAGTCGAGATGCCGCGACGTGGTCTGATTTTTGACCCCGCGTGCTGAGCGTTCTCAGCCACCCAACGAGAACGCCTGCGTTGGCGTAAACGAATCCTCACGAGATCCCGTAGCAAAGCACGATAAAAAGTCAATGCTGGCAGTGAATTTGCTGCTGATGAAATCCAGAACCCCTGAAGAGCTCCGCGCGAACCAAATGTCTGAAAAGAAGGGCGGCACGATCCCGCTGTATCCAAAGTGACGCCTGTAATGCTCGTACCCCCTGAAATATATATACGCATCTTGAGAACAGATCACCACGGCCGAGTAGCAGTGGGAATTGGCGGCGGCGCATCATCATCCGGCCCTGGCGCGGGCGGCGGTGGCCCTCCCAGCCCAGGCTTCTTCTTCGGTGGAGGCGGCGGGGGCTTCTTCTTCCCAAGCACGCCCGTTGCCGCGGGAGACACAGGCGGTGCCGCTGACGAAGGCGAGGGGTTCCCAGGTCCCACAACGCCCTCTTCCTGCCGGCCAACCTGCCCAGCTGCTGCCGCAAAGCCGCCCAGCCGATCTGCCACGCCGTACTTCTGGTTCACGCTGTTCGCAGACCGCACGCCAGCGGCAACTTGGTCGCCATGACGCTGACGGAAATTGTTGATCGTCGACGCCGAAGTTCGCGCGTCGGCCAGGCTAACGGATGAGGGATCCTTCTGGAAATTCGACGCGGTGCGAAGCGCAGCCTGCTTCTGCTCGAGGGTGGTGCCCTCCGCCGGCGGGTTGGCGCTGCTGCCGCCGCCGCCGAACGAGGAGCCGAGAGAGGACTTGCCGAGCTTGGAGAAGCGGTTCTGGAGCTCGTTCATCTGGGAGTTCGATGCTGTAGGCGCCGGTGCTGCGGCGTGGGACTTGGGCTCGGGGCTGGCGGATTTACCGATACCGAAGGCGGGGACGGAGACACCGGCGGAGCTGAGGCGGGAGACGGCGGACTGGTTGAGGTAGCTGTTGCCAGTGCTGGGTTGGGAGGGTGGAGGAGGCGAGGGAGCTGCTGCCGGGGAGGTGGAACCGGATGCGCCGCGGGGCGGGAGGCGAGGTGGGAGGGATGGAGGGCCGGAACTCCCTCCGACGGGGGATGCCCGAGAGGCTGGTGGCGGAGGAGCTCCATCGTTTCGTCTGCCAGGTGGAGGGGGGAGGTGGTCTGTCCTGAGGCCCGTGGTGTTGATGGCCCAGGGCTTGCGCGGGGCGGGTTCTTCGGCTTGATCAGCTCTGTGTGCGGATGCGTAGCGGTTCGATTCGTCGTATGAAGGCGGTTCGGCAACAGGGATAGTGTTCGATCGTGACGGTGTCGGTGGTGCGGCTGATCCGAGAGAGGACGTTGTGTTCGTGCGCGATATGGCGGGGAGGGGATCTCTCGGGTCACGTTTGGGTGGAGGAGCGAAGGAGCCGGGGTCTCTCAGAGACGAGAGGGGACGGGAGACATGGTCCTTTCTTTCGTCGTTTTCTGACTTGCGGCCGATGAGGCTTCCCTGGACTGGGGGTTAGACGGTCTTATCTTTCCTTTGCCATTGAACGGAGAGATGCGCACCATTTGGCCCTTGAAGGTCGTACCGGGCTTCTCAGGGTGCCAGCCCTTCTTCATCATATCCTTGAAGGTGTCCGGCATGGTGGGCGAGGGCTTGGCCGGACTGACGACCGATCAGCGACGTACGCGGTTGTGTACCTCGAAAACAAACGGACCCTGAATCGATGGAGTTGTCGGAAAGAAGACTGGAGGTCGAATGCCCATCCGAAGTCCATTCTTAGGAGGCCTGCGCCCCGCTAGCAGCTGTCAAATGGCGCTTCCCCGCTGTGGTGCTAGCGACCCTGAGGGTGACGTACTTTGCGACTCCCCGCTGTGGGCGCCTTGCGCTTCAGGCCGACATGCCCGGGCATGTCGACCGACAGAGCGCGGGGCATCGCAGCGCCCAAACATTCCCGATTCGGCAAACACCTACTGTCGCGTCCGTCGCGTCTCCCAGACTCACCACCACAAGCTCAACATCGTCGCTTTGCGTCAACCCACACCAAGATGGCCCAATCCGACACTGAGCTGCTCACAGAGCACCTGGGCTATGCCCCGGTGGTAAGTTGGTCCTTGCTCGAATTGTTCTGGCACCGCCGGGCCTCTCACTGACATGCACGTGTAGTCCCTCCTCGACAGCATCATCAACGTTGTCAACTCCCTCGCCGACCGCACCCTCGATCGCGTCGAACAAGGCCTCTCCAGCGCCAGCGCGAAGACCCTCGGATTTGAAAAGGCCCTCAAAAAACAGCAGCAGGCGCGGAAAAAGTCCGGATCAGACGAGGGGCCTCTGCCGAGCGCCGAGGACGCCGCGAAGTTCGAGGTCGCTGATGGCGTGCACAAGCTGGAGACGCTACTCTGCAACGCAATCGACAAGAACTTCGATCTGTTTGAGCTGTACATCATGGCCAACATTCTCCGCGTCCATCCCGATTCGCGACCCTGGATACGACTGCAGCACTACACCCGCGGTCTGGACTTTGAGGCCGCAGCTGAGGCCGAGGGACAGTCGAATGACGGACCGACGGCCGATAGCGTCAATGCTATCCGGAGGAATCTTCAGGGCAGCAGACGGCTGAACGCCATGCTGCGCGCCGAGCAGGCCAAGAACGAGGCGTTGCTGTCGAAGCTACGGAGCGTCATGGGCACCGAGGACATTCCTGCCGGTAGCATCAAGGCAGAGGAGGGCACAAAGGCTGCTTCTCCGTTCAAGTTCCTGTCAGAACGGGGCGACCTGACCGATGCCGATGCCAAGACGCCCATCACCACCACTGCAGCGTTCACCCTGTCTCAACTGCAGGCCATGCGAGCCTTGTCGACATCACTGCGCAATATCATGCCCGACTTGGGGCCGTCCGAGACGGAAGGAGGGGGTGCTGATGATAGCGGCCGCAAAGGCTGGCGGCGCGAGCGACTTGAGTACGTCGAGGGCCAGACCAGAAAGCATCTCGAGAACGTGCGTGGGCTGGAGCTGGGGGAGAACGGAGAGGTGCGAGATGGCGAGTGGCAGGGTGAAGGGCGGAACTTCGCTCGCGGCGAGGTCGAGGGGCTGGAGAAGGTCGCCCTTATCGTGGGCGGCGAAGAATCCGGGTCAACAAGCCGGGATGCCACCGAGGAGGCACGTGAGACCTGATGAAACTCCGAGTCGACATCGTATCAGAAGCTGCCACATGCTGGTTTCCCAACGAATCGGCCGTGGCCCTCCGGCGCGCCGCCATTGAGAGGTCTACGCATCCAGGGCCCGTCCATATCGATGGCCAGGCACCCCAAGCAAGCCGGGTCCATGCCAGAAGTACGGAGACCAGAGGCCGCTTGAGCATCGGTTCAAAGTATGGCATCCCGTCAAATGGCGGCGCAGCGGAGCTTGCTCAACTCGACCAGGATACTCGCATCTGCGGCTCCAAGGTCAGGGAATGTTGATGGCACGACACCCCCGAGGCTGCGTGCTAGTCAGCTCAAGAGAGCCACCCCCTCTACCTGGTGGGAGACGCTGAACGCCAGGATGCCTCTCTCGCCGCTCTGTGGGGAAGAACAGGTGGGCAATCTCACAGAACGCAGATTGGTACTGGACAAGATCCTGGAAGATTGGGGTGCGGAAACACCAAGAGGAGGGATGAAGTGGCCCCCGAGGACAGAATAACCAGAGTCAGCCCGTCTTGCTAGATGTAAATCTAGTCCTGCGATGGCACAGGAATGTATACTGTCATCCAAACCCCAGCGCCACATGACAAATCGGATGGATTATGATGAATGAATCAAGAATTGCTTTGATCGTACACATTCGCAATATCGCTTCTATGCTCCTTCTATCTAATGCCTTGTATACATAGGTACACGGCCCATATCAGACGTTATACAATGTTTGTACAATCCCCAGCTGCCTATCTCAGGGCCACATCACACCTGATCAGCCTTCGGCGGCTCCATCAGCCCATTCTCCTTCGCCATGGCCCAGAAGCCATGCTTCCAATACCGAGCCCCGGGCTCCGCGGCCGCAGGCCTCGTCTGCGCCTGCACCGTCGTCACGAGCTTCCGCGCCTCGTCCCACTGCCTCCGCGACACGAGCGAGCGTAGCATCGGCTCGAGCACGGGCAGCGAGGCCCAGATGCCCCAGTCGTTCATGTCGTAGAAGATCTCGAGCGCGGCGGCGGTGTCGCCCGCGCCGTGGAAGTGGCGCATGACGGTTTCCCAGAACGTGCGGTCGCCGAGGACGCGTGTGCGCGAGCGGCGGTCGCCGATGAGGGAGCGGATGGCATCCCAGTCGCGGGGTGTGCGGCGGGCGAAGTAGAACTCGAAGAGGATGGTGCAGATCTCGGGTGAGAGCTGGAGGCCGGTGCCGCGGAGATGGGCGAGGACGGCTTCGACGGCGTAGCCGACGCGGTCGTCGTCGGGGTCCGAGGTGCTGTGGGCGTCGCGCGTCAGGACGTGGAGCATCTTGCCGTAGGTCTCCTGGTTGGGCTTGATGCCGCAGGCGGCCATGTCGGCGAAGACGCGGGAGATGGTGGCGCGCTGCTCCGCGGGTGTCTGCTCACGCATCTCGGCCATCGCCGTATCGAGGATGATGGTGAACGTGGCGGCGTCAGGCTCGATGCCTTGAGCTGACATGCTGGTCAGGACTTTGTCGGCCTCGCTCGTCATGCCCTTCTTCAGCATGTAGTTGAGGAGTGTATTGTAGGTGTATATGTCGGCCTGGATCTTCTTATCGCTGGCCCATGCGAGGACGGTGCGTACGGCGTCGAGTCGGTCGCTCCTCAGCAGGCCGGAGATGGCGGCGTTGACGCTGACGGTGCCGGGTTTTACGGTGCGCTCTGCAGGTTTTCCGCCTGCGACATCTCGCTCCCACATCTGGTTCATCTCCTCGAGAGCCTTTACGCCATCGTTGGGTCGGCCGAGGGTACCGAGAGCCGCGATGCGGCTGGACCAGATGTTTTGGTCAAGTCTGGTGCGAGTTGTCACGACGTGCTTCCACAAGCCCTCGATGCGGTCCAGTCGTTTTGCGAGCTTCCAGCCCTCTATCATGCCTGTGAATGTCCTGACTGTCGGCTTCAGGCCTATTCTGTTCATGTACTCCAACACTCGCTCGTTCAGTTCGACAATTCGCTTCTGATGCTGACCAAACTTGCTGCAGCACTGGAAAATGATGAAATCAAACAGCTCGGGGAACCGGCGCAGCTCAGCTGCACGGTCGGGGTCATCCGTGGGCTCGGTGAGCTCCGTCCAGGCGGCGAACAGGCCTCGGGTATCGTTGAACTTGAACAAGGCGCTGAACTTCTTGTGCCAGGCCGCGTACGTGGCCTTCTCTCGTCTCACTTCCGTCTCCTTCGAGTTGTTCGGCCGAGGCTCCTCGCGCGGAGCTTCAAGTGCACCTCGCCGCACGAGAGGAAGGACGTATTCCCATAGCTTTTCACGGCCCGAGAAGTAGTACTCCACCCGTGTCATGTCGATCTTCTCGATCAAGCTATTCAGGGTCGTCTGCAGGGCCTCGAAGTTGGGCGTCTGGGTCAGGGCCTCTGACCGAGGATCCGAGAGGACGGCTTGGGTGCCAACGAGAGCGACAACCAGCCTGGGTCCGAGATAGGGTGCCAGCAAAGGAAACTCCCTGCGAAGAATTTCGGCAGGATCTTCCCGTGCGCGTGATTCAACGCGGGGACTCGCATCTAGTGACAGCTCCGTGGGTTCTGTGGCAGTCGCGCCTCGCTCCGATGGCGCTATGTCGTGCCAGCAATCAAACAGGTCGTTGAGTAGTTTGGGATTGAAAGGGGCCGTTCCTGAAGTGCCAACTGCGGCGGGCGCATCGCGAGCGACGAGGCTCTCCAGCAAGGCGATGTAGGGATCCAGTCGGCTTGGCTTTCTCAGGCCCAATCCTGCGAGAACCTTGCACAGCGCCGCTGCGCTGGGCAGGCTGTTGTCGGCGAGGGCGAACTTGACGTCGATGACCTTTCGCATCGCCTTCCCGGCTGCAAATTCAACAGCCTGGGGCAAACGCCCGCCGTCGACGCCCTCCACCGCCGCCAAAATCCCCTCGACGACTATGTTATAGCATTCTTCTGCCGTCTGCGCCGGTGTTGCCTGGCCCGTTTTCTCACGTCTCAGCGTCTCTTCTATTTGGTTCGCCCGGCGGAGGAGTCCGTCAATGTCGATTTTGCTGTCGACGTCGGCTTGCTGCGCGGCATTGATGGTGCTTTCGAAGAGGTCGAGGGCTCTGCTCTGGGCGGCCTGGTCGCGCTGTGACGGGCCTCGAGATGGCCGGAGCCGTTTCGATCCTCGGGAGTGAAGCTTGTCCGTGGTCGTTGTTGTTGGTGACGGTGATGATCCAGTGGTCGAGAGCTGTCTGTGACTGCTCGGCCGGCCGACAATCACTGGCTTGGCGAGATGTAAAGCCAGCCGTGAGCGGCATGCCGCGCATATTGTGCGCGAGGCAAACATGGCATCGCAATGGCGGATCGCGATGGAGTTGGCGAAGGTGAGTTGGAGGTCCTGTTTGGAGCTTGGATCGTGCCTGGATTGGAAATTTCGATGTGGTCCGGGATTAGTATGACACCGGGGGTGCGCTGAGTAAAGTATTGGGCCCCCGCTCGTCCCTGACCCGCGAGCGCTCAGGTTGCTCGGCATCACCTCTAACATAAAAATTGTCGTCTTAAGCTGTAGTGATCAGCCTGGAATTCTTCCTCTAGAGTATGGTCTGCTTTGATAATAGCCAGGCGTCGGGTTTTAGTAATAGGATAGAGAAACAGCCACAGGAGGTTCTGATTGCATCGGCATCAACACGACGCCCCGCACACAACGACGACAAGCCGGGGTGGCCCTTTCGCAGAGAGAAACCCAACCTCTACAGCGGAGTTACTCCAACATCCCCATCGAAAGACAAACAAACCATGATCAGATGTGATTGGTGTGCATATGCGGTTGGTTCAGCGCATCGCCGCTGGGTTGTCATTGGCTGGCTCCAGGAGGGTGGTATCGTCAAGAAATTAGACGCCCGGGAGGATCTGGCTGCCGCCCCCATCCTCGGCGAACCTGTTCCAAGGAGACCTGTACGAGGGTATATAATTCTTTCAGTTTTTGTGAAAGGTGGCACCTCACTTTTAAGTTACCGTTGCTCAGAGTAAATTCAGAGGCTGCTAAATACGACACTTCCTTCCGTAGCGTCACCGACGCCGGTTTGACAGCCGGGGACGCCGGCGCCGGGTGGAGTGGGTAAAGTGGGGGCCAACATGCGAACTCGCCGGGGCGTCCCGCGGCTTGCAGAATGCAAGGCCGGGCCGTTGCACTAGGGTTGCATCGGACGGGATGCCGCGCTTAAGAGTATCTTCGGCACCATGGCGGCGCAAGACGCAATCTTCCATCGTCTGGGCAGTCTATGTATGTACCTCACTTGTGATGGCGGAGACCCCAAAACGTGGGCCCACGACCAAGGGTAGGAGGGCGCCGACGCAGTACGCAGTACGACAGTACCCTGGTAGCCGGCGAGCTCTTTAGAAACCGCTCATATCTCACAAGCGATTCCGTTTCCCTTACCAACTTTCCTTCCAACTTTTTGGCTACCTCATTTCCCTTGGTTTGGTGATGGACTCGTTTCCATCGTCATGTCTCGCGACCGAAGGCTCTCGATTCTCATACTGCCAGTAGTCTGCTTTCTATTGCTTGCGGCAAGTCTCTATCTTGGTCACGACCAACTCTCCAGCATCACCAAGCTCCGCATCCCGTATCTCAACGGCGACGATTCGACGGCGGTAGACACTGCCGTGCCTTCAACCTCGGAGATATCCTCGCCGTCTCCTCTCCCGTCTCCTCCCCCATCTGCTGTCTCTTCAGCGCTTCCTTCTCCGTCGCCTTCCTCAACCAAGGAACTCCCCTTTTCCAAAATCAAAAATGGTTAGCAAGACAGACTCCCTGGTCCTAGCGAGAAATGATGTAGGAGCTCACCAAACCCCTAGGCACGGTCCTTTCTTCAAAGCGCATCAGCGCCCAGATCGAGGCTATACTCTACCCCTCCTCGACCAAGCTTCCCCGACTCGAGTGCCCCGACTTGAACACGACAAGATATGACACGCTGAGAAACCAGACGGACGCGAAAGATGGCCATTTCGACTATTTCTTCGCGCTCGACCTGCGCAACTGCCTGTCGCTTCTCCCTCGGCTGCTAGGCAGCATTGTGGAGGCCGCCAAGTTCCTGGGCCCCGATCGCTGCGCCCTTTCCATCGTCGAGGGGAACTCCCCTGACGGCACCGCAGACGTCCTCGTCGCGCTGAAGCCGTTCCTCGAGGACCTCGGCCTGCCCTACTTCTACCAGTCCTCCGATATCAACCCCTCCAAGGGCTCTAGGATCCCTAAGCTCGCGCAGCTGCGCAACCTAGCGCTAGACCCCCTCCTCAACAGCACGGCGCAGGTCTCGGACAACACGACCGTCCTGTTCATCAACGACGTGGCGGCTTGCGCCGAGGATCTGCTCGAGCTGGCTCTCCAGCGGCGTAAGCTCGGCGCCGATATGACCTGCGCCATGGACTGGACGTATGTCGGCCCCGATCCGACGTTCTACGATGTCTGGATCTCGCGGGGCATAAACGGGGACTCGTTCTTTAATGTGCCGCCCGACGGAAGCTGGGATCACGCCTGGAACCTGTTCTGGAACGACGGGGCCACGAAATCCCGTCTCCAGGCCAAGCTACCGTTCCAGGTCTTCTCCTGCTGGAACGGCGCGACGTCGTTCACCGCCGCGCCGCTCCTCAGGGGCGTCCGGTTCCGTGACCGTCACAAAGACGAGTGCGGCCAGGGAGAGCCGCAGATGTTCTGCAAGGACCTCTGGTTCGGGGGCTACGGCAAGATCGCGGTCGTGCCGTCCGTAAACCTAGAGTACTCGGACAAAAAGGCCAAGAAGATTAAGGAGCTCAAGGGCTACACATCGGACGCGGTCCAGCATCAGGCAGAAGAGGGAGCTGCAATTGCCTGGGATGGGCCGCCCGAGAAGGTCAAGTGCATGCAGGGATGGCAGAACCAGTTCTGGCGGCCGTGGAACGAGAGCTTACACCGGCAAGTTGGGTCGTAGCAGTAGTAGTAGCATGAAAGTGAACTAAGGGGTAAACCTCAAAGCTTGCCGCCGTACATCCTGACCCTCAGACTATACCGTTGGTCCGGACAAGCCTCCATGGGACGGTGGGACGCACGCCGTGTTGAAACCAGTTGAGGTTGGCGCAACGGGTTGAGCCCTCGGCAGCCATTCTCCGAGCACCTCCGATCTGACGCTGAAATCTGTTCAAAGCGTTCTCCGTGATGTTGCCGACGTCCTGGAACCCAAGACCCAGAGCCGCAACCGATCCTGGACTCGAAAAGCGTATGTTCTTGCCGCTGTTTGTCCCAGCAATTACCAGGTCAATATGGCCAGAACCGTATGACCAACCAGTCACTAACCAGTAGCCCATTGCCACCCTTCCCCAGGACACGATATAACCAGCACTCTCCGCCAGAGGGGAACTCGCGTTGGTCAGGTCTCTGTAGAGATCAATGTCCGGCCAATCGCCCCGCGGCCCAGTCCCGCATTGTTTGGCCCCGAACTCGAATACACCGGTCGAATCTTGCCAGTGAGCGAGCGGCTTGACGGATCGTTTTGCCGGCGTGGCCGTGTCCTCGGTGAAGCTCTGGTGAACCCAGACCGTGACGTCGTTTCCGTCGCTGCGCTTGATGACGGAGTGCTTGAACACTGTGACCGGGGCGTCAGACGGCATGGCACTGAACAGAGGTGCTAACCAACCTACCTTTATCGACGTTGACGCCGTGCAGCTTGGCCAGTTCCAGATCACGGGGGCTGAGAGGGGCGTCACGCGCAAAGACGTGTCTCTCTCCGGCGCCGTCGTCGTGGAGAGGGTCGGGCGCGGGAAGCCCGGACACAACATGGACGGTGGCCAGAAAGACCGGGAGGAGAAGAAGGGACGAGAGCATCTTCTTGGTGAGGCGGCGGGCGCGCAGGAAAGAGACGATGAGTTGGATCTGTGGTCTTCGGCTGGCTGAGAGCTCGGGACGGGGTCGATCCGGCGTGTTTGGCTCCTGAAGAGTGGCAAGAGACCGGGGGAATGCTAACGAAGTCCCACGGACATTTTATAACTCGACTCGACTTGCGCAACCCAGGTCTTCCATCTCATCCAGGACCTGAGCCGAGGTTTCCCGACGCCACTGCGGAGAGGTCGAGGTATTCAGCAATGTGACAACAATACCAGGCCAGGATGATCTCGAGGCGGTAGGATTGAATTGGAGGCGGGGATTGTACACCCGGCATAACAGGAAGCATTTCATTACGCCAGACAGGGGATGCAAGGGGCTGAGATGTGGCATTGGTGAGTGAGGAGTAAGGGGCCAGGGGTTCTTTGACAAATGCCCGGCACATGCGAGGTTGGGGGGAGGGGACAATACAGTTTCTTCATATTGTTCTAGAGCCCTGCACATTTCAAGCCGATGCCAAGTTATCTATTCCCTCGTGAACACAGGCAGAGTGTCCAGCGGCGTGGCGACCGTCACAGTCTTTCCGCCATCGTGGACAGTCCCATCCGTGCCCGTCCACTTCACCCCCTCGCCGGGGAGGTAGACCTCGCGGTTCTCCTGCTTCGCGTACAGCACGGGGGCAACGAGATACTTGGGCCCGTACATGAACTGATCCTCAATCTCCCAGCACCTCTGCTCCTGCGGGAAGTCGTAGAAGAGGGGTCGCATGATCGGGTCGCCGCGCTCGTGGGCAGCCGTCATCAGGTCCCTCGTGTAGTCCCTCATGGCCTCGCGGATGCGGAGATACTTCTCGCAGATGCCGTAGACCTCCTCGCCGTACGACCAGACCTCGTTCGGGCCGCCGGAGAGGCAGTGGCTGCCGCCCGTGGTGCCGAGACGGGGCTGCTTCGGCTCGCGGTCTCCGTGCAGTCTCATGACCGGGCAGTACGTCCCCCACTGGAACCACCGCACCAGCAGCTCGCGGAACTCCGGGTCGTCGTTCACGCCGCCGTGGAAGCCTCCGATATCCGTCGTGAACCAGGAGAACCCGGCGATGCCCATGTTCAGGCCTGCGGCCAGCTGGTTCCGGAGACTGCTCCAGCTAGACGCGATGTCTCCCGACCACACCAGCGCGCCGTACTTCTGGCTGCCGGCCCAGGCACACCTCAGCAGGTTGACAATCTTGTCCTCGCCTTGCGCCTTGAGGCCATCATAGAAGCCCCTGGCATAGTCGGACGGGTAGAAGTTGCCGACGCTCAGGTTAGGGCCCAGGTGGTATCGATAAATGTCGAAATCATATACGGTGTACTCGGGCTCGGCCTCGTCGAGCCAGAACACCTTGATGCCCTTGTCGTAGTAGTTCTTCTTGGCGAGATCCCAGACGAAGTCGCGGGCCTCGGGATTCGTCGCATCATAGTGAACAGGGCCGTGGTGCGCCTCCATCGACATGCGAATGCCGCGATCCTGCCTGATTAGGTAGCCCTTGCGCAGGAGTTCCTCGTAGTTCTCCGAAGACTTCTCCACGGTAGGCCAGATCGAGACCATCAACTCGATGCCCATCTCCTTCAGCTCCTTGACCATCGCATCTGCGTATTGTGTTAGAAGGCTAAAAGTCTACCTCTCAGTTACAGTCGAGGCGGTCAACATACCTGGGTCGGGCCAGAAGGTAGGGTCGAAGCGCCAGTCACCCTGGTTCGGCCAGTGGAAGTAGTCGGCCACGATCAGGTCAATAGGCAGATCCCGCCTCTTGTACTCCCGGGCCACCTCGAGAAGCTCTTCCTGCGTCTGATACCGCAGCTTGCACTGCCAGAAGCCCAGGCCGTACTCGGGCATCATCGGGACGCGGCCCGTGACCTGGGTATACTCACGGACGATGTCCGCGGGAGAATCGCCAGCCACGACCCAGTAATCCAGTGTGTCCGTGGCCAGGGCCTCAAAGGTGGTAGTGAGGCTGCTGAAAACGGCACGGCCGACGCCCGGGTTGTTCCAAAGGAAGCCGTAGCCCAGGCTGGAGAGAGCAAAGGGAACGGTGGCCTGGGAGTTCCTCTGGGCGAGCTCCAGGTCGGCGCCCTTGAGGTTCAGGAATGGCTGCTGGTACTGGCCCATGCCGTAGATGCGCTCCTTGGGGTCCTGCGACTCGAAGCGCATCGTCAGGTGGTAGTCGGCCGAGCCGAGCCGGGGCTTCCACTCGCGAGCCTGGATGCGGAGGGAGCTGCACTTGGGATCGAGGACATCGAGACGGTGGCGGGCATACTCTTCGAGCAGCACCTTTCCGGTCTCGACGTTGGAGATGACGATCTTTCCGCGGCGGCTGATATGGGCCTTGATCTTGCCATTGGTGATGGAGGCAGAGCTGGACTGGATGTCGATGGTGGGCTTGGGCGTCTCAGTCGGGGTCTCGGTCAGGGCCCAGGGCTTGTCTTGGAGCTTCGCCAAGCAGGTAGCCCGCACACGAAGTGCGTTCTTGCCCCAGGGCTCGATGTAGAGGATCTCAGAATCGAACCGGAAGCCCAGGCGAGTGCCATCTTCGTTGGTGAAGGAGGGGTCCGGCCGAGTGCCGTATTCCTGGTTCCCCTGTTTGGGCGCCATGATTACAACTTGAATGAGACGTGGGACTTTGGGAGAAGCAGCAAGACCAAAGGCGGACACAACTTGAAGCGCGCTGCTCGTTTTGGGCCTTCATCTTTCCTTCGAAGCAGGCTCATTTTAAGAGCTCTCGAGCTGATCGCAAGGGGAGAGTTCCACGCCAGTGGAGAAAAACCCAATGGCATGTCTTGAACCCCGATTAGCCTAAAGTCCTAGTCCGTGCCTTCGGCGCCGGCACCGACCGCCGATGTGGGGGTGACTCCGGAGATGTGGGTCTGGGGATGCGGAGTTACGCTTCGGGCATCATCTTGGGTTCCAACTGCCAGCCGATTCGACCGGATAACCCAACAGAGACGGCACATAACTTGTCAAGCCCATGGTCGGGTTTTGCTTTCTCCACATAGTCCTGCTCTGCCGAGCCTGACAGACATGGCGTGGTGGAGTTCCGCGCGCCGACCCCCACGACACGGAAACATACCCGAAAGGTGACCAGTGACCACAGGCCAAGGAGCGAAGTTGACCAGTGCTGATGATCTGACTTCCTATTCAGCCTCCGCTAGCCTCCTCCCTGTAGTTTGTCGGGCTCTTGGCAGCGGACGAAGCGAATCAACCTCCGAGCTGGCCGAGCTGACCCCCACCGCGCTCCCTGCTTCGGAAAAGGTGCCCTTGCTCGGACGGTCCATTGTGTCGACCTCTCCCTTGAATCCATGCCATTCTAAGCAGCCCAGACCACAGAGTATCAAGCTAGCAACCTTGAGGCTGATCCAAGACACATATATAGGCTAAATGCGAGTCAGTCTTTGGGCCTGTTCGTCCCCTCCGGGTCCCCGTCGACGAGCCGCTCGCAGCAAGATGCCTCCTTCTGACGGCCAGACTCCGAGCCAACCATGCACACTCTCCCACTCATCCCCATCATACCCCCGCATTCTCGAGCCATGGTCCTGGGATGCATGCTCAGTGCGGGGTGCACCCAGCAAGTCTGGTTCAGAGCATGACAGGGAAAATCCGGCTCTGGCTCGGCTGGCCTCGCATGTTGGTGCACACGGGGCATGATATCCCCGTGCGGTGTAGCATTATTCTAGTGACTGATCTGCGGGTATAAAGATGCTTGCGGAGCCCACTGTATCTGTCGAGTTTATTGGAACAGGTGCGCAGAAGCAGCCAGACTCGTCACTTCAGTTTTTTCCCCCAAGTCTCAGAAGCTGTACACCGGCATCATGAACGAGAAGATCGATACCAAGGAGCGTGATCCTCACGCGGAGCAGGATGACGACCCCAAGGCCAACCTGCACTCGTTGCAGGAGGCCCAGTTGGCCGCGGCCGAGGAGCACACTGTCGGCCTCAAGCAGGCTCTGCAGGAGAACTGGAAGGCCGCCATGTGGTCTGCCATTATCTCGTTGACCATTGTCATGGAAGGCTACGACCTGAGGTATGTCTCTGCAATAATATCCTAACCCCTGCCAGCGGAGACACTGACGATGTGCTGTTAGTCTCATGGCGAACTTCTTCGGCTATCCCACGTTCCAGAGGCAGTTTGGCCAATACGTAAGTGGACCACTGATACATGGTCTCTCGAGACAATTTTCTGACATGTTTGTCTGTACAGTACGCCCCTACCGACAGCTACGAGCTCACTGGACCCTGGCAAGCCGGTTTGTTGAACGGCACAAACGCCGGTGTTGTCATCGGCGGCTTCATCAACGGCTACGTCTCGGCCCGATACGGTTACAGGCGCGTTACCCAGGTCGCCCTCGCGATGTTGACCGGCTTTATCTTCATCTCCTTCTTCGCTGTCCGCATCGAGATGCTCCTTGTCGGACAGATGCTCTGCGGTCTCACCTGGGGTGTCTATGCGACTACGAGTCCCGCGTATGCCTCGGAGGTCTGCCCCCTCGCCCTGCGAGGATACATGACCGTGTACATCAACCTCTGCTGGGCGATGGGCCAGTTCCTCGCTTCCGGGGTGCTCAGGGGTATGCTGCAGTACGAAACCGAGTGGGCGTGGCGAGTTCCCCTGGCCGTGCAGTGGGTCTGGCCTGTTCCTATCATCATCGCCATCTTCTTCGCGCCCGAGTCGCCGTGGTGGCTGGTGAAGAAGGGCCGGTTCGAGGAGGCCGAGAACTCCCTGCTCCGGCTGTCGAACCGTACTCGCGAGCAGTGCCAGGGCACCCTCGCGCAGATGCGCCACACCATCGAGCTCGAATCCAGCATCCAGTCCGACGCCGGCTATCTTGACTGCTTCAAGGGATCCAACCTCCGCCGCACCGAGATCTGCATGGTTGTCTTCGCGGGCCAGCAGCTGGCTGGCTCTGCCTTCGCTTACACCCCGACATACTTCTTCCGCCAGGCCGGCATCAGCGCAGAGAATGCCTTCACCATTGCTATGGGGAGCACAGCCATGGCTTTCATCGGCACGTGCCTGTCTTGGATCCTGCTCGCATACTTTGGTCGTCGCACCCTCTACCTTGGCGGTATCGCTCTCGCGGCCTCGTCTCTGCTTGTCGTCGGTATCTGCTCTGCTTCGTCGAGAGCTGCTGCGTCGCAGTGGACACAGGTGGCGTTTGTTCTCGTCTGGAAGCTCGTGTATTCCATGACGGTTGGGCCCATTTGCTACGCCATTATTTCCGAGACCTCGGCCATCCGACTGCGCCCCCAGACGATCGTCATTGCCCGCAATACGTACGCAATCACCCAGATCACGGCGGGTATCCTGAACCCCTACATGCTGAACCCGACCGAATGGGCGTGGGCGGGTAAGGCCGGCTTCTTCTGGGCGGGAACTGGTGGTCTTGTTGCGCTGTGGTCCTTCTTCCGACTTCCGGAGACGATGGGCAGGACGTATGCTGAGCTTGATGTCTTGTTCGAGCAGAAGGTCAGCGCGAGGAAGTTCAAGGGAACTCATGTTGATCCCCACACGGAGGAGCATGCTCGTCAGGCTTAGGTTAGGGGGAAACGTGGTATTTGGGCGAGGAGGAACACTCGGAGCCTCCTCTTTCATGACAACTTGCCCCGAGTCCCGCATGAAGAATGACGGCGTGGTAGAGCAGATTGTGCCAAGTCTTGCGTTGCTTGATACTGTTAGGAAATCCACATTCACTTTGATGGGTTTGGAGTTCGAGATCATGCCGTGCTAGACATTGCTGTTCAGGGGTAAGTTCAGTAAGTGACTGAGTAAGGTGCGCGCCGAATCTTTTGACCACCCCGTGTTGAAATATATCTTGGCACCCCCTTTTGCGCGTGATCAGCTCTCAGAATGTGAGGAGAAGCGAATCTTGCCAATTGTTGCACAAAAGCACTATCACAACGTCGGGTATTGCCATTTGGCTTAGCCAAGTCCGGTCGGTATTTATGACGCCGGCATTTCCCCCCCTCTCCGGTCGGTCGGCCGGGGCGGGGCGGGCGGCCGCGCATCCCGGAGCCTCCGAGCCTCCGGCATCAACTATAAACTCCACGAGCAACCTGCTTTAGGACTAACAAGTATCCAAGTAGCATGACGTGGCGTGTTTCTAATACGTCAAAACTCCGCAATACCTACAGAAAGTCCGCTTCCGTGTTGAACATTCCCTCGTGTTCTTTCGGCCCTATAAAGGGCGGCCATCAGCTCCAAGGGCCCAGAAGGTTACCCTATCTAACACTCAACCAATCGTAGCAAAACACAGCTCATCTGGCACCCTTAACTCTCACGCTTCTCAACGTTCCATAGGTACATCATCAACATGGGTGTCGTCGCAGTCGCTGGTGGCACTGGTGACGTCGGCAGGACTATTGTTGAGCAGCTCGTTCGCTCAGGAAAACACAAAGTCGTGGTGCTCTCCAGAAAAGTGAGTGCACCAACCAACCAACCATTCAGAACCTTGGCCGAACTCTACCGGTAGAGGGCCCCTATTATAACACTTCTACCACACAGGTTCCCGACTCGCCCGACCCCGCTGGCCCTCAGTTCCTGGCGGCCAACTACGCTGATGTCGAGGCAACGGCCCGGGCTCTGGAGACTCTGGGCGTCGACACCGTCATCTCGGGCATCGCCCCGCACGGCCCTGGCGAGGAAGCTCAGCTGAACCTGATCGCGGCGGCTGAAAAGTCCTCTACGACGAAGCGATTCCTGCCGAGTGACTTCGGACCATACACGCCCGATGACAAGTAAGCAGAAATGTGTACTCATGATGCAACGGCGACGAGTTCTGACAGCGGCCACAGAGCCCCGGAAGAGGTCGACCCGATGGCCGCCCCGGCCCTCCGTGCGGCGCTGGCTTTGAAGAAGACGACGCTCGAATACACTCGTGTCTCGAACGGCCTCTTCATGGACTATTTCGGACAACCCCACATCGCCAGCCATCTGCGCTCCGTCAGCTGGGCTGTCAACTTTGCCGAGCGGCGCGCCGCGGTTCCCGGGACCGGGGACGAACGCATCAGCTTGACTTACAGCAAAGACGTTGCTCGGTTCGTTGACCGGCTTCTGGACGAAGACAAGTGGCCGCGGGATTCCATCATCTGCGGCTCCGACACTTCAATCAACGAGATTGTGGCAATCGCCGAGAGAGTCACAGGTAAGACTGTCGATGCTAGGCTATGAACTCGGCTGACGAGAGGGCAGGAGAGAAATTCGATGTCGCCTACGACAGTATCGAGAAGCTCAGGGAGGGCAAAGCTACCTTGGTGTTCCCACCGGGTGAGACATACGGAGGCATGGGACCGGAGGCAGAGGCAGCCTGGCTTGGGCTGACTGCTGTCGAGGGACAGGTTGCACAGCCCAAGGAAGGGCGGCTGAACGAGAAGTTCCCGGAGGTTGTCCCGATGAGCATCGAAGAGATGATCACCAAGGCGTGGGGTAAGAAGTGATGTCAGGGAGCCGGCAGTCGTTGTCTTCGCACCGTTCATTATCTTGAGAATCGACTCTCAGTGGTCCGCATTCAGGACCTTACATGCGCCATTCTGACCCTCCGTTCAAGATGCACCTCCAAGGTGATCCAGTGTGACCTTCTTTACCTCGTAAGCATATCGGTCAAAATAGTTGACCGTCGTGAGACTCACGCGCTCCCTCTCCTACCGCCTGCTCGTCCACTTGGCCCAGCCCGCCAGCGCCAGCAAAACCGTGCTCACGCCCCTGAACAGGATCCATGGGCCGCTCGTCCCCTCCGTGTTCCACAGCACCCAAGGATCAGTGAGCGCCAGGTACCCCGCCATGACGAGCAGCATCGTGTCGGCAGCCTCATAGTGCCCCTGCGCGTACAAGACCAGCTGCACGAGGCCCAGCGCCCCTGCACGGCCGGTGAAAGCGGCGGCCACGGGCCATGTCTCGGGGACATCGACGATGCTGGGCGGGAAGCCGAATTCGATCATCATGGCCCGAGGGGCGGCGAGCGACGATATGCCGCCGACCAGGTTTGCGACGCCACTAAAGATGAATGGGATGTGAGTGAGGCGGAAGTTTTGAAACATTGTGTCGTTTGCTGGAGGCCGATCGATGACTGGAGAAGAGAGGAGAAGGGTGAATTCGCCTCCAGCGACAACAAAAAGTTGCGGACAGTAGCGAGGTAGTTTATAGAGGCTTACTCAGGCTCAGTCGCGTTTCGGACCAAGATTCCCGTTGCGGTGAAGTGCTGACCGCCAAGAACCCATTGCTACCAATGACACTTGCGAGGGATTCAGCGGCAACATCGTCAGCATCAACAAGAACAGAGAGTAAAGACATGGAAGAAGAATATATTCGCCGGGCACAGGCGCAAACACCGCGCCATGACAGTTCTGCCTCCCAAGAACAACGCTGTTTATGGAGCCTCCTCAAGAGGCAAAAGGCCTCGAGTCAGATGAGCCGCCATAAGTGGTACCGACACCTCTCGAGAAAAAAAAAAACAATGTTCTCGCATTCCGTGATGCAACCTGCCAATGCACACACCCTTCTACAACACCAGAACACCGAATGGCCCAGATGCCCGCAAATTCTCCCACACGGCGCCTCAGACGGGCGCTCTATAATACAAACCGAGGAGTGGCGTGGGACGTGGGACGTAGGAGGCTCACTTGCGCCGCCTCGTCTTGGGCGCCGGCGCCGGCTCGGGGCTCGGCTCCACGGCCTGCCGCTTCTTCGTCTGCTTCCTGTTTCTCGGCGGCGGCGGCGGCTCAGAGTGCAGGTGTCCCAGCTCCTCCATGGCGGTGGTGTTTTCCCACGCCAGGCAGCGGTAATGCGTCGGCTCCGGCGTCTGCTGCAGCCTAGTGCGGGTGGCGACGCCGCGCTTCGGCTCCTTGACCTCCTCCTTCTCGGCCGGGACGAGGTACTTCTTCCTGTTCTCCATGTGCTTCTCAATCTTCTCCTTGAAGTTGATGATCTCCTTGCGGAGCTTGAGCTCGTTGACGCCGCGCGAGTCGAGCCAACGGATCAGGTTCTGAACCTCCTCTGGCTCGCTGTAGTACCCCCACTGCCGAGCGTTGAACACGCTTGTCGCGCCTTCTTCCATCTTCTTTCGCTCCGGGACCGTCATCTTGTGCTTCGCCTTGTACTCGTCCTGCCACTCGGGCTTCATGTCGATGTACCCTTCGCGCTCAAGGTCATCGGGGCCTTGTACCCAGATGCAGCCGTTTGCATACTCAGCCACAGCCGTCGAGCTGTCAGGCAAGCCCCCGTAGGGCATGCCGTTCCGCTCGAACCAGTAGTATCGGTTCCAGAAGCGATCCTTGCCGAGGACACGTGTTCGTGGGCAGTCGGCCTCGCGAAGATCGTTGTCGAGCGTGGCTATCTCGTCTTCGCACTCCTTGATAAGCTCCTCCTTCTTCTGGATGTCCTTAAGCACCTTGAGGAATTGCTTCGACTGCTTCGGAGCCTTGGCGGCCTCCGCTGCTGCCTTGTCTTTGCGGTCTTGCTCCTCCTTACGTTTGCGTTGCCGCTCTGCAGATCGGTCGTTAAGACGGCGGCCCTTCTTACGGGAGGTGGAGGCCTGCACTTCCTCTTCCGAGTCGCTGGCGACGCCGTTTTGTTCTGTTGGCGAGTCCACATCCATGGACTTGGGGTCGTCTTCCAACTTGGTGGCGTCTTGCTCAGGAGAAGGCGGCATGTTGTCCGGAAGCAAGATTTTCCGCTGATCGTTGAGCTGACGCAACTCCTCAATGCTGTAATGAAGGTTAGTCAAAATCCACAGAATCGGGGATCTCAGAGGGACTCACGCTTGCTTCCTCTGTCGCTGCCACTCGATCTTCTCCTTTCGGTATCCAGTCATGGTCTCACTGCAGTCCTCCATGTAGGCGCGGATAGCCTTGGTCCGTGTCGTGAGCATGCATAGTATCTGCAGGGCTTCAACACGGTGGTCGAGATCAAGGTTTGCATATCTCTGCAAGACGGTCTCCTGTGTCGGATCAATGTTGGGCGGAACAAGCTCGGCCAGAAGGTCTTCGCAGATCTGTTGTTTTCGATCGTCTTTCGAGAGCTGGTGCAGGAGGCCCACCATGATCATCTCCCAGCCTCCGTCCTTGAAATCGCGTTTCCGGAGATGGTCGATCCAGTCGTAGTCCTCCAGGAGTTCCTCCGCTCGGTGCTTCATGTCCTGTTGCGCAGCCTCGACCTCGGCCGCCCTTGCTTCGGCGGCCATGCGTTCTGCTTCGGCCTTGGCGAGACTACTCCTAGTCGCACGCGCAGGGGGCCTGTCGGCTTCAGGGGTTGGCGACCTGGCTTCTTCGTCCTCCTCATCCTCATCTTCATCCTCGTCGTCATCCTCCTCAAGCTCCGGCAGCGTTACGTTGAGCTTACCGCCGTCGGCTTCGGAGCTCACCAGGATTTTGAGAACCGAACAGTGGATTTCCTCGAATAATTGCACAGGGGTCTCCTCCGAAGCCACGTGGAGTGCTTCAACGAAGTCGTCAAAGGTGAAAGAGTCGAGCTTGAAAATCTCGCAATAAACGTTGAGTGTGTCCCATGTCTCCAGGAGCGGTCCAATAGACTTCATGGAGATGTTGTTGATCAAATGGTCGGTGCCGTTCGCCTCGCTGTCGGTCGCAGATTCGGTAGAGGTCGGAGGGTCCTTGCACATGAAACGCAGCGGCGGCCTGACCTTGTCCTCTCTCGGGTCCAGCTCGAGATCATCGATAGGGTACTTCGGAGGCGGCGGCGGCGGTGGAGGCTGCGGCGTCGCGGTCTGTTGTGGCGTGTGATCATTGCTGCGAAAGTTGGGAAGCTGGAAGGGGTTGCCGCCAGAATGCGGCGCATGGAAAATGCCGGCTTCGGGGCCGCCGAGGATCGAACGGCCCTTCGGACCTTGCGGGAAGTGAGGAGGTTGCTGTTGCTGGCCCTTGCCCTTGTGACCCTTTGACACCGGCTTGAGATCCGGAAGCCGAGCCGGACCGTGGTAGTCGGCGCCATTGACTCCATCATGTTCGTTGCTCATCGAAGCGCGCTTCTGTGCCTGTTGCATCTTCCTCTCCATCAATTTCGTATCGTACCTGAGGTGCGGCGGAATTCGGGTGTCGATGGCATACTGCGCAGCGTAGTCGTGTTTGACGAGCCAAGGCGCGCCGTTCCAGGCCTCTCGAGTAACGGTCTGCTTTATGAAAGAGCGCAGGACGGCCTTGGTGAAGGCCTTTCGGTCTCGGAAGATGTGGCTGTCGTCCACAACTGCCTCGGCATCGTCGCGGCCGGGAATCGTCACGAAGTACTTGGTCGTAGCTGGTGCCATCGTGCCGTCAGGCAACATCCTCCCACCGAATCGGGTCTTCTCGCGCACGACACCCTGCAGCCTCTCGCCGCTGACCAACTTGACCGTCACCGACTCGCCTGGGTAGTATTCGGATTTGAAGTCGTCAAAGAGCTTATCAACGAGGGTGTCGATTCGGGAGACGGTCTGGAACTGGACGCGAGCGAGGACAGGCTTCTTGAGAGCTTCGGGGAAAGCCTGCTCCACCTCTTCGGCACCCGCAAGCTGTCGGGGGTGTGAGCAAGTCGCGAAAGGGCAAGGAGGATCAGATAGAACATACCTCGCTCTTAAGAGCTTCGAAGAACGTCAGGCCTGAACGGCCAGAGATCTGGCAATTGAACCGTCGCTGAAGTGTTGCGTCAGTTTGAGGAGCTCCAGACGAATAGCTACTTGGCTAGCGTCTTACCTGTTTGTAGAAATCCATTCTGTCTTAAATTAGCGGCAAGAATCATGAAAGGTAACGTGGGGTTAAGCATACCGAGTTAAATACTCGTCATATGAGCAGAACACCTCTCCCGTTTGAGGGATGTGCCAGACCTGGTGCCATGTAAGTGACTCTGTAGTGATTTCGCGTGGAAGCCGGGTCGCAAACCTCTGTATTGTCATCTTTGACATCGGCCGGTGGTAGGAACTTGACCGGCTTGCGCTTGTGGAGAACCTTGACCGAGAAGTCAGTTACTTGCCTGATGTGGCTTGACGCGGGCTGGTTGACGACTGGCAGGGCGACGCGTACCATGGTGTCTGTAGGCTACGATTGCATTGTCCAGCCGCGAGTGTGGGTGCAATGTGGGACGATAAATAGCCGTGGATCTGGGAAGGGTGGCTTTTGGGTGAATTGCGCTCAAGATGTAGGTATCGATGTATATCAGGGTATGCAGGCGACGGGGCCGATAGAGATGATCAATGTCGATTTAAGATGGGGTGGACGCAGTCGCGTCGTGTAAGTCGCCGGCGTCGTGATGATGTCGTCGGCGGGGGATTGGTTGTGGTCTGCGGCAGGTCGGGAGGACTTATACGCGGTGCCTGTCGTGGTGCGGGACGCGCGCGTTGCAGAGCGGGCTGCTTCGCAGACGTGTCGAGGGGCTCGGGTGTAAGTCCGAATCGATGGCGTCGCGGACGTTGCTGATGATGAAAGTCGGCGGGGCGTGTCGACGCGACGAGATGCCGGTGCTGTGCTGGTGTTGGAGGTGGGAGAAAAGAGGAGGAGGGAAAAAATAACAAGGAGCGGCGGAAGAGGAGGAGGAGGAGGAAGGTAGAAGAAAAGAACTAGTCTCCAGCCAGCAGGAGGACGGCGGAGCTGCACGGCCACGGGAGACCACACGGGAGCGAAGACTGGGGTCCGGTGCCTCTCCCCACTGATCAAGGGTACCTTGAACTCGGGCAAAAAGAGGCTTTCGGGGGCGTACCTTTGACCATGGACGACTGGGAGCGTGTCAGTCGGGTACCTCCAGGGGAGAGGCGTCTCGCTTAAGGTCTCACGGCCGTGTCTCATTGGCAGCCGCACAGCTGGGCGGTCTCCATCCGGTAGCCCCCGTAGCGTCCGACGTGGGATGGTCGCTCTCCTCGCCTTGTTGCTGCAAAACCACCTCTCCACCCGTCAGAGGCCATCTATCCGGCCGCAAAACATGGGCATGCCGACTTTCGCCAACGTTCTTGTACTCGTTGTGCTTCTCATGACAAGAGCGTTCGAATGAGCCATGAAGTGCGATTTTTGGAAGAAAATTGGCCTTAATATAGGCCCCAGAGCATATCCGGGAAATCTCCGTGTCGGGTAGGGTCCATGTTGACGATTGCCTCCTCGAAAGGGCTCTGACCCTGGCTTTGCCATGGCCACGACAAGCAGGATGAACCCATTTTCCACGCGTCAAAATATGCTATACAATCATACAGACGCCTGAAGCATCAGTGTGATTTTTTCTCGAGTCCCTAGAGCTCAGGGTAGCCCTACGGGGTCTTGTCAACAAGCTTCCCGTCGCCCCCGGACTCGCCTTCCCCGAAGCTCCGGGACGCCCTCCGATCGGTGGATTTCTTTTCGAATGCCCTCCTCCCTAGTCAGAGCGTTCCTAAGCAGCATGCACGCCACTTGGGCGTGTTATTTGCCTTGTTGACACTCAATTGACTGTCTGCCGGCGCCAACGGGGCTCCGGGCCAGGGGGAAAGCAGCATCTGCATGCACCGTCACCGTGGCCCGCTTGTCCTGCCCCAAACCGCGCCGGGGACCCGCCCTCGCATCCAGAAGCCGTTAGCGCCGGCTCCGACAGCCTTGCATCAAACGTGGCATGCCCTCTGATTGGCCCCAGTCTTAGTCAGCCCGGACTTCAATCCACTTGGTTGGTGTTGGGGACTCCCTTTTCCCCTGGGCCTGAATCAGTCCCGCGGGCTTGTTCCTGGCCATAGCTTGTTGCACTCTACAGAACGAGGCGTGTCTCATCTTCAACTTGTTCATGTGTCTTTATTTCCCCAACGCACGACGACCTGTAGATACAGATCCTACGAGGCAAAGTACACCACCATGAAACCCACCCAGCTGCCGACGACTCCTATCGCGCAATAAGTGCTCGTGAGCATCAGGGGCAGGAATTCGTAGCTCCTCCCGAACACAATCTGGTGAATGAGAGATGAATATGCGATCAGAGGGATACTGATTGCAATGTAGACCGTGCTGAAACGGTCCAGGAGGAAGAACCTCGTCTTCCTCGACGCTGGCGCAAGCCTGTCGAACGCCATGAGGAACAGCACCAGGAAGAAGATCGTGTAGACTGTCTTGATCGGGAACTCTGCCGGCGTGAAGATGAGGGGAAAGAGGGACACATGTCCAGCGACGGTCAGAGGCGTGAAAGCGCTAAGATATCGACGGTCCTTGAGGGCGATGAGGCTGAACGGGACAATGACCAGGAGAACTGCCTTCTCATGGACGTGCCACCCGAAAAGGAACGATGCGTATCCGCACAACGTGACTGCTCCGATGAAATTCTCCCAGTTGGGCTGACCAAAGAGCCTGATTAAGGGCACGACCTGGAAGAAGAGGGTGAGGACGAAGCAGGTCCTGGGAGAAATCTCCGGCAGAACAGCAAAAGCTGTGTCTCCCACCAGCCCACGGGTGACGCTGTTGACAGCATCCAGATTGATTGGGATTTTGAGACGGGGAGCAACTACTGCGAGTCAGTAAAGAAACGTGGTAGCGGTCGAGTCGGTGTTCATACCATGGATGAGCAGTCGATCTGCAAAGGAGTAGATGGCCCACATGTTGGGGGCCCAATACGCGTGGCATAGGCCTCGAGAGAACGGGAACAACCGACTCATGAGTTGCGGGATCTGTCCCATGTACGCAAATGGGCCGAAAGCGGCGCCGAAGATTGCCAGAATGCCCGTGCCCAGCTTGACGCAGTTGAGAAACTGAATCTTGAAGACGGACCTTGGCGACAGGCAGTAGGCGCGTAGCAAGAATACAAAGTACGCCGGGGCGAGATAGAGATAAATATGCTTCATGCAAAGCAGAGCGGCGAAAACGAAGCCACTCCAGAGCAGCCCGGACTTGGTTCTCGCCAGCACAAGCGACAGGATCAGGAGGCCGTACATGCACCCGTTGTACTGGAAGTGGATGTGGTCGATGATCATCAGGCCGGGGGACAGCAGAATAGAGAGTGCGGCAGCTTGCGAGGCCCGTCTACTGGAGAGAGGAGACGTCTCAATGAAGCTAGGGTCTGGTCAGCAGAGCGATCAGAGCAGAATCACCAGGCAGCCTCACTATTGCAACGCTTGCGCCAGGACGAGCTCCGAAATGATAACAGTCCAGCGCTGGAAGTATATCGTCTGCCAACTGTCGTACTCCAAGTTGAACACCTTGACCATGGCCGGGTCGACGAGCTTCGCGACTTGCGACATTGCCCACTCGAAGTAGGCGAAGAAGGGAGGGTAGTCGAGGGTCCATTCTGACGTCTGCTCGAAGTACCACTGGGAGACGGGGAGGCTGTTCGTGATCGCGAGCCAGTTTCGGTGCACTTCAAAGTCTGTCGATTTACTGTCGGTCGATGTATTAGCTTGCCGTCCAGAATGCGACCACGGGGAGCTGTCACGCTGCGCGCACAAAGATGGACTCACTACGCGGGGAAAAGCAGCACCTTAAAGGCGGCAGCGACAAGCGCGCACTGGGTGATAGTAGGAAATGATTCAGCCATAATGATGTGCAGCTGATCCGGAGGCCTGGAAAAAGAAAATCCGCATTGCAGAGGGCGGCGCCGTAGTTTGAGCTTCAGCTCGCAGAGAACAATGGCCTTGGGTTGGTAGATGTGGTAAAGTTAGGCGCAAGGAATCAATTGGCGAATGACGCCAGTTGGGAGAACCACAAGGACCTGGCCCGTGCTTGCCAACCGGGCATTCTCCAAAATCCGGGGTATCGGCTGAAGAGACGCCGACGCCTGTGGCGCACCTGGAAGCACTAGCCACAGGTCGCCGGCCAGGAACCGTGTTCTTTTGGCGGGCCCAGAACTTCGACCGCCCAGGGGCAGTCGGCGCTTCCTCAGGGCGTCAAAGGCACACGAGACCCTCCGTCATCAAGGAGCTCAAGCAGCACGATCCACCACCATTTCCGCCTCGGAAGGATCTTTTATGACGAGTTGAAAGGCCTCTGGAGCTCCACAGTCCTCCTCGAAACTCTCCCGGAGAAGCATCGCCGTTGAATCGACCTCCAAAGTCGGTTAATCCTCCGTTGATCGTCGGACGCCGAGTGCCAACTGTCCTCTCAGCTGCCGAGACTCAGCCTGCGAGGCTTGGCGAGCCTCCAATTACCACCACCAGGTCAACTTTTGTCCTGCTCAGTGCAGCCTTCCCTCGACAACACCACGGGAGACTCGACGGACCGCTCAGTTTGGGTTGATACCAAACCAATTGGCCTGTGGCCCTTACCTTCACCAGCTTCAGCGTAGCCCCCCTCTTCGTCGCGAATCGAACGACCTTCACAATGCGCGCCACACTCGCCTTGTTAATGGGCGCTGGCCTGGCCCAGGCTCAGTTCCTCATCAACGAGCTGAGCTTTGGCTATGATGGAACGTAAGTGTCCTTCCCCATGATACCCTCATTGGGCACCTCTACCCCGTAACTCGTGCTGACGACCGTCCCCCAGCATGGGCAAGGGTGGTGTTGTTCCCAACTTCAAGCTTTCCGGCTCGCCCAGGGACCCCGAGATCCTCTCCAACAAGGTCGTCCTGACCCCTCCCGCGCCGGGCAACCACCGATCGAGCATCTGGGGCGACCAGAAGCTGATGCACAACAACTGGATCGCCGACGTCGACTTCCGAGCGAGCGGCCCGGAGCGCGGCAGTGGCAACCTCAACATCTGGCTGACCAACGGCGGAAGCCGCGACATCGGCTCCCACAGCGTGTACAGCGTTGGCCGCTTCGACGGCCTCGCCCTCGTCGTCGACTCCCAAGGCGGCACTGGCATGATCCGTGGCTTCTTGAACGCCGGAACCACCGAGTACGCCGGCCGGGGCGACGTCGCCGGCCTCGCCTTCGGACACTGCCAGTACTCGTACCGCAACCTCGGCCGCCCGAGCCAGATCAAGATGCGCCAGACGGCCAACAAGTTCGCCGTCGAGGTCGATGGCCGCCTCTGCTTCGAGACGGACAAGGTCAAGGTGCCCATCGGCTACCAGTTTGGCGTCACCGCCGCCAGCGCCGACACCCCGGACTCCTTCGAGGTCTTCAAGCTCGTCGTCATGTCCGAGACCCTGAGCCCCGAGAACAGCTACACCCAGCAGAACCAGGCCGGCTCGAACCAGCGCGTCATCGGAAACGACGGCGCCAACCAGCAGCGCGGCAGCCAGGGCGGCGGTTTCTTCGGCGGCAACAAGGACGCCGATGACAAGGACCCCAACGCCGACGCGGACCCCTACGACCTCGCCGACCAGTCCGCCGAGACCTTCGCCACATCCTCGGAGCAGTTCACCGACCTGCACAACCGCCTCCAGAGCATGACGCACCACATCAGCAACGTCTTCCGGACCGTCTCCAAGCACGCCCGGTCCGGCGAGCAGCAGAAGACCGAGATCAAGTCCCTCGCGGAGCTTATCAAGAACGAGATCATCCCCCGCCTCGACCGGGTCGCCGAGATCGAGAAGCGCGTGTCCGGCCTCGAGGCGGAGCTCAAGGCCATGCGCAAGGACGTCAACCAGCAGGTCAAGAACAGCGAGCGCGCCGTGCAGCGCGCCCTCGGCGAGCACCACAGGACCCTCTCGAGCACCCTGGCCGACGCCGTCCCCGGCCACGGCAAGCTGATCTTCGTCATCGTCGGCTCGCAGATCGTCGCGGCGGTGGGGTACTACATCTACAAGCGCAGGAGGGCCAACTCGCCCAAGAAGTACCTGTGAGCGGGTGTGGCTGGGGAGGCGTGGGCTGTTGTACGAGACGAAAAGAACTTGATGAGTACTGGATGGCTGTGGTGAGGAAAATTGATACATCTGGCTGAGGGGCGGGTCCTGGAAGCGTGCACAGCTTGAATTGTTGTTTTGTATATGACGGAGGGGACGATGGGTTGTCTGCGCATCATGAGACCCCGGCCTGTTGCTACCTACTTTCAGCATGAGCATTGAGAAACGTTCTGGTTCCTGATTGCACTCCTCTCGGCTTGCGATGAGCTGTGAGACAAGAATGCGCATGCCGGCCTCAGCAAGCACGGTCTGGGTCAGGTCATCTGGGTCATCTCGCCGCAGCGCGATCATCACCGAATGCAAGGGGCCACCGCCCAGCCACACGTGGCTGCTTCTTCAGTGGCGGCTTCAGTGGCGCCGCCGTTATGTCACGCAGATTCTTGACCGCAAGTCTGGTGGGTCGCCCCGGGCGCGTGGCACGGCTCCTGTCTGGGCCGTCCTGTGGAACACGCTCGATCCAATGGGGCGGGACCTCCGATTGTGGTGCACTCAGCGTCTTCCTCTTTCTTCGCTCACCGACATATGCTTGGGGAAGCGGTCAGCAGATCCAACAATTCACAAACGCCAGGTTTTTTTCCCGTGATAAACCTGCGTTGTTTTTGACTCTTCCGGCATTGGTCTTGGGTGATTCCTTTCCGTACGATTGGCGTATTTACCCCCCTCTTCCCTCCCTCCTCAACCGAACACTTTCAACACCCGTAACTCAGCTTGTTATTGTCGGAAGAAACTGAACGCACGCTCTCTCTCGGATCTTCGGACACCGGCCGACATGGCGAACCAGGCGGCTTGGGATCCGACGGTGGTGGACGCCTTCGATGCGCTGTGAGTGCAATCCTCGCCCGCCGCACCGCACCGCACCGCACCGCACCGCACCGCACTGCACATCATCGCTGACTCTCCCGCAGATCAATCCAAGTGACCGTGTCCGAGTGTACCGGGTGCTCGCGCCACCAGGCCAAGCCCGAAGCACACAAGAAGCGCGGCTCAGACAAGTCCAAGTACCCAGGTGAGTGCCTCAGTGACTGTCCGGCTCACATCATGGCCCCCGACTGACCCTCGCCAGCCAAAACACATGCCCGGAAGGTCGCCAAGGAGCTCAACGTCTCCGATGGCCTCGTCTTCCTCCCCGGAGAGCCCTCTCGCACGTATGAGAACTCGGACATGTCGCCCCCCTTCCGGCAAAGGAGATAGTACGAATGCTCATCCCCGCCATCACTCATGCTGTGACTGACTTTGCGCAGTTTCTACTACCTCTCTGGCGCTGACCACCCAGATTGCTTCGTCACTTATGACCTGGCAGCAGACCACCTGACCCTCTGGGTTCCCTTCGTCGAGCCACGACAGGTCTTGTGGTACGGCAAGACGCCGTCACCAGAAGAGTACCTCGCCAACTCGGCGGTGGACTCTGTGAGGTATACCCGAGACCTCACCGCCTTTCTTCACGCATACTTCCACCAGCGCTCCGATCCGGCGACGGTGTACCTCCTCGATGAGACCCAAATCCCGCCAAGCCTGAAGCTCACCTTCGCCCGGCGGTACGAGGTCATCCTGGACATCAACAAGCTGAAACCCGCCATGGACGAGGCTCGCGTCATCAAGACCGACCACGAGATCGCCCTGATTCGGAAAGCGAACGACATCTCCTCCGCCGCCCACACCGCGGTGCAGAGGCGCCTCCGCTCCTTCACCAACGAACGTGAGATCCAGGCCCTCTTCGAGGCTGAGTGCGCCCTCCGCGGTGCCAAGCGACAGGCGTACGGTGTCATCGCCGGCAGCGGGACCAATGCTTCCACGCTCCATTATGAGGACAACGATCAACCGCTCACGGGCAAGCAGTTCGTCGTCATCGATGCTGGCTGCGAGGTCAACTGCTACGCCAGCGATGTAACGCGCACCCTGCCCATCCCCGGCACCTTCACGTCCGAAGCCCGCGCCATCTATCGCCTCGTCGCGACCATGCAGTCCGCCTGCATTCAGGCCGTCCGCCCCGGCCGGCTGTACTACGCCCTGCACGTGCAGGCGTCGCAAATCGCCCTGGCAGGGCTCGCAAGACTCGGCATCGTGCGTGGCGACCTCGGCAGGGCCTGGCAGGCAGGTACCGTCGCGGCCTTCTTCCCCCACGGGCTCGGCCACCACGTCGGCCTCGAGACGCACGACGTCACCGGCAACACGCGCCTCCTCCTCTCCGAGACGGAAGCCATCACGACCCGGTCCGGCCGCCGGTCAAAGCGCGACCTCTTCTCCGCCGAGGCCTTCAAGCGGATCCCGTACGCCACGGCCGCCGCAGGCCTCGACGCCATCGCGGGCTTCGTCGCCATGGACACCGCCCGGCGACAATACCCCGCGGGCAGCGAGGCGGACCCCTCGGCCGCTGCCCCGCCGCCGCCCTACAAGGGCAGGCAGACCCTCAAGCCCGGCATGGTCGTGACCATCGAGCCGGGCGTGTACTTTTGCCGCGAATACATCGAGGGGTACTTCCGCAAGAGCGAGAAGCACCGCGACCTCATCGACTGGGACGTGCTGGAGGCCTACTACCACGTCGGCGGCGTGCGGATCGAGGACGACATCCTGGTCACGGAGGAGGGGTACGAGAACCTCACGACGGCGCCCAAGGGCGACGAGATGGAGGACATCATCAACGGCAGGGATGTATAGAGCGATCGGGTAGACTGCGGGGGGCGAACCCCTTTTTTCGGACGTTCAGGGGGGTGTTCCGGCGCCTGTTTTTGCTGTTCCCGACTGACTGGCTGACTGATGAGAGATGAAATTCATGTGTGCTATTTTCGATGCATTTCTGTTCTGTGTGTGATCAGTGGGCAGCAGTAATAGTCTTCCAGGTTGTCAACTCGGGACTGAGAGAGAGGCCCTGAACACTCAGCACGAGGCATGTCATCATGAGAGCTGTATGAGAAATCCTGGGCTCACTTGATGACTTCACTGTGAAGGTGACCAACAGTCGGCTAAGTACATATCCATCGGCGCGGCCTTTCCAAACACCCGACCCCGGCATCGGCCTATTCGGACCGCCGACTCCATCTCGGGTCCGAATCAGAGCGCCAAGCGTCCCCGCTCAGCCCCACCGCCGCCCGCTCCCACTGTGCACAATACCTCCACAGAGGTACTTCTCACCGCAGCGGCACACCCAAAAAGCATCGCTGAACCCTCCGAAAGACCCCTTCTCCTCACAATACCCGGCGGCATTCCCATGGCCTCATTTCCCACCCGGCCGAAAAGAAAAAGCTTGATCGGCGAGACCAGTTCTATAATTATCTTTCCCCTAGCCCGAATGCGATGATTCCCTTTCTCGCCCCTGCCAAGGGCGCGCAAGCTTTCCTCCCGGACGCGTCGGGGGGTTGCCCATCTCGAGATGTCATTTTGTATGTAAATGCCCGTGCATGTTGGACGTGCATCGGTACGGAGGTACTTCCATACTTGCAGTGAGATGGCACTGGTTCCACCCCCACTTCCCGCCGCGGAACATCCAGTTCCCACCTGCACGCCCGCCTGAACAGTCACCACACCTTGCGCAGGTAGCTCAGGACGAACGGTGGGCAAAGCGGGAAGGGGGAAAAAAAGCAAGCAAGCATTTGGGGAAGGGGGTGTCTTCCGCCGGACAGAATCCTGCCAACGTAGTGGCGACTCTCTCTCCCGTCTGACGCCTGCTCGGCGATCAGCGCCCAGCGATCTCTCCGACCCTCCCACCATCGACGACGTAGTGTTGGTAGTCTCCGGCATTACCGCCCCTGCCCCCTGAGACGACGGTTGTTAGGTTAGTTAGCCTTGGGCAGCTGAGGGGCCTCGTTGCCGGGCATTCGTCATGGTTTTCTTAGATGAGTGAGCTCCCGTGTGAACAGCAAATGCTTCATGATTTGGGCCCGCGGGCAACGTATGTGCGAAGAAAAATATGTATCATAAATGCAAAGATGGGCATCATAATCCCCCAGCCCGTGTGTGCCCCCTGAATATATCACCATTCCGACGTTGCGCCTCGGCCGTCCATCATGAATGAAGCCCACGTCCAACTCCGTCTAATTCTCTCGAATGCCTCAGAGGGCAGAGAGAGCGAGCCCGAGCTCGCAGGGTCCTTCTCCAGGCCCAGACAGATAGGAAACATGATTATTAGTAGTACTGAGGAGCCGCCGGCCGGTGGCCGGTGTCCGTAGCCCTCTGCGTCTCGTCATCGTCGTCGTCGTCATCGCCGCCTTAAAACCCCATGTTGCCCCAGTTCCCTTGGTATCCCGATTCCGCCAGCATGCGCTCCATTTCTCTATTGTCCATCGGCCGTTGCATCTGGGCCGCGCGCCGCGCTTGCTCCAGTCGTTGCGCATCCTGCTGCATCCCGAGCATGGATGGTTGTTGGTACATGTTCGACAGGTCCAGCCCTTGTGGAACTTGCTGCTGTTGTTGGTTTTGCTGCTGCTGCTGCTGCTGCTGCTGCATGTAGTAGGAGGGGCCCTGCCCCAGGAATTGGTTCGTGTCAAAGTCGTCGAATGAGCCGGGGATCGACATGGACGCCGCGCTGACCTGTGCGCTTATCGTCGCGGACTGCGGTCCCGAGACCGGGCCCTTCTGCTGGAAGCCGAGCTGCATCACCGGCTGGTTGGGGTAAGCAAACGGATCCCCGGACGGGAACATGAGCGAGTCGAGTTTGTGGATCCCGTTCTGCATGCCATGCGGCGGGAACCCAGATGCCCTCGAGTGTGAGCTGGCTGCCGTGCTTGTCGTTGATTCGGGTGTGGCTCGAGACGGCATGTCCAGAGGCGGCATCATGCCTGACCATTCACTAGCAAAGTTTGCGTCCCGGTACCCAGCATCTGACACGGGCACGGCACCGTCGAACGAGCTTCGCATGGCGGCTTGCGGCGGCATGCGTGCGGAGGGCATGGCGGCACTGGACGGTCTCGAGAACTCCTCGGAGCGGCGCTGAACCTGGCCCTGTTGGATGCCCGCATGACCGTACATGGGAACAGACGAGTGGATTGAATCGGCGGCCGAGCGCTTCTTTGTGGGCATCGGGTGAGCCCTGGCTTGCTGAAGGCGCTCAGGCAATTGTTCGAACAGGATCTGGAGAGCGTAAGCCGGGCACTCGAGCAGGTTCAAGGGTAAAGTTAGGAGGCTTACGTCAAGAGTGCTGCTGACACGCTCCGCAGCTTGAGCCTTCCCCTTCAAGGCTGATATCATATCCCGGCCGGCCTTGGCATCCGCGAGCACTTCGCCGGAGCCGGGCTTCTCTGGGTTCTCGACGGCATAGAACACAAGAGACATGACAGCGAAGAACTCGGTATACAGCATGACCCAGTAGGGTCCAGCCAGTACACCTTGCTTGCGTATCTCGATGCCAATGTGCACAATGTTCCGTGATACGCTGATGGCTGCGGCCGCACAAGCGTAGGATAGCTCGTCCACGTTCTTGTTCTGGCTGAGGCGGGGCGACACATAATGCAGGAACGGCCGGTACAGGACGAGCTGGACGTGTGCATAGGCGAATCTGAGCAAATGTCGGACACTGCATTCGGTCAGCTTAACTGTATCGGCATGCGCGAGGGCCTAGAACGCTGATGCGTCTTGCCAAGTGGTCTGGACCGACTTACCGAATCGCCTCAATGGAACCCTCAGAGCTGGGTCGCCAGTGCGGCGGCAGGACTCTGTACCACTCTTGCAATTCACCCTCGATTTTCTTGATGCTCGAGTAGCTGATGTGGTACGAGGTCCCAAGCTTGTCGCCCTTCATAACACTCTGGCTGAGCCCCTTGAGCGGGTACACGTTTTTGACGATCCGAGCGAGGATCTCCATCAGTCGAGTGTAAGCGTTAAAAGCCTCAAAGTAACTCGGTGTGCCGGGCGGGGGCTGGATGATGCCGTCGTTGGTGATGTACTCGTCGTCCACTTCGGTCGGGTATGGCTGGTCGATGTCCTCCACGTTGTGCAGAAGCGGGAATCCCATCATCGTGGAGACATAAATGTCCATCTGTCGTACAACGTAGAACACACGCTTCCGGACCTCCTGTTCGATGATTCCAATCTGCTCGTGTTGAAGATGGCGATGCAGACCCATGCGAACACATGAACGCAGAGCGATGCCGACATAGGCGTAGCAGGTGCTGAAGTTGGACGTCGCCTGGAGGAAGAGAATCATGTAGAGTAAGGCTTGGAGGGAAGTGAGGTCGCGACACTCGGTCATATCCTGTAGGATGCGTCGCGCGTTGTCGTAGTATTTGATGCTAAGAAGGCAAACAGTCAGTCATGAGAGTAACAACTCAGAACCGCATCGCAGCCTACCCTTGTTCCACGGCCTCCTTATACTCCATGCGCGTGGCATCACTGTCAAGCGTGTTGTACATGCAGCCCAGGCCCATGGTTGCAAACATGAGGCCCAGAAATCGATGCTCTTCCGGGGTGTATGCCTCGAAAGGCTTCTCATAAACCCTTTCGAACAGGTCCCAAAACGTCGGTGTGTGCACGATGCGGATGAGGCAGGTTGCGCAACTGATGGAGTAGGAGCAGAGCGCCCGGGCTTGCTCCTTCGGGGGCATCTCCGGCCCATGAGAGGAGATGGAATCGTAGGGAGAGCTGTTGGCAGAGGCAGGCGAGTCGAGGGTGGAGAGGCCTGGAAGCCTTTCTTTTTGTGGGAGGAAGGGTGCCTTGGTGTCGTTGCCCATGAGGCCCTGGAAATGTTCTTTCATTCGGCGCAGGAACACGGCGCCAGACGAGACACCATAAAAGTCCCAGCCGCCTTCTTCATCCAAATCGAGTTGTCCAATGGACTCGATCATGGACAAAAGCTGCGTGTCCTGCCCGGAAGGGCCTGCTCGGCTCGAAGTAGCCTTGCCCTGTGATCGTGCCATTTCTCGCGTGCGGAACTCTTGCTGAATCGCTGGGTCCAGGCTGGGGTCGTTCAGGTCTACCTCTGGCATGAACTGTCGAAGAAGAGACTCGGCGCGCTGCAGTCGACCTTCCAAGGCTTCCAGGTACTGAGGTGCCGGGTTTCGTCGTCGGTTCGAGGGCTTGTCATATGTGCATTCTGATAGGAGTTAGGAAATGGGTCTCTGTCACAAGGACAGGTAGGCAAAGTTGCATGGTAGACATACCATAACTATACACAGCGCAATGAGTGCAGGGCTGCTTTCCGTCGCACTTGATCTTCTTGCGCCGGCATTCGTCGCATGCGCGGGTGACACGGCGACGCTTCTGGACAGGGATGCCGGAGCCGGTCCCGTCCTCGGTTTTGACCTTGGTCTCGTCTTCGGACACGGAGTGACTGCTCCCCTCAGGCGAGCCCTCCTTGTCCAGTCCCACAGGGGACATGGCGTGCGAATCCTCGTCCTCTGACATGTCTACTACTATGCCAGAGTCTGCTGAGGTTGACGAAGGTGCGGACTGTCGCGAAGGCACAGTGGCTGCTCCCATGGGTTTGGCAGGTACGTAGCAGTCCAAAGCTGGGGTGTGGCGGGGGGAGGAGGTCGCGAGAAAAGGTGGTGGTGGTCTTGGTGGTTGGCGTTCCGCGGTCAGGTCACCGTGTAAGTGGTGGGATGGATGGGCGCAAGACAGGGGGTGATGAGTGGGCGAAGGCCGCAGAATTCACAGGTGCACCAGAAGCAAAGCTTTGGGGCAGGTCGATATTTGAACAGCAGGTGAGCCGGGGTGGGAATGGAGGAGAGAGAGGTCGAAGCAGAATGGATGTAAAAGAAGAGGTCGAGGATTGTCGCGACATGGGAGAAGAGCTGGGAGACGAGGGCCTTTTGCCCCTCGAGGGCCAGATGAACCCCCGGTCCAAACCTGGGCCGGGGTCAATTGAACGGTGGGTAACCTGACGATGGGCGTGAGGTCAATTACGTAGCGTCGAGGAACCCCGGGGGGTGTCCTTTGCGGCGCCTGAAGAGACCAGGAGGGACGAATTGGGGTGGATGCTGGGTCCTGGTGCGAACAGTCAGGGAAGAAAAAAAGTGGAAAGGAAAGGGACCGGACAGAAGAGCGAAGGAGGAAGCTGGAAGCTGGGTACGAGGCATTCTCCCGAGTACGGCATTATTCCATGCGAGCCTTCGAGCTTGATGAGTACTGTAGCCTCGCCCTTCGGCCCTTGAACGGGGGAGGAGACCTCGACATGGATGGGATCCCGCACGGTGCGGTACCAGTAGCGTGGTTTCGCTGGGTAGCATGGTTGTTGTGGTAGCTTTTTAGTCGTGCCGGAGGTGGGAAAAGGGGGGGGGTGAGCCCCGTGGTGGAGGAGAGGGAGAGAGTCAGCCAGCGCCGGCGGCGGGCTCTGACAGATGGAGAACCTGAGAAGAAGGGGAGCGAGCTAGCAGGCGTGAGACCTGAAAGGGACCCCCTAGGCAAGGTAGGGCGGAAGCAAGACAGGGATATTGACGACCAGCGGTGGGTACATCGGCGGCGTCGATGCTGAAGGATGGATGGGAGAACAGCAGCAGCAGAACAGCCAACTGCTGCTGCTTGATGATGGGTGACCCCTCGAAGGTTGCATTGAGCACCTGTGGTCGGTGCCCTGGCTGGGATGATGCATACCTAGCACCAGACGATTGATTGCCATGCTCCGTCTGCTCGTCATTCGCAGTGCTAGCGTTTCCCCAGTGTATCTGTCCTTGTGTCCCTCGGTATACCGAAGGCTGACCCGGCTTCGAGGGCTGGCACAAGACACGGAACTTGCCTTGCAAGTACTGTAAGTACTGCTTTGTCCTGATGGGAMCCCTCCTTGACAACCGCGACGGAATCCCGCCGCAGCCTCTGCTGCTGGACCTCGCATTGCAACGTAACGATCGCAGGATTGCTCCATGGAGGGCGAAGACGACCGTATTGCTGCTGGCCCACGCAGGGAGAGGAGACCCAAGGCAAGCAGGCATATGCAGACCCCAGCTTCACCGTACTTATGCTGGATCGCCAAAGCCACAAATCCTCTCGGCACGGTAGCTTCAAGCAGAGGAGTTCCCGAACCTGCTGGCGGAAGCGAAGCGTTGCTGCCGCGGCGGACTGGTGAAGGCGCGCGCGGCGCGGGCTGTCGGTCGTGGGGTCGATTTCAAGGGTTCCGCCCGCACCAAAACGGCAGCGCCCGTTACAATGGCTGGACGCTCCGCTTCTTCTCGAATGCGAGAGACGTGGCATGGCATAAGTAATTATTGACATCTTCGCATCGACATGGTCCGCATCGAAGAAGCAAGCCCTTGCATCCCTCCCACCGGCGGCCTGCTGCGATCGCTGGGTGCGAGGTTTGGTTGGTTGGCACGAGCCATCATCCTCCCGCCGCCGCTGTTGGTGTCAGGTCCCAAGGATTCTGGAACTGAGAAGCCCATGGCCTCGAGCGGTCGACAAGACGGAGAGTTCACCCAACAATGATGCGAGTGAGGGATCTGGCCGAGGCACAATCCCACGTCTTGCGGTGAAGTGAACGAGGTATTTCTCGCCATCCATGCCATCCGTGCTGCTGATGTGTTGTGTTGCTCGTGACCATGGGCGGTCTCCATACGCCGCCGCCGTCTGCTGGGTCGGGTCGCAGATTGCGATTTGAACCCCAGGCGAGGTGAGGGGGCTCATGGCCGTCTCCAACTCCTTTTTGCACCACCAACAACAACGACATTAGCGCTCCCACGCCGGCGACGTGTGCGTGGCGGCAGTCTGTTTGTCAGTCATGTCCATTGAAAGAACAAATCCAAGGCGGGACACGAGCTCTGCTGACGGAGATGGCTCGGGTTTACGCCGCCTGAATGTTCGACTCGTGATTCCTCAGGTCTCTGTCATCAGAGAGGAGCTGTTTGACCCCTCGTTTCGCAGTGGCCGAGGCAGATGCAGGGTTCTCGGGGCTAAACTGCAACCTGCGAGTCGTGGAGGTGGACCAGCTGGCGGCGGACAGGACAGCAGGGCAGGGGGCTCCATCCTGCGGGTTTGCTGCTGGGTCTCCGTGGAGGACCGCACTAGTCGAGTACCAGTACCTTGTAGGTGGACTCCGGCACCATTCAGTCGGAGGTATCCGGGACTTTATCCCGGAGAAGCAGCACGCATTCCGCCCGGCGCCATGTGGAGGGTAAAGTTGGTGTACATAAGTCGTGCTCAGGGCCAGCAACTCAGGCGTGTTGGCGTGGTCAGCAATGGAGGGCCAAAGCTCCGCATCTTCAAGACAAGCAAGGCCATTCGGGCGGTTCCTGAGATGGTGAGTGGCCAAGGGCAAAGTCGCACGAGCTCGCGGATGCAACAATAGCCGGCGGCGGCGCAGGCCCGAGTGCTGCCAGAGGGGTGCCAAGGTGCCCGAATTGCGTCCCCAGTCCTTCCAGAAGTTCCGCTGTACGACCGAGGGTCTGACCAGGCGTTCCGAAGGATCGCCATGTACAGTTCTTATCTTGTCCATCGGACACGTCCCAAGGTAGTGGGAGAAGTAAAGTTGGCTTTCTGGGGCGGCTGCAGGGCACAACGGGCAACGGCTTGGCTTTCGACGCTCCCGCGCAATCGTGCTCGCAACAGTCGACGGGGGGGCTTGGCTCGAAATGCTTGGCGTACGTAATGCCCACTGATTCGCCCATCACCGGATGCCAAGACCTCCGCGAATCGACCCCGCTGCCACTCTGGGAGCCTCCCAAGTTCCCGTTCCCACGTTGAACAGCCCAACCCGGAGGCTTGGCGCGACGAATCCCTGGAGGGTTCCGTCACGCGAGCTTGAGGCTTGTTGAAGTGACTTTTCGCCGTGGAGGAGATGGTAGGAGGCCGCGGACGAGGAGGAGGAGATGTGGCAGAGGAGCCTGACCGGAAGCGCTGGAAGCCCCGGCTCGCTTGCACAAAATTTGTGCGCGTCGGAAGAGGAAGGACGAGGAGGACGAAAGGTCAACAGCAGGTACAGTACTTACATGCCGGTTCCACTGGTGGCCCAAAAGAGTCAAGTGTGTGTGGAGGGGTCTCTTCAAGTGGACACAGGCAGGAAGGCCCCCATCCCACCACTCACCCCCTCACACGGTGCATCGCTGTGCCCCTTCCCCGACTGTCATCTCAGGCCATGCCTGCGTTTTCGACATTCTGGATGTGACGATGGGAATTGGATTTGTATCGGCGGTGCCTTCCATCACTCGGATGCATTGAGGGAAGGAACCGGACCCCATCGACGTCGCCATGGCCTCGGGTGCCCTGCGGAAGACACCATCCATGGACAAGGAGCCGTGCAAAGAAGAAACCCCCGCCCCATGTACTTATGGATGTACATACGTACGGCGACTTTCTTCTGGTTAGCTCAACCCATCCCAGCTCCCCGGTCCTTCGAGCTAAGTTAGAAAACTGGACTTTGCAAAATAGTCGGTGGAGTTGGGGCAGCAAATCGCATCTCGTTAAATCAGTCCGTGATCGATTCGGCTCCGACACGGACATTGACCGCGAGGGATTTGCGTTTGGCAGGGCTGACAGCTTTCCCATGACCCTTCCTTGGCCGAGTGGAGGGGTCTAATCATTAGATGCATAACCCTCCCCAATATCGATCCTCTAAATGCGGTTTGCAGGACTTGACCTTACCGCGTTAGGTAGGTACCTACCCAGGCAGCAGGTAGGTTGCCCCGCATCCAAACAAAGCTGCCAGCCCACCGCAGCTCCGACTCCGACCTCACCAAAGCTCTCTCATCGTCTCCGGCCCATGCCATACGCTTCACACCCAGCTGCCGCCCACACAGCCCAACGTAACCGATATCGCAATCTTTGGGGTCTTGGTCGCCTCGAGCATCAATCATTTTGAGCATCCGACTGAAAACACCCTGGTACGTTCACGCCCCGTCCTCGACAGCTCCTCCATCGCTCAAGCTGGGCCGGATGCGTTTGCCCTCTTCCCCGAAGAGCTTAAGCTGAAATTGGGTCCCTCCCTCAAAGCCTGTGCCTAAAAATAACCACATCTAACATTCCTCCAGCCTCCCACGCGAGACTGCCAGAGACAAGCTTCGGCCTGGTCCATTATCCCCATAACGACGTCCGCCTCGACCAGTGCCACCGATCAGCGGTCTGGCATTGTCATCGGTGCTACTTCCTACCATGGCGTCAGAGGCACCTGGGCTGTCGGCCCTCTTCGCCGACCTCAGACAGCAAGGCAATGTCGTCGTTGAGGGTGAGTGTGTCACCCAGCTGAAAATCGACTGGCATGGCAATAACCAGGTTCCAAGTCTGCTGACACGTTAATTCTTCGTTAGAGGTGCCCAAGCTCGACTTAGACCTGTACATCCAGAACTACACAGGTCAGTTGCCCCTGTGTGCCGACTGGGCACTTTCATCTCACACTTCCCAGGTCGAACCCGTTTTGACCGGCTGCTCTTCATTGGCCGCACCTGCGTTCCGCTCTGTGTCGAGGCTCTCAAGGCAGCGATTGCGGAAGCAAAGAACGGCAAGGATGTTCAGAGATATCGCGATGCCTGGGAGATGCTCAGAGTTGCAGCCCCGGCCGAGCCCGAGGCCACTTTCGACCAGGCCTGGGCCGACAGGACAACCAAAGCGAATCAGGCTGAGACGCATCGCCTCGAGAACCAGGCGAAGAACTACAAGAACAACCTCATCAAAGAGAGCATCCGGGTATGTTACCTGAAGTCTGGCTGACAAGGCGGATGAAGGATACTGACCAATCACTCAGATGGGCAATGAGGACTTGGGTCGGCACTTCGAGACCATCGGCGACCTTGCAACCGCAACGGACGCCTACAACCGCATGCGCGCCGACGTCAGTACAGCGAAGCAGATCGTTGACGTGGGCAAACACCTGGCCAATGTCTCCGCTCAACGGCAAGACTGGTCCATGGTCCTAGGTAGCCTGACCAAGATTACTGGTGTACAGACGGAAGAGGAAAAGGGCCTCCAACCCTATGTCAAGATCCTGCAGGGTATCGCCCACATGGGCTTGGACAAGTTCGAGGATGCGGCCAGGTGTTTCCTGCATGTCGACGCGACCAAGGATGCCAAGGACGGTGGCGATCACAGCAGCGTCGCCAGCTCCAACGATGTTGCCGTCTATGGCGGCCTGCTCGCGCTGGCGACGATGGACCGCAAGGACCTTCAGGCCAAGGTGCTTGACAACAGCAACTTCAGGACGTTCCTCGAGCTCGAGCCCCACATCCGGAAGGCGATCTCTCTCTTCGTCAATGGCCGATACTCGGCTTGCTTGTCGATTCTCGAGTCCTACCGCGCCGACTACCTCCTCGACATCTACCTCCAGCAGCACATTCCCACCATCTACGGTAGGATCAGGAGCAAGTGCATCGTCCAGTACTTCACTCCATTCTCGTGCGTCACGCTGAGCAGCTTGAATGATGCCTTTGCCCTTCCCGGCCAGGACCTCCAGCAGGAGCTCATCACCATGATCAAGAGCGGGGCGCTGAAGGCCCGCATCAACACGATTGATCAGGTGGGTTTGCGTGGCCAACAAGTCTTAGGTTTCTGTGCTGACTCGTGCAACCCAAACAGCTTCTGGTCGCTGTGAACCCCAACCAGCGCCTGGCTCTGCAGGCGACAGCACTCGAATCGACCAGGGCATATGAGCGGGAGGCGATGGAGCGGATCCGGCACATGAGTCTCTCCCTCGCAGACATGGAAGTCAGGGGCGCAAAGAGGATCCTTCCATCCAGCAGTAACAGCGGCCCGGAAGGAGTTGGTGACGTCTGGTTCGACGACAACGGTGAGCCGGTTGCGATGGCGCCGTCGCAAGGAACGGCGTGATAGCGCACGCATAAGAGGCGCTCCGAATGAGGCTCTTCTTGCCTATTTGAGCCCGCACCAAGGGAAGCACGGGGTCGGGTCGAACTGGCTCACCCCCTGTCGCGGCTTTCTCGAGAGGAACAAGCTTACCCTGCAACGCTGTAGCTTGATCCTAGCTGGCAGGACCCCTCGCAAATGCCGCACTAATGGGACGCGACGATTTGTCGGCACGGGCATGAGCATACGCGGCCTCGCAGGGAGGCTCATTCCTCGGCCACTGGTGGCTTTCTTCCTCGACGTCGTAGCGAGGCCCAGTCACCGGTCAGTGCGGGTGCCCACGTCATGATACATTAGCCAGAGGACGAGCCAGCAATGACAGATGGAGTTTCACCTGCGCACGCGCCAGAGGCGAGCTGCTGTTGATAATGACCGGTTGTCACGCAATGCTCGTCATTAATAACCAGACTGGCCCCGAGGGAGAAGGCTTACGCAATCCCCTGCAAGCCCACGGTGCGGCAGAGTGCCGCTTGTCTCGAAATAGCCTCGTCGTGAGGGGCTCTATGTACATACTCGTACAAGGAAGACTCCGTGGCTAATAGCCTTCGCCGTTGATCGTTTCCCTTTTGCCTGTGGGAATTATACATACATACTTACACAGCAAACCACAACAGCAAGCATGGGCCTTGCCTGGGTTGACAGGGCACAAGGCAGACTCACGAGCGGAGGGGGTGCAATGCAACGTTCCGGGTGAAGTGGGGGATCCATGTATGTATGTCCCCCGGGGATGGGCTGGTTTCGCTACCCCCCTCAATCGGCGCGATGATGCTTGTTTTTTTCGGCCGTACATATCTCGACAAGGGGGGCAGAGCCGACAGACATTTGAAGGAATCGTGGATGCCGTAAGGGGCCTTTTGGGCGAGCGGGCGGAAGACTCCTGGCTCGCTCGGGGTCGCTGAGATGACGACGCACGGCGGACGGAGGAGCGGTGGTCAACTCCGCCGTGGTGGAACTAACGAAGAGGACAGGACGAAACACTAACTTGACCGGTGAGCGGTCGTCAATAGCGCGGGAAGCTGAGGGCGATGGGCATGCGGCGCCTGGTCAGGTCGCCCAAGGGATCTCGGGCTGCCCTACACTACGAACCACGTTTTCCCCTTTGGGGGAGCTGATCAGCGGTATCAGCGGCACAGGTCCTGAGGCCCGCCCGGTATGTGTCCTCTGGCCTGCTGCCCGCCAGCTTGCCTGCCAAAAAAAGCCGACTAGTCTTATGTCCGTCTCTCGCCCGAAAAGCCCGAGAAGAAGCGAAGGTCCGGTCAAGTTAAGCTTACCATGCCATTTGGACCGGCGGAGGAGACTCTACCTGCCACTTGCGCTGGGCTAACTGAAGCGTGGGAAGGCTAAAAATTTGAGGGTTCTTTTCGGTGGCCATCTCACTGTTTTTCCGTCCTATTGCTCAGTCAGGCTGGGCTGGCACCCCCCCGTCCGATCGTGAAAAGCACCGGCCACCCGTCTCGGCTGGCCGCCCACTTGCCCGTGAGTGCCGCGCGGCCTCCTTCTTTGGGAGGGGGGTTGAAGATGCCAGGGCTTTTCCTCCTGGGCCATTCCCTGCGCCTGGGCGTTGGATAGCGAGTAAGTCCACAGAGGGCCGCTGCCTCCAGCTGCTTCTGCCGGTGCACAAAGACAGTGAAAACCCAACGGCTCCTATCTGCTTGTTGTGCTCCATATCCAAGGCTCGAGGCGGACGAGGGGGAATTGAATATGGAGACGCCGGGCCACTACTCGGGAGTTCCACGAGGAGGTGGTTCTGACGCCGGAGCCGGCCGGCCCCTCACTCGCTCCCACTTCGTCTGATTTTTCTGTTTCCTGTGCTGCTGGGGGTCCTTCAGCGGGCACGGCGTCATGATGCTGTCGCCATCGGGGGCTGCCCCCTTTGCCAGCTCCATTTTGTAGGTAATAGCGCCCGCTCTGTAGGGTTGCAATGGGGACGGCAGAATTTCTGCGTCTGACGCTTGCGCGCCTATTTGTAAATCTATGGGATGTCTAATAGGAGCTTTCGTCCTCCATGTTGAGTATCCCGAGGGGGGGTTTATGGGGGTGTGCTCAAGACCCCAACCCCCTCCCCTGCATGCTTGAGCCCCCCGAGCGCTAGCATGCACCCGCCGTTGCCCCGCACAGTGCCCGCTGACGCGACGGGTACCGCTGACCCTCGTGCTCGACCAACAAATCAGCCCACTGGGAAACGCGAGAGATGAAGAGATGCGGCCAGGGATTCTCGTTCTCGCTCTCTCTCACACACCAGTTGTTGGGTGTCCTTCTCACGGAGGAAAAGTCCCCTCCCCCTGGTCCAGCCGCACACACCCCCTCCTCCTCCTGCTCCTCTCGCTGGTCTCCATTCAACTTCTCGCTTCCTGCCCCCCCTTTTCGCTGCCCCTTGCCAGAAGCAAAAGTGAGGCCCCCCTGTCAGACTCAGCAGATGCGGTGTCGGTCACCACAGTCCCCCCCACACTTTTTTCGCGCGTGAAAAGGTTCGAGGGTGATGGGGTCGCCCTGGCCCCTTTTCGCGCCGTGTCGGACGGACCGCGCCCCCGATACGGACATTTGTGACTTGGATTGCGTCTGCAGTGGTCCACGTGCGTCATGGGCGTGCAGCCTGAGTGCAGGGGGAGATGAGGAGCGGGCACGGCCCCGGCTGAGGCAGGCGATTCGCGAGAGCTCTTTGCCAGCCAAGGGGGTGTTAATCTCGATCGTGGGTGATGAGGCCGCGCGGTGAGACGCAAAGCGGAGTGAACGAGGAGGTTTCTGCCGTGTTTTGGAGCTCAGGCCCTGCTGCTGCTGCTGCAGCAGCTGTTGTTGTTGCGACGACGGGCGGTCTGGAGGTAGGTAGTCCGCTTCAATCAACCCATCAGCTGTCTGATGTCCTCGGGCGGCCAGCGCACCTGCGCAAAGGTGAGACAGCGCTTGATGCTCTGGAGGAACTTGCGCGTGACCTCGTCGCCCATGACGTGGCCCTTCTCGCCGTTGTGCAGCTTCTCGCGGGCGCTTCGCTCGTGGATGCCGACCATGGTCACGCCGATGGGCCACGCCGCCTTGCCGATGGACAGGCGCAGGTAGCCGTCGTTGGCGTCGACGTAGCGGCGCTCCTGGGCGGCCTTGACGATCTCGACAATGGGCGCGAGGAGGTCGTCGGGAAGGTCGCCTTTCTCGAATCTTCTGAAGAGCTGTCCGCAGTTAGTACAAATGTCCACTTCCGATTGATCGCGCAATGAAGGATTGACAACATACCGGCACCATGTTCTCGCGGCTCTGCACCATTGCCGCATACGCCGTCTTGCTGGCCGTAGTGTCCGACTTCTCCGCCTCCATGGCCCGGTGGTACTCGGTGAGGACCATGGTGAAGTAGCTCGCCAGCTGCCGGAAGAGCCACTTCCTCGCGTCCTTTTCCTTGGGAACAGCACCGTCGACCTTCATGTCCTTCTGCTCGACAAGTTGTAACGTCGTTGGGATGGGTCCCTTGGTGATGACGGTCGTCAGCTTCCTGTGTCGTCGCAGTCGTGCGTTATGGCTCTCGCCGAACAGGACGGTGGGTTCGCCGAGCTGGCGCAGCTTCGTCCGCAGTTCGTCGTCGGGTATATCCTCCATGCCGTCCTCCAGCTCGGCGGCCTCTTCGCTCGTGGCCTTCTTGAGCTCTGGCAGGCCCAGCCTCTTCCTCCGAGAGGCTTCCTCGGCAGCGTCCTTCTCTTCCCGCCGTATCCTCATCTCCTCGGCCAGGCGCTGGCGCTTCTCCTCGCGCTCCTTAGATTCGGCGGCGGCATCTTCCTCGCGCTTGCGCTTCGCGGTCGCCTTGGCCTCGCGTTCGGCCTCGAGCCTGGCTTGTTCTTCGAGGTAGGCCTTCTTGCGTTTCTCTTCGACGTCGGATCGCTTGATGTACTTGGAGTCTCCGCCGGGCGGGGCGCTCCCCTTGCCCTTGGAGAGCTCCTTCTTCATAAGGGCCGCGAAATCCATGGTCGGTCGTCACGAGGACTCGAGTGTGGTCGGAGGAGGAGGTCGGATGAGGTTGAAAAACGGTGGAGCAAGCTTCAGATCGGACATGCGGCTCTGCAGCCGGACCCCGGCAGAGCAGAATCTGGAGGGCAAGTCAAGGCGAGGTTTGCACGAGTAGTGGTTCTTGTCCTGGGGGGGAGGGTGTGTGAAAGTTGACGGAGGCTTTGCTTCGCCATCCTTGGCATTCGTGGTGGCGGTTATAGTTCGGACAAGCTCCGTGAGGGACCCGACCTCCCGCGGGAGCGCTCCAGTGCTGCCAGTGGCAGAAAGGGCGGCCGTCCCCCACCTGGCAGCACCTACCGGCTGCCTGAAGTGACACTGCAGCCCAGCACAGGCGCGCAAGACCGCGCGCCTGGCGCAACCTTACCCCATGCCCATGCTCGCATGCTCCAGTTTCCCGACTTGCACAGCCTCAATCCAAGCTGAATGAGTTTTGCAACCCCCCCTCGGATGGTGCAATTGCCCTCTGATGAGGTCGAATTAAGCTTGATCGACAACCGGTTTCACGGGAACTGCGTCTTGGCATCTCTTCGTCGCCATTCCGGCCGCTGGGGACACACTGTACGTCGACATTGCGGCTCTGCCCTCCAGAACTCCCACGACGACCTCAGACGACCTCCCCCACCATGGCCGAATCCCAGCCCGATCGGGAGGACAACACGCCCTTCCTGCTGCGGCTCTTCTACCGCCAAGGATCCTTCCACAGGTGAGACGCCGCCCCTCGAACTGGTCACCTGACCGGCACACACACACTCCCCCCATCTCTCTCTCTCTCTTCCTGTACATGCCGCTGACTCGCAAGACCGGACGAGTTCGCATCACGATCGCTCCCCCCCTCTCTGGACCTGCACACCTGGCCCACCTGCACCCTCAACGAGCTCGCCTGCCTGATCGCCTCCGAGCGGCCCGCCCTCCTCCCGAGCCCGTCGATAGGCACCCGCCTCGCCTTCCGCCTCATATACCCGGATGCCCGCAGCCTGGCCGCCTCGAGCCATGGCCAGCCACGCTTCGTGACCAAAGAGCTAGGGAGCGTCGTCATCGGGGAGGGAGCTTCCGGCGCTGCCAACGGCAAGCTGGGCGAGGGCCTCGACGCGGACGAGGATGTTGAGATGGGCGACCGTCCCTCGCCCGGTGCCCAGGGAGCGGCGTCCGGCGAGAGCACGCTGGAAGATGCCAGATATGTTATCGGCGACTACGTTTCGTGCGCTATCCTGCCACCGCTGTCGGACGGGAGCGTGGCGCCCGAAGCACACGCCAGGCCCGTCAATGCGGGAGCCGCTGGTGGGTTCCCTGGGTCTCGGAGGGATTCAGCATTTGGGCGGGGAGACGGATGGAACCGCAGGCGGCAGTTTGGGGACGTCCCTATGGGCGACTGGCGGCGCGGGGAGAGGTTGCCCGATGATCGTCCGGACCGGTCGTGGGGAGGGAGGGGTTCTCGCCGGGGGAGGTGATCGTGGGCCCCCCGGTGTTCTTCGCGGATGCGTCCCGTCTTGTGACTATTGTTCTTCAGATATCTTGATACCCAGGGTCCCTCAAGCCCGCAGATACTATGATTTTCACACCTATGCACCAGCATGTTCGATCTTCTCGTTCGGCTCTTCGCGTGAGGGATCTTCTTCTATTCCGTCTGCTCCGGTCGGTCGTTTACATCTTATGTACAGCCCCCCTGCCTCGTGTACCATTCTTCGTCTACCGCTCGGCGAGGACATCGCCCTTGCGCTTCGCTTTCAAGTCCCACAGGCCCTAGATGTCATGGTCAGCCCGGCCCGCATTGAAGGTACGCAACAGCGACAATCCACACTCACGTCGGTCTTGTATCCGATGTAACCGATGATGACGGGCACAACAACAGCGTAGACGAAGGTAATGCGTGCCGTCCTCGGGGTCCAGCGGAAGTGGTTGTGACGGTTGCTGGTCATCTCTGCGCGCTGTGTCAGCCCCAAGTCCCGCCACGACTCCCGTTCTTGTATCATCCGCATCGTTTCGATATCGCTCTCGTTCGTTAGGGGGTTGACGTACGACTCAGCTTGGCGAAGGCCGGGTCGACCGCGAACTCTGGGGGGAAAGGGTTAGCCGGTGCTCCTCTGCAAGATGGTGCGTCAATTGGCTCACTGTTGTGCTGTACGCCGCCTGCCATTGTGACGGTTGTCGGACAGCTCTTCTTTGGTATGGTTCGATTGGGTGGGTTGGGATGTAAGGTTCGGCGATGTCGTGCGGTCGCTCGCCTTTTGTCGCTGATGATTGAACCTGGCGACGATGGTGCTGGCCGGGGTTGAGGACGTTGGATAGACGGACTCTGATTGGTCAATTAAAAGTCACGTGATGAATGGCGAGATCTCGGTCAAGTCGGTGTCTCGGTGAGCGGCCACACCGAAACATTCATGTGAAGACAGACTCGATCACCTGTAATCCGTTATGCGTTGAGTTTCCGCCAATATTGTCAGTGTTTTAGAAAACAAACCCTCCATTTGCCGCCAACCTCCATCCATCATGTGAAGGTCTGCGGATCGGCATTGACATCATCCCGGGATGCGTCCGCCACGGCCGTCATCATGGGCTTGAAGAGGGTGCCGAGGCTCGCACTCGCTCAGATTGGCGGGCCCCACCCCCGATCACCCCGAACTGGGCTCCCAACGCCGGGGCTAGCAACCCGGAAACTCTGTCCTCCGGGGCTTCAGGCGCCTTGAAAAGAAGGCTCGATCCCATTCTTCATGTTCATCATTTGACAGTTTCTTTTCGTCCTCAAAAATTAATACACCAGCTCATATTCACATCACCATGGCGGAGGAACAACCCAAAGTCAAGCTCTACTGGTAAGTGACGACATCGACTTACACGTACCTCAGGCTGCATGCTCACACATCTCAGGCTCGAGCAGTCCCGCGCCCAGAACATCGTCTGGCTCCTGGAGGAGCTCAAGATCGACTACGATGTCGAGGTCTTCCACCGCAACAAGCAGACCATGCTCGCCCCGAAGGAGCTCGTCAAGATACACCCCCTCGGCAAGTCGCCCGTCGTCGAGGTCACCCCGCCGGGCGGCACGCCTGAGGACTCGGTGAGGCTCGCGGAGAGCGGCTTCATCGTCAGCTACCTCGTCGAACACTTCCCCGAGGGCAAGAACCTCGTCCCCGCGCGCTGGAAGCCCGGCAAGGAGAACACCGTCGCCGGCGAGACCGACGCCTGGCTGCGCCACCAGTACCTCCTGTACTACATCGAGGGAAGCTTCTTCCCGATCCTCACCGTCGCCCTGATTGTCTCCATCCTCAAGTCCACCAAGGTCCCTTTCTTCGTGCGGCCCCTGACCTCCATGGTCGGCGACCAGATCACAAACTCCTTCATCGCGCCCAACGCGAAGCGCCACCTCGGCATGCTCGAGAAATTCCTCGAGACGTCTCCCGACGGCGGGAAGTACATGTGTGGCGACAGGCTCACGGCGGCGGATATCCTGATCAGCTACGCGCTCATCGCGGCAGAACAGCGATTTGACAACATGGGCAAGTTTGAGAAGGGATCGGCCAAGGACACGTTCCCGCGCTTGTTCGAGTATATCGACCGGCTCAAGAAGGAGCCGGGGTACCAGAAGTCGGCGGACAAGATCAGGGAGATTGATGGGGATTTCCAGGCGACGCTAGGGTAAGATCCTCTCTCTCATATTGTCTGCCCGGCATGAGGGTCACCGAATTCGTGGCCAGTCCGGCTATGTCGCCCTCCGGATACGTTGCCCTTTGATCTTTACCCAATTATGTACGAGGCTATCTCGACTTCTTGAAGTTAAGAGAGATACCATCTTAATCATTCAAGGCTCGATCTTTTCTGTAACCCTCTTGGCCGGGAACAGTACATGAATTCCTCGTGACTCTGTTCGATAACTTATATTGGTTTAGGTCCAAGCCTCGGCTTTGATACTGGGGGTTTCGTACAGGCCCAGGTCACCATGTTCTTAAGTAATCTCATCATGATGCCCATCTAGCAACCATGCCTTATGTTTTCTGGCAGCCCGCAGTGTCCTGGACAGCGTTGAAGCTAAAGCCATCGTCCATGGCATCAGGAACTATCCAGTTGATACATGCAGGGCTTCCGCAGGACATCTGCGCCAAGTTCCCGATTACGACGCTTTCCGAGAGTAGCATCGGGCGGACATGTTGGCGATGCGCCTGACAGCCTCGTTCGGAGGTCGCGATGCGGTACAGCAACGCCAAGCATTGCAACCAACAAACAGCTGCAGGCCTCAGAATAATAAAGTGGCGAAGCTAATTCATTGCACGATGCTGGCCAGTCCCGCCAGTGCTCACGGTAACATTTTCAATCACCCCACAACCCGGCACCTGATCATAGGTATTCATTCACCTTCCAGAATAGGGCCAGGCAACCAAGAGTTGGGCGGCTGATGCCCTCGGCGACAGGAGCCCTCGGGCCTGGACCCTCACGCCATCGCATGTTTACTTAAAGTGAAGCCGTGTCTCGATAGTTCATCTCAATCTCAACACTCCTCACTCATCCCTCATCCCACATACCTATCGCAACGACACGAAATACCCACAATGCGCATCCTCCAAAATTATTCTCTACTCCTCCTGCTCACGGGCCTCGCCGCCGCCCTGGATATCACCAGTCCGACCGGCAGCTCCCTCGACATCTCGGAACCCATCACCATCGCATGGACCAAGCCCGACCCCCCGGCGGGCGACTTCGTCTCCGTCAAGGTTGAGATGCGTCTCGCAATGAAGCTCCCCGCGAACCTCACAACCCATGGACCCTCCACGACCGGATTCGACGAGGTCATCGCCGCCAATCTCAGCATCACGAGCCCGGGATCCATCGAGTGGTCCCCGAGCGAGGTGGTCGACTTCCTGGGGAATTTTACAGACTATCCCGAGGAGCTGAGCTCCGCCAGGTTGACATTCACAGTCTCCATGGTCGGTCGCCGTTGGCAGAACGGGGAGGTCCCTGCCCGGACGGATGAGTTCACCCTCGAGGGCTATGAGGGGGCGCCGCCGAGCATGGGCGCGCTGGTGAGGCCTGGTTGGGCGGTGCTCCCTGCTGCTGGCGCCGCTGCGCTGGCCTGGCTTCTGTGAAGGATGTGAGGGGGTTGAGCGTCAGGAAGTCAACTTGGGGCTCGTCGCGGCGAGAGGGCCTGGCAACCTACGGCACCTGGGGAGGAATGGGTTGAGGGAACTCATTCAAGCAACAATCTTGGCGGGAGGATATGGTTATTTCGTTATTGATGCATGCATGGCGCGGAGTTGTGGGCGGCACATCCATAGACGGTTCTAATGCACTGATACGAAGATGTGTCAAGGCCATGTGATTCGGGAATATGGTATCATATGGGCTATCTCTGAGCTCTTCTATACTCCAGGACCGTATGTCTGTGATCCGCATTCCAAGACGTCCCGCAGATGCGCAGCCGTATTGACGCCCTTTGCCCCTCCCAATCGTGTGATCCGCACGATGCCCAAACGCCAATGCGAACCAAAACCAAAAACGCTCATCCCTAGTCTTAGATCTTTGCCCATGACCTCACCACGGCACCAGTCCTGGCGGCAATCGTGGATACACCTTGCCATCAATGACCTCGGTACCGAATGGATACTCCGAGTCTGCGTCAGAGGGCAGGTCGTCCTCGATCCCTCCTGGGCCATCATTGAGATCCCTTTTCCAGCTGTTATGGCAGTTGCCGGGCACATACTTGGCCGCGTCCATGGCCAAGGTCATCTTAACCTCTGGGCAGTAGTCCCAGATGTGTTTCCTCATCTCCGGCTTGCCCCAGATGCCGCCGTGCAGGGTGACGCCACTGCCGCCAGTGTGGTAGCCCATGGGCTCGTAGAAACCCTTGCGCCAATCGTCGATTCCAGGGATAGCCTCTCCCTTGGACGCCGCGTCCAGGGTGTCGTTGAAGTTGTCGTAGGACTCATCGCTCAATTCCGTCACCTTGCCCGAGTGCATCTCCCCACTGAATGTCAAGGAGACGGTCCCGTTGGCGACCTTGGAGCCTGGGCGGTGAGCCAAGCGCTCCGCGAGCCAGACGTCTTCCGGCTCGGAGCCATCGACGCGGACCTGGTCCCGCAGCACATCGATCATAGCGGAGACGCGGCGAATGGACAGGCCGCCGTTGCCGCCCCAGCGACCGCCGGGGTTCCAAGGAGCGCCGATCCAGTCGTACTCGAGGAAGTCGTTGATGTTATGTGGGCTGTTGGCGCACAGCATGCTGTCGGTCTGGAAGACGAGGAGCCACTCGGCGGGTTGGAGGACCGTCTCGTAGAGCCAGAGATTTGTCAGGAAGCGCGAGATCATCTCCTGGCCAGCGGTGCTCATGTTCGCAGGGATATACGTCAGGTCCAGCTTGCCCATGGCGACGTGTTCGCGGATGGCAACGGACTGATTGATGAATTCGACCGACTCGACGGAGCCCATGAAGCGGAAGCGCCAGTCAGGCGGCACGACGGACATGAAATGCAGCATCATCGGGGCCAGGATAGGGTTCGGGCGGTTCTCGATCAACAGCGCAACCTTGGAGTGGTTGTACGGAGAATGGGCGTATTCGAGGGTGATCTGAGGGACTGGCACGGACAAGGCGGCCAGTGTGGGCGCCGAAAGCCAGATGGTGACACCACTGAGGAACGGATTAACGGGGTTCTGGCGCGGCAACCTCAATCAAGATGTAGCAATTGAAGACTCACAGAAAGACCACAACGCCGAACATGGCCTTCATGCGGCGGGTTGTCAGGCCCCAGAGGGTCATGGCGAGGCTTTTGGACTGGTCCCAGACATCGTGGAGGGACTTCTCGCCAGGAACAGCAGCTGGCGCTGAGGATGCCATGGTTGTGACGATGCCCGAACGAATCTCTGGAGAGATTGTTGGCGAGAAGAAAGAAAGAGGGAAGCTCCAGCTTCAGGAGGAGGCGGCAAGAGATGGAAGAAAGTGCCCGGTCAACCCGAGGGTGGTTCCCTCATGCACGTCTCCCAGTGGGACGGACAGCTGAGGGAGGGAGTGCGGCCGAAAAGGGATCGAAGGGACCTGAACCGATAGTGCAGATCTACTAGGGGCGGGCTTGATGGAACTTGGCTACATGCCAGCGCCGGCGTGGTGCCGCTGTTTGGTCTTGGCGGGGCGCCGAATTGCGTCTCGTGTTCCTGCAGGAGACCCAGCGGTTGGACGAGGTGGAGGATAACGAATTCTCTGGCGGCGACGATGCGGGAGAGGAAGTTGGCCGGGCTGGATGATTAAAGTGACGAGATGGGCTGTGTCTTTGAAGAAAGATGTCCACACTACGCTGTACGAAGCCAACCTAGGCCCACGAGGCGGTCCGACTGTGAATGTTTCAAGGCCCCTCCGCAGTGACAACGGGGGCATGTCTTGGTTGCGGCAGGTACAACGGGGGGCACTGAGGATGGCCGGGAAGGATCCAAGGATCGCTGCAGGGGGATCGCCTTCCAGAAATGTGGGACAGCTCTCGGGTACATCCAGGTACTTCCCTTAGGTTGAAAGTGGCACTGCAATGCAGGACGCGACTCGATAACCTCGAGATATCCAAGCTTCAGGTACTCCTGCCATGAATGTTCAATGGCACAAGCATCAGGCGACAGTATCCCCCTCACAATCCGAAGGGCAATTGAATGGTCCGTCCTGGCGTCATCGACACATTCAACCTGGAACTGCTGAGGTGGTGCTAAGCGCCCAAAGTTCAACTGGAGAGACAGAAAGCCAGAACGGTGGACGCAAACAGGACCCTTATCGCTGGTTAAATTGGTGGCACTTCGCCAGGTTTGCCCTACACGGTCGGGCAGGCCTGTTGGTGGCGTTCTCGATGTCTCGCGCCCGTCTTCCCTCAACGGATGCCATCCCTACCTCGGCAAGCATTCCTAGGCGAGGAGAACTACTCGAGGGTGACAGGAAATGCTAACGTTAGAACCCTTCTCGCCTTGACAGTGCCTGCTTGGATTAATAAATGCGACGGGATTTCATGCTGTGCTTTGGTGTTGGGAAAACACGGAGCGTCTCGCCATCTTGGAAAGGGGGCCAAGTACCGACAAGTACCACATAGCGCCTCTGGTCGCAGCTGAGATGGAAGGCGTCACCGACCAACGCAATCCAGCCCCCGGTTGGGTCCCGATAATGCGCTCGGTAGTGCTCCTAGTCGCATCCAAATTTGGAAATGCTTGGCCCAGACATCGACCCTTTTCCCTCCCCACCTCGTACCTCTGGGAAAGGGAAGCCCGAAACATCCATCCCATCCGAGCTCCCGCCGCTGGGAATGTCTTCTCTGTCGCGTCCCGTCCCAGAAGCACATTCCAACTTCGGCGCGTTAAACAGCAGGTCACGTCGTCCATTCCTCACTCGACCTCACCAGGAGTTTGCTCCGGCATCCTGGCTTCGTTGACTTGGACTTGACCTGGGCCGCGAACAGACGCAAACCGCCAACTACGCTCCTCCTCGAATGGTCATCTGCCCCCTTGGCAGTTTCATGGGATCAGCGATATGACCTTGCAGCGCATCTGAGCTCTGTCCGACGATCATCTCGCAGTCCGGCCAACTTCTTCTCCCGACCACCGAAACCTCGCGATAACCTACTCTTGTTCAACACCTAACAGCTAGCCATCGCACAACCGAACAGAATCGAAATTGCGCCGTCGCTGGGCCTCCAGCCTCGCCACCGCAATGGGAATCGTCTCCAACCCCAGCGGCATGTTCGCCGTCACCAAAGGGCGCGTCTTGGTGGTTTTGTCACTGGCCTTGACGTGAGTACCCGATACTCTGACAGTTTCCACAAACGTCGTGCCACCAGACTGACGACATCGCAGATGGTGGTTCGCCCACATTCTTCCTCACTACCAGCCCATGATCCGTCAGGAGCTGAGTTCAAGGTTACAAGAGGCCAGGCAGAAAATTCCGAGCATCAAGGTCGACTGGCGCCCGTCGGATGATCCTCGCGCAAGATACAACTCGTCCAAAGTCGCCCTAATCATCGAACCGAGACCTATCCCCCATCTCGTCCCCCAACTCCTGCACATGACCTCCGTTGTTCCACCCGACTGGAGGTTCATGTTTATCGGCTCCGAGAAGAGCATCATCAGCGTGGGTCGGAGTTACGCCATTAAGCACCAGCAGGTGATCGGAAAGCTTGACCTCATGATCCTGCCCGAGCCTTGGGAGATTGCAAGCAAGGAAAGCGTACACCGCCTCCTCACAGATAAACGATTCTACGACGAGTTCTTGCCAGGAGTGGAATGGATCTTGAAGTTCGAGTCGGACAGCATTCTGTGCTCCAACTCGGACAGCAGTCTCAACGACTGGCTGCACTGGAGCTGGGCCGGCTCTCCCAGGTAAGTTATCTCTGTACCTGTACCGACTTGGCAATTTATGTCTAACCGAATAAGGTCCCCCGATGACCGCTTCGCGGGCAACGGCGGCCTGTCTTTGAGACGTGTTTCCGCCATCAAACGAGTCCTGGGATTCCAGGAGCGCTACAATGATACCGAACCCGAGGACGAATGGTTCGGCAAGCGAGTGTGGATACTTCCCGGCGAAAAGGTGGCAGCTGGCCTCGACGGCGCTCTTGCCGTGGAAGACGTTTACATGGAGAAGCCGATGGGCTACCACATCCGTGATGGCGGGAATGGCATCTCCGAGAAGGTATGGCAGGACCCAGGTCAACGCAAGAAGATTTTCGAATACTGCCCCGAGCTCAGCTTGATCATGGACATGAAGCTGGAGCGCGAGAGGTGCCTGGGCGACAACAAGCAAGGCAGTATTGGGCCGACTCCGGAGGAGCTCAAGGCTAATCAGGAATTGGAGGAGAGGAAGAAGCAAGAGCAAGAGAGGAAGAAACAGGAAGAAGAGCGGAAGAAGAAGGAAGAAGAGGAGAAGAAGAAGCTTCTCGAAGAGGAGGCACAAAAGACACGGCTTGAGGGTGCACCCGACCAGGCCAGCGACCCTCCAGCTCCGCCGGACAAGGTGCTGGAGGGAGAGGGGCCAGTATAAGATGTGGACGACAACAGAATCCCATCAAAGGTCCGTCCAAGGCCGTACCAACATCCGGGCAGACGTGATTTTCCCAACATTTCGGTGTTACTTGGTTGGCTACGGTGCTGAGCAGGCGAGGATCTGGAGTACCTGGCGTTTTTTCTCTTTCGAATTATCTTCGCCAACCACCCACTCTATACCATATCAAGACGGGGCGTTGGAGCTGACCGCACACACGTCGCGCCAAAGGGGGGCCAGCCCACCTTCATGGGCCAGACCCAAGCTGTCGGGGCGGTGGTTCCCGCGGGGGCGCCCGACTGGACCGGTGATTTCAGGCTGATGGGCCGCGTGAGTGTTGCTGCGGATGTTGTGTGACAGTGTATGAAGGCAGTCATCACGGGTCCGGCGTTAGACGAGGGAATATTGTACGAAGCCGGGCGGACCATACGAATTGTCCTTTTTTAGTGTATCACCAGCACATTGAAGCATCATCAAACTTGCAGCGCATCCAACCCGTCGTTTCTCGACCATAATCGTCACCCTTCAGGGGCATCAGCTCTGGAGGCGCCAATGGCCTGAATGAGCCTCTCGTACCGCATTCCCGTGTCAGGAGAGAGGCGCAAGCCCTGCAGTAGAGTCGCCCGATCTTCAGGCGACGACTCGACGGCGCCGTTCTTTGTCCGATGTTCACGTCGACTAAGAGAGCCGAATCCGGCAGTGGCGCCCTGGCCCAGAGCGGTCCGGGATCGAGACTACAGAGTTTCTTTCTTCATGGGGATTTGCCGTGGTCCAGGCTTTTTGACGGTCCGTTACGGAAGGGGCTCGGGCTCGGAACTCTCCTTTTAGACGGGGTGGTCTTTGTTCTGGTGCTGGGGTTGGTGGCTTTCCGCATGCGGACGACAGAGGGGGGGCTTCTCTACCGACGCAACGGGTGAGATCATCGACCGTCTCTTGTCTCAGGAGGGAATCTGGGACAAAGACGGCTACTATTACCGCGAGTGCTCCAGACCTGGGGGCGTTCTCGAATCTCATTGCCCTCGGGCCCCCGCGCAGTGTGTCCCTCAGTCCGAGGTTCTGGGCGGTGGTCCCTGAGGCTGAGGTTGCCCTAGTGCCGGTGGCCCAGGTTCACCGGCCAAGGGCTCGACAAGTTTACCGGTCCAGGTCCACGGGTCGTATGAGTGCGGTGGCTGGAGGCGTGGTCTCGACCCGAGATTCTGGGTGGTCGAGCCCCTTGAGAGGCTCGCGGCGTGGTGGTTCGAGGCTCCCAGCTGAGGACGCGATTTGTATACTTAAGAGCATCAACTTCCTCGGTGTTCTTGAGGTTTTGATCTCTAGCATTGGCAAGCTTGTTCAAGACTTTCATCTCATTGCATCTTTACCCGGCTTGATCTTGACGGAGTCGTTGGTCGTTCACACGGCTCTCTCCTCTGCGCAAACAACTTGATCTTTGAGATTCTCATCAGCCTTTTCCTTGCCCTACCTGCCTCATCGCCATATTCTTATTACCTGACAACTCGGCATAATGCGCTTCGCTCAGCTTGCACTCATTGCCCTTGTCGGGATGGAGGGCGTCTACGCCGGGCATCCCGGTAATCAAAAGGGGCACCTCGATAAGGGCCTTGTCGAACATCTCGTCAAGCCATCGTATCCCAAGAAGACCGACACCTACGCAAACAGGGCTCGTCCTCTGCTCCCCCCATCCAGTATGTCTATTCCATCCCACGTTGGGCGTCTCGGCTCTCGTGTCTCATGTCTCACGACTGCCCACCCATCATCACTCCGTGCCGTTACTCTGCCATGTTCTTCCAGCTAACATCCATCCCAGACAAGAAGGGCAACACCCGCCGAGACCTCGCGCCCTCTCTCGACGGAACCTGCGGTGGTAGCAAGACCTGCGAAGGTTCCTCCTTCGGTCCCTGCTGCTCCAGGGACGGCTGGTGCGGCTCCTCCGTGGCCTCCTGTGGCACCGGCTGCCGCGAGGGCTACGGCATCTGCTCTTCTGCCAGGCTCGCTGAGCGTCAGGCGACAGACTCATCTGCCTGCGACGCACCTTCTAGCACTGCCAGCGGCACTCCCAACGTCGTCGTCGCTTCCCCTACATCCACCTCGACCTCCGCCGCCGCCGCCGCCTCGACCTCCGCCGCCGCGCTCGCGGTCAGCACGAACGGCAAGTGCGGCGCTACGGCTAAGATGACCTGCACCGGGTCCAGGTTCGGAACTTGCTGCAACAGTGCCGGGTCTTGCGGGAGCACCACCGCGTTTTGCGCGAAGACCCGGGGCTGCCAGCCCCTGTATGGCAAGTGCACTTGAGGAAATGGCGGTGTATGCGGCATTTTGAGACTGGAGTTTGGAGTGGACGGACAAAAAGGCGTTATTGGTTCACATACTACAGGCAATGAATGATAGAGTTAATGTGTACTTATCTCATACGTTGTTTTCTGGGAGACTGGTACGGTTTTCAGGGACAAGCCGGCATATCTTGAATCAAATCAGAATGATGAAGTTCATGAGATCTATACATCTTGCTGAGAAGTTGCAATGTCGTGATGAAGTAGCAGTAAGAGCAAGACTTGAGGGTCACCGAACAATATGTTTCGGGGACATTTCTCACCTTTGGAATAGGGGCATCGCCGTTCTACTTGTCTCCCCATGGTTCATCCTGTGCGGCCTTTTCTTCTTTTCTTCTTTCCAATTATGGGTTAGCCTCCCAATTTAGTACCTGGGAGTTCACCAACTAACCCAAAGATTGAAGTATTCTATGCCTGATATTTTTGAAGGTAAAATTGATCGAGACTGTCCCCTGGAGTCGTGGCGAGTAGATACATAATGCTGGATAATGAGGAGAAGCCCCGATACCTAAATACTTCAGTGCAAATCCCCCATATCGCACGCCTCTATCCGGTCATGCGTCAATTGAGACATCCCCATTCCTCCAGCATCATCCTCTCACCGCAAAGCGGCGACGTGCATCTCACTCAGACCGAATTTCTTGCCTCCTGCACCACCCGCAGGAAGTCTCACACCGGCGTCTTCGACACGCTCCAGTTCATCCCATCTCGCGGGCCACGTTCACCCGGCCCCGGTAATGTGACACGGCCCTCCTGCGGCGATCCTTTCATACCTAGCAAACATAACCATGGCGGACAACACGCCCGACGACATCACGGTGCCACCGCCAGACGCGCTCATCAGCCCCGACGATGGCCGTTCCTACTGGCAGTCTATTGACGCCGACGTCGACGGCATGCTGGGCGGCTTCGCCTACATCAGCCGCGCAGACCTACAGGGATCGCGGGCCTTCCTGGCCAAGCTGGGCATCGGCGCGAAAGGCGGTCTGCGGACCGTCACCCGCGCCCTCGAGGGCGGTGCTGGGTATGTCCCCTGCTCCCATTTTCTACGTATTCCTCTTGCTCGAGGTCTTCCTGATCATTGCCCTGCTCCGGCCCCTGTCGCTGTCCTGCACATGGGGTGGCCAGGCCGACGTGCATCATGTATTGCTTGCACCCGCACGCAGCCAGACGCAACGGGCAAGAGAGACGCCGAGCGCATGTGATGGGCGAGAACCCCGGGCGACATGTCATTGCGCGTGCTTTTTCGCTCGGCGTCCTCCTCACGTCAAGCGACTGTGGATCTCGCGATCATGGATGGCGCTCGGGATCAAGATCCATCGAGCTGCCGGACCGGGGTGCGAGGGCCCTCACCGCCCCCTTCACCGCCTGTGTTCTCATGCGCGCGACCGGTGCAGCCAACAGCGCCTGCGCACTGGGCCTGGGGGTTGGTCGTGTCCCGGCGTCCGTAACCTTGGTAACTGCTGGACTGCCTCGCATCGAGGACGAGAAACCTTACCCAGGGCGCTGCGCCAAGCGAGGGGGGCTGGCTGCTTTTCGTCATGTCGCGTCTGACGCCGTTGTCGGACATGAGGATGCATGCGACTGAACCGAGAATGGGAGAGGTGTTCGAGGCTGACTGCTGGGTGCGGACAGTATTGGCCGGATTACGGAGGGCATGCTCCTCGATGTCGCGCGCCATGTAGACGTCGTCGAGCCCATCGCCAAGTTCACCGAGAAGCTCGCAGCCCGCCCCGACGTAACAGTACACAACGTCGGGCTCGAGGAGTGGGTACCGCAGGACGGCACGACGTACGATGTCGTCTGGAACCAGTGGTGCGTTGGCCACTTGACCGACGGGCAGCTCGTCGCATACCTCCGGCGGTGTCGCGGCGCGTTGGCCCCTGACGGCTTCATCGTCGTCAAAGAGAACCTGACGCGGCAAGGCGAGGACCTCTTTGACGATGTCGACAGTAGTGTGACAAGGTATATTGGCGGTGAAGGTGCGCCGAGTGAGAAACATACGTGCTGACACGCCAGGTAGGACCGACGAGAAGTTCCGCCATATCTTCGAGGAGGCAGGCCTCTCCCTGCTCAAGACAGAATTGCAGCGCGGTTTTCCCAAGGAACTCTTCGCCGTCCGCATGTATGCTTTGAGGTGACCTCGAGGGGGTGGCACTTGACCTCGATAGAAGCGGCAGCAAGCGCCCATGCTGCCCCGGAACGGCGTAATTTGCCAACTGCCATCCATTGGGGACCAGTCAGTTCACGAGACGAGCCAAGTCCTGATCGACAAGCCTGACCGGCGCTCCTCGCCCGCTGAGCCGACAGTCATCGGAGCCGGTCGGCGCCCAAGCGCGTACCCAAATTCTCCGACTCGAGCATCTACATACACGTAGCCGGAGAACGGGTGGCTGGGACAGCCCTGGTCCATGTCACCGCCCTCACTCGCTCCCCTTCCATGTCCGGCGATCTGCAACCCTCATGGGGTGTTCCTCGGATGCCAGCGAATCGCGCAGGTGTTCATGCCAGGCTCTCCAACGGACGCGCAGAGCATGGCGAAGCGAGCGAGGCTCGGCGACAGAAGCACGTTCGCCAGCTGCAGGGACACCCTCGCGTACATACATATATAGAACAGGGCGAACGAGCAAGGGGCAACAAAAGCATTGATGCCCAAATATATGCGTGTCTCCAACTCTATATCCACGTCTGCTCTAACACCACGACCACCACCAACTCATCGTACCCGCCGGGCGGTATGTGTCAGTGCTCCATTCGCACGCGCCCGGGATCACACTCTGCTGCACCTCATTCCCGTCCGCCCGCGGATGTAACCCTGCCCATCGTGACTGCCGACCGCCCCGTCTCCGTGCGCCACGCGTCCGCCTCTGCGTATAAGACCCGCCGGGAACCATGCGCTGCGCCGCCGCAGCAGCTCCGGGCATGTCTCACCCTGACCCGTCTGCCTGCCGTTACTTACTCGAGCTTGAACTCGAAGGGTTCGAGCCCCGTCACGCCAACGTCGACCTTGAACACGGCCCCGCTGTTCTCGATCTCCTCGGCCGTGCCGCTGCCCTCGTCCATGCCGGCCGTGGTGGCGAAGAGTGACGTGCCCACGAACTGGACGCAGGTGATGTTGCGCGTAGGGAAGTGCACCTCGCCGATGAGCTCACCCTGGGGCGAGATCTTGAGGACGCGGGCCTCGCCATAGACGGCGTGCCAAAGGTTGCCGTCCACGTCGACGCGGAAGCCGTCGGGCTCGCCGGGGCCGTCGTGAATGTAGAAGGGGCGCTGGTTTGCGTAGGTGCCGGTGGAGTCGTCGTAGTCGAAGGCGTAGATGGTGCGTTGCGTCGAGTGGGTGAAGTACATGATCTTGCGGTCGGGAGACCAGTTGATGCCGTTGGGAATGACCAGGTCATCGATGACCTTGGTGGGGCCGGACTTGCCGACGAAGAGGTTCAGAGAGCCTGAGGGTGTTTGTTAGTCGTGATGCAGGTGAGGTCAAGGGGGTCGGACGGTCACCGCGAGTGAGACATACCCTCGGGCTTGAAGTCGCCCAGGCCGAAGTCCGTCATTGTGCCGAACCAGAAGCGGCCGTTAGGGTCCACGGCACCATCGTTACCGCGCAGACGCTCATTGTCCTCGTCGTTGAACTTGCCGATCGACTCGTACTTCTCGGTTTCCCGATCAAGCACAGCGATGCCGTACTTGAGGCCAACCAGGATCTTCTTGGCAGGGTCAACACCCTCGATATCGGCGGTCACAGTAACGCGAGTATCAAGTTGGATGGTCTTGAGGGACGAGGGACCTTGCGCGAGATCAACGCTATGGAGTCTGTTCTTCTTGATGTCGACAAAGCGCAGCGTGTTGGTCTGCTTCTCGTAGTAGGGCCCTTCGGCAAGACCACAGTGGAGGTTGATGTAAGGCTCTCCGGCCTTCCACTGCTGAGAAGGAGCCATTGCGATGTGGTTTCGAGGGTTCCTTCTTGGAGGTTCTGACACTTTGGAGCTGCGAAGCCGCGGGGTTATAGTATAGCGAGCGCGGGGTCAAATGAGCCGAGATCCGCGCCCTCATATAACCTCTCAAGAAAGCGGAGTACTAAGTTCGTCACACTCGGTAGGTAGGCGATGACATCAACCGTAGAGAGTGAGCGACCGAGCAGAAGAACACGTTCACGATGTCATTTCTCCCATTGCGCGGTTTACCGTCCCCTAAAGTGCCATATAGAATTGGAGCGGAAGCATTATGCCCATCGTATCGGAACTCGGGACTCCATCTATCGGCGGCTGGCGGCCCTGCGGTCCGAGCCTTTTATCCCCTCGAGCCGCAGATAACTTGCCGTGGAAAATCGTCGGAGGATTGCCATCTCCGACAAGTCAAGATTTTGCCATCATTTGGGCGATACTTGCTGCGTATACGTGGGATGATACTTGTATCTGCCTCCCGACCAGGTCGGGCGATTGCCAGAAAGCCCCTCAACAAAGGCGGTAGGCTTGGTCGGCACCGGGGCGGCAGCGAATAATAATAAGTATAGGGGGCTCAGGCCGGGCTGCCAGGGTTCGGACAAAGAGATGACGAGCAAACCTCGGGTTGGCCCGCAAAGATGCGACTGGTGTGTCAAGCCAATGACCTGGTAAGCCGCCTGAGGCCTCACCGAATCACTCCCCGAGGCCTTCACGTGGCATGCTGCAGCTGCGAGTATCCCCGAGCCGTCCTGGCCTGAACGGACACCAAGTTTCCACCTGGCAAAGACACTGGCAAACTGGGATCAAACAATGGCCGCATGTGGATGGGCGAGGCATCCCATTGACCCTGACCCAAACCCTCGGGACTCAGTTCAGTGGCTCATCGAAATGCTGTGACGAGGCATCCGGTAAGCCCCAGGCTGCGCGCGCGTTGGCTCCACTCGTCACACTGCCAAGGGGCGACAGAAGCGAGGGATCAATGAAAAAGGAAGCGTTTCGGGTCGTGCGGTGTCCGAGGCAAGTTGCGACTGGTTGTTCCTAGAGTGCTGGTCCCAGTGACCCGGCGTCCATCACAGCGCTGACGGTTGGCAATGGCGGGTTTTAAGCGAAGGCGACATGTCCGCGTCGTTCGCTCGACTGAAGCCGTCCTGTGAATGATTGTAATCGGAAACGAGCTGACCGTGGCTCCTATACCAAGAAGAACGGTTGTTTTAGTGCGGCCTCGCGGCGTCCTTCACTAGAGCCAGTCATTCTAGGGACGGGCCGGCCGGCGACAGCGACTAGTGACAGCCTCGTCGAGGCGACGAGCCCGCAATGCCTGAAAAAGAATCGAGGCATCCTCAGATGTCGCTCGAGCCAACTTCGCACCGGACTGCATGCTTGTGTTCAAGCGTTGATCAGCAGCCATGTGTGACATACCCATAGCCATGCACAAGCGGGGCTGGCAGCCAAGTTCCAACCAAGCAACCAAGCAATCTTCGGGCCCCTCTCCTCTGAGATGACCGCGAGATTAGCTGCTTCTCTCCGCATTGGCACAGTGAAAAAGGATGAAATCACAGTGATGGCATCGTGGTCGGCTTATTTACTGGGCGGCAAGATTAACTGTTGAGAAGAGCAGCAGTGACCGCTTTGTGGTCAATGTTTGGCGGCCTGGCCAAACCAACCAGAAGCAGGCGGCTGCGATTCCAGCGGAGTGGATGGGCATGAGCATCGAGCATTAGCGTGGACAAACCCGGAGATTTCGTGAGCCCACTGCAAGCTTCCCAATGAGGAAATCCTGGTCGGCCAGCAGGCTAGGAAAGGGAGCCGGGAGCTCGAGATCTGATCGTCCCATGTCTTGGACCTGCTTCCACAGATGTCGGCAAAGAGCCCGCAGGAACGCGTTGAAGCAGTTAGCGGATGGCATTTATGATTTGAGCCATGGTGGCCCAGCAGCAGGAGCCAGGAAATCCTAATTAGCGCATGTGTGATGAAGGAAAGAGTGTGCAATGTGACATGGCGTCGTAAAACCTGGCAAACCTGGCGGCACAATAAGCCCGAGACGGTAGCTTGCCCGACGAAAGAGGGTCGATTTGGTTCCAAGATTCCGGGAAGCCACGCAGTTGGGGGTGGGAAGCCGGCCTGATCCGTGGGGTGACGAATCGAGGCAGTCCGGCGGTCCCAAAGGTTCGGACAGGAGGGAGGGTCGTGGTGATCAGTTGGTTCGAGGTCACGCAGCAGTTCTCCAGCGCCCCCGTTCTGCCTCGGCTTCCATACTGGCGCCTTGGAGAGTCTGAATCGTATGACGATACATACACACATAAGAGCTTCGCCTCCTGAGCCGGGAGCGAGGGCTCGGACGAAGTTGCTGTGACAAAGGTCAGACAGCCCCTCGCGCGCCTATGGCCACGGGCTCAAGTGAGGCGGATCCTGCCGCATAGTGCGGGCTTCTCAGTATGACTTACAGTACATATGAGAGGTGATAAGTGATATTTTGGGTAGCATGCCGCTGTAAAAGAGGGCCCTCCTTCCCCTGGAGTCCGGTCCGGGTGCGTGGGACTCATTATTTGCCGGGTGGACTGCGGTGGCCGGCCCTATCTTGACAGGTGTGTGTTGGTGGAGGACGATGACGATGACTGGGCGTCTGCCCAAGCAGGGAAGTCCGCCACAGGCCAGGAAGTTCGGCGAACCATGGGCGTGTGCAGGCAGGTTCATCACTCGCCCACATCGGTGGCCGGCGGGCATGGCTCAGATACATACGACGTATTTCGAGCAGGAGGCTAGTGCTGTGCGTTGCGCCGCTCTGCGTCACAGGGAGCAGGGATCCAGCTTCCGTGTTCCGCGGGAGGGGTGCAGAGCCACCAGGCCTGCCCTGGTGGTTGTCGAGTCAAGGAGGAAAGAAAGGAAGAAAGGAAAGAAACGAGTTTGCTGCGGCGAAGCGAACGTGCCAAACCTAATGCAGCCAAGGAAGCAGGGCATATGGGATGGATGGTGGAAGGAAGCGAGGCCATCGTTGGGCCTGAGCAGGGACAGGGGATCATCGCAACCCGGAGTCCGTGGGTGCCCAATTCGACGTGGACTGCTTTGGTCGATTCTCTGCTTGCGTGCGGTACTTGTAGGTACCGTAAGTACTCCTACCGATGCCCTGGGGAGACAGGGCTCCTTTGCCGATATCGCGTAGATTTTTAGGTCGTCCTGAGCAACTGGTCGAGAGCCGTGCGACGGTGCCGGTGTTGGTGATGGGATGAATCGTGGGGGGAGTGTGTGCACGTCAGAAGTTGTGACGAGGAGGAGCCCAGGCGATGTGTGGTGTGACGGAAGACGGGAATAGCGCATCCGGGACGCCGTTCCTCTTGTGCCTGTTGCTCGCTGCTGGTTTTGACTCTTGGACAGGGTCCGGGAAGGCACTAGCTAGTATTCTGGTGATTGCCACTGCCTTCGTGCATCACGCCTTCCTCTAAACAGTGCTGACAGATGTCTACGCCTATCACCAAAAGGTTTTGGATCAAAATAATCTACCTTGGCGGATCCAGGGCGGGAAGGCACCGCTGGCAGAACTGAACTAGGAGCCGACTTGGTCCTTTCTGGGTGGAGTTTGTTTCCTGCAGGTAGGTGCAGTGCGGGCAGGTGCGTGGAGTGGAGGTGGCCATCCACCAAGAGTCGGTAAGGACCCGTCGTTCCTGGCGCTACCCGCGCTCCAACCTTCTTCATCTTCCAGTCCATCCGTCTCTCATTCATTCGGTGCCATGCACAACCGCCCGCTACTGGCATTGGATCCTTGCATTGATCGGCATCATCATCCATCATGAACGTCACGGCCAAAGCACAATGCAATCTCTGGGGTCCCCATCCCATACGACACTCGATCGACCCCAGGAGACGGTCGGAGAGGCAGCATCATCGTCAGTCAACGACCCAGTTCAATTCGAAGAACCCCCCGACGTGACGTGACCTCTGACCGGATGCTCAATCCGACGGGCCCCTGTGCAAGCTTCACTTTACCGCCTTCACTGACCAGGAACCAGCCCTACCAGCAGCCGTTCACGACCCCATGACGCCATGCGCAGCACCGTGGACACCGTTGGTGTTCATCGAGGACCAGAGCATTGACTGTTCCCTGATCCTGTCGGCCTGCCTGCCTGCGTCAGAATAGACCTCAGGGACTTCCAGGGGCTCCAGGTAACATGCCTGCAGCCTGGTCCCGAGGTGTCGCACATCCTTCACGTCACCGACGCTGCTCGGTCACAACCGCTGCAAGATGCGCGTGGCCTACTAATGACGGGACGAGCCACCCCAGGGTCCCGTCCTCGAAACCTGGGTTGGGGGCGCGCGCAGCTCGGCTGTTCCTTCGCCTTCCACGCGCCGACACCTTACGACTATTGGATCATAGTAATTACCCAGGCACCAACCAGTACATACTACATACCAATCATTCCTGTACAACAGTACCGTGCAGGCTTGCAAATGCTGGGGAAGTTGTTTGAGGGGCTTTCCACGCACATGTTCATCAGCAACTGGGATGGCCCCTGAAGACGCACCATACGAGGACGGGATGTTCCTCAGAGACCAAAGGCAAATCGGCACAAATGGCGATCGTCAGGTCTATCGCTTCTTGACGCCGTCTGCCGCTCTGCTGATCCCCGATGACCGGCCTGCAAGCCTCATATGACGCTAGGCTGCTGGGCATTCCATCACCACGGCCCTGGCCCGGCCTGAAGCACCATCCTTCTGTACATATGGACACATAATACTTTGGCTTGGACATGTCATCGGCCGGACGCAGCTTCGGGGGCCAACGCAAACTACGGTCGAACCAGGCAGCCTCAGACGCTCGCTGCTTGTTCCGCGCCTTACTTTGGGGCGGGAGCGACGCGCGCTCCAAGTAGGTATCGTGGCGCTTCTGCGAACCATCCGCTGGCCGCCGGCGCCGGCCAACGGGGAAGAGGGTGGGCGACTTGACGACCCTCCATCTCTGGCTGCAGTGACGACCTGCATTGGGCATTACCCTGCACACTCTGCTCGTCAACAAGGTCCCGATGCGTTGGGCCGCTCTCCCATCTCTGAATCCAGCACACTTCATCTGCAACGCGCACTCTTAGGTGCCCGGGGTTGTCCACCCCTGTTCCCTGCCTTGCCCAAGCACCCCGGCCGGGCCCATGTTCACACACACCACGAGGTCCCGAGTGGATGGACGTTTTCTGCACCCTTGTCACCCCCGTGCCTCCACCATCCCATCCCCATCTGGGCCATCGTCCCCTGCCTCTCTTGAGACTTGTTGCTTCCCCGGTAGAACCTACCAGGATTAGCCAGCAACGCTGCGTGGAAACACTGTGCGCCATGGCAAATGAGAAGAGACTGGCCCAAACACCGCCCCCGCCATGATGGACGGCCTGTCACGGGGGATCTCTTCGCTTGGTCGACCCTGTCCGCTGTTCATCGGAGGGTCATGGAGGGGGAGTCTTCAGAGACAGGCCCAGTGACAATTTCTTCCTCCCAAGAAGCCGGCCTGATAGTCCGGGGCTCTCTTCTTCTTCTCTCCCTCCAGCCGTCTCGTCCAACGCCCGCCAACTTCTTGTCATCCTTCTTCCCAAGAACCATCCAGGGCAGAGTCGACACCAACAGCCCAACGATCACCTCGGAGATCTTCTGGGCCATCTTCGTGAGGCGAACCCGCCTCACCTGACCGCTACTGGCTGATCCAGCTACTGCGAGCCTAGTGCTCCAGACCCCGTTTCCCTCCCGGCCATTCAAGAGGCGCATCACGCCCACCAAGATATGAGTGGTGGCCCGTCGACGTGCGTCCATCTGACTGGTTGTTGTGCCCTCTTCATCACCGCAGCTTCATATGCGCCTGCTGGCCAGCGTTGTTGTCTCTGATCAACGACTCGCGTGTCCTGACAGGCTCATCCTCAACTTCGACACCACAAAACCGGGGACTTCGCCCACCGCCACTCGGCCGACACTCTGGTTTCTGGTATATCCCGGTATTTTCCTGTTACAACATACTTGTTCAGCCCATCTCGCCGGCCTCTCCCTTTCTCTCTCTCTATCTCGTATTATTTGAAATCCTTGCTGCCTGCTCTCCACCAGGGCCAGGTGCCTGAGCAGAGGTTACGACTGTACAAGGGAACGGTACTAGGCGCACCACCACGAGGACTGTTTGGCATCGACCAGCCAGTCCAGCCATCGAAACCCGTCAAGCTGGCTGTCACAGTTTCCACACTTGTCCGATCCTCGGGGCAGCCTCATCACGACCCCGAGGGCCGGAACAGGACAGAGCCCAGAGCTTACACCGACGTTGCGACTGACAGAGAGTCTTACGACGGCAGAGCTACCCAGCAGCAGCAGCAGCAGCAGCAGCAGCAGCAGCAGCAGGAGCCTGCCGACTCTGCGCGCCTGGCTCCGTTTGCTCCCGTGCTTGGAGATCGATGTGCCAGTGCTCCCGGCTCGGGGGGAGTATGTGAACAGGCGTCGATGTCGCAGGGCGGACAAACACACGACTCCCGAGAACCTGCTCCCTCTCTTTCCCCTCGAACATCCTTACCGGGCCCTGCCGAAAGAAATCCAGTGTTCCAGGATCGGAGTAGCCAGGCCCAATCGACGACGACTGACGACATACCCCGCCCTAACTCGTCTCGATCGCTCGGCATCCATGGCCTCATCAACCCTTCGAATCCCCCATCAACCGAGAGGCGTCCCCTTGACATCCATGCCTCTCCGCATGCCGGCGCAGTGGGCTACCAAAGTACCCCGGCAGGAACTCCTCGCCCTTACGTCTTCACCGGCCATCCGGGCGGGCCTCAACCGCCCGTGCAATCGGCGACAACGCCTCTGGCTCAAACACCTACTGAGAGGGGCTCTCCGTCCGCTGGGTTTCCCTTTCCCGCCCTCAACAACCCCCGGCACACCGCAAGTCCTCTTCCGGCCCCAAACCCAGATCTGAGCCGAGGCGCCCGCGAAAGATACGGGGGGCCATCGATCACTCCCCTCCCATCCCCAGGTCCTGTCTCTGAGGATGCCTTGAGAGCAGATCAACGAGGTCTCGAGGCACCCCTCCCCGAGCATGGCGTCCAAGGCCACCACCCTCTCGCTTTCCCCGGACCTCGATTTGCAGACCGGCCGCCTGGAGGTTTGCCAAATATCCCCCGAGCTGCGTCGCAGCCTGTTATACCTTATCCACGATATGGTAATCACATGCAGCAAGCTGGCCCCGCTGGCTCCCACCCTTCGCATTGGTCGCACCACACTCCAAATCAAGTCCGCGCTCAGACTCCTGGGTCTACACCAGTCTCGCCATCAGCCAGTATCGCGAAGCCTTCTGAAGAGAACCTCGGAACACCCCTTTACCGCAGTCTCCTATCTGCTGCCGCAAGTGGCACCTTCGAAGGCCAAACCATGCTTAGAATGGCATCCGGGATGGGCGGTGAGCCTCTCGAAGTCATTCTTGACACGAATAATGCCTCTCGACAAATGGACGAGAAGCGGCAGCGGAATGCCTTTGCATCGAGCCGACATCGACGAAGGAAGAAGGAAGAGGTCCAGTTCCTCGAGGGAGAGCTCCGAGACGTCAAGATCCGTCTGCAAATGGTAGAACAAGAGCGGGACTTCTACCGAGCCGACAGGGCCCGGCTTCGAGAACTGATCTTGCGGACACCATTAGCAGACCAGGCCGCTGGCCCGCCGAGTCCCACCGGGAGCCCGACAGTTGCTCTGGAGAGTAGCTCATCGGAAACCGGCGCCTTGCCGCCAAAAGGTCTTCGCCGTGAATCCACAGAACCACTACTGGAGAGACCCGCCCGACGCCGTCGAACTAAGGGCCCTGCAGAACAGACAATTCCGACATATGCGCCTCACACCTCCCCGGCAGTTACGCTTCCACCACTATCTGGTGCGGCATATAGCAGCACGGTTGAACAGTCCCCTTCGATGCCACCGGGTGCGCGCCTCCCGTCTCTTCGAGCTGTCGAGGGCCAGTTGGGAACCATCAGGCAAGAGCCTGTCTCTGTCCAACCAGGCGGCGTTCCGACATACCCATCATATTCTCGCGTTCCCCACGAGACTGGCTGGGTACATCAGATGAATGACCAGCCAGGGGCTTACCCCCAATCAAGCCAGAGCAATACTCACCCCAGAGCACATCATGAACAGCCCAAGCGCGGCGGTTCAAGATAACGAAACAGAACCATACGTTCATTTCCAACACCACACCATACCACACTTACATAATATACCGTTTCAATCGATTTCGAGCCATCAGTTGGGCAGGTTACAAGAGGAACTATCGGGCAACCGATCATCGGCTGGAATTGGTGGCGAGGCGTTGTTTTGGCGAAACCGGAGAGGTCATTTCAAAGCTTCTGCGAAATACGCAGAAGGTGCGAGGCCTCGTTTGATTTCTCTCAGGGAGTGCGGATGGCACTCTTCAGCCGGGATGGGACGAGGACTGCGCCACAGGAGCGTGCAGTCGTCAGAAACAGCTTTATCCCGTCTTCCCCGGTGATTGGGACGGGTCACACATTCGCTCACCCTGTCTTTTCTTTTTCCTTGCCGTATGATACCTGGAGCGTTTTTCTATCTAGATACCAGATTGTTTCATCTAAGCTGACCTTGTCTTTGGGAGATATTGCATTTGCTTTTGGAATTTCTTTTCTGCAAACTACGGTGCTGGGAGCTGGCGGAAACCACAATTGGATATCATCATTATGCTCTCGCTAGGTAGACAGCACTAGTCGTAGACATAGAGAAGGCTCATGCCAATAACATCGCATATTGTTGCATCAGCACGCACGCACGCACGTCGGCCAATGCGGGCGGCGCGGAATCTCGCATTGGGCGACAGGCATGCCAGCTCATCATTCAGCGGGTGCATCATGCGAGACACCCATCCACGCGGGATGCCTCGGTTTGGGGGGGTGTCTGTGGGGAGCCGTCGAGTGAGATGCTGCCACACATGCGGGTCATCCCCCCTGACGCAGAGGCAGCATGGCGCGGCGGCCGGTGGCCAGTCGATCGAGAGGTTTGGCCGCCTTGCGTCGCAGTTAGGCGTGGTCAGGTGGGGAGATTTATTTTGGGATTGGGGGATTCGTACATTTCTAGGGCCGAGCTAACGTCAGGCTTGTTTGCTGCTGATTAAGGCGTATGTCATGGTTCGGAGGGTGTCTGGCTGGCGCACCGATCGGCGTGATGTTGTTTTTGCAATCCGTGACCCTGTTTCGCCCGTGCAATCACCGTTGTGTGTGGTCGAGGATGAAGGTCGTCATGTCCAACGGCGGATTTGTGAGTGCGGTCGGAGGGACAGCGGGAAATGTGGAGCCGGCATGATCGGTGGGGGGCGGCCGGGCCCGAGGCTCGGGCCGGTGGGAGGCCGTGCATTACCGACGAACGTGCAGCAGGCCGGCGATCAGAGGCCCAGTGGCTTGACGGATTCGGCAGCGAGGCTCCATATGGAGTAGAAATGAAATTCAAGGAGCACACAATGCGGCATTGGGGTGCAGTGGAACTTCAGATTTATCAGTACCGATGTACTGTGACAGTTGTCGCCTCTCAGCACAGGGTGATCTATCTCCCCGACAGATTGACATGCACCGCCTTGACAGACGTGTACGCCTCCAGCCCCGCCTCGCCCAGCTCCCTCCCGATACCGCTCTGCTTCACGCCGCCGAACGGCACGCGGTAGTCCGAGTCGTTGCTGCTGTTGATCCAGACCATGCCGGCCTCGATGCGCCTCGCGACACGGTGGGCGCGTGCCAGGCTGCGCGTGAAGACTGCAGCGCCAAGGCCGTAGGCTGAGTTGTTCGCGAGGGCTAGGGCCTCCTCCTCCGTGGAGAAGCGGGCGATTGCGACGCAGGGGCCGAAGACCTCTTCTTGGAAGATGCGCATGTCGGGTGTCACGTCGGTGAGGATCGTGGGGGCGATGAAGTGCCCTTTTCCCTGTGTGGCGGGGGGTGCCGCGGGGGTGCCGCCGTGGTGTAGCGTTGCGCCTTGTTCTTGCGCGGTCTGGATGTGGGAGAGGATGCTGTCGAGCTGGGTGCGGGTGATCTGGGGGCCCTGGTAGGTTATTGGATCCCAGGGGGAGCCGAGGACGGAGATTTCACGGACGGCGGAAGTGAACTTTTCAACGAAGGCGTCGTGGATAGACTCATGAACGAGGAGGCGGGAGGTGGCGGTGCAGATCTGGCCTTGGTTGGACATGATGCCCTCGTGGGACCAGTGGACGGCCTGATCAAGGTCGGCGTCGTCGAAGATGAGGAGGGGGGACTTTCCGCCGGTTTCGAGGGTGATGTTCTTCAGGGTACCGGCGGCGAGGCGCATTATCTCTTTGCCGGTTGCGGTGGACCCGGTGAAGGCGATCTTATCGACGGCGGGGTGGCGGGCGAGGGCGGCACCGGTTTCGCGGCCATGGCCGTTGAGAACGTTGACTACGCCGGCGGGGAAGCCCACCTCGCGGAGGAGGGTGGCAAGATAGAGCATACTAAGGGGTGTTTGCTCAGCAGGCTTGAGAATAAGTGTGTTTCCAGCGGCGAGGGCGGGGCCGATTTTCCAGGCGGCCATAAGGAGGGGATAGTTCCAGGGGATGATCTGGGCGCAGACGCCGATAGGTTCGCGGAGGGTGTATGCCAGCTTTTCTGGGCCGCATTGGATAGTCTGGCCGTGGAGCTTATCGGCCCATCCGGCGTAGTAACGTATTGTTGCAGCGACGTCGGGAATATCGATGTCCCGACTGACTGTGTAAGGCTTTCCATTATCTAGAGTTTCGATAGTCGAGAGACAGTGTGTGTTGGCCTCGATCAGATCTGCCAGCCTGTACATCATGCGGCTACGGAGGGTTGCGTCGAAAGTCCATTCGCCATTGAAGGCGGCGCGAGCGGCGACCACGGCCTTGTCAACATCTGTTTCTGTTGCGGCGTGGACAGCGCAGATGTCTTCCTCGGTGCTGGGGGATGTTAGCCAACCCGAACCACCTTCTGAAGGGGTATGCTCACAATGGATCAAATGTGGTTATCTTCTGGCTATTGCTGCTCTCAACAAACTCATTGTTGATGAAGAGACCCGTGGGCTGTGTCCACCTGTGGCCGTTGGGAGCCCTGAGATCAACTTGGGTGAAGAGGGCTCGGCTGTTGCTGAGGTTTCTCCGCAAGATGGCCGTCGGGAACAGCTTTGACCTACATCGCATCCGTACGTATCGGCTCGCCGTTTGACAGATGGGCGCCGAGAGTGAGAATGGTAGAGACATGGCCGACCAAGAGGACGGGCGGTCCGAACCCGACGGAACGCTTCAGCCGACGTCGTCCCGCACGGCACTGCGTGTACAGTGAATTCAGCCACAATTTACTTGATAATATCCGTCATTCGGATCCTAGAAGCTGGATTCAGGACGAAAAGCGCACACAGCTGCGCCCGAGACGTCAGCGGATGGCTGTCCCGCGTGGCGATGAGGAGGGGCCGGAGGGACAGGCCTTAGAAGGCGCTGGACGAATAAAAATAGGCGCTGCCTAACTTATGGAGGACCCGCGATGGGTGTTGCCGGGGAATGGGGGCCAAGCTGTTTTGAATGGATGGTGCTTCTCGCATTCGTTGACTGTTTGGCGTAGCTGAGTTGAGTCGAGTCGAGTCGAAGTTGGGGGTGGGGAGAGGTCAAAGGCTTACATAATCACTTTTCTTGAAAAGGGGCAGCGCTCGCTCTGATGCCTCGAGACCAAAGTAGTATTTCGTCATGGCAGGGTGTACATGTATTATTGCAAATGTTTTGGGTCATCTTATCCATATAACCAAGGCCTATACGCCAAAATTTTCATTTCCCCGCCCAGCTACGACGCATATATATACTCGTGACTTCGGCCGTTAGACAGCCGAGGGTACTTAGATATCCGCGAAAGCAATGCCCTTGAAGACATTCTCGCCCATCTTCTCCGACCAGTGGCCCGCGTCTGCCAGCTTCGTCTTCCAAAGAGCTTTCTGCTCGCTGCTCAGGTCCTCCCAAGACTTGGCCGGACCGTGAACATCAGCGTTGTGAACAGCCGCCTGGATCTTGGGCTTGGCCTCCTCGGCACTGTCGCCCTCGTGGAGGAAGTAGAGGTCGTCCAGGTCAGGGACATTGAGCAGATTGGAGATGAACTCGCTTCCGGTCAAGACCTCGGGTGTGGGAACCTGTGTTTGCGTCTTTACTACTTGCCCTCCCTCTTGCAGATTGAGCTTCCCCAGGATGACATCGAAATTGATGACGTATTGGAAAAGGAGCGCGACGAAGAGGCCCAGGAGGGCGACCTTGAGTAGCAATGTCGGAATACCGGGGATATAACCCTGGAGGGCGATGGCGTATCGAGGCGGGGKGGGGGGCTCCTCGCCCTTGGACTTGGAGGGCTTGTTGACCTGCTTGAGAGGAATCGAATGGATTGCGACGGTGTTGTTCATGGACACAGACGCCAGGTTGATTTTGGGCTTGGAATCCGGCTTCGTCGAGTCGGCGGGGACAACTCCGGAAAGGGCCAGGGAGGTGATGTTGAGGGGATGGACGTCCTTCAGGTTGGTGATGGTGAGGAAGTCGACGAGGAGACCAACAGGGCCGATGGTTTCATGCGTGAGAGTCCAAATAGATAGGGATTCCAAGCTGGAGGCGACGACAATGAAGCTGGTATTGCCGAGGCTCGCACCAGGCGCCGATGGAGGGTTGACATTTTGGACCGCGAGAGAAGTCGACTTCTTGAAGTGCCGAGGAAGCTTGGCGCTGTTGGCAAGACGGCCCTCTGCTCCCTCCTGGTCGGGGAGGCGGATGGCAGACAGGATGGAACCGCCGTTATTGGGGAGGTTGGACAAGGCCATGACGAAGCCAGGCGCAAGGTATCGTATGGACTTGAATGTGGGCGGCCTGCCCGTGGCTTCGTCTACCAGCTTGAAGGCGAGATTTGGACCACTGACCTCGCCTTCCTCAATGTCGATGGTGAAGAGCTCCTTGTCGTCGCAGTAGGCCACCTGGTACGAGTCGTCTCCAGTCTGGATCACGTCAAGGTCGGTCGCCTCCTTTGGGATCTCGAGAACGCCCTTTGGCTTTGGGGTCGTGGTGGTGCCGACTTCGAAGAGCGCAATCTGCGCCTGCTTGGCGAAGCCAGTCGCGACAGCGCCAATCTGCTTCTTGGTGCTGGGGAAGGGGTGGGAGACGCGCAACAGGCGCTGGTAAGCGTCCTTGTCGCCTTCGTGGTGGTCGAGGAGGGCGGTGCGCGAGGTCTCGGCTAGCTTGAGGGAATGGCCCTTGGTGTCTTCCTTCTCGGACCTTGTGCCCTTGGAGGGAGCAGGGGAGACGGAGAAGACGCGGAAATGCTCGTTCTTGCCCTTTGCGACTTCGTCGGGGCTGGAGTTGATTCCGGCGTAGACGAGCGTGGACGAGGCCTTCTTCTGGCCGACCACGAGGGTGTTGACGCTGTCTTCATCGCGGCTGAGGTCGATTTCGCCGGCGATGCGGAGCTCGGGATCGTTCGCGGCGGAGTCGAGGACTGTCTTGGGCAGGTCAGCAATTGTGCGATGCGACAAGCGCATGCCGGGCGAGTGCATTCGCGCGGAGACGTACGATTCTGTTGGCAACGCCGCTCCTGTTTGCGCCGCCGCCGCCACCGACGACGAGTCTGTTGCTGTCCTGGGGATCGAAGTCGCAGACGTACGGGAGGTAGTCGAGGGTGGCCCTCGCCTCCGGAAGCTTGCGTGACATTGTATTAGGGGCGGTAGTGGTAGGTTTGGAAAAGGACCGAGTCGCTCAACGCATAATCCTCTGGGTATCAAGCTCTGGCCGACCGCAGAAACACAATAAGAAGACGTGAGGTGATTGAAGACGGGGACAACTGGAGAAACGTGGCCGGGGTTGGAGGAGGAGAATAATGACGTGAGGAGGAGCTTCAAGTTTAAGTAGTGCGACGGCGTCCGTCCTCATTTTTTGTTTCCTTCCATCTGAACACCGTTTCGCGTTAGCACAAGCCAGAGCCCATCATTTCTGCTAAACTGCGAGCGCCCGGGCCCGCTAAGCCGGACTAGGCCGGACCTGCACGGATCAGGGGCCGCCGGCCCCGCGGCTCTTCTGTTACCCCAACTTTTCTCCAACTTCACCCTTCAAGACCCTTGCCCCTCCCCATTCCGACCAGCCAAGCCGCATGCGTTCGACTTCATTCCGTCCGGTTCTGTGAGGGCCAAGCACCGGGGGGTCCGGGAGGTGAATAGGTATATAGGATCAGGGACGCCGAGTGCAATCCGTATGAACCCACGAGGCCATCGTCAGGCGCCTCAGTCTTAATCGAGCGGCATCCCTGGTCGTTCCAGACGAGAACCAAGCATCGATGGCCAGGCATACAAATGGACAAGGATCATCTTGGTCCCATCTCCGACGTTGCTACGCACTATATCCTACAAATGCCTTCCTAGTTGTTGCTGAGATATGTCTGGCTATGCTATACCCTTGGGCTTGTTGTTGGACATGGACAAGGGAGTCGGTCCCACCAGCAACAAGTGGACGAGATCTTTATCTGCGGCCGGCCTCAGTATGCTTGCTCCCGGACGATGCCGTGGATAGCTTCCGTCTTGTTGGGAGCCACTAGCTCCATCCAGGAGAAGCGGTGGCAGACGCCTGATATTCTCCGGATCTACCGAGCTTGGGTTCTTGAATAAAAGAAAAGCCATGCCTAGATCAAAAATGGTGCGCTTTTCAGTCGCTGCCGTGAGCACAAAGTCGGCTTGAATATTGGGAGAGTGGGTAGGTCCGGGAAAGAGTTGCTCCTGCCTTCTACAAATCGAAGAAAAGCAACAAACCCCGTTAGATCTCGCAGGATAGGCACCTTGGTTCTTAATAAAATCCACTCCGAGTTAGTGAATTCCTGTTTTGTTGCACTTACAACAGCCCGCCTTCAAGTTCACGTCTGGCAACACCACCAACCCCCGAAGCATCTTGTCCTTCAAATCGGTACCAAAAATCCGAAACCACACAATAAAACCTGCGTATCAAGCGTGCTCACTTCGCGTGCGCGCGCAGTTTGCCGATTGAGAACTGCGGCCATGTGGTAGTACGTTCTAGGACAACTGATCCTCGGGGGCAACCGTTAACACTCTCTTCTAGCTGAATCCCATCTCATCTCACCTCGTCTCGTCTCGCAAATAATCCTGGAATTCAGCAATCTATCGCCGCAGCTTGCCCAGCAACACCCGTCAACATGTGCTCCACCGTCATCTACGTCTATAGCTGCCGCCACCGCGAGAGCACCGTCTTCCGGTGCAACCGTCTCCCCCGAACCGCCTCCCAGGAGGCTATCGAAGCCTGCATTCGCCGCGAGGCCAATACCAACGGAAACTGGACCACCCAGATCAACGAGTTCTGCCACGACTGCGAGTTTGCCCACCGTCAAGCCCGTCGCAGGCATCGCCACCAACCCTCGACCCAACCTCGCGCGCGTGCGGCCGAGCCCGAGCCTTCGAGTGCCGCAGCCTGGACCCCTCCTGCCACCGGTAAGAACGAGGAGCGCGAGGACCACGAGGCTCGCAACCGCCTTGTCGATGCCCTGGTCGAGCAGCTCATCGAGGATGTTGAAACCCGGCGGGCTCACGGAGAACAGTACCATGACTTCCGCGCCAACGACGAGCCGTGGATGGCTTCCATTCCACAGCGCAGAGCGGAGGGCGTCATCCGCCCCCTCGAATCGAACCATCTGCAGAACATCGGGCGCCCAGAGGGACGTCTCCGGGGCTTGACGCCGACCCAGATCTGGCGCTTTATGCCTTGAGCTGCGCACGCAAGAGGCCGGCGCAGGCCCAGAGGAGAACGAGCGAACGAGAGAGAGGATCATGGACCGTTTGGATTTTCAGGAGGATCCTTTTGCTTGCGAATTACGAACACAAGACACCCAGCATTGGACGGCGTTTATGGAGTGGGCGACAGGCGCAGGAAGGAAGGAACCAGAGTCACATCATACTTACGCCCATATGACCTTAGGCTAGACGAATGCTCACAGGCCCTGCCCCGACAGCCAATTCAGGACACCAGTGACCTTGAGGTCGTGCTCGGATTTGCTCGCTGGCCATCAGGGACGCGGGGCAAAAAGGTGGTATTTAACATTTGCTTCTCATGCTACTTTCATCCACTCGCGTGTGCTATGCTTAATCTACCAGGATCTTGGCCTCGAGCTCGGCATACCTCTCATAGAAGCTCTCGAACAGCCTGATGGCGTGCTCGACATCGGCAGTGCCGCCCGTCTCGCGGATCGAGTGCATGCTGAGCTGGGGGTTTCCGAGGTCGAGGGTGCGGACGCCGAGCTTGGCGCTGAGCATGGGGCCGATGGTGCTGCCGCAGGGGGAGTCGTTGCGGACGACGAAGAGCTGGAGGGGCACGCCGGCGGCCCGGGCGCACTCCTGGAGGAGGACGATGCCGGGGGAATTTGTGGCGTAGCGCTGGTTGGCGTTGATCTTGATGACGGTGCCGCCGTTCATGGCTGGCTGATGGGAGGGCTCGTACTTGCCGGCGTAGTTGGGGTGGACGGAGTGGGCCATGTCGGCAGAGACGAGGAACGATCGCGCGAGGGTCTGCTCGTAGGCGGTGGACTGGATACCCTCCTCGAGGTGTGTGACCGCATCATTGACGTCGTCATAGGACGCCTCCGACAGGGAGTCGTCGGACGGGAGGACGGAGAGGCGGCGCAGGATTGAGGGGAGCAGGTTGGAGTTGGCGCCGTGGGCGGAGGTCGAGCCGATCTCCTCGTGGTCGAAGCATGTAACCAGGCGGATGCTCGAGTCCGAGTCCAGGGCGTCCTCAGCCTTGACCGACTCGATCAGACCCGTGATGGAGCAGTAGGTCATGTTGAGGTTGTCGAGGCGGGCAGAGTAGATGAACTCGTCGTTCAGGCCGCCGAGACACGAAGCTTGCGTGTCATAGAGGACGAGCTCGAAATCGACAACCTCGCTCACCTCGCACTCGGCATGGGAAGCGATGACCTCGAGGATGTGCGGGTGGTGGCGCTCAGACATGTCCTTCAGGGGCCTAAAGTCCTCCGCAGACTCGTCTCCCTCAGCCTTCTCCTCCTTCTCCTCGGGGGCCTCCTGGCCTTCCTTTCCAGTCTTGTTGAGCTCCGCCGAGGCGAGGCCGGCGATGGGGAACAGCTCGTTCTCCTTGTTTGGGTCAAAGTTGGAGCTGCGGTCCAGGTGGATGGCGAGAGTCGGGATGCGCAGCAGAGGCTTCTCGACCTTGATCAGCTTCTGGACGAAGTTGCCCTCGCCATCCTTTACGAGCACGCGTCCGGCAATGCTGAGATCGCGATCGAACCAGCTGTGCCAGATGCCGCCGCCATAGGTCTCGACGCCGACCTGGAGGAAGCCAACGTTGCTCTTCTTGGAAACGGGCTTGATGCGCAGACAGGGAGAGTCGGTGTGGGCGCCGATCATGGCAACAGGGTTACCAGGGCGCCACTTCTTGCCAATGGCAAAGGCGACGATGGAGGAGCCGTTGCGGGTGAGGTAGTACTTGCCGCCGGGGCGGAGGATCGAGCCCCAGGCATCGCGTTCCCTGATCTTCGAGAACCCGGCCTCCTCGAGGGCTGCGGAGGCAACAGCGCAGGCATGGTAGGCTGGAGAACAAATGAGTTAGCAGTGGTTTACATGAGAGGCAGGAGACTTGGCCCAGCCTTGGGGGGGACATACGAGTGGGCGAGGCGTTGACAAAGTCGACAAAGTCGAGAGCGAACTTGGGCGGGGCCATGGTGTATGCCGAGGTCGAGAGGCGGCTTCTATGCGCAACTGACAGTGTCAGAGAGATCGATCGAGAAGAGCTGATTGTTTTGAACAGTCTGCAGGACATGAACCGTCCTGGGATCATTTACGGTGGTGGGAATCTGTGATTGTCGTCCCGTGGCGATCATGAGAGGACGTTGAAGCAAGAGCGAGCTCATGGTGGTCGATTGGCCGACCTGACTCGGCGCAGCTCTTATCGTTATCGGGATGTCGGTAGGACCCACTCGGTTACTAGTGTGTCCAGGGGTCCCTCGGATCGACCACGACAACATCGACCAGTTGACTTCAGATCGAGCCTGAGATAACCGAAATGACCTCACCAGGAGAAGGTGCATCGGAGCCCCGAGTGGTCACTCCAGGGAACGACAGACTGCGGGGTCTGCGTCATTGGATGCGACGAGATGACGCCCGGCCGCAGAATATCTATATCCTCGACGGCAAGGCCTATCATCGCGACTTTGTCCATTCGACGCGGCGCATATCGCTTTTTCCGGTCAGCGCCCCAAGTGTTCCCTTCCGTTAGACCATGCGCCGCGGTCCAGGCATCTACCAGGCCGTTGTCCGTGACCAGCGTCTGGTCCTCGGGCAGGATGGGATTGAAGTCCCCGGCGACCAAGCCGCAGCCAGCATCCCGAAGGGCCGAGGCCACGGTAGCAAGTTGTCCTGGCCGGTGCGAGGGCTGTATTGCCAGCGAGTCCAGATGCACGTTGACAAGGCGGATGCAGCGGCTGTCTGTCCGGCAGCCACTATCGTTAGACGCTGGCGGAACGACGTGGACGTCGCAAGAAAGTGCATCCCGGTCGTAGCGACTGTGATATTTGATTCGCCAGACACGTCCCAAAACCATGCAGCTACCGTCAAGGACGTGATCCTCATGCCGTTGAAAGCGGCCCTGGACAAGAGGGTCATGGTTGCGAAGGGCTGTCTGCCCCAGCACGTGCCGTCTATGTCAGTAGAATACCAGCCAGCGCGGACTCGCGGGTCTTCCATGATGGCATTCAGAGACAGTCGTGAAACCTCTTGTAGAAAGATGACATCGATAGCCGGGGTCAGAGTGAGAATATGCGACAGCAGGGCTGCGATACGGGCTCTCGCGCTGAGGCTGGCGGCGTCCACGTTCCAGGTCACGATTGTTAGCCTCTGCTTCTCGGCAGACCGCGGAGATCGACTTGAGGTGCGCTTCATGGTTGGGCAGATATGATGGGTTTCCAAGGCTGCCCATCGATGGCCGGCTGAGTGGGCACGGAACTCGTGCCATGGTTGCGGGATCCGTTCAACAGTATGAGCAGGTGGTCGGGGAAGTGGTTGTAGTGGTATTGTTTGCGGCAAGCATGCGGCAGATTTGGCTGCTGTTTTCCGACGGAAAACGAGGGATCTCCAGACGCGAGAAAAGATTGGCATTGCAGAGGGTGTAGTAGCTGTATTGAGGTCAAGTTCGGTGCTCGAATCTGGCTTCGGTGCTGCTGATGAAGCTTGCGGGCCTGGGTTTCGGCCACGGATCTCTCCTTTGATGTAGTCAGGTCAGACTTCTCTTCGTGGTAGGAGGGAGGCGATTGTATTTTGACTTTCTTTTATGGCCCGGCCCTCTAAAGACGTGATGTGACAAAGAGGATCGATGCTTCGTCAGGTGGGCAGCCACAGGGGCAGCCATATCCAGAGGTTAAGCAACAGTCACGGCGTCACACCCCGACGCCACATATCAAAGAGGACCGACACACTTGTTGCGAATCACTCCCCGTATAGTTCTCTGCAGATGAATTATGGGGGTAGAGCGGAGGATCTCGAGATAGCCTGCAATGTATACAACCTCCTCCTTTGCTCAACGACACAACGCACTTCGCCGGACAGCCTCTTGGAAAATCGAATCATAAAAATACTGCCGCCTCCACCCATCACAGATCTCTTCTTCTTCAAACCAACAACCCGACAAAAAGAGAGCCCAGCCCTTCACTAGCAAGTACTCCTTAGCTACCGCATCCAATTTGACGTGGGCGTGCTTGTGGTACCTGAGCGAGCAGAAATCTGGCTGCTGTTCCATCGGGCTGCGCGATGCACTGGCAAGCAGCTGGCAGCTTCTGGCAAATTCGACTTGTACCCTTTTCTTCCCATCCGTCCTCCACCACCCACCAGCCAAACCTACGTCTGCATATATTCCATTCTGTCACCTGTCGCTGTCAGTGTAGCGCCGACGCAAAGGACACGGCAGCCCAGGGTTGACGCCAACTCTCGCCCCTGACAATACAGGCCTTCCTCTCTCGCAAATTCTCCTGCCGTAGCCGCCTCCCCCATGATCCCGTCGCCTCTGTGTTAGGCCTGCCAATCTTCCCATCACGCCGCTCGTGGCATATCGTTCACGGAACGAGGGGCGAGACGCACGCTTCCGCCGGAGCTGGCTCGTGGCGGTGGCCAATGAGATGCATTTCATATTCCTCCGGACAGGGGTCCATGCCTGCTCGAGCGCTTGGGCCAGCGAAATTCAGGGACCATGGATGCCTCCGCCGACCTCTTTCGGGACGATGTGAGGTCCTCAATCGGGCTGGTGAGAAGCCACATTGCTCCTCCCGTGGTGCCCTGGGAGACAGACCATCCTCCCACTTTCAGGCAGATTTGATACAATTCCATCTGCGACAGACACCGTCGTGCTGGAATGCGGACGAGGACACCCACCCCACCGGCTCAAACGCCTGCGACTTTCCGGGAAAGCTGGGGACCCATGCTGATTGGCGCCCTGGGGGTGGGCATGGGCGCCCCCTGACCCGGCAAGAGGGCGAGTTGGGCTGACGATCAGACGTGGACGTGTCGTTGTGTTGCCGGATGTCTTCCATTCTCTTCGCGGTCTTTCTCCTGGGGAGGGCTTGAAGACTGAGGAGATGGATCTTCTCCGCCCTGCTACATACCTATGTACATCGTATGGACCAGGCCGGTGTCGCCGGAAAGGAGCGTTGATGCCGGCGCCTCATCTTCAAGCGAACTGCAACTGCTTCCGCATCCATTGAAGGCGCAGTGAAGCAATATTGCTGGCAGCTGCGCCACCATCAATCAACCACCACTTCCAACCACCGCCAGGACAGTCGACCCTCAATCTCAATGCCCGTAAGGTTGTTGAGATTTCAGGATCTCAGGCGCTCTTGTGAGCTGCGGCTTCAAGTTCAGGTCGTCGGTCAGGTGCGTGCCGAAGATGGTTGGCCAGGTGGATCGCGAGTCCGTTCGCGCCTCCCTGCTCATCTGCCCGTCTGGTACCTGCAGCATTAGACCAGTGAAGTTGAGACGATGTCTCTCTCCCTCTCTCTGCCCTCTCGCTTGCCCCGCCGTAGAGGGTGCGACGGTCAGGTACACATGTGGGCAGGTAATAATAAAGCGACGGAACTGGGAGAAACAATGGCAAAGTGCTGCAGGAACGCGCCGTCATTTGCGACCGGAAGACTCGATCACGACGACCCCCGTTGTCGTGAGACTCCACTGCCGACATTCATGAATCAATGTGGACCCTGGCCCGTTCAAGTTGCGCCCACCAAGCGGTGCCTGAAGATCAACACGAGAATCATCAACCACAGAGATCATTGCTGGCACAAACAGGATGCCAGAGCCCAGCCCTAGAGCGCGCTTGCTGAGTGAGCGGCCGGCACGCACCGCCCTTGAGCAGCTAGCTGGTCGTGACACCGATGATACTGGGAGAACTCTGAGAATAGCGTCTGCGCGCGGTGTAAGTACCTTGCTTTTCCGTTTCTTTTGCACGGGAGCTAGCGCACCCCTGTCAAGCGAGCTCTTGTTGTCTCGAAGCACAATGAGGGGCTCGACAGAGCCTTGCCCAGCATTGACTCGGTGCGATCATCATCAAGTGATTGCCTGGCACAGGAGCGCTTCGCGACAGCTCATCTTTGTCGTCGAGGACGAGATGATGGAGGTCTCGCTTGTCGCCGACACACTCACTCCCCTAGCCCTGACGAGGGTGTCAACAAGATCCTTGCTGGATGGGGTTGATCGGAGCCAGGGTCTCCTTGACCACTGGCAGCGACTAACATGCGTCAACGCACTTGCGTCAGAGGTCGTGCCCCAGACAGTCGGTACAGGACCGGTCAGCAGAGAATCTCGTCTCAGGTCTGCGATAAACTTTGAGTCGCATCTCCTCCGCCGCAGACATGAGGCACCTCGTGGCCTCAAACTTCTGAGCTGCTTGAAGTTATCCTTGGGCTACTGAACGTGGTCCACCTCAGCCACATGACGAGCCCGGTCGGCCAGGGTGACCAGCACATCGACGAAGGATCGTGCACTTGCAAGTCGCCCGAAGCGGCGGTCAACCACCGTCGACTGGCGGGAGATGATGTTCCTGCAGGGAGCGGGCATGCGTCATCGAGATTGTCTGCCATACTTTCCTATCCATCCTGCTGCCATGGAAATGGAAAAGCACCAGAACTGTGCCATGCTGCCATGTCAGGTGTTCCCCTCACGCTCGTGAGACGGATCTCCCACCCATCGCCCGTGACCAGGTGAACACGAAACCATATCCCTGGCCTCGTGCGACGGCCAACAGGCGGTGATCCTCACCGACCTGACTCGAGGCCGATCAGCGACGAGGTCTGCCTTTCAGACCCATAGACACTTGACACCCAAGAATGCCCGACTGTCAAAAAGAAACAAACCCACACATCCCGGGCCTTTTGGCGGGCGGGCTGCGCTGCTGGGCCATCAGGATCATACCACGCCGAGTGAGTGGCCGCCTGCCGGTGTCGACGTTGCAGTCGGATGAGCTGGCTCGGGCGTTGGTGGTGCGTCGCACGAGGACAGGTTCACGTCATATACTAGGTATGGATGTACCGACAGGCCAGTGGGCGCTGGCCCCGAAGGGCCTCGAGGAGTCTGCTCGAAATCCCCCCCAGATCCTCGAGAGGTGCAACTTTGCGACTTGCCTCCGTTTCTTCTCGGGGCCGCTGTTTGCTTGCTTGCCTGCCTGGCCTCGATGACTGGGATCCGTTGCCCACCCGCTGGGCTTGTCCCAGCGAAAGGGTTCGTTGCACGTTGCGCACCGCGCGCCGCCGTTGCCCGTTGCCCGCTGCCATGCCGGCTTTCCCATTCCTCAGCCCCTGATCTTCCCGCTGTTTCGCGTGCTCTGGGTGCAGCATGCCGAATGAGAGGACGGGACGAGTGTGTTCAGACCAGCTGGACGGAGAGAAAAAAGGGGATGGTGAGCATGGAAGTGGTACAAACGGGATGGGAAGAGCCTATTCGACGCGAATCGGGATCGCGCCGAGTCTGCGGCGAGCAAATGACATGGCCAGCCGGAGGGACCGACTCTGGAATTGGAGGCCGAGAGGCTGACTTGTTACTGACGACTGCTGAATGGTGAAAGGCCGCCTGTCGTTTGTACGAGTATGAGTATGAGGGCGAGAGAATGTTTCGCTGGCGGCGCTGAGGCCTTGACGGAACGAAAGGGGAATAGTGGCCAGCGGACCAGGGCGCTAGGCAAGGGTCCCCCCTTGTCGGCGATTGCCCAATCCTCTGTTTTAGCTTCGCCTCCCCCCGACTGGCGTGACAAGAAGTCGAGGTGATGGGTGGACTGCCGCCGCCACCGTTTCCCCCCTCCTCGTCCTCCTTCGCGCCCAGCTGCTGCTCACCACCACCGGTCAGTCACCCAGTGCTCGAGGAGTAATAAGTCAGTCCCGTGCCGGCAGCTACTGCACTCTTCGCCCCGCGCCCGTCGTCGTATGGGACTGGGCTGGGCTGCCCCCAACGAGGCCCGGTCGGATTCTGTGGTTGTGCGACTGTGGCCCCCGACAGCTTGGTCGTACCGGGCATAATCGCTCTGGACGAGAGGACTGGGAATACGGCCGCCAAGTGTCCCTGGACGAGTACATGCTGTAGTCAGGTAGGTACTTACACTCAGCTTGAGAGAAGGGAAGGGGGCAAAAAGCAAGCCGGTGGGAGTGGGCAGCTCCACGTTCTCTGCATGCGACCTACTTGAACAGAAGGTCATGTAGGTAGGTACCTACGTACTGAAAGTGGAGGATTGATGAGGAGGGGCCCCCGAGGAAGGGATGAAGATGTCTGATGAATGGCATTATGTGGCGGGAGAACCGACTGCCCGCTGCTGACCTCGAAGGGCCCAGCTAATTAGCAGGAGACAAGAGATGAAAGGAGGGACAGGCACCGCCGGAAGGGACAAGAGCCCGGATTGTCCTGGTCGGCCTGGAGTGAATCAATGTCTCGTCGTGACATGAATGGGATGGGATGGGCTGGTGTTACCCGGCCGGCGTCGCCTCACCTTGCTCGCACCTCGCGCCAGGATCTCCATTGCAGATGGGTCGTGAAGATCGCAGAGAGGGATGGATGGACTTGTGGACTTATGTCGCCCCCCAGAGGATTGCATTGGTTTGCGCGGCTCATGTCGCCGCCGTGGTTCTGGAAAGAAAACATAAACGCGCAGAGGCCCAGGTGATGGAAACTCTTGGAGAGTCCCAAAGCGGCTTTCCATTAAGCGCCTGGCAAGGCGATGCCACTCCCATTCACTCTCTCCTCTCGCGCCCCCCCCGCTGGACGGGCTGGCTGTCTTGACCATGTGCTCACACGAGAGGCATTCCCGTTGCCTTGCCCTAGAACAGATGCCTTGCCCTAGAACAGATGCCTTGCGAGTGAATGCGTCACATGTTGTGCGTTGCTGCTTCGGTAGAGTCGAGGAAACTTGGATGATACATCGCCAGCCAACCCAGGTGGAAAGCCTAAAAAAGAGGGCGTAGTACTGTACATTCAGGTACTTGCCTGCCCGATAAAGCCCAGGACCACCGGGTTGCAGGAGGGTTGTGCGGGTCGGTTCTGTCGGCGTAGCGCACTAACAGACCCTGGGCATCGTAGCGGCCTGGACGACTCTGGTGGCCGCTGTACATCCGGCAGGTAGGAGGCTCTAAGATAGTGCGGCACAGACGCGGTACTTGGCTCCTCTCCCGAAGCTCCACCACACCAGGGACCCCTTCCGCACGCACGACCCTTCCTCAGTAGGTGCCGTCTTCTCACTGGACTCCAGGCACTCCAGCCAGCCTAGCCCCAGTCTTCTAAGGTTGGTAGTGTCTCCCTTCCCCCCCTTCCCCATCAGGTCCATCCCGTCCTCCATTGCACCTAGGTTGTCCCCTCCGCTCCGCCTCGCCTTGTTTTTCCCCTTCTGCCTTCCATCATCACGACCTTGCCCCAATCTCTCCCCTCGGGCACCACCACGCCTTGTCTCCTTTCCGCTGCTCTGCCGGTCGCCCGCGGTCCGGTCACGAAACCCGACGACCTTTGCTATTTTTGACTTGCATTTTGATTCCCTCCTCCCTTCTCATACCCAATCTCCCGGCGCCCGTCCTTCCCGCGGCGATCACACCCGTTTCAGCCGTCAACGAGCTCGACCTGGCGGACAGAGAGACAGCAGACCCCCAGCTTCAGAATAACCCTCTCACACTCACCAACCTTTCGCTGCTCTCGAGAGCTTCACGATTCGACTGCTCGGATTGCGATATTCACCTCGAAAGCCCGCCGCCTCCACCGCGCGCGCCCGACTCGACGGTCGTCACTCGCTCGTTGCCGCTTTGGCCCTACTTGTCTCAACTTTCGGGAACCGACACCACAACTATACAATTACCACATCCTGCCCGACCCAGACCTCCCGAGGACTCTTCCTACGAATACGCACGATTCGGTGATTTGGCTGTGGTTCAGCTCCCGCTTGGAAGGGACCGATCGATCATTGTATACCTCGAAGCCCGACATACCTGCTGCTTCCCAACGTTGCAACCGCAACGGAGGCCCGGACAGGCGCCACTCGCGCGAGGGAGAGTGTCCAGCACCGACAACACATTGTTACGACCCACTGCACGGAACTCGGCGTTTCCCACACGCTCACACGATCTCACGCGGTACGCTCACAGGAACCGCCTCGTCACAGGAACCGCCTCGTCAAGCCTCTTTTCCCACAGAGCGCCCTCCCCCATCCTGCGTCGCGCAGTCGACTTGTTCTGTCGCACACACGACCACCGGCTCTTTATGGCAGACGCTGCACGAGCTTAGCCAACCTCCAACCTCCTTCGTCTCGGTTCATTGTCCAGGCACACCGTCCTCACCCAGCAGACGCTCATCGAACTAGCCGCCGAAGCCACGTCGTTTCCCCTCCAGTCGGTCTTCGGGCAACAACCCGATACTTGCACCATTTCCCATTAACCCCTGCCTATCCTTGCGAAAGTGTCACCCCCTCCGGTGACACCCCCCAGGTCAAGCGGCCATGGCCGCCAATATGCAGCAGATGGCTGGGCCCGGTGGCATGATGCCTCAGCAACGACCGCAGCTCTCGCAGATTCAGATGAACGAGTATCTCCACAATGCTCTCAAGCGCCACCAGGAGCAAGGAAACTTTTTGGGCTGGCAAAGCCAGGCTGATATCAAGGAAAGACTAATCAAGACCCACAATCTGTACGGCCTCCTCCCACCAACACCACGCCCCCTCCCCTTCCACTTCCACTTCCACTTCCTCGTCCCCTTCTCCTTGCTCTGAAACTAATGTTCCCACACAGCGTATCCAACATTGCCCTCGCCGGGGGCCCTTCTTTCGAATGGTCACGGGCCGCCGAGATGGGCCTGGCTATGGAACGGGACATATTCACCAAAGCTGCTGACAAGGTAAGCGCCCTTCTTCCTATCCCCAAGCTCTTTCTTCATGTCGTACTCACTCTCTGCAGCAACAATACGATCAAGCCATGATTGCCAGATCGACACAGTTCCTGCGGAGACGTCAGGAAAACGTATCCGCCCTCCAAAACAGCGTGCAAGCACAGGCGGCGGCAGCACAAGCTCAACAACATCAGCAGCAGTTCATGATGAATCAAGCCATGCAGCAGAACCGCATGGGCCAGAACATGGGTCAGAACCCCCAGCAGAACCTGCAACACCTCCAATTCCAGATGCAGAACTCTCCGATGCAACAGCAGATGATGAACATGGGAGCCGCCGGCGCGCCTCTCAACGGCAACATCGGCCCGAATCAACAAATGTTCCAGATGGGAAACGGCCAGCCTCGTCCGGTCAACAGGCCGGACGGCAACCAGGGCATGGCGGACCAGGCCAGAATTCTGGAAATGGCCCATCGCATGGCTAGCCAACACAACCCCGCCCAAAAGGACACCATCAGGAACTCGGTCCGCCAAAAGTTTCCAGAGCGTGCTGCTGAGTATGAGGCAAACGCGAAGGACCCCGTCATGATCTACTTCCAGCATCAGGCCATGAACCAGCTGAAGCAGAACAACCTTCTCAGGGCCCAGGGAGGTGGCATGCCGCAGAACGGCAACGGCCAAGCCGTGGGTCCTCACCAGATGATGCAAGCTGGCAGGGGCCAGATGAACCCCAATATGCTGACGCCCGGAGCTCTCCAGCAACAGGCGGCCGTCGCCGCCGGGACCGAGTTTGGTGGCCAATTCAATGTCAACATGGAGAGTATCATGAACCAGCAAAAGGCCGGCTTCCTGGCCCAGGAGCAGGGCCAGACAGTCGTCCCCGCCAGCACCGCGGGCGGCGCCCCGAATAATCGTAATGCCACGCCGCAACCGAACGGCGCTGTGCAGGGTCAGCAGGGCATGCAGAACCAGCCTGGTGCGAACCAGACCCCGCGACCACCCCAAAACCAGCCGCAGTTCAACATGCAACAGGCGCAGCAGCAAGCACAGCAACAACAGCAGGCCCAGCTCCGCGCTCAGCAGCAGCTGCAGCAGCTCAGGCAACAACAGCAGGGAATGCCGCCAACCCAAAGCCCCGGCGGCATGGGCACGCTCAACACGCCGATGCGACGGCCGCCGAGTGCGATGAACACCGCGGACGGCCAGGCGGGCGCACAGGGCAACGGCCACTTCGCCAGTCAACTCGATCCTCGCTTCAATCAGGGCAACCAGCGGCCGATGAACCCCGGCCTCGCAATGAACACCGCCATGTTGAATAGCATGATGGCGCAGATGACTCCTGAGCAGCGACAGCACCTAACCGCTGCGGGGCCAGAGAAGATGCAAGAGTTCCTCGCCAACTGGCAGGAGGGTCGGCGGCAGATGCAACTGAAGGCAATGCAGGCCGGCAACAACATGCCTCAAGGACCTGGGCCAAACCTTCCGCAGCAGCAACAGCAGCAGCAGCAGCAGCCTGGACAGTTCAAAACACCCAACCCCGCAAACCAGATGCAGATGAGCAATGGCATGATGCAACCACAGGCCCCGAACCCTATGAACACTCCGAACTCGCAGAACCAGATGATCATCAGTCAGCAAACAGCCATGCTCCAACGCCTTCGCCAGCAACCACAACAGAGTCTGGCGCCACAGCAGCAGCAGATGATGGATGCCCAGGAGGTTCCGGTGACGATTCTCTCCCAGATTCAGAAGAACTTCCCGATTCCGCAGGAGATTCGCATCTGGAAACATTTCAGGGCCTGGGCTGAGAACAATTTGCCGCCTCAAGCCAAGGAGCAGATCAGGGTGGCGCAGAACCGGCAGTTCATCTCCATGATGTCGAAGAACCTGGAACGGAGGAACATGCAGGCGGCACAACAACAGCAACAGAATCCAATGGGACAGCAGGCCTCGATGGGACAACAGCCGCAGCAGCAGCCGGGACAACAACCGCCGCAGATGCAGAGGCAGCCTCCACAACCTACCCCGGGCGGCATGCCACAGAATGCTCCCCCTAACCAGATGCCGCAGCAGAACCAGCGAGCAGGGATGCTGCCGAACATGTCCAATGTGCCGCAACACCTGTTGCAGGTCACTCAGCAGGAGATTCAGAATGCCCGTGCAAACCACCCGAGGGCAGCGAATATGCCAGATGAACAGTTGAAGGCCTATCTCGTGTCGCAGAAGCAGCGGCAGCTGAACGCTCATCTCCATCAACAACAGCAGATGCTGAGGCAGCAAGGGGGCCAGGCGAACCAGCAACAGATGGCGGCGTCCATGCCACCCCATGGCGCTCCAGTCGCTGCACCACAGCCGCAACAACAGCCTACACCAGTCCCTGCGCCGGCACCTGCAGCCCCGACACCTCAGCCGGCGCCAGCTCAGCCCGCACCGGCGAACAAGCAGACCGCCGCCGAGGCCAAGGCTGCCAATGCCCGTAACGCCGCCAACAACCGCGCCGCAGCCGCCGCGAACAAGGCGCCGTCGCAATCACCTGCAACTACGCGCAAGAATCTCAAGAGGCCCAGTCCTGACGACGCCGCTGATACCGCTGCCTCCAACACCCAGCCTTCCCAAGCTTCGCAGCCCCAGCAGGCGCCTCAGGAAGCTCGGCCACAAGTGCCCAGGAGGCTGCCGAACTTTACTCCTGAACAGTTGGCACAGATGGCCCCCGAACAGCGAGCCAAGTACGAGCAATTCAAGAGGGCGCAAGCCCAGATGAACAACGAAGGCTACGAGAAGCTCAAGGTCATCGGCCAGGAGGAGATGCAGAGGTTCCGGGAGGAAGGCATGACCGAGGTGATCATGTCGCCCGAAGAGCGCGCCATGACGTTGGCGAAGCTGCCCAAGTATGTGCTCGATATGGGTAATATCGGCAGGGCCCTCGGGCGGTGGTATCAGGCGGTCCCAGACGACACCCGCGCCCGGCTTTTCTTCCGTCATGTGAGTTTATTGGTCCCCGGTATTTGTGTTCCCTGACTGACGACATTACAGCGGCTCCGTCTCACGTACCAGTTCTCTGATGGCGACACCATGAAGCAGCTGAAGGACAACCTCAGCATCCGCATTCCGGAGATTGAGGAGGGCTCCAAACTCTTGCACAGCATGATCCGCGACTGCGCCGGCATTTCGAAGAACCAACAGGCCGCCCCTGTAGCGGCCAAGCCTCAGGAGGCTTCGGGCGCGCAGCCCACTCCGCTCAGCGCTGCAAACCTCGAAAAGCAGACACAGGCTCTCAGCAAAGCTCAGCACAACCGGTCCGCAAGCAAGAGTGGGCAGGCACCTGCCGCGCCGACGACAGCCCAGCCACCCTTCCCCTTCGGGGCAGCTTCACCACACGGCCAGCCGTCGTACATCGGCAAGCCAACTGTCAACAGGGAGAACCTGCAACTGCCGCCCAGGAAGAAGGCCAAGGTCGGCGAACAGCCCACTCCTCCGCAAGCAACGCCCTCCCCTCAGATCAGCAAGACGGCTTCGCCAGAAGTTATGAGGGCACCGGAGGCAAAGCCCCAGCCGCCAAAGCCAACTTTCAAGTGCACCGAGTCCGACTGCGACTCTATTTCCGGATTCTCGACGGAAGTGGCGCTCAAGGCGCACGTTCAGGAGGAGCACATCAAGCCCCGACAGGACCCGATCAAGTTCATGCAGGAGAATCTGGCATTGGCGCTTGGCCTCGACGCGAACGGGCATCCCAAGGATGCCGAGGGTGGTGTCAAATCGGCGCAGACACCGGCAAGCAATGCTGCAGGAACGCCCATGTCCCGAGCGGCATCGACGGTCAAGGGCGGTGCGAAGTCCGCCGGCAACGCCGGACCGGAGAAGCAGGGCATGGAAAGCAACGGGGCCGTAGACCCCTGGGCCAACACGATTGACCCGCAGAGCCTGTTCTCCACGATTGGGCCGTTCGAGTTCGGTGCGGGCGGCGCTATTGCCAACATGAAGGCTTACCGGTCGCTGACGCCAAACGACACGCCCGAGTCGAGCAAAGACAGCGGGGCGTCGGAGCCGAACAGCGACATCCCGGAGAACTCGGGCCTGGACATCGACATCAAGTGGCAGGCGTTCGACGCCGACCTGCTGATGGATATGAACAATGTCAGCATGGACGGACTGGAGAGCGCGTTCCTGGTCGACGACTCGATGCCTTCGATGGTGACGGAGCGGCCCAACTGGGACGACGTGCACATTGATTTCGACAAGCCGTTCGTCATGGACACGAGCCTGTTCCGGATGAACGTGTCGTGATGGGGGAATGTGGTTTCTTTTGCTTTCTTAGTACTAATGATTTCTGATACCCAATAGTTTTTGCTTTGGCACGAGCAACGATGCAGAGTTAGTTAGCGAGGGGAGGAGGAGGGATGGACCACAGGCCAACGACAAAAAGGGGAGACGGACGGGGTCGGTAGCATCAACAGATGAGACGGAAGGCCATGAGCGCCGGCGTTAGCTTTGAATCCAGCGATGTCACGATGAAGCTTTTGGACGGGGGCTTTTCATTGTACGGATTTACGAACATATTCCCCCTTGGTGTGCTGTTATCTTACTTCTGCTTTCTGGACGCCGCGACGTCTCAATATACCTCGCGTATTGCATTTTGAATTACTATCTGGACCTAATATCTCCTCCTCGTCTCTGCTTGCAACGCTCCCCCATGGTGGCTTCGGAGATGTTCTGGTACCTGCAGCAGCGGCGCGCGACTGACATGTCCCACGCTAGGCCGTAACCGCTGTGAAATATGGGGTCAACCCGTCCCTTTGACGCGCCGCGGCGCCGCATCGCCCCAAGTCGCGCTATCCCGCAAGAGGTAATTTGTAAATACAGGCGGGACCCGACTCGACCCCTGGCACTGAGCAAGACGCGGCGCCCAATTATTCGCCGACGTTGATGCGGGCGGCCCATCGAATTCCGGGCCCCCGGCCACCTCACCTTGAACGCGTCGTGGGCGGTACTTATTCACCTACACTTGCACCTCCTCTGCATTGCCCGTCACGGTCTCTCCGTGCCTACTTCAACATCTCGTTTCTGCAGCTTCTTGTTTGGCGTCGACGTTGGCTGATATACCGCCTTGCACCTTGGGCATGACTTGAGCTGTGACGACAAGCTTGTTTATTTGTTTTTGTTTGAGACCAGGCACGCGCGGACGTCTGTCTGGTTGACCACGATACATACATAGATACACATCTCTTGCCGCGGCACACGATCACCCCGACTTCGACGCTCTTCACCAGACAGGCACTATGGATCCCTCGTCCCCGGCAAAGAGGCGCGCCCTCGCCCCCCTCGACAAGAACGCCATGTCGCCCACGACCAAGCTCGGGGCGAAGCCGACGCCCCAATTGAGGGGGACCTCGCCCTCCAAGCCCTCCGGCCTCAAGAGGCCGTTGCAGGTGTTCGGGGCGGACGAGAACGGAGCCGCGAAGAAGCAGTGCCAGGAGCCCCAGGACGCGGCACCTCCCAGCGCGCCTGTACCCGAGGAGGTATGTCAACATTGGGTCCCGGACGAGATCTGTATAATTTGATCCCATGCACTGACGCGTTTGCTTGCAGGAGAAGGAAACCACACGCGCCGAGGAGCAATCCATCCCACAATATGAGAGAACGAGGTCGTCGTCCCCCGACGCGCCCTCCGTCTTTGATAACAGCATCACGGAGGGGTCGCAGGAGGACACGACCCTGACGGAGCCGGATGCCGCCACTGCTAATACCGTGGTGGCGCCGCGGCCGCGGCCGAGGAGGGTCATGACGCGTGAGCAGGCGAGACAGGTATGTCGTGTCGCAAGCCCTGCTGTTCAGGCAACGAAGACTGACACGGTCACAGAGCGCCGAGATCCTGCGCCTCCGTCTGGGGCTGGCTAACTACAAGGTCCGCACGGGGCAGACGGACGTGCCGCTGGAGAGGTTGGAAGTGCGGCCGATTCCGGGGTTGGTCTCGTTGAGGCGGGAGGCGACGGCCAGCCAGTCGGCGCCGTCGAGCCAGGAGAGCAGGTCGACTGCTGATGTGACCAACGACGCGTCTCGCGATGACAAGGCGCCTGAGGCGAGCCAGGAGAGCAGCAAGAGCCAGAAGGACGACGAGACGAGCACGCGAGGCGTCCGGTTTGCAGAGGGCAGCATGTCCCCCGAGAAGAACGCCCTGCCGCGACTGGCGTCAGCCGTGAATACGCCGCAGCGGGCGAGGCTGATGGATGATGATGAGAAGCTGACTAGCAGTGCGCTCAGGGGCGGGGCTGCGAACGGGCTGTTGAGCCTGGCGAGGGGCCGGTGAGGCCTCCTCGGACGGGGAGGTATTCCCGTCCTTCGAACACGACTGGCACGAGGGCGGCTGCATTGCCTTTTGGACAATTGTCCATGCATAGGGCCGGCGTTACGGATTTTTTTTCATGTCTGGTTCTAGATCCGGGTGTTGAAGAGGTCGAGACAGGTAGAGGCACTTTGTCTTTTCTTCTGGACGGGAGTTACGACACAGCTTTAGGGCATAGAGCAATGACACGTGCTTGACTTCACGGCGGTCGTTTACCGGCGACATTTGGGACGTCTACTGAAGAGGCCGGGTTTCTGGGCGCTTGTTTCTGGTGAAGCAGATTGGCAGGCCCGGGTTGGCGTTGAAGAATGTGGCGGCTGGTCGACACGTCTGGGGACGTTATTGTTGTCGAAATCTAATATGACGCGCAGGGGAGATGAGAGATGAACTGGTGGAGCCGACGCGGATCGTCGCCGTCGCGTCCGGGGTTGGTCTCGGCTGGCTCCGAATTGGGACCCACTTACCCCCGGCCGGTGCACCGCCGTTGAGGATGGGGATCCACTTACCGGCCAGTAGGTACGGCCTCCTTTTCGGCCCCCCTCGACTGCTCCCGGAGGCTGCATCGGGGCTACAGGTCGAGTCCCACTCCGCAGCATCGCTGCAGTGCTGGGTGTGCGAGTTGCTGCGCGGGTAATCACTGAGCTGATTATCCGGATCGCTCTGTGGCGCCGTCCGCGAAGAATGGCGAAGACTGTCCGCCGTGCTGATGCTTCGTCGTGACGAAAGACGACAAGTCTGCATGAACAGGAGGGAGGGTCGAACAAGGCCTGGCGGATCTGAGAAGGGGATGGTTCGGTTTAGAACACCAACTGACGTCGATGTTTTTTTTTATAACTCTGGCAACTTGGATGAGCTCGGTGATCGTCGCCTCTGCCTCGGCTTGCGCAGGCAGTCGGGATGAAAGGAAGTGGAATTCGCCGTAAGGCAGACTTATCAACGGAATGACTGTCGAAGATTATATATCGCTGGTAACTCAGAGGAGCCCAGCCCCCCGATCTCTTCCCTGGCGCGCGGTATTAAGCAGTATATTGTGCACAGTCGACCTCCTTCCGATCACGAAATGACGATGGCGATTCCCGCGATCGACCTCCGACGCAAGCATCTCAGCCAATGGCTCAACCCTGAAAACCCCAACCCTCGATCGATTATCGCCTCTCTCGACTTGGAGACGTCTAACGATAACGTACGGACTGCTTACCCCCATAACAGCCATCGGCGAAGGCCAGGATTCACCAAAAAGAGAGCTAAGAACCTCTATCTCTAGCTTCCAGTCCCAGGTCGGGATATGCACCTGCCTCTCAAAGGATGGGAGCCATTGACGAAGGACTTGGGCCGTCTCGGTTGCTCGGATAATCGCGGAACGGGCAAATCGGCCACCACATGGTCGCGTGGTGAAGCCCCCAGTGAAGTCGGCAGTTCCGATGTCCCAGTGCTCGTGGATGATGTAATGCATGGCCTTGATCTTCGGCCAGAATGCCGTACCCCTGTGCCCAGGTTGCTTGAAATCCAGGTCTTCTGGGTCGACCCACGAGAGACCGATCTCGGTTACTTTGGCCGACCTCCAATCCGCTATCCGGGGGTCCTGCTTCCTCGACTTCAGTCCCAGCCTCCAAACTGAGCTGTATGCCGCAAGGATGGTTTGTGTGGACGAGACCAGTGGCCTCCCCCACAATACTACAAACGATGCCGTCCAGATAGGCCGCCCTTGACGTATCTGAAATTAAGCAAGGGGATATCTCGATTTCTTGGAATCAAGAGGGAGGCCATGTCAATTTCGTGAAGTTGAAGGAGATGTCGTCTCGATTTTCTCATGCTTTAGTTAATGCCTGTTGCTCCAACGTGGCCATTCCGGGCGGTCATCTGGTATGTAAACCTCCTGGCTAGGAGGTCATTGTAAATGCAGATCATGGATGCTATCGCGGCTGGCCGGGCGCAACGACCGCTTGCATGCCCAAGTTGATGAATACTCCTTGTCCGTTTCCTTGGTGGGATAATTGCTGCTGGGCTCGGACAGGGGAAGCCGCATAAGGTTCGGCCTAGGCCGCGGAGCTGTTCTCCAGGAGCGAATGGTTTTGTCCTTGCTTTTGCAGTTCTTGCTGTCAGGATCGTGGTGCGCGTGCCTGTGGCAAACGACGGAGATGTGCCAGTCTACACGGTATTCCTTGTTTCTGGGGTTGCGTGCGCTCCTCCTCTACGATGATGTCTTTCACCTTGAGCTACTCTGTCGTGGGGTCCGATGAATCTGGGCGTTGGTTGGACTGCTCCGGGCTGCATCGGGGCAACAGGTCGAGTCCCACTTCGCCGCATGGCTAAGCTCCGTGATCACTCGGACCGGAGCCACGGGAGGCCTAGACAGCCTACGTAAAGCGTTACTCCTCGGACTCATTTTACGGGTAATAGATGCTCGCCCTAGTGGTCTTATGCTTGTATGGCTTTCCGCCTCTTGACTCGCCCACCCATACATAAGGACCTGGTGCGCCCGGTCTCCCCGCGGTCGCCCCTTTTCGATCTTCTGCTTCATCAATGCTCATCTGCCCAGCACGGTCGATACACAGCAGAGAAGAAGCTCCGTGGCTTCAAGACATGACTTTTACCAGCCGCTTGCGAAATCCGCCAACGTCGAGTGATCGACTCCCGATCTCTCGTCGTTGCCAAGCCCGCTCAAGCCCCTGAGGCCGGATGCTGTCGGCAGCCCCGTCGCCCTACACCTTTACGATGGCCGCATTACATACGAATTTCACCCGCCTCCCGTTGATGACCGGCTCGAAAATCCGAATTTGCCGAAACGCTCGGGAGAAAGTGCCACATAAATGAGGGAAATCACTTCCTCGACGGCCGGTGGGAAGCGTCCCAGGACCTGTTCACATCTCAAACCACTCAGCTTTCGCCCATAAACATTCCGCTTTCTCTTAAAATTCGTTGCCAGAAAGGCCAATAGTCGTCAAGATGTCTTTCAAACATATTGCTACGCTCAGCTGCCGCTACACGATTCCTTCGCCGGCAGCCCCTATCCAGGAGGCGATCAGCCGCTGGGGCTATGGCGCTCTCAACCACCCGGCACTCATTGTTCATCCTGACAAGGAAGACGATGTCGTGTCCGCAGTCAACTTTGCGAAGCAGAACAACCTTCAAGTCCTTCCCGCCGGAGGCACCCACGGCTCTTTCGTCTCCGTCACCCCACAGTCCCTTTACTTGGAGATTGAGTCCCTGAGCTCCATCAACATCGACAAGAACGGAAAGACGGTGACCTTCGGAGGTGGTGTCAAGACAGGCAAGCTTCTCAAGGCCCTCGCCGCGGAGGGGTTCTACACTCCTCTGCCGGACTCGAACGCCGTCGGCGTTGTGGGCGCCCTCCTCGGTGGTGGAACCTCATATCTCCTGGGCCTCCAGGGCTTCATGGTCGACAACGTGGAGAGTTTGCGAGTCGTCACTGCCGGTGCTGACGGAGCCCAGGGCCGCACTGTCAGCGCCGCCTCTCCCTCTGCCGAGGACCGGGCTATTTTCAACGCCCTCTGCGGCGCCGGCTATGGTCTCGGCGTGGTTGTCTCCGCAACGATGAAGATCCATCCCATTGCTGACCTGAACCTCGCCGAGGGCAGCAAGGTCTGGTCCCGCAAGGTCATCCTTCCTCCTCCCGCCCTCAAGGACGGAGTGCGGGCGTTCCTCGCGCTCCAGGAGCAGAGGCCCGCGGCACAAGTCAGCCAGCTGCTGTTCGTCCGCAGCCCGCCAGGCACACCGGCAGCCGGCTCTCCCATGATCATCCTCTCTGCTTTGCACTTTGGCCCAGTCCAAGAAGCTGAAGCAGCCGCCGCCGTCCTCCTGAGTGACGAGCTGGGCTCCAAGGCCGTCCATGCCGAGACGTCCCTCGTTCCCATCGAGAACGCCAATGACGGCCTTGACCCGATAAACAGCCATGCCGGGTTCAAGAAACTGAACGCGGCGAAGACACATGAGCTCACAGAAGAGGGAATCCTGGCCACGTTTGACGCCTGGCTTGCCGCGACGGACAAGTATCCCGACGGGAAGGGAACCACTGTCATCCTCTCGAGCCAGAGCACTGCCAAAATCGCAGAGACTGGCAAGACGGCGGAGGGCAAGGCCAAGTTCGTCGAGGAGGGCGTCAGGGCGCGGGGCAGCACGGTCACGGTCGTGACGTGGTGCTTCTCCCCGGAGACGAACCAGGCCATGTCTGGGTTCGGGGAGCAGATCATTCGCGTGAGTGTGCCTGCTGAGGAAGACGGCAGGGTGTGGCGTCTTCCCAACACCATGGCAAGCGGTGCGAGCATTGGGGATCTCCTGTCGGAGGAGAGGGCGCATGGTCTCGGCGAGGCGAAGAAGGCATGGGATCCTGAGGGTCTGTTCTGGAGCCCTTACGTCTCCAGTGCTCTTCTTGAGTGAGCAGTCTAATGGGAAGAACATGCTCTTGGGGAAGATATATGTTGAACTCTATGATAGTAGGGCAACCGCATGCTAAAAAGAATTAGGAGTCTACAATAATGAAATCAGATCGTGCGAGAATCGAGAATCTCCGGCGTGCTTCAAACGGCGTGGAGAAGAACATCACTCGCGGATGTACGGTCCTGGTCCTCGTCATCCTCACGCGACAGTCCTCCCCCTCTCCTTGGACGCCAATACTTCATCGCTGCTGCTAATGGGTGCCGTGGAGGCCATGTCGATATCAGCGCCGTTCTCAAGTTCAGGGTCCGTCTTGTCCTTCCTGAACCCGAAACCAGGATGTCCGACCATCAGCGCCAGCGTGGCGAGGTAGATGAGCCTACGCGACCAGTTAGCAACCGACGAACACGAACAGTCTCAGGGGTTGGTTCCCCGCGACTCACATTCCCTCGAGGAGGATGAACAGCAGCTCGTTCGTGACCTTGTCCGAGTCGGTGTACCCCTCGCTCAGCTCGTCGACGCGGAACGAGCACCGCGCGAGGATGAGCACGAACGCCGTGGACAGGCCGCCGAAGAAGAGCTTCTGGCGCCGGCCCATGGCGTGCTTCTGCCCGCGGGAGTGCTGCAGCCTGACGTAGCGGATCATGTAGTCGACGAGGAAGACGGCGAAGAAGCCGAGGACGATGACCTGCAGGATGAGGCCGCCCATGGCCACGTCGATGCCCTGCTGGGACGTGCCGTCGGAGACGGTTGACAGGACTCCGCCGGCGGCCTGGAGGATGAGGCAGATGATGTCCGCGGAGATGAAGAGCCAGTAGAAGAGGCGAGGCGGGAGGCGGGAGATCTCGGGGGAGAAGAAGCGGATTCTGGGGGCGGCTGTTAGCTGGCCTGTCAGGTCGGGAGGCACAGGGAGACGTACGCTCTGGAGAGGGTCACGTAGATGGAGGCGCTGAAGAAAACCGGCGCGCTGTTCACGAAGACCATCTGCACCATGAAGCCGCCAAAGGACCAGGGGTCCGTCCAGAGCAAAACCCTGCCCGCATAGCCGATGACGTTGTAGAGGCAGCCGAGGATCATGAAGGTCATGAAGCTCCAGCTGCGCCAGCGGATGCCGAGGTAGATATGCACGGCCAGGGCGATTGCGTTGAGGACCATGAACATGATGTTTACGGGCAGGCTGGGACGATACTGGTAGACGGTCCATTCGATAGGGCAGAGGTCGAGGGTGCAGTTGGACCCGGGGCCGAAGCTGACGAACATGCCGCGATGGACGTAGCTGCCATTGGGGAGCTGGTGGAGAAACTCTTCGGGGATGCCCGAGAGCCTGGCTGTTTGTTCATCCATGGAGATGTGCTGTGGTAGGTAACACGAACGAAGAATGCTGCTGCTGCTCCTTGAAGCCGGGCTGTGATGTTGCGAGTGAGGCTGCGGGGAGAACTGCTTGATCGATTTCTATGGTCAAGGCCCAGGAGGACGAGCCTCACTTATATCCGCAGGTCTTCCCATCAAGCTGCTCACCGCACTCGTCCCGTTTGCTCCAATCTCATCTCGGGAACATGCAGTGAGTCTTGGTCGTCATCGACTGCGCAATCCCGTCGACAGCCCGCGCACTTATCTGCCCATTTCGCGCTTCGCACTCGCATTAGGGTGGGGCAGATCCAAAACAACATCTGGGGGAATGGAACTCGGGTGCCTAAATCAGCGTTCGCAGGGCTGTGCTTTGCTTCATCTCCTAGGAATGATAAGTATGGCTGTGAGTGTGAGCGAGTTGATAGACGGGACGTTGAGGAGGTCGACTTAAAGCCAAGAACAGCCACGATTGGCCAGTATCACATTAAGCGAGTGCGATGGCTGGCGCCAGCGGCAGACGTGCAGCGGGACGTGGCCCGTTCACCTGGTCCCGCCCTCGCCTGATGAGCCATTCAGGGGATCTGAAGCCATCACCAGCGGGCCACTAGGCCTGTTTAGGGAATTCACTGCGCAGCGAACCGGTGGAATGGGTCGTCCGTGTAGGAATATCGAAACGTCATCACCTCTCGAAGAACCTTATTGTCAGGGGTTAATTAGCCATCCGTCGAGTGGAGAGGTCAAACCCAAGACTCTATGGTCAATATATTTTCGATTTACCCTGGCCGACGGACCCTCACTCAGGCCACGTCAACCAGCCGTCTAACAGTCCAGCATGCCGCCCGCTCCTCCCAAACTCCACGGCGATGCTACGAGGGTCATATGCAACCTGCCGCAACAACACTATCCCAGCTCAAAGAAAAAGGCCGCTGCCCCTTCAAGAGGCCAGCCATGATGATGATGATGATGCAGCTCGAGATCCAGCTATGGGTATTAGACTTAACCTCGCCTCCCTCCTTAAACCCACCGAGAGTTTTCTCTTCTCTTCTTTATGCCCTTTCGCTTCTTTTCTGCGCTTTATGATATGCAACCACCTGAAACCATGGCCCGCGCCACATCCTCCCTACTGCCTCTCCGTGTCCTCACCTCACCTCCAGCTCTTCCACAGGTTCTGAAGATACGTCGCAAACGCTTTACGGTCCACCGACGTAGTCATGGACCTCAAAAAGTCCGTGCCCTCGATGCCCAGGTGCGGGAACAGCGACGAGCGCAGGTTCTGGATGAACAGGTCGCCCGTCTTAAGGTAGATGACCTGCTCAAGGTGGGCGATCTCGTTCAGGACCTGCTTGCTCTGCGCGTCGGTAGCGGGCTTGAACTGCGGGTCGCGGAGCACCTCCCAGCACAGCGGATGGAATCGGTCGATCATGAATTGGTCGAAGCCCGGGATGGAAGGCGCAGGCGATCCGTTGGTCGTCGGGTTCTCGCCGACAGTGGCCACGTCCGACCCGCCCCACACATTGGCCATGCGGATGAGCACGCCAAAGGCCAGACGGCTCGGGCCCAGGTTGCCCTCGATTTGCCTGCCGAGGGAGATGACAGAGGTGATCATAGAGTCGAAGAAGGCCTGGTTCTCTTCGCTGATGAAAACAGCCTCAAGTTCGTTGTTCAGGATGACCTGGATGAAGGAGAGATACTCTCTTCGCAGCTCTCCCAGCTGAATCTCATCGTCAGTGCCACTGATGGGCTCGGATAGACCGGCAAAGATACGTTGCAGGAGGGGTGTAAGCAAGAGGTTCAAGACACTGTAGATCTCCGACTTGAAGCCAAAGACCACCTGGTCTAGCAGGCGCAGGAACATGGCCATCTCGTCCTTGGAGGAGCTCTGTGATAGAAACCCTTCGATCCACTGGGGCAGCTGAGGAAGGACTGCAGAGCCCAGAACGCCAAGGAGTTTGGAGAAGGCAGAGCGGCATGCTGTTCGGATCTCGGCGGAGGTGTTCAGTTCCCTCAGAGCAATGAGGATGGCCTCGGCTGCTTTGGAGAATTCATCCGACACGGGTTTCTGGGTAGCCGACCGCTGTTGTGAGGTCGCGATGCCGGGAACCCAGTCGGAGAAGCCATGGGCTAATGTGCCCAGGGCCAAAATAACATGGTGGATCTGAAGGAGGGCCTGCGCATCGCCAGCCTTGGCCTTGGGGAGGTGGTTCTCAATGTCATTGAACAGGGGCGACATGACCAGGCGAGCGTAGAGGGCCTGCTTGTCGGCCGGTGTCCGTTGTGTTGACGAGATGCTGCCGATGGCCTCGAAAAGGTAGAGCTGGCTGGTGAATAACGCGTCGGCGGAATGGTCCGACTCGTCGGATGACATGTCGTCGTCGGCATCAGGCTCAGTAACCTCGGCCTTGATGGGCAGCAGATCGGAAATGGACTCGATGATGCGCTCGGCAACGCTGCCAATCTGGGACCTGAGGTACTTGACGAAGCGGTGGAATAGATACCAGGACCGTGTCTTGATACGCACATGATCATGATGCACTAATCGAACAAAGTTCTCGAGGACCTGGGGAATGTACTCCTGGTGGGCCTCGAAGATCTGCCAGTATCGCACGCAGTTCTCCATGTACCTCAAAAGAATTGCCGGGTGCGGGAAGCTGGCGATGCCTGTACCATGTCAGCAGAGGCTTCAGTAGCCCTGGTCGAGTATGACTTACCAGACTCAACCATCTTCTTCATCATGATGGTCAGTCTCTCGGCTGCAGCATTATTCGGCTGGCTCTTGGAGCCCAGTCCCTGGTTGGGAAGCGCCAGTTCGCCGAACAGATACATTTCGTACAGAGCCAAGTCGAGGTCCCGCCAGTCCATTTGAGAGCCTTGCTGATCCAGAGTCTGGAAGGTCTCGGCGACGAGGTTGCTCAGGACATCGATGTACAGGTTCTGGTCGACCGCGGCAACGGTCTTCTGCAGAACCGTAAGACGCTTGCGCAGCTCCTGGAACTCGGCCTCGTCCGTCTGCTCATCCTCGTGGCCCCAGTTGGAAGTCTCGTCGTACCGCATCTTTCGGACGATGGCGTTCAGGATGGGAGGCAGCATGTCGGCGTAGTTGGGCGGCAGGTTGCCGACCTTCCGTAGGAGGTTCAGGAGGTCGGTCAAGGACGGGATGACGGAGGAGCAAACCTCATCGTACTCGTCCGCGAAAAACCGCAGCAGGAAGGGGAGGAAGTCGTGGAGGTGCTGCTCTGCCCGGGCGCGGGTGTCGTTCCCGACCTGGCCATCCTCCAGAACCTTGACAATGTCGGATACGACCGTGTTGACGAGTTTAGCCACCGACTCGGCGAGGTCGGTGTCGTACTTTGGGGTATTCTGATACTCGTGGAGCGGGGGGCTGGCGATCAGCTGGGAAACGATGTCGCGCAGGCTCAGGAAGGAGATGAGATCCATCTTGTCGGGGCCCTTCATCTTCTTGCCGGCGATTTCTGCCAAGGTGTCGATAGCGGCATCCCTGACCTTGTCCTCGCTGCCGTTACCGTTGGTCCTGCCGATCACGGGAAGGAGAAGATTGAGCATCTCCTGGTTGACGATCAGGGAGATGTCCATCCAGCTGACCCACTTTCCGATATTCTTGAGGATGATCTCGACTATCTGATCATTCCGGCCCGAATATTGGGCGAGCAGCTCCTTCCAGGACTGGGCAATCTTCTGAACATCCCGGTCCCTCAGCTGGTCCTTGAGGTCGGCGTTGCGCTTGGTGTCAGCGCTGTTCCGTGTCAGGAGCATATCGGCGATCTCGTCGTGGATGGAGCCCAGGATTCGGAGGTAGAGGACGACGCCGGCAATGTTCGCCGGTTGGCCGTTGGAGGACTGTGCAAGGGCGAGGAAGTCGTCGATGAATGTGTCCCAGCCGTCCGTGTAGAGAAAGACGAAGAGGTACGTCAGGGTCTGAGAAAGCTTGTTCTGCAGAGAAGGGGCATCGACCTCGTCCTGTCCCTGGCCGTAGACCTTTCGAACATAGTCGAGGAGAGTCTCCTTGAGGTATGCCAGACTGGGTACGTCGAGGCCTTGGGTGTGGACGGCATAGTTGACGACTTCTAGGCAGACCATGCGGACGACTTCGGAGCTTCTCGGGGTACGGGCGAAGAGGGAGGCGCATGCTTGCCAGCCCTGGGGGTTCACTCTCAGTTGATTGAGAAAGTCGAAGGCCTGGACTTTAAGGTTCTGGTCTGAGGTGGGGTTCCAGCCGATCTCGACGGCATTTTCGATCTGTTGGGGCACGAAATGTCAGCCAGACTAGAAACGAAAGAAAGGAGTCGTTCGTGTTGGCGTTGTTTGCTTCAAGGCGGCACTCTCTGTACGACCAGGGTGGGTGGTGACAGCGATGGCGGGGCAGCAGGCGGCCAAGACCACTTCGGGCCGCCGGGATGGGAGACGAACCTGGGCTTCCATCGTACCAGAAGCAAGATACGGTTGCTGGGAGCTTTATGTAGAGGGTTGGGAGATGCGGAGGCTGCTAGGAGACTGGCAGCTGTTCTAGCCGTGCATGCGGCATAGTTGGAGGCAGACGGCGGAGAGCAAGCAAGCGGTCAGGCCCAAGTTCGGCTTTGGGGGCACCAGCAGGAGGGGTTTTCTCTTCGGTCGGCGTCGAGGGATGAGGCAAATGCCCGCGTCGAACAAAGAGTGGTGGCGGCCGGGAGACGGTCACTTCGGGCCACGTCAGGGTACTTCACTGGCGAGAGGGAGAGGTCGGGGTCAAGCAGGTCAGCCGGTCTCTTTGTCGACAGGGAATTTGTGGTGACGGGCGATTTTGTCAGAGTTGAGTGGTAAGTCTCGTGCCTTTTTTGGCCTATGCGCGGGAAATCGTCGGATGGAAGCTGCCCCTCACTCACTGAGGTGGCACTCCACCCACAGCCCACGCCTGGAGCTAGGTGCCCCGGCCACTGACTCGGTGGGGCAGCGGACCTCCTGCCCCTCCTCCGTCATTCTAAACAGCAACACCCACATTGGCGGCGGCCTGCCCTTCCCGACTCCAAGGCACTGTCACTCAATGTGTTACTAACCCATTCAACCCCTGTCTTGTCACATGCAACTGAACAACAACCCTGTAAGGGAGGCAGAACAAGTCAATAGCAGGAACGCCAAAACCCAAGGCTATATATAATAGAGAGGACCAAGTCCGTCGAGCCTACAGCCGAATCCCTAGGGTCCCTAGGACCCTGAAAAGTGTCCAGTCTACATTCATGTGCTTCGCAATGCATCATGTCGGAAGGTACAAGGCCCCCTGGAGCCGTGGAATAGGAGCACACTTCAACCACCCGACGCTCAACACACCCTCACACCGCACACCTCGACCCCCTTCCCTTCTATCCTCGCCTCCCGCGCAAAGTACCGCACCACCAGCTCCTTCACGAACTCGGCATCGTGCCCGTTCCACACGTCCAGCCCCATGCTCTCCACTGCATCAGTCCCGACCCGCACCACCGGGAGCGAGATGTCCTCCTCGTCACTTGTGCTCCCCGGGTTCAGGGGCGCATGTTCCGACTCTTCTTCCCCTACGACGGCCCCTGCCGTTCGCGGCTCGTCGCCATCCTCGTCATCCGTGTACGGCTCGTACGTCTCCTCGGCAGCCTCGACGACGTCGGCCATAACGGACAGAATCTGCGTCGTCAGGCGGTGGAAGTACGCGATAATCGCGAGCTCCGTCTTCGCCTCGTCCTCCAGGTCCTCGCCGGGGACCGACGTCGTAGACCTGCGCTTGGTCAAGGAGGCCAGGGAATCGCCCAGGCCGCCAGCAGGCGTGCGAGGGTGGGACGGGCTCGGTGACGGAGCGAGGTCGGCGAGCAGCGAGTTGTCAAGGACCGCCTCTTCATGTTCGTCGCTGCGGCCTTGCTCGCCCGCACTGGCCCACCAGAGGAACCCGCTGTAGGCCAAGGCAGCCCAGGAGATGGGCTCGACGACCTTGTCAAGGGAGTCATCCACGCCGACATCTGCGCTAGGGAAAGCACCGGTGGTGAGTCTGATGCTTCCTGACGTGACAGATGGTGATCGTTCAGCTGTCCTCGGCCTGGGCGTCGTCGCGTTGAGGCGGCCGAGGCCGCTCTTGAGAGCGCGGAATCGGCGGAGGTCACGCTGAGTCGCTTTCACGGGGACACCGCGGGGGCATTCCACCGTAGGCCAGACTTTCTCCTTGGCGCCGGTAGAGTATGCCGGCGGCAGGGTGATGAGCATGTCCCAGAGGGTGTCCTTCATGGCCAGAATGCTGTCCGTAGTGCAGGCAATCCAGCCGGTGCCGGCCTCGTCGGCAACCGCCTCCTCTTGCGAGGATTTTGTGCGTTTTGAGGCCTCGTAGTCATCGACGAGGAAGGAGATGTCATGGACACCGATGCAGAAGAGGGGCCGCAGGCGATGTGAGGAGGCGGAGGGGTCCAGGATCTCGGCGACTGAGTGAGGTATATTGGAGAGAACGGAGAGGTCATAAACTGTCCACGGTTAATGAATATTCTCAGTGGTGTGAAGGGGAAGCCGCACCATAGTTGCAAACCTCATGCACGGGGGTTTGGCAAGAGATCAAAATGCGCTTCCGAAGCAGGGCCGCCCGGTGGATGGGGAAGATGAGAGGTCCAAAAGTGTCTAGCAGGGACACTAGACTCCATGCTGGATGGTACGGCGACAGCTGATGGCCCGGGGGTATGAGTGCGGTGCCGTCGGAGGCCGAACGGTTTCTGCTGTGTCCCTTCTTCAGCCTGTCCGTCTGGGAGTTGAGCAATGGCGGCTCGAGGGGTGTCTCCGCGGAGGGCTCTATCGCCTTCGCGGGGCCTTCGGGCGCCTTGTTCTTCTCCCAGTATGCCTCGAGGAGGTCAATCCTGTTGGGATGTTCGGCAATTATGCTGCACAAAGCATCAGCATCGAGAATTCGGTTCACAGCTTGGGTGAATTGAGTCGAGCGTTCTCACCTCGCGAGTTCCTTCAGTCTCTGAGCGTGTCGCCAGGCCCGCCCAAGCCTCCCCTCGCTAAGGGGTACCAGGACGCCAACGGCAATCATACGGGCATTACGCGCCTCCTCCTCCTCGCATGGGATGTTGACAAAAGCGCTGAGGCCTGCATGGCCGCGGTCGTGAACAAAGTAGATGAGGTCGTCGGACACGGTATGTAATCCGGACGGCAGACTCTTGTACTCGACAAGACCTTCGAGCTCGACGCCAGCCTCGGCCTGCTTCCAGGCAATTGTGTAGCCAGCCTTGACGTCGAATTCGATGAGGAAGAGGGCGGAGATGGCAGGAAGTTCGGGAAGGGCGCCAGGGCCTGCTGTCGGGAGATGGACCGTGAGGGGCGGTTGTCCTCGGCGGGAGGAAGCCATTGTTGGTGGTTGCGATTATCGGACGAGGCGCATTATCTATAGAACGGACTGAACGGCAGATGCTGGGCGGGAGCCCTGTCAGATATTCCGGGCCCGACCTGCGATGCAGGGCAATCGTGGCTTTGAGTATTGCGGCTGTTGGAGGATGGATTGCCGTTGATAGGAGCTGTCGCGACAAGTCGCAGAGTACGGCAGGCAGGTGCGTAGTGGTGCCCGCCAGACACATGGGGCGTACCAGGTGGAGGGAGGCATCTTGGCGAAGATGACTAAGCATGCATTCGGTGCAAGCATGCATCTCGTCCAAGACGTTCAAGGGTCCGCGCCTCAAGAAAGAAGCAATAACCATGTGTGATGCTTCAATCTTCTTCTGCAGCTCATGCGCAGCCAGCAACTCGTTGACAAATCCCAGTCCTTGGTCGAGCCGGCATCGAAGCCGAGACACGGTATCTGTCATGTCAGACAGAATGCCTGATGGAGTTTGGCACGCGTAGTCGTCGAAAGCTGAACACCCTGGGAAGCCCATCTTGTTTGGTGCCATGTCCTGAATCACATGTAAATCATCGCCTGCTTTCGTGGGATCCCGTTGTTGGCATCCCCAACGAAAGAGCCCCGAGTCAGTTCAGGGAGCGCCACCCACGCGCACCCTCTTCGCTCCAGAGGAGGGCCGGGTGATGCTTCTGCAGAGGTGCTTGGTGGTTGAACGGCTATCATTGCGACCTTGTGGGAGAGCCTCTTCACTGCAGGTGGACTCCCTTGCCTTCACTTGAATGTGTCTCCGAGGTGGTCCAAGTCGAAGAAATAAACGTCCAGAAAAGTTGCAGTTGGAGAGCCTCGGTACAGGCGGGGAGTTGTGGAGAGAGCCAGGTCTCCTAGCCAATGAAGCTCTGGGTTTTGGGTGAACAATTCAGAGTTCAGGGCCTCAACTAAAAATCCAGGAACCGCCCAGGGACGAGACAGTTGAACTGCTAGAGGCTGGCCCCACCCAACCTGGGGCTTGGGGGGCGCCCCGTCGGCGTCACTGTTCGGACACCTCACAAACTTGGTGGGGTTCAATCCGCTAATGCCCAGAAAATCCCACTGCACCTCCCGTCATCCATGGGATCTTCGTCCTCCATGTGACCCGCGCCCACCTCTCGATCTGTTCTCTCTTCACCACTCCCGACCTTTCTCACCGTCGATTCGCCCCTGTACGCCAGTCTCCTCCAGGATCGTCTGTCTGCCGTCCATCGTCTCCCCCGTTGGCTCTAGGATGTATTCAACATTGTCGGCATCTTGTTGAGCTCCTCTCCTCGACGAACGACGACTCGAAGCGCTCCCCGCCTCCGAGCATCGCGACGACCCCCATCCGACTTCTCCTCCTCCCGAGCTAGATAGACCAGGCGCCAGCCTGCCATCCGCAGCCATGGCCGTCCTCAGCTACCTCTACACCTTCTTCGTGGGCTATGCCGGCGTCACCATCGCCCTGTATGCCCTGTCCCTCTTCCTACCCAAAGCCGGCTTCGGCGCCCGGCTGCTCGCCAGTTACATGGCCCTCATCTTTTGCGCCCTCTACGGCGTATTCGCCGCCATCGTCCTCCGCATCGTCGGCAACCCCGGGATCGCCCAGTGGACCACCGGCCGCGTCTTCAAGTTTGTCATGTTGCACACCACCAACATCACCTTCGAGATCGACGACCCCGCCAACATCCTGGGCACCACCCGGCCCGCCGTCTTCATCGGCAACCATCAGACCGAGCTCGACGTCCTTGCGCTCGGCTGCCTCTTCCCCAAATACTGCTCCGTCACCGCAAAGTCCTCCCTCAAGAACACCCCGTTCCTCGGCTGGTACATGTCCCTGTCGGGCTCCATCTTCATCGACCGCAAGAACTCAAAGGACGCCCGCGAGGCCATGCAGGGCGCCGCCACCGAGATCCGCGACCGCAAGCAGAGCGTCTTCATGTTCCCCGAGGGCACGCGCTCATACGCCAAGGATCCCGTCATGCTGCCCTTCAAGAAGGGCGCCTTCCACCTCGCGGTCCAGGCCGGCGTGCCCATCGTCCCCTGCGTCGTCGCGAACTACAGCCACGTCCTCTGGATCAAGGGCCTGGTCTTCAACTCGGGCAAGATTCCCATCAAGGGTAAGCCGTTCACTCTGCAATGTTCTAGCTGGATGTACCCGAATTGCTGACCTCATGACTGCAGTCTTGGAACCTATCCAGACCAAGGGCCTTACATCTGCCGACGTCGACGAGCTGACGAGGACGACCCACGACAACATGCTCAGGGAACTCGTGGCTCTTACAGCAAAGGCTCAAGGGAAGCCAATGTCCGTTCCTGCCACCAACGGCCATGCCAAGGCTGTCAAGGCCAGCGGCGCAGACACGACGGCCTAGGACGTCAATCAGAGCCCGCGAGGGTACACCGAGCAGCACTCGTGCTGCGACGGATATGGCCCGCCATGGACCCCGAAAAGCGATACGACTTTCTACGGGAGGAGCAGGATGTGGGCAACGTGATACCCCTATCATCTAGAGGCGTTGTGGTCAAGGGGCCGCAGTTCTCAGGGGTTGGCTCGCGGCTGGTGATGACATTTTCTGGCTTTCTTGTTTGCGACATCATAAGCATGCGGGCGGCGTGGCATGGGGCATAGAGGACTGCTGCATGTAGACGCCGGGCCATTTATAACAGTCATATCTAAATGAAGCGTTAGATTTCCAACAAGTGCCGCCGTGTGTCTTGACTTGGAAACGTCACTGAGCCCTTACACAAGCATCGAAATGATCACCGATACATCCGGAGGTCGCATACAGAGACTTGGAGATAGGCTTGGGGGAGCTGTTTGTTGGATTTTCTACCTGTTTTAACGAGCCGCCTAAAGATTAGTAGCAGAAGCGATCCTGAGGCTCGATCAAGGGCCGCTGTTGAGTGGCTACACCAACTCGCCTCATCCAACTTGCTTCCGGACACAACAACCTTCTCGGGTTGCATGCGGAACCAATTTCTCCCTTCGTACCGGGCGCTTTGAACTCATCCTCATTTGGTCTGTCTCCCGCGCACGAGACAGAGAAGAAGCCATTCAACTTCAACTCGCCCATCACATTGCTGCGCGAAGTGCCCGAACCATGTGCGCGCGGGAGTCCCATTGAGTCTGCTGCTCCCTCCTTCTTGCCGGGTCTGAATACCCAACCCGAGAACTTCTCGAGCACACCGTTTGCTTCAAACAGCAATTTGAAATCTTCCTTGGCGTGGATAACGTCGCGTGCCTGTGTGAGCTCCTCTCGCTGACGAGTTGATGTATCTTTACGTAGATACCGAGGTAGGGTTCGTCCATCTTCTAGTGCCGAGTCGACTTGGGAAAATCGAGACGACCTCCTGTTACGATGACCTCCCTCGTGACTCGAACCTAGATGGTCACCCACTAAACCAGAGGTAATTCCGAGGATTAGCTGATCAATTTTGAGGAACTCGGAAGAAGACCTTTTAGACGGACGGGCCGTGTCTTTTGCGACCCTCGCTCGTGGCGTCGGATATCGCGTCTCGATCATTGCCGGCCCGGCGGCCTGGCGTGTCCTCGAATCTTTGATCATATCGAGGGATGTCCTTTCCTGCGACACGGCTGGCCTCGTGGGAGGGGATGTTACCGCAGCAGAAGCGTTGCGAAATCTTGGTACGGTGGGGAGACATCTGCGAGTGTGACAACGAAGCTGTGGTTCGAGGCGGCGTAGCATTTTGAAATATATCCGGATGGGGGCGAGCTTTGTTGGTAGGGCGCCATTTGGTATCGGATGGAATGGAAAGGGCGAGAAGCTGTACGCCAGGCAGGCAGGAGAAAGAACTACCCGAGAGTGTTCCAGTGAGTAGGTGACGAGAGACCTGAACAGTTTAATATTGAACCAAGTTGATTTTCTAGGTAGGATTGCCACCAGGGACAAAACCAGCTGCGCGACAACCTCCAGAAGGCAAGACTTGTCAGGCAGCGTAGGACCCAGCACCACGCTTTACCAATTCCACTCTCCTCTCCTGGTACCCCCGGTGGGCAGTCGTCGCAGTGGCATCTTCCCTTCTTTGGCGAGTAGGGGCAACGGGCAGGGCCGCAAGTGGCTTGGGGCTGGAACCTCCCTCAGCCTATCGTGTGTTCTACAGAGGCGGTACAGACGCCTTGTTCTGGCACTAATTTCCCCGATAGTTCCTCGGGGGCAGAGAGGGTGGCACAAAATCGAACAAGTGCAATAGAAAGCGGACACGCTGGGATGTTGGCGGGCGTCTTCCTAGCCGTCCTGGACAGGCCCGATGACCGTGAGCGTTGTGTTTCGACTGAGTAGGGAAGTATTCGGCCAAAGCGAAAAGCGAAGCAAGCCTTGAAGCATGTCATACATCTCGTCGCTGGAGCATGCGATGCCTGTCGGTACTGATACAACTTCGCCATGGAGAACGGGCTTCTAACATTGCGAGAAGGTGGAATGTGAACGAATCCTGTGATGACTATATCAGTATACATATCATCAATGAGTGTACTCAGAACAGCGAAATTGAGCAGAAGAGATCAGAAAATAGAACAATATCCACACAAGGTGATTCGGCCAGGGATAACTGTATGATGAAAGGTCTAGGTCATCATGTAGGAGGGGGACAAGAATTGTGAGAAATCGGTTCAACATACCTTGAGATGAGTGCTCGGCCAGCCTCACCCGGCAGGACTGAACAAGGGCTTCAACGAGAGCGGTGAAAATATCAAGTCGATCATCATCTCAACAAGGGAGCAAAGTTCTGAGACCGAAAAAAGCAATGATCAGAAGAGTCCATTGCTTGAGTCGCAGAAGCGCAGGTTCACTCGACCGAAATCTGGCTTCGCCCACACATGTGGAATGACGCGCGTCGTCGAATTGGTCGAATTTGCGTGAGAACTGAGTGGTCGTTGTTTGCTGGGGAACCCTGGAAGAGCCGTCTGGTGTCGGCGTTTCGGGAGAGTCCACTCGTGAGATCCCGAGTCAGCTGCCAGAGTTGTGCCAGCGAAGGTTGCGAACGTCGTCCCGGTGTTGTGCAGGGTGTTTGTGCACTTGTGCCAAGGGCGAAACATGGCGTCCAATTGGTTGTTTCGTCTTGATGACGGCGCAGTCGAGAGCGTTGATTGGCGTGGGTCTGTGGATCCGCAATCTCCCGCCGGGTCGGCTGCATGGGTCGCCGGGGCCCGCTGTCTTCCCATGGATCCACTCTTCCCGACTTCATTCGATGTTCCTCGGTGACATCGCCAAGACGGGCAGCTGAACTCCCTTGGCAACGGCGGTTGTTGAGCAAGGGCTGGCCCCGCAAAGGAAATGAGATGACAGGGATCGATGAGATGATCCGCAGCCTCCCAGAATAACCGGCGAAAAAGGCCTCCTTTTCCAGAAGGGCCGGAAATCTGGGGAAGAATGCGACACCCCGGACTCCGTGCTCCCGTTCAGTTGTCCTCACTTGAGGATGGTTCTGCGAATTATTCACATCACGGCCGCCGCTTCAGAGACTCCCCAGCAAAACACTTCGTTGAAGCGAGGCGTCCCATCAGCCCGCTGGCAGAGACCATGAGAAGCTTCCGGGACACCCCGTGAGATTAGAAAATTAAGTACAGAATTGTGTTGTATCTGCCATGTGCCGTAACTTCTATATAGACAAGAGAAAAGCGCGAGAATATCACGCTTCTTTGTACATAGACTCCGGCCTAAGCCTGCGCGCTTCCATGTCCGCATTAAGTTACCTGTCAGTACCACTCAGCCGCGAGGCCGCTGGTCTGCCATAGACGTCCATCATGGCACCACCTTCACTCCTCTACCGTTTCTCCGCTTAAGCGAAAGCGTAGGCGGCGATGGCGGCGGCGGCGGCAACGAAGACGGAGCCGGAGATGCCAGCGGCACCAGCGGGGATGTCGGAGGACTCAGCGGGAGGAGGAGGGTAGGGGATGGTGGCGTTGCCGGGAGCAGAGGGGGCAGGAGGAGGGACCTGGACCTTGGAGGTGGTGGGCTCGGGGCAGGGGACCTCGAGGGTGGCGGTCTCGTACTTGGTCAGGACGGTGGGGACGACGGTGGTGATCTCGGTGCTGTAGACAATGGTCTTGACAGACTCGGTAGGGCAGAGCTCCTCAGCAGGGGGCTGAGTGGGGATGACATCGTCGGTGGTCTTGGGAGGCTCGGGGTATCCCTTGGAAGGCTCAGGGTAGCCCTTGGAAGGCTCGGGGTATCCCTTGGAGGGCTCCTCGTAGACGGGGGAGGACTCCTCAGGGACCTCGTACGTCTTGGAGGGCTCCTCGACGGGAGGGTAGGTAGGGACGTAAGGAGTCTCGGTGGGCTCGTCGATGGGGCAGACGGTGGTGGAGACGGCGATGGTCTCGGTGACAACGACGCTGCTGCCGGAGGTGGCAGGGCAGTCGGTGACCTCCTCGGGGCAGTCGGTGATGGTGTAGACCTTGGTCTCGTAGATCGTGGAGGTCGTGTAGGGGACGACGGAGGAGGAGATGACGGTGGACTCGGCGGGGCAGTCGGTCACGGCGTCAGGCTCGCAAGAGGTGCTATTCTCGGGTTAGCAAAGCTCTGTGCTTCGAGGTGGACAGGGGAGGACAAACACAGTGACGAGCACGGTAGAGTACTCAGTCTCCTGGGCGGGGACCTCGTAGACGGGGGAGGGGATGAGGCCGGCGGCGGCGAGGCCGGAGAAAGCGAGGACGGCGGCGGAACGCATTTTGATGTTGTGGAAAGGGGTATTCGTGAAGAATAAATTTAGGGCGTTAGTTGGTGCTGTAGAGAGCGGCGTAAGCTAAAAGCTTGAAACGAGAGGACGACCGAAGTCAAAGAGTGGAATGAGCGGAAGGCTGGTGAGTTGGCAGCTGTTGGCTGAGGAGAAAAGAGAAGAGAAGGAAGAAGGAGGGCGGGTTGAGGACGAGAGTGTTAAATAGGCTGATGGAGTGGCAGTGAAGCCGCCCATTTTCCCCACGCCGGTGGTGCTCCGCCGTTCTGTGCGTACCTTACATTAGTGCTCGACGCGCGGGAAATTAAGCCGTCACTCGACCAAGGCACGTCGGCCAGGGGGCGCTCCTCAGGAGTTGGGTGGAGGACAGGGAACCTGGACCTGGCAACCTGGACAGGAGCGTTAAAAGGGGGGAGTGGGGCGGGTCTGTCTAGCGCATCGAGGGAGACCGCCGTTTGGCCGTTCAAGGTTGCGGCGTTCAGTGCGACCTCTCGCTCAAGCGCCTCCAGGTGCTGGCAATGCCCATTCATTCGACGGCATAGACCAATCTCGCTAGCCATCGGCTCATTGCCACTCCATCTCGGGAGCAAATAGGGGTTGCTCCCAGCGAATGCTCCGTGCTCAGCTGCCGCCAATCACTAAAGCTGGGTTACCTACTCTCACATTAGAGCTTGCAAGTACCTCCATTACAGGCTGGTTGAGCTGCTGGGGTGTCGGCACGTTCTGCCCGTGCTGGTGAAGTCGGCCGCGAGAACAGTACTTTCCGGTTTTCCGGGAGCTTTCTTTCCTTGTTGGACGAGCAGTTAGTTGCCAGTGAGCAGATGGAGTATTCGCTAGGACAGGAGAATGAAGCCCCGAGATCATGATTGCTGGCTCACTTGTCTTGTCGAGCTCAAGCCGCCTCCCGTCGCCTTTCCGCCTGTTGCACTGCCTGTCGGTCTAGACTGTGGAGTGAAATGAGAATGGACAGGCGGAACCTGGGCTGGCGATCCATGACCGGGACTGATTGGCCGCCTCGTCGCCACCGCCTGTTTTGACGTGACCTGGGGGGGCCTGAAAGTGCGGAAGCATGCCCAGAACTGGAGCCGGCGATGGCATCGAGCAATCTCGAGGCCCATCAAAAGTCAGTCCGTCGTCTGTGCGAAAGCGAGGTTCGTGCTCGGATACCCAAGTTATCGGTATGAGCACGTCCAAGCCGAAGCGTCGTTGAAAGAAGCTTGTCCGCGAGGAATGGACGAGAGACTGGTGGCCCGTTGGAGCTGCCGTCGGTCGCATGAGGTCGGAATGTTTGCAAACGTTTGTTCGGGTCGCGAGGAATGCGGCCCAGAGAAACGGGACAACGTGGGCGGTCTCTTGCAGGCGGGCCACTGTCGCACCTTCTGCAGCCGCTCGACACAGGTGTTCCTTCCGCCGTACAGAGGGGAGTTCCTTCCATTGTGAATGGGCGCAGATGCCAATTTCCACTAAACCACAAGTGGACAAACAGAGGGGAAGGCGCCAACCAGCGCCTGCCCAGATCGGTACTTCCGGATCGCCAACCCGCCTCTCAGAGCGCCGAGACGCCGTACCTGCATGGTGCTTGCCCCGAACAGGCAAGAACTTACCGCTCCGCCTTTGAGCGGCGCCAGGGCTTCAACGGCGCTCCCCCTTTTCCCTTCCCGCCTCCTCCTTCCTCCTCATCATCTCCCGAGGCCAGGCCGGGCAGGGGCAGCTCACGAGTGGCAATCCAGGAGCAAGGAGAAACCGCAGCCACTACCGAATCATTCCTCCACCCAGAGCACGGAAGGCTCTTTCTTCAGAAGACGCCAGCATGGGAGACGGGCCCGCTTTGGCCGCCCTCCTTTTCTGCCCCCTGTGGCGATCGTCCTCGACTCAAATCTCCCTGGATGGAGACCCAGGGGCCAGCAGGCACAATGACGCAGAGCTCATCTTCCATCAAAAGCCTGGAACTTTGCCGCTCCTTTTCATCGACTGAGGACGTATCCAATACGAGCCGTCAATCTCGGAGTAATCATCCGCTCCACGGTAGGGGATATGAGGCGATCTTCATGCAAATTTGGGCGGCAAACTGTCCGGTCTCCGTCTTATTATTATACCCCAGGCACGTGCACACGAGCATGGGTCAACAGTTGCCGACGGGAGCCAAGCAATCAAGCAACGTGCTGAAGATAGGGGGACCGTCCCCTGAGTCTCAATACTACCTACCATCACCTCCCTTCAGCTTCTCCTCCAACCATGCTCCCTTCAACCTCACATCACAACCTCGAAGTGACTCGCTTCGCAGCAGGCGGCAATGATGTCTGCCCGGTGGCAGTCGGACGCTGTGTCGCTACCTCCTGTCCAGCTCCGAGAACCGCGTTTCAACCCCGAATGGCTTCAAGATGCACTTGGAGGTGACAAGGACGAGATTTCCCCGCGGTTGACCTCTGCTGGAAGTCTGGTCTATCAAGCCTATCAAAAGCGCTTCAGTCAACCTCCGTATCACCATACTGATTTCAGCGAACCAGCAAGAATTGATGCATCGAACGATTTCCCGGATCATTGACGAACACGAAACTGCCAGGGAATTTATCGATTTGCTCCCTTCCGAACAACCCCATTTCACTGTCAGACTCCCCTACTGAGACGGCAGCAACCCGGCTGGAATCTCTCCCTCTCGAAGTCGAGCCCCAAGAGCTTTCTCTGGGCCCCAAGCCCATCCCGAGGGTTGCATCTGTTGAACACACGCTTGGCGGGGAAGCGCTCTCGACCCGTCTGATCCAACCGAGGAGCGTCAGGAATACCAGAAGCCAATCGCTTCGATTCTGGCCCAAGACAAGAAAACCTCTTTTCTACTCAAAGTCCCCCAGGCGAGCCCGGAAGCACATGGCAGAAAGAAGCCAGATAAGGAGCCAAAGCCCATGGTGAAGCGCAGAGCCCCGAGCTGCTGGTTCGAGCGAGGGTTAAGACGACTCTGAGCCAGGGCAATCGCTCACATACGATTCCATCCTGCCGCGGAGTGGTTCAGTCCGACCATTTGTCGACAGGCACGCCAGCACTCCGCCATCGTACTCGTCTGCCTCGTCGTCACGAGGGTATGTGCATGTGTATCGATCATGGAGATACCAGGGCCTTTCGCGACCGCGCGGTTAGGAGATCTCGTCGAACCCTACCTGCTTGGCCCATGGCTGTCACCCGCAGTTGACGGTTCCTGTGCTGGGCTCCCATTTCCTGGCGACCCTGCTGGTGTCCTGGCTGCTCCGTCTGAGAGCTCTGGCCATCTTGCTGAGTTCGCACTTGGCTTCTGGCGATGTTGGCAGGCTGGGGCAGGATGCGCTTCTTCTCGGCTCTGAGAGGATCGACATTGGCGTTGGCTAGGCAAGCGTCGCCTCGCCAGAGGCAGCCCGTATGGTCTCCCGTGTGTTCCATACTTTGAAATTGAAATGATGTGTTGATAGGGAAGGTGACTTGGCTCTCCCTGGCTGCTCATATTCAGGTTGTTATCCTTCCTCTTACTCAAGAAGAGGGTGTCACGGTGTATAGAAAGGATAGGTCAAAGCTAGTGGTCAACAACCAAAGGAAACTTAAGGCCGGACAACAACCAGACCTCTGAGCATTGGTAAGTCAAATCCCCTTTCTATTCTAAACGCACAGCAGTACTCGAGTCCGTAATCATATTAGATTGTCCATCATTCATCTGATCTTACAGTTCTATATGGGCCTTTCGAAGCGTTCTCTTCCATCTTCTATCAGAACACATGCAAACATCTATCTACCTCCTCTTGATCTTGTCGTTGAGGAACAACAAGAGGTACGCCAGGATACGATAAATGGTGCCGATCCCCAGCAGGATCAGCATACTCCTCATCGGACCGACAAGCTCATATCCGACCTGATTGGCGACACGTTGGACCTGGTATAGATACCGGAAGGGCTCGACGAGCTCCGAGAACAGCATCTCGGCGAACCACAGACCAGGACTCGCCCTCCACAGCCAGTCCATCTTCCACGACTTGACAGACTTGAGCGTCGGAGCCGCACCGCTCAGGATGGCAACAATCAGGCCGGTCATGGTGCTAATGAGCGGCGCATCCTCCCTGCGAACCAGCATGCTGACGCAGCTGGCGAGACCGTAGATGCAGTAGAAGTACAGCAGGTTCCCTGAGAAGCCAATGCCAAAGTTCACGATCGGCCGCGCGAGGACGTACAGCAGCGACGTGAAGTGGAGGCATCCCAGGATCATCCGAGGGAGGACACTGATCGTCTTGGCCAGGAAGTACGCGATCCGCGAGTGGCCGGCCTCCGCCTCGCGGCGGTGGAAGATGGTCTCCTCGCTGAACACCTTGACGCCCGGCGCGCCGCAGATGAGGCCGATGGCGATGGCCTGGAGGAGGGCGAATTGGGTCGGGGCGTTGACGTCCGCGGCGATCGAGAGATCCTGGTACGGCGGGTTGTAGAAGGCCTTGAACAGGATGCCCTCGCGGGGCTGGTGCGCGAGGCCGATGAGGAAGCCCGCCATGACGGCGAGGCCGACCTCGAAGAACAGCGCGGACTTGGTGCGGTACTGTTGCAGGAAGGCGCGCTTGAGACACAGCCAGAACTGCTTCCAGTGAGGGGCACCGCGGCGCTTGATGATGATGCGCATGGAGCGCCTGTTGGCCTTGGGGTCGCTGTACATGGACGAGCTGTCGTCGCTGCCGCTGCTGCCGCTGCCGTTGCTCCTCCGGTCGGCGTCGGGATCGAGATCAGGGGCCTCGCCGGAGCCCGGCTCGTCGAGGAACGGATTTCCGACGACACTGACGGGACGGTCTGCCCTGCTCCCCGAAACCGAGCTGAACTTGCCGCCACCAGCTCGGAAGGAGGTCCATTGCGCGATGAGAAATTCCTTGGACACGTTGCCGGACTTCTTGTAGTTGCGGCCGTTGCCCGTGACAATGTCCGTGATGACATCGCCTTCGTTGCTGTGAGGGGGGAAGCGGAAGCCAATGTTGGAGAAGTACTTGGAGACCTCGTTCTGAGGGCCTTCGTAGATATGCTGGCCGTTGCCGAGGAGGATGAGGTTGTCGAGCATCTCGAAGATCTCCATACGGGGCTGATGGATGATGACGATGATGGAGATTCCGAGACGGGCGAGGGCCTTGAGCGTCAGCATGATAGAGCTGGCGGCCGTGGCATCGAGGCCGGAGGTTGGCTCGTCCAAGAAGATGGCCATGGGGGCTGCTGCGAGCTCCATGCCGATGCTGACACGCTTGCGCTGGCCACCGGAGATGACGGGCTTTCCGACGGACCCGACGAGAGAGTCACGGACATGCGAGAGCTCGAGACAGTCGATGACCGAGTCGACGTGAGCCTCGATGTCGGCCGTGGACCAGCTGCCGGGGAGGCGGATCTTGGCCGAGTGGGCGATGTTCTCGTACACAGTCAGCTCTGGCAGGACAATATCGTCCTGCGGCACATAACCGATGACCTTCTTGTAGGCGCTGATCTTCCCAGGCGTGTTGTTGATGGTGACGGAGCCGCTCGTGGCCTTCTGCTTGCCCATGAGAGTGTTGACGAAGGTCGACTTGCCAGCGCCAGAACCGCCCATGACAGCTACGAGGTTGCCGCGGGGGATCGAGCCAGTGATGTTCTGCAGGACGGGGCGGGGGGCCTTCTTCGGGTGGAAGCTGAGGTTGCTGTAGCTGAAGAAGAGACCCAGCTCCGTGGCATCGGTGGCTCGTCTTGTAGAGTCGAGGAACGCTCGAACCTGGGGGTTGAACGTCTCGGCGCGGCGGAGGCGGACATTGCGAACGCTGCCCATGCGGTTGCGGTCAAAGTGCAGCGCGCCCTGGAAGCCGTTCCAGTTATCCCGGTCAGGGTTGTTTGGAGATCGGAGCGGTAGCATCTCGGTATCTTCGCCTGCGCCGTTTCCCTCTCCACCCTCCTCTTCTATCCTGCCGTATCGGCCGCTGTCGTGACCACCTGTGACGCTGGCCTTCATGGCGCCGAACTTGGACCTGCCGCCTTTGCCATTGGCTCTGGCTCCCATGAACTTGGAGATGCCGTTGCCCCAGAAGCCCCCGTCAGGACGAGACGGTTCTTCCTCCTTCTTTGACTTGCGGGTGCGGAGCGTGTGGATGAGAATCCCGAGGATGAGGGCGATGTCAATAACAGCCATGATAATAGGGGGCACGATGAAGATCTGGCTGATGGATCCTTCGGGGCAGATAGATCCCATAAGACACGGCGTCGGCGAAGGGGCGCCAGGTTGACAGTAGTGACCAGAAGGACACTTGATGGTCTCATTGCCGGGAGGAGGACAGTAGAAGCCCTTTTGGCAGACGACGGGCTCGAAGGGGCCCATGCCGATGTTTCGTCCGTTGAAGTGGCATTCCTCAGTGGCCAGCCTGGAAAGCTGACAGTCGGTGACGGGAGGGCAGACCTGGGGGAGAGAGTTGAAGGTGTTATTGGTGCCTGTGAACGCACTCCGTCAGTAATGTTCCAGGCTCAGCGTAGAGTGAGCGTTCGGGGGACAGAGAGTCACAACTTACACAGGAAGCCCTCGCTGCAGCCCCTCTCTCTCCATGACCTCTCATTCTGCAATACGATGGGCACCGCTGGAAGCTGTCCCGATGGATCTCCAGGGCGGAAGCAAGGGAGTCCGTCAACAGGGATCTCGTTGGCCTCCTGCTGCCTCCTGGCATTGTAGAAGCTGGTGGAGAAGCTCGTCCTGTTGCGCCCCGTGCAAACTCGGTTGCGTGAATCAAGAGACGAGTCATTGTCCTCCACCTCCTGGAACTGCCCCGTGCCGGTGTCGAACCTGAACGGGTTCTCGGCCACCGGGGGGTTGGAGCCGTCATTAACGCGGTCAGACAAGGTGGCTGTTCCGTCCTGGGCGTCAAACCACTTTCCGCCTCTTGTGGTGTAGACGCCGTCGGTCTGGTTACCGATGCACTGCCATTTGATTTCGCCGCCCGTTGCCGACCCGGGGGAAGTCTGCAAGGCGCAAAGACAGGCTTCCGTGTCGAGGAACGACGGGCCCTCGGGTTCCACCTGGGGCATAAAGGGGAATTGGATTTTGCCAATGAGACTACCGAAGGCGTCGGCCGAGTCAAAGATGCGATCTATGTCTTCGGACATGATGGCGAGTTTGTAGTGGTGGTTTTCGTGAGAAGTCGTCTAGTGTATAAATTTGAATGTTCGCCGGAGTGTATGCGCCTCTCCTCCTGCTTGAAGCGCTAGCTGATATGAAGTCGCTTGGACAACGCGAAAGGGAAATCGTAAAGAGACAGAAAAGGAAGAGCTTGAGACTACTGGAGAAACATGTGAAGCTCTCTCCCCAAGACACGGGAAATGCGCCAGTAAAGAACAAATGCAGGATAAACGCACGTCCTCTCCTCGGCTCGCGACTTCGGCCAGAGATAAAAATACCGGCGCATTGGCGAGAACGCGATGCAGCAAGTGAGTGAGCAATGCCACCATCAACCAGCCGCACCAACCCACCGGCAAGCCCTGCGGACTGACGTGACGCATTCCTGCTCCCTGATCGGCGGGCTCGCATTCAAGATTTTGGCCGTTGAGGGCATCTCGTAACCGCAGGCCGTCAGCCCTGTGGTGTACGTCTTACTTAAACGGGACTGGCTGTCTTTGCTGCTGCGTTTCCGCGGATTCGGGGGCGTACTCGTAAAGCCGAATGAGGAAATATCCCGACGCCGGGAGCTCCGATGTGGGGCCGTTCGCATTAGCGACTCCAGTGTCCAGCACGCGGCCCCTCAGCCTCTGGAGCGCGCCGCAGATCGTCATGGTGGCTTACCTGTTCGGGGACTGATCACTCCCCGATGACGTTGGGTGTCTTGCACAGCAGCCGCAGTCTGTGGCTGGCAGGCAGTTAGGCAGACATGAGAGTCACAGAAAACATGGCTGGCCCTGCTATGATGCCGTCCGGATATGTTGCCCTTGAATCAACTCTAATTGAGCCAGAGGCCATATCAATTTCTTAAAGTTCACAGAGAGGCCATCTCGATTTCTTGAAGTTGGCAGAGAGGTCATCTCGAATTTCTGAAGTTAAGAGGGGGGCTGTCTCGACTTTGTGAAGTCGGGAGTGAAGTCATCTCAAGTATCAAGAGGCTTGGTTTGGCGCCTGTTGGCCGACGTGGCCGTCCCGAGGGCGGCCATCTGTTCTGCGACCCTCCTGACAGACTGCCTCTTGGAGACTGCACCAGTTGTTGTCGATACATCATGTCGGTTCCCTCACAAACATGAAGAGGGCCTGATGGGTTGGGAGAATCGAGGGGCAGTGGCGCTGGTCAGCTTCTACAGGGTAGCCCATGAGCCCCATCGTCAAGACATCGACATGGTACGAAAAAAGGCCCATGTCTCCCATGCATCGAGTGTTCAGTGCTAGCGAAGACTTGAACCGGCTCGAATTTCCATTCAGATATGGTTCACCTCATTATGGCCGTCGGTATTTGAAGGGGAAGATGCTCTGTCCGTCTCCTCGCAATATCACGACCCCAAGGCACCACTTCCACGGCGACGTGACAAGTTCAGTTCAACACTTCGATCCTCCACGGTGCCCTCGTTGCTATGCTCTTTTTAAAGTTCACTTCAAAGAAAACGTTCCAAGAGGGTCGCTCATTGCCAGCCATCTGGTGGTTTGGGGATCACACCATATTCAGCATCGCTCGGAGATCTATGACAGCAGGGCTGTGCGGCGCCTCTTCAGCCAGGTCAGCGAGTCTTCTAAGGACTAGGTATTTAGCAAAGTGTAAGGAGGCCCGGAGTTCTATTGACAACGGGTTTTCTTTTGGCCGCGGCTGGGCAAAGTGGAAGACCGGACTCGAAATCGGGTCACTTCGGGGTATCAACTGAACATGACCTCTGCCAACATCCAACTAGAATGGAGACAACATATAGCGTGAGACAACTAACCAGGAATAATGGACAAGCGACGAAAATAGGGCAATAGAAGCTACATCCTCGCTCATTTCTCTCACTAGTACTTGGGTACCTTGATGTTCCTAAGGCTAATGAGAGGCAGGAGAAGCGCGGCAGTGAGGAGGCCTGGAAAGGCCCTCGAGAAGCGGAGGAAGTATTCAGGCAAGCCATTCACAGCAGTCAAGGTGTCAACATGCATGTAGGATGCGGATAATAAGAGAGTCAAGGCCCTGGAGGGGAGGTTGGAGACGCTCGAGGGTCAGAATGAGGCGACCTCGGGGGCTTTCGGAAGGCAGAAGGCCTCAAGATAGCCCAGAAATCTTAAACACAGGGATAGCTCAGGACGTTTAGATTGTCATCTCCATTAATTGTGATTCGTATATACTTTCATAATCGGTGCGAAAGCACACAAGGCACAGCCCAGTGCCCCCTTTTCATGTCTGCCCTCTCGCAACAGTCTCTATGCCGAGTAGGGGATCCCTCAACCTCCTCCTATCGGGAGGTGTCCCCAAGTTCCGTCGTTAATATAGATGCATCAGATGAAAAAGAAGAAGTCCAACCAATGGACAAGGAATCTAGGTATGGATGTACACGCAGTGTAGGCGGCACGAACCGCCTGGGGATATCAGTCAACTCAAATCAGCCCAGCCCCAAACCCCGACCCAAACACACAATGACGCGCGCACTGCTGGCCTCCACGGACGGGGTGAGATGAAATTACGCCGCCGCCTTGAGGCTCTGCAGGTTGACCAGCTCGGCATACCGCCCGTTGGCCTTCATCAGCTCATGGTGGCCGCCGTGCTCGACGATGCGGCCCTGGTCGAAGACGTAGATCACGTCCGCCTTCTGGATCGTGCTCAGCCTGTGGGCCACGGCAATCGTCGTGCGTCCCTTGGCGGCCTTGTCGAGCGCGGCCTGCACCACGAACTCCGACTCGGAGTCGAGGGCCGATGTAGCCTCGTCGAGGAGCAGGATCTTGGGGTCGCGGATGAGCGCACGGGCAATGGCGATACGCTGCTTCTGCCCACCAGAAAGGAGCGTGCCCTTGCTACCGACCATGGTGTTGAAGCCGTCAGGAAGGGACGCGATGAAGTCGTAAATGTTGGCCTCCCGGCAGGCGTGCTCGATGGTCTCCTCGGAGACGTCCTCAACACTCGTACCGAGGAGGATGTTCTCCCTGATAGTTCCCTGGTAGAGAGTGGGCTCCTGGCTGACAAGAGCGATATGAGACCGGTAGTTGTTGACGTTCAGGGAGCTGATGTCCTTGCCATCAACGTAGATGCTGCCGGCAAGGGGGTCGTAGAAGCGCTCAAGGAGCGCGATGGTGGTTGACTTGCCACATCCAGAAGCGCCCACAAGGGCGACGTACTGTCCCGGCCGAATCGTCAGATTCAAGCCGCGGAGGACAGGCTGCTTCGGGCGAGTCGGGTAGCGGAAGTGCACACGTCGGAACTCAATCGTGCCTTCAACGGCGTCAAGGCATTCACCCTCCTCTGACCAGGTGTCGATCTTGGGCCGACGGTCGAAGAGAGTCTTGAGCTCGGCAGCCGCAGTGTGAGCCTTGCCCATGTCGGGGGCAAAGGAGAAGATGGTGCCGGCGGACTGGGCGCCGAAAATGACGGCGGCGAAGCAGAGGAAGAACTGGAACATGTTGTACTCGCGCTGGGCGATGAGGGTGCCGCCGTACCAGAAGCCGAGAGCGAAGGCAAGGAACATGAAAGACTGCGAGGCGGCATAGAGGGCGCTAGACTTGACCACGGAGCGAAGGCTGGTCTTCCGTTGCGCGGTGAGCGAGTCGTGGTACTGCTGGAGGACGAGCTTCTCGCGCGTCAGAGCTGCGACGGTGCGGATGCCAGAGATGGCCTCGGCGGCAAAGGTGGCAGAGTTGGCATATGTCGTCTTGGCTCGCATCTCAAATTGAGCAAGGATCCAGAAGCGGAAGAAACCACAGCCGAGGAGGACCGGAAGGGTAGCACAGCAGACAAGGGCCAGCTTCCAGCCGATAGCAATAGCAAGAGACATGGCCGCAATCAGGGTCGTGCTGACGAGAAGCAGAGTACCGAGGGTGGCACCGCTCAGACCAGCCATGTAAGTCGTCTCCGTCGAGAGGAAAGAGGTGAGGGCACCAGCCGAGTTCTCGTCCTGGTCGAAGAAGGAAACGTCCTGGCGGAGCAGCGTCCTGAAAGCCTGGTCCCTGACCCTGCGAACCAACCGCTCAGAGCACTTGGCGAAGATGACTCCCTGGGCGGAGAAGGCCAGCAGCTGGACAAGGCCAAGCATGAGGTACATGGCGCTCCAGAAGTCCGAGTCGGACTTGACTTGGCTCGAGTTCTCGTCAGAGATGGGCCTTCCGAGGGTGGTGATCTGCTTCGCGAAGAGGAGGGCTTGGGTAGGGTTGCCGCCACCACAAATGACAGCCCAGAAGAGACCAATGAGCATAAGCTGCCATTCCTTCTTATTGAAGGAAGCAATGAGCTTGATGAGAACCCAGAGGCCATACTTCTTGGCCACTTCTACGGCTTGCCTTCCCTGCAGGGCGACGCTGGACGCCGACTTGGTCGTCGAGATGCGGCGGAGCTGGATGTCAGTCGTTGTGCTCACGCTTTGCTTGCGCGACAGAGACAGCTTGAGCATGAGCTCCTCCTCTTCGGCTTCGATAGCCTCCTCCTCCTCAGCCGTCAATTCGTTGTCATGGGCGAAGTTCTGCGCGGTGACCAGCTTGAAATAGGCGCCCTCCAGGCTCAGAAGCTCGTCGTGAGTACCCTGCTCGACAATGTGGCCTGCCGACATGACCACAATGTTGTCCGCATTCTTAATGGTGGACAGGCGATGGGCGATGGTGATCGTGGTACGACCAGCGGAAGCCGTCTCCAACGCAGCTTGCACGACACCTTCAGACTTGGTGTCGAGGGCAGACGTGGCTTCGTCAAGGAGGAGAACTATGCATCATTAGTATTCAGGCCGTGATATGCAAAACTGGGTGTGCTTTGACGTACTCTTGGGGTCAGAAACAACAGCTCTAGCAATCGCAATACGTTGCTTCTGGCCGCCGGAAAGGAGGAATCCTCGTTCGCCGACATTTGTCTCATAACCATCAGGGAGACAAGTGATGAAGTCATGGGCATTGGCCATCTTGGCAGCTTCGATGATGAGCTCCTTTTGCTTCTCCTCATTCGCATCCTCATGCGGAGTGCCGATCAGGCCGTTGCGGATGTTTTCGTGGATGGTCGTGGCGAAGAGGACAGGCTCCTGACTGACGAGAGCCATTTGTTGACGGAGCCAGCGGAGGTTGAGCTTGCTGATATCATGCCCATCTAGGTACACGCTACCCTGGACTGGGTCATAAAATCGCTCGACAAGACCGATGATGGTACTCTTTCCGGAACCAGAGGCACCGACGAGCGCGGTGACCTTTCCGGCCGGGATCTCGAGGGAGACGTCGTCCATGACAACGACTCCAGGTCGTGATGGGTAGATGTGCTTGACATTCTCCAGACGGATGTTTCCTTCGACCTTCTCCGGCTTCTCCCCATCGTCCCTTGAGGGATCCATAGGGGACACACGATCGATGGTGTTGTAGATCCTGGCGGCAGCGCTGATGGCGGTGGCAAAGGCCTGGATGTTGGGAGCGACGTTTCCAATGTTGAACGAGCCCATCATAATAGCCATCATGATGATGAGAACGGACTTCAGATCGACGGCATCGTCAAGAAGATACGTGCTGCCCATCCAGAAGGCCAGACCATAGTTGAGGTACAAGCAAGTCATGATGCCGGCGATCATGAGGCCAATGACCGCCTTGACCCTGAATCCGTAGCGCTCCGCTTTGGCGAGATGCACATCGTACTGCTGAGCGAGGCGATCCTGGGTGCCGAACGCAATGGCGTTGCGGACGGAGCTGATGACCTCGTCTGCCAAGCTGCCTCCCACGGCGTAGGAGTCGAGGGAATGCTTCTCATACTTTCCGATGAACACGGACCCGGTGCCCATGACGAGAAGCAGGACGAAGAAGGTAGAAGAGAGAATCAGGGTCAGCCGCCAGTAGTAAAGGAAACTGATGATGAAGGCAGCGACCAGGGTGGCGAAGGCGCCAAGGGTCAGTCCGACCTTCTCGGAAATACCGTCCTGGATGAGGTTCGTGTCGGAGGTGATGCGTGTGGTGACTTCTCCAGAGCCCACCTTGTCGAAGAAGCCGATGTTCTGCTTCATGCAGCTCTCGAGGTAGCGCTCGCGGATCTTGGAGCTGATGTGCTCGCCGGTCCCTAAACACGTGGTTAGCACCCATCTACATCTTCGATAGCATCTCGCAAGGGTACACTTACAAAGGAAGCCGACCGTGGAGATGTAGCTGGCGAAGAACTCGCCAACAGCCAGGTAGATAAAATAGATGACCAGTCTGTTCAACTCTCGCCTGAACTCGGCCTCGGTCACATTTCCGTAGCCATAAATGTATGATTGGAACGTGCTCTGAAGATTGCCGAAGATGACGGTCATCATGGGCATGGCAGCACCGGCGGCGATGGCGGCGAACGCGGAGATGAAGAGGATGAGCTTGTCCTTGCCGTCGGAGTAGCGGTAGAGGGCCAAGAAGCCAGCCTTGACCTCTGGTGTCAAGACCTGGCGCTTGAGGATCTCGGCCTCCTCTTCGGGCAGGTGCTCGTAGGGATCCTTTATCGCCTCATCGGGGTTGGGCTTGGGAACCTGAGAGTCAGCCTTTGCGAGAGCGGCGTCGGATGGCTGCTGGTCCTTGTCTTCTTGCGGCACCGAGTCGGACATGTCGCCGCGAAGAGTCGATGGCCCAGAGGCAGGGCGCACCACAAGTGACTTTTCCGAAGAGTTGTCGGCCGCCATTGTGTCGCTTTGGGTTTGTGGTGCTGGTTTGTCGAAGTCGGCTTGCGCCGAGCGGTATGCTCGGGGGTTCCTAGACAGCTGGTTGCATGCACAGTGTCGTCTTCCGTGGTATCGAGCTGATCCCGGCTGAGCGTGCAAAGTCTCTCCCGGAGTGCCTACTGGTGGGAGAAGTCGGAAAGGGGTTCTCCAAGTGGTGAAGCTTGGCCGGAACAATGACAACGGAGGAGGAGGCCCTTGCCGTAACGACTAAATACAAAAGATCAAGGGCAACGGACCCCATGCCGGGAAGGCGTATGGCGTCGTTGTCCCCCTTGAGCCAATGCCCACATGGGATGGGCTCATGCTCGCCGTGGTCCCAGGCACAACCCCCACAAATCCCGTAGCTCAAAGGTGCCCGGTTCGGGATCTGGGGCTTCCTTCGCTCTCACTTGGCAGCAGCCCAGGGAAGTGGGTGGTGGTGCAGCTCAGGGTTCAGACAGCCGAGCCCGGGTTCCGCGACCCGGGGACTTGAATCTCGGGATGACGGCGGCGGTCGACAAAGGTGGGAGACGGCCCTGGTTGTTTTGCGCCGGCGCCACAGCCGCATTCTAATCCAGGAAAGGAACCGAACAATTCTAATTTGAACCTCACAATTGTTTGTCGCATATGTCTTCATGGTGAGTCGGTGTCGTTGCTCGACTTCTAGAAGCTTGTTGCGATGATCAGCATACCCCTGCTGGAGCTCCCGGCACTCGTAGTCCTCGGCCTCCGAGATTCGCGTGCAAAGCCAAGATTGGCAGGTCATTCAAGACGCAGGCCCAGCAAAAGCCCCACAGACAAGAGGCAGTGGCTGCTTGGCTACCCATTCGAAGACAAGAGTTTGCGCCGAGATATGAAGATCAATCCCGCGTCGCTGGACTGGCGGCGCACGGAACCCATTGGATTGGCAAAGCAACTCATGTCGCATGGTCAAGACGGACGGACCAGAAGAACCCTGGAACGAGTGCAACAGGACCAGCCCATCAAGGGCCAACCGCGCTGAGACGTCTTGGTCTTCAAGTTGGTGGTGTTGTACTATATCTCTCGAACGGCGCAAACCACACCTGTCAGGTGGATTTCCGGCTCCCCGGCACCTTCGACTCTCGAGATATCTTCGCGTTCGCGTTGTCGGGGCACGCGGCGGCCGATTTGGAGGTCATCGGAGGGGCCGAACTCCGCCAATGGTCATCCTGCGGGCAGCACAGCGCATCGCATCGCTATATTCGTCCGTCGAAGCGCTCCATCCGTCAGCGAGAGTCTGGCAGGCCGTCAGCCGTCTCGTGCGTTGTCCATTGCTGACACTCGCTGTAACCACATTGTTGATGATGTCTTGGTGACTAGATCCTGTGTCGGGCTGATAGGGCCGACCAAGCCATGACGGGGATCGCGCGGGAGCGATTCGGGACCTTGCCAACGCTTCTACCCGTCGCACCCTGTACGTAAGATCCCAGTGACCCGTCTCACCAAGGCCCGCCTGCGCAAGCTCTCCAGCCGGCTGGTGACACGACGAGGGTCAAGCTTCTCTTGGCCGTTGAAGTGATCGTTGATTCCAAGAAACGATAGGCGCCAACCCGTCTGCAGAACCTCAGCCCTGTTCGTAGTCAATAAATCGCGACGCTCCAGGTCCACTGCTGCACAATGCGGTACCAGGGATCGCGGCTTGATTGGGACTGATTCTCAGCAGCTGACGATGGACATGGACGACAGACTCCGATGTGGCAAAGTTTGCAGGCGCCCAGCAGGTGGATAGATCGTCCTCAAGACGCTGATTGATGTTTGAAATGTCGCCAGGACGCTGTGCGAACATTCCACAGTGACGATGGCAGATGTACTGAAGAGGTGGCATCAGTCAGTCCCAGGGTAAGTACCTGTAAGTGGTAGGTTGGTAAACTCAAGCGTGGCACACCTCAGTCGTCAGTGCCGACGGGATGCATGGCGCCGGCTGTTGAACTGCCTCTGCGTGCCTGAAGGAAGGTGCAACCCACGATCTTACCCGTACCTGCTTGCTCCCGACTTCACAAGCAGGGCCTTAGCGCTCGGGAAGGACCCACATGCATAGTGTCATCAATAGTGTGGAAGAGCACATTTGACTGGGTCCAGCTTCCCCAACTCACCGAACTCACCGCACGACCCCAACCCCACGCTGCAACCACTAGACTCTCTTCAGTGTTAGCAGCTTACCTACCTCTGAGCTACCTTCATCAACAACTGCCATCTGTCCTTTTCCCAGCATAGCTGTGTGGCTACCTAGGCAGCAGCTTTTTGGGGTTTCCGACGAAAGAGTTATCCCCAAGACTCTGGAGATCGTAGCCGCGTCTCCTCCCAAAGATTCTTGCGACCTGCAATGGCCTGATCGGAACCTCTTCGCTCGCGCGTCGCTGATCGCATCGAAGCCCTCTTGCAAGCATCCATCCGTCACCAGCGCTCATTGAGCGTCCCAAGAACTACAACAGCCGAACATCAAACCAAGCCGACCCCCGAGTTGCCAGCCAATATGCATCTCTCCTCGGTTCTTCCGACCCTCCTCCCCCTCCTCCTTGCCTACCTACCCACGACCATGGCGAAGTCACCACCCAAGAACGCGATCCTACTGTCGCAGGTCCAATCCCTTACCCTCCGCGGCAACGGAGCAAAAACCACCCACCGCCGCCTCTCCGCCGTCCCCCAGCTCAAGTGCCTCTCCTCGGCAAAAATATGCAGCATCCACCCCATCGACGTGCTGCGCTGCACGAACCAGGGCGCCGGCTATGATGACGAGGATGTTCAGTGGTCCTGCACGGCGAACCTGCCGCCCACGCTCAAGCTCGGCAGCACGGACGTTATCTGCGAGGGCTACGCCTCGAGCAACGACCCATATGTCCTCAAGGGCAGCTGCGGCGTCGAGTACCGCGTCTCCCTGACCCCCGAGGGTGAGGAGCAGTACCCCGACCTCGCAGGCGGCAGCGGCTTCGGCGGCTGGTTCGGCGAGGACTCTGAGACGAAGAGGAAGGGAGACCTGTCGGGATATCTCTTTGCGATCTTGTTCTTCGCAGTAGCTGCGTGGATTGTCTACTCGGCGTGTACAGCCCCAGCTAGGAATCGGAGAGTGGGTGGCGGACGACGCGGCGGCGGCGGCGGCGGCGGTGGAGGATGGGGAGGTGGTGGAGGCGGCCCCGGGTGGCAACCATGGAATGACCCTCCGCCTCCCTATCCGGGCGACAAACCCTCATGGTCAGGTCAGAGCGAGGGTTGGCGCCCTGGCTTCTGGTCCGGCGCCGCCGCCGGGGCTGCTGGAGGTTACTTCGCGGGCAGAAGTGGTAATCGCGATAATGGCTACCGCTCCCGTGGCAGCGACTGGGGTGCCGGTCCCTCAGGGACGTCTAGGTTCGGGTCCAGCTCTTCCTCCAGCTCTGCCACGCGAGAGAGCACAGGATTCGGGTCAACGAGCAGGCGTTGAGTTGAGGGCGCGTTACTGCGGAAAAGGAACATCACCCATCACATTGCCCTTGGATAATAGCTGTCAGCTCAAAATCAAGTTTTGCATCAGGCTCTAGGTCTACGCCTTGCTCCCCCAAGTGTTGCCTCAACCCCGTACTCCTCGATCAATGCCCCCTCCTAATACAAGGACAGCGCGACAGGCAGCGGGTATTTGTACAGCGCCGACGCGGCCTCTCCACAAAGTAATACAGCTAAAAGTACACCCAGCGGACCGACGCTTTCCAAATTCAGAGCGTCAACTCCCCCGCGCCTCGAGCGGAAAACAAAACGTAAGCAAGAGGTATCATCACCTGATGGCCAGGACCGAGTAAAACCCATAGCCCAAACAACTCCAGAGGTACGAGCACACCAGGAAGGGCCCCAACTGGGCTGCTCCTCGCGGCCATTTCTCGATCTTTTCCTCGTCCCCATCCGCATTCTAACAGCCTTCCCTTTGTCAACATCCACATTTTGACCCTTGTCCTAAGGGTGGATACGTGTGACGTCGAGACGATCGAAGGACTTGCCGCAGGTAGGACATTTGCGAATGCGACTGGCGATGCGGGCGTCGATACAGTTGCTGCAAAAGGGGTGCCCGCATGTCGTCAACAGGGCATCCTTGAAGTGTGTTCGGCAGATGGTGCACAGCACGTGTTGCTGCAGGACAGGTCAGTATGAATTTGGACAAGATAGTTTCGGTCGCACTCACCCTCAGCATTGATATCTCCTCGTCGTTGTTGCACAATGCCCTGCGTTTCCAGTAGTCGAGGTCCTCCTGCGCCTTGTCTGCTTGCGCGGCAATCCGGGCCACTTCCAATTCGAGCTCGTTTTTCCGCCGGGTCAAGGAGGCGTTCTCTGCCGACTGGGTGTTGTGCGTGCTGTCGAGGAAACCCAGCTGCCTCGACAAGGCGTCCTTCTCGAGCACAAGCTCGGCTTTCTGGGCCTCGAGCTTCCGCTGTTCCACTGCCAGGGTCGAAACCGCCTTGCGCCCATCCACCAATTGCTTCTCAAGGTTGCTAATGAGAGCCCTGCCGTTGTTTTCGGCGTCCTTCAGATGCGTCACAACCTGAGATGTCTCCTGAATCTGACTGCGAAGCGTCGTCATCTGGATCTCCCGGAGGTCAGCATCCTTGCGTGCTGTAAAGTACTTCTGCTCGGCCTTCTGTTTCTCCGCTAACAGGGTAGCGATGCGATCCTCGAGCGCCGAGAAATCCATTGTCTTCCCTGAAGCCAATGCCACGGACCGTGTGTAGGCTTGTTGCAGAGCTGGCAACTCCTTGTTGATGGACTCGAAGTCCCGCTGCAACTTCTTGTACTTGGCGAGCAATTCATCGCCGGGTAGGGTATCGACGTCGAGCTCCGTGTCCGGTGTGGGTTGATCCTTCAGTCTCTGGTTCTCCAGCTCGAGGGCGTTGATGCGGTCTTCCCCGGCAGCCAACAACTCCTTCAGCTGCTGCTTGGCATTCTTCTCCTCTTTGGAACTCGACTCCAATGTACTCGTCTTGGCGAACCACTCGTCCCTGGCCGCGCGCAGACGGTGGACATCTGCGTCACGTTCTTTGACTTGGCGTTCTAGATTGACGATGCGTGCGTGCGTCTCGTCCTCGAGTTTGCTTCTGAAAGCTGTCCTCTCGGCCTGCAGCGTATCCGTCTCATCCCTCAGGTCCTGGGAGGTCGCTTGCCAATGGTTGACCTGCTTGATCAGATCCTCAGTTTGCGCCCTGAGATGCTTGAAAACATCCGTCCCTACGAACTCCTGTTCGCTCATCTTTTCCTTTGGGCGTTTCAGCGCGATATTTTCTTCCCGCAGGGTCTGGACCTCCGCCTGGGCAGCCTCGAGATGCTCCTTCTGCTTTGCTAACATTGCGTTGACTTCCTTTAACTTGTGCGCCTTCTCGCCTGCTTCTCCGACGGACTCGCCAGGCTCGGCATTGTCGGCGTTGTCGGCACGCTCCGCAGTCTGGGCCATGACTGTGGCCTTGGCCGTGAACTGCTGCTCGAGTTGTTGGACTTGTGCACTCTTTAGGCGCTGTGTCCGTCGTTCCGCTTTGAGAGCTTGGAGAGTCTTCTCGTTGAGGTTCTCCGTAAGCTGCTGGTTTTCGTGTTGCGCCCTGTCCAGCTGGACTATATAATCCTGCTGCTGCGCGAGTAGTGAGTTCACTCTGGCTTCTAGAGTTTCGATATCCGGAGTGAGTTCGCCGCGCGAGTTCGCGATGCGATGGATGATGTCCTTGGCCCGTTTGCGCTGGCTCTCGATTTTCTCGGTTACGTATTTCTGGAAGGAGGTCGCATCATTGAGCGTGGTGCCAGTGATGTACGGGGGCTCTGTCAAACATGGTAAGCAGTTGGTAAGAGGAACTCAAAAGTTGGAGATGCTTACCAGTAGGACCAGTTGGCGCTGGCGCGGCGGAGTCAGCCAGGAGTTCGAGTTGCTGGAACGCTTGATCCCAGAAACTCTCGGTAAAGCGGATGAAATCATCTTGAGATTTGACATGCTTTTGCAGCTGCTCAACCTGGGCCCCTAACTCTTGTTTTTCGCGCTTTGTCTCCTGCCATTGTCGAAATATGGCTCCTTTTTGGTATTTCTATCGAGGAACAGTCAGCGCCAAGATGCTCATGTGACTCTATGATGATCATTGCAGATATGCATGCTGGCCAACGCAAGAAGACGACATGGGCTGTCCGATGTGATGAGTAGGGGGAAGGGTTGAGGAGCGGAGGAGCGGAGGAGGTCGGCAATGCAACCGTCATCGCGTGCCTCTGGACGACTTGTCCTCCAGGCTGTGGCGAGGGATGCGGGATGCGTGCTCGTAGGCCAACTGCGCCGGCGATGGAAAGGATTGTCGAGAAGATTCAACGCTGCAAATGACGGGCTCGTGACACTCACCTCAACCCAGGAGTCCTCAGTCTGTTCGGCTGTGTTTCCCTTATCGACCCGGTCGCTCTTAGGCTGCTTGCTGCCGTTGATGCCATGGTGTCGCTTACTGGGAGGAGCCAAGTCATCCGTGGCGCCGACCGCCGGTCTCTTTTTCTCCTCCATCTTGGGCCGAGAAGCAGGCCAAGGTGAGGGAGTAGGGGCAGCAAATAGCAGCGGGCTGGTCGCGGCGATTGTTGAGAGATGGGCGACGTGCGATTGACGGCGGTGGCCGAAAGGATGATAAAAGGGGGGGTGGAGGAGGACCAGTGAGGCGCCAACTGCGCAAACAAACTGGCGCGACGGGCAAGCTTGGAGGAATCGCGCAGATTGATGCCCGGGTTTGACTGTTCTGTTGGACGTGGAGTTGAAGTTTCGAAGCTGGACGCCAGGACTTCTTCATCCTGAGAAATCAAGAGGGAGCCTCCCCGCTCAAAGAGGATTAGTGTCTGGCCCCCCCTAAACCAGTTTGGTCAGTGCGGTAGGTAGGCCCCACCTGCCTACTGGGAGATAAGATAGCTATGCCGCGTTGATGCAGGCTGTCGGCTAAGCCCCGGGTCATGCATCACAGTCATTCGGACCCCACCATTCTTCAAATCACTGGGAGAGAGACCCTCCATCTCGAATTCTACGATTCCATCGCAAAACCGAACCAACTCTCACATCGCTTCGTCCTCAGCGACCTGCACAGCTACGGACCCCCCCATTATCCGGTATCAATCTTTACAAGGCACTTCTCCTTCTGCCATGTAGCCTTGGCCGAAGCGACGCACCTGAAAGCCGCCGGACCCCCGACGATCCACCATGAGTTCCATGTTCAAGAAGAAGACCGGCGTCGGCTTCAAGCCGAAGGCCCCCATCGCCCGCCCTCGTCCTCCCGGCCCCTCGCAGGCACCCCGAACCTCTCAGCCGCCTGCCGCGATTGAATCGCCGCCCCCTACCCCAGCGACCAACACGCCTGCTACCGAGTCCCCGGCGCGCGACGCCGCTGCGACCACAGACTCGACCCCTCCAGTGACACAACCGGAAGCCGGCGAGAAGCCGGCGCCAGTTGATACTACTTCCTCTGCGGAAGTTGCGCCCGTTGTTGAACCTTCAACGTCTGCGCCTGCAGCGACTGAACCAGCGATCACTGAAACCCCGAAGGAGAACACAGCGAAGACCACACAGAAGCGGGCTGCTCCCGCCACCAGGGGGAAGAACGCCACTCCCGCATTGCAAGCTCCCGAAATTCTCACGTCAAATACTGTTATCACCACTACCGAGGTCGAGGTCACACCTGTAGGCGACGCGCCCTCCACCAGTACTACAACCGAAGAGGAGCAGACGGAGCCTACAACTGCCCCGAAGAAGACGCCTGCTCGCAAGCCGCGCAAGCGAGCAGCGCCTGCTGTCGCAGAGGATGGCGCCGAGGCCCCATCAAGCACAGGCGCTGGTCAGGATGAAGACGCGGACGGCGCGCCCACGAAGAAACGGCGCACAGCCAGGAAGACCGCAGCAGAAGGCCCCGCCAAGGTGAAGAAGAGGAAACCGTCCGACTCCGTGTCGGCGGACACCCCGGAGCGCCTGGCGACCCCCCGATCGCGGCACCGATCCGCGACCCCCGAAGACGCGGAGAACCAGCTGGTCGACCTCAGCTCCATGACCATGTCGGACCTGACCCGGGACCTGCGCATCGGCAAGAAGTCCAAGGTCCACGACATGCTCCTGGCCCGCGAGCGCGAGAAGCTCGCGGCCACAAAGCTCAAAAAGGCCGGCCTCACCCCCGACGGCGACGCCTCCGTTCCCGGAACACCCGCGAGCACGAGCCAGCCTGTCTCCTTCCTCGATAAGGAGACACCCTCCAGCGAGCCCACGGGCCTGCAGTACACCATGATCGGCGGGCAGATCGTCGTCGACCAGTCCTCCCTGGCGCTCGACCGTCACGAGCGAGCGCGACAGCAGCAGCTCGCCTCGGGCGGAATCACCACCGAGATGGAGGAGGACGACTTCACGAACCACATCACCGAGACCAGCTTCCGTACGGGCTCCAAGCTCCGCGGCCCCAACTACTGGAACGACGAGGACACGGAGCTCTTCTACCGCGGCCTCGCCATGCTCGGCACCGACTTCACCCTCATCAGCCGCATGTTCCCCGGCCGCAACCGCCGCCACGTCAAGATGAAGTTCAACCGCGAGGAAAAGTCCAACGCCGACCGCGTCAACGCCGCCATCGTCGGCACAAAGTCCATGTCCCTCGACATGGACGAGTACAAGCACTGGACCAAGGTGGAGTACGAGTCCGTCGAAGACATTATGGCCGCCCACCGCGCCAAGGAGGTCGAGTTTGAGGAGCAGACGAAGCGCGTCGCGGAGGAGAAGGCCGAGGCGAACCGGAAGAAGAAGGAGGCCCTGTTCGCGGACGAGGAGGACGCCGACGGCAACGCAGTCCCCAAGAAGAAGGGCAAGAAGAAGAGGAAGGGCGCCGTGGAGACGAACCTCTGGGGCGAGATCGTCGAGGAGACGCCCATCGATGCGGCGTGAGGCACTTGATGATGGCTGCTGCGCGGCCGTTTCACTCATGATATCTGGTTCAGGGACATGGCGCGAAGGGACATGACGAGACGGACTGATTTGATTTGATACCCCTTTCTTTGGCTTGGAAGCAGGACACGGCTTGCAGGGCGGCATACAGGCAGAAGCCGGTGCGGGCCAGGCGAACAGGGGCCACGGCGTTGGGGTATTTGACTGATCTGCGGGTTTCTTCTCAGTGCTTTCGACCCTCTCAGTGGTATAGATTCGCGATTGTTTTCTCAGACGCCGGGTGCCACGGCGCTGAAGCAATACATTTCACTTGATGGAGCAAGAGGTCATCCGTTTTAGTATCATTTCTTGAGTGCCTGCTAAGGAACCTGCCGTATCCGCTAGGTTATGCAGACTTCACACCATACCCGATGCAGGCCGACTGAGCATGATCTTCTGAAGTCGACACACAAGCCCGGGTCGTATCGACTGGAAAGATATTGGTGTCCCCACGTGCGCGGCCTTGTTGATGGCCTTGCTGCCTGCTGCCCCCATGCCTATCATTATCCCGCCCCGATCCGTTTCTTCATGACTAACGCCGTGTCGTGATTCGCATTCTAGTTGCCGGTACCAGCGCCGCCGCCACCCTGCGGTCTGTTGTTATCGTCATCGTCGTCGGGCTGGTCGAACAGGAAGTTCGCGGCGAGCTCCTCGTTCTTGTCGCACGCGAAGTAGGCCTGGATGGCCTGGTCATGGTCGAAGCCAAGGCGGCAAAGCTAGGAAATGGTTGTCAGCGTGGGCAAACGCGAGTCTGCTGCTCGTCAACTCACCCTCTCAATGGCGTCCCTCTCCTCCTCAGTGACACTAATAGCCTGAGCGCCAGGAGGCAGGGGAGCGTCATCATCGACATCTTCACCGAGCAGACTCAGGAACTGGCCAGGATCGTTAGCGATCATCTGGGCGAGCTGAGGGTTGCCGGCGCCAAGCTGCTGAAGAATAGGCTCGAGCATCTGCGGCTGCTGCTGGACGACCTGGCGGAGCTGCTGGAACTGAGCATTGTTACGCAGGAAGTCCAGGTTGCCAAGGCCACCACCACCCTGGGAAGCAGCGGCGGCAGCCAGGCCGGCAGCGGCGCCGGCGCCAGCTCCGGCGGCAGCACCAGCACCACGGGCACCGCTGCCACCCCGCTGTTGAGCAGCAAGATCGAACAGGTTGACGTTATCGTCGTCGCCACCATCACCGCCAGCGGGTTGGGCCGGGGCTGCAGCAGGAGCCGCAGCCTGGGCTGCAGCCTGGGCCTGGGCCTGTTGCTGGCGTTGTTGTTGTTCCTGTTGGACGCTGTCGGGAATTCCCTGCAAGAGAGGTCAGATGGGCCAGATGGAGTTCAAAAGAAGCTTCGATCTTACGTTGAGAAGATACTCGACAGCTCGGTCCGGGTTGTAGAAGGCGGCGCGCATGGCAGCGTCGATCTGGGAGCGTTCGAAGCCCATGGCCTCCATGTTGGCAATCACCTCCTGGCGCTGGGCGCCCATCGCCATGGATGGATCAGCCGGCGCGGAGTCGGGGGCAGCGCCGGTCCTTGCGGCGGGTGTGGGAGTGGAGGGCGCGGCGGGCTGAGTCGCGGCCTGGGGAGCAGCAGGAGGGGCCGGGGTCGCGGTGGCAGGCTGCGCGGGAGTCGCGGGGACGGCGGCGGCGGCGGACGCAGCAGGAGCCGGCTTAGGCTTGGGCTACCGACAGATGTCAGCAGGGGAGCACAGGCTTGGCATGTAGGAAGTGAAGCCATCGTGGAGCTTACCTTGTTGACCATGCACACGACGAATCCCTTCTCCTCAATCTTATACGACTCGACGGTCTCCTCATCCTTCAGAATTTTGCCTGGCAGCTCGTCAGCAATGGTCCACTGGTGGCCTGCGCGGCCAGCACCATACCCGAGTAGATGAGCTTCTGCTCCTTGGGCTCCCATCCCTTTTCCTCGGAGATCCTCTGCTTGACGGCCGAGATCTGGATCGATGATTAGTGGCCGATCCTGGTCTGGTCGGGGCGCCGGGCGCCGGGGGCGATGGGGCGAGAACGTACAAGATCGGTCGGTTCGACCTCGAGGGTGAACTTTTGCTGCTTCAGGTCCTGTGGCGGATGGTCAGTTATCGACTCGGTGTCAGTTATCGACTCGGTGCGCGACGCTTGGTGTGGCGGGGAAGCAGGAGCTTTTCGGACCTTGAAAGTAACCTTCATCTTGGCGAGAGGTGCAGCAGCTAGCCGCGGGTGTCAAGATGGCGAGGGGATAGAGTCTGTGTTGGATGGCAGGGCAAGGGCCTGGTGATCTGGGAGAGGAGGCGATCTGAGGGGTGGTTGGGTTGCGCGACGAGAGAAGTTTGACGAGCAGGCGGCAGAGATGACGAAGTGGAAGGCGGCGGGCTCGGTTGGAGGAAGGAGCCTGACTGTGACAATAGCAACAACCTATGAGGTCGTGGTCGACCTGGAGGAGGTGGGGTTTGGCGGGAACGTTGGGGCCACTATGAATTGGGAAGGCGGTCTGGAGGCCGCACTGGGGGTACGTACCTCCCCGCAGGTGATAAGGTCAGTCCCTCAGGTACCTAACCAAACAATGGACGGCCCTGGAACGTGCTGGAGGCACTTCACGTTCTCCTCAGACATGGACGACATGCGGTCGCAACAAAGGGGTACATCAATCTCACAGAATTATCTACTGATGAGATGTCACGTCCAGCCAGCTGAGCAGCACAGAGAGAGAGCACATCCAAGTCAAGTCAACGTCTCTCATCATTCAAGGCCGTCTGGCCCACGTCTCATCTAGGTACTATCGGATACTGTTCGTCATCCCGTGTCCTTTCACGTCGGCCCAAGGGATCGATCCCTAGGTAGCCATTCCCGCCAAACGCCGTGCTCAAAGGTGGTATCTCCAGCTCCCCTCCCAAAAATCCCAAGAGACAAAGGAAAGATCATTCGTCATGACAAGACACTCCTCCTGTGTCCGGCTCCCATTACCCATCAGCACACCAGTCACGCACTCTCGGAGGGATCCAACCTGAGCTTCCGGATCTGATACCCGTTCAGGCTCGACCGAGACCCGGCGCTCAGTATCCAATCCGGGATGGGCGGCGTCATTTTCCTCTCCCCGGACGGCCCCGCCGCCCCCGCCTCCGCCTCCGCCCCCGCCTCGTCCTGCTCGTCCAGCGAGGGGCTGGCCCGGAACGTCTCGTAACTCGTCTGGTGGCTCAGCGGGCTCTCGCGAGTTGGCAGGCTATCGCTCCTCATCCGCCGAACGCTGTTCCGGTCAGAGATGACCCGCGCCGCCTCTGGCGCCGCGATCACCACGGTCCCCGCTGTGACGTTCGGTGGTGGCACCGGGGAGTCGGATCGGAACAGCGGGTGGATATGTGCTTCACCAGGCGCATTCTGCTGCTCCAACGGCTCGAGCTGTGAGCGGCGCGCTGGGCTGAAACTCCTGGATCTGGGTCGGGGCCGAGGAGGCGGGAGATCCAAGGGATGGCCCGGGCTCGGGCTCCTGCTGACCGTCGGGCTGGCCGGGATCGTCTCGAGGAAGCGCTGAGGGGGCGCGGGTGATGAAGCGCCCAGGACTGTCAGCCTGCTGTGCAGGTCCACGGAGGAAGTGTCCCACGAGTCGAAGCTGTCCTGGGTGGCGATGCTGCCTTCTCGATATGGGCTCGACTCCATCGATCCAGCGCGATACCTGTCTCTTGTGGACAGTAGGCGGGTCTTGGAGGTCATGGGACGGACGGCATTCGACAGCGACGATCTGATCGAGCTCATGGTCTCAGTCGCGGAGTTTCCGCTGCTGGACTGAGGGGGTGTGATGAAGCCCGTCTTAAGATCCGCCTGTACCTCGACGGGCATCGTACGGCTGTATCGAATCGCCTTGACGTGCTGCGGTAGCCCGCGGCCATCGCCATGAGACAAGCCTGTATCCGTTGCGCCGGGAGGCCAGACGAAGTGCATGACGGTGAAGACGAGCTGGCAAGCGAACGACAGTCCCAGAACAACCGAAGTCCCCGTGAGGAAGTTCTCATGGGTCGTGCCCATGACTGGGTCAGAGATATTTGTAGGAATCTGGCTGAGGAGGACCAGGTTGGCAATGGAGGATGCCGTTGCCAGCGCACAGGTCGAGACTGCAGCGGCAAATACAATGCAGACACTCCTTCTGCTCCGTCTTTCGTTGTGGCGAGCCCGGTACTTGGAGCACATCCATCCCACAATGCCCAGGACGATGCCCTCGAGTGCCGCGGACAAGATGGCGGTGATCTGAACGGGGCTTGAGTGAGAAATATCCGCGGCGAGGATTGCATGGAATGCCAGCAGGGCGGTCGTTGCAAGACCAGCTACAACGCCCACGCCCAGCGGCAAAAGTCGAGACATGACGGCCATGTCTTCGATGGCCTATCAGACCGAGGGAGTGTGGCTACAAGAACTGGAAAGTCCGGGGTGTTCGTGGCCCAGGACGGCTGTGTCGTGCTGGGCTAACAATCGAGACAGTTGTTGAGTTATGTGAGACGAGGCTCGGGAGACGAAGGTGACTGTTGACGAGACTGATATGGCAGAGTCGATATCCGGCGACAGCATACATGAGGGACAGTGGTGTCTTTGTTGCCTTCGTTGATGTCGGCGAAGGTTGCCGACGCGTCGAGTCAGAGAGGGTATAAGAAGACCGTGGTATAACACGAAGAATCGAAGCAGTGTTGATAAGAGAAGGTGACCTGGTTGCCAAGCTGAGTGTTCGAAGAGAAGGTGAGCTGTGAGTAAATGCTGAGGAGGAGACCTGCAGCAAGACGGGGAATCTGGGGGACGGAGGACTAAAAGTAAACGAGGAGGACATGACTATTATGCACCGCTGATGGACGCGTTTTCATAGAGTGCAGCTGCTTGGATGTTGCTTGCTTCTGTGTGGTGGGGAGGGGGGTCGCGTTGTCCCAAAGCCCACACAGCAGGATGACCGAGTGGCCGATATTGGACGAGGATCGTGGGGTCGAGGGCCTACAGCCACGCCTCCCCCAGTCTGATTCCTCGCAGCCGGGAGGTTAAGGAGGTGGAGGAACAGGGGTCAGGGGCCTGCCGCGGTGGGGTGGTTGAAGCGAAACATTGGCAGACAACCCCTGTCTGTGCTGGAGTGGTGATGGTCGTTACTTTGTCCTGGCCTGGAGACCAGGACCGGGCTGTAGAGAGAGGGTAGTAGGTATTGCGACATGCATGCTTGAGAGTCAGATTGTCGGCGAGACTCCATGGTTGCTCTCCGTCTGGGCTGGTTGCTCGACGGGGCCCAGCGGCGTCTCCGCGGCAAGGAATATGCCCTTGAAAGCTTCAGCAGTGCCCGAGGTCCGATTCCAGGCATCATCGGTTCCTCAAGGCTTGCTTGCTCTTTGTCGCCTTTGACTGAGATCCCTTGACAAGGCGCAGCGATCCTGGGCCGCCCCAATCGACTGATGACCAGAAATAAACGCGGGAGCCTCGATTTCATGCGATCGGATCGAAAGTGGTCGAGAAGAGCCGGCTGGCCCGAGGCTGCAACCTGCTGCTGCTGGAGGAGCAACCAATCCTCGTCGCCAATCGCACGCCTCGACTCCCAAAGCCAGCAAACACGCGACGCGACAAGCTACATATCAACCCCTCATCATCGTCCCGTCAGATCGACCAATGTCGCAGAAGACAAGCAATAGATGTCTCTTCCAGTCGTCGAAGGTAAACTTTGTCGATGGAAAGTTTGTTTACATTGCTCGGATGGACGGACGCCTTTTGGAACCAGGATATCCCAGCAAACGGAGACAAATGACATGTCGCTCTGCTGGTGGTGAATTTCCCACCCCCTCACTGCATTCGGCTTCGCCCTCTGCATGAACAGAGTTTGAAGGACGGCTGACTTGCATGTTGAGCGATGGGACGTGGGCGCTCCGGGAAATGCCTCAGCTTGCAAACTTGCCCTGACGATATTTTCGAGGCCTCTTCTCAAGTACAAGCAGGTAATGAGAGGACTCGGCGGGGGGATCCGGAGTTGAGAGGATCGTCGGGGCTGAGATGTGGGCGCAACGAGGCGTCCAGGGCCCCGGGTCGAAACAGCCCACAGAGGATGTACAACTACCAAGTTTGTGCGAGTCTCCCGTCGAGCCAAGATGCCCGAATATCTGGCCTCGTCTTCCTGGTCACTCCTCGCAAGGGTGGCCACGATCTGCCGGGGCCGGTTTTGGGGCTCTGGGTGCGCTTGTCGGAACTTCAGGTTTTCACAGACCCCATCCGGATGGATTCCTCGGTCCACTCGAGAATCTGACAGGCGTCGACCAAGGACATCCTCTGTGGAGGAGCAGTAATTTGCCGACCTTGGTTTTCGAGCTTCCGCCCGGAACGGCTGCCGCATGAAAAACATGGAGGACGAAGAGATGATCAGGTTCGCGGAGGCCCAGACGCCGCGGCCGTCTGGTGGTCTTTGACCACGCACCGACCGTACATTTTTTCCTTCTGTAAGGGAGGGGCCAGAGAGTTCAGGGAGAAGCAAGGTGCAAATGACGATATGGGCAGACTTTGCGACATGACGGCCAATCCACGGAGACAAGCATTTCCACTGTCTCAGCCATGACGATGGTGCTGCCGGGCTCAGATTCAGGCTGGCTGGAAGCAAGGGGCTGTCCTCGGGAGAGGCTCCGCGGCCGATCCTACGCTCTGGTCCAAGCCCATTGCTCCTCCAATCCGCTGTCCCGGAGATGAAAAATGATGGCATCCAAGGTCGTTGTCTGATGGGGTCGATCAAGGTGAGACAACCGGCCGCACCGTTTTCCTTCCGAGGAATGAAATGCCACGCTGCAGGCCCGGCTCATTGGCGCATCGGCTCTGGTACCTGCATGTAGGGCTCTCGAGTGTGCCTGTCGGGGTGGACCGGCCCCTCTCCGTTTATTACTTGCACCTCGTGGAGTCCTCGTGGGCCCGAGCCTTGGAATGACTTCCCTGGAATCAATCCAATACCAGTGCGATTTTCAAGGTCGGGTGCTCCAAGTCAAGAGTCCAGGCCACCTGTGCGGTGGAACTGCAACGCCCTCCGCGCCCGTCCACCGCTGACGGAGGTCAAACGGGGGCCCAACGAGGCCGTTCCACCTGGCTTGCTGCTGGATTTGCTGAACAATGTCGACGGCGCCCCCTGGGAAGCCGCCTAGAACGTTCTCGATCGCCGTTTACTGGGGCATGTGGATCGCTGATGGGGCATTGTTGTGACTGATACAGAGGCCTTTTGGAGGAAGGTATCGTCTGTTTGCACAAACTCTTCCTCAGGGGGGCGTGTCCTTGGAAACGAATTGTCGACAGGCTTGTCGGTCATCCAGGGCACGAGACCTAATAATGGGCCAAATAAGCATGACGATGCATTCGTTGCTTGCTGGTCGTCATATGCTGCTCGGCCATGGCTGTGGTTGAAGCCGAAGGCCAGCCGGGGCAACGCCCCATAGGTAGCGAGAACAACAGCGCCAGCCAAACAAACAACAAGCAAAACATGTCCGGTCTCTCCTCGAGATGATGTCCTCCTCATCGTCGGTTTGCACAAAGTCGCAAGAACGGTGCATGCGACTCAGCCTCTGAACCCTCATCTTCAACATGCGGCCCCAGGAGATTGACGGCAGACGGGCGTCCCGTCCCGGTGGCCGGGAGTTTCACCAACGGCAAGCTTGGGAGCTCGAGCACCGCTTTGGGCGAGCATCTGAGCGCTCCGATGTGCGGCATCCGCCCTGCCCCGTGAGCTCTTTGTTGTGTTGTTTCCTTTTTTGGGTTCGAGAGAGATGAACCCTTTGTTTCGAATTATTCTCGTTCTGTCGAGGGGGGCGTCAACTATACTTGTAGGCGTCTCTCCGTACATCAGTACTGATCAGGGTCGCATCTGTCATCTGAGGATCTCGCGATCACGAATTGTCGGGATAGGATTATCGGCTGACGGCGCGCTTGGCAGATCGTGCTTTGTTTCAGTGCATTCTTCATTTCTTCTTTGGCTTCTCTTCAGCTGTCCTGAAACTGCGAAGATGTTGTTCCCTCGTCAACCGGACATCCCGTCACAGTGGGTTGGGAATGGCGATGGTCCATGCCACCCTCGCTCGCCATGTGAAGGGGCAAAATTAGGGGTTTCCCAATTGAAACAATGAAGGCCCTTGCAAAGGCAGATTGGGCGAGAATAGATTTCTGGGAGTGGAGGCTAAACAGTGAGACTCGAAGGGGAAGCTCGTCGTCTCACGTCCAGGAACGGCCCGTCCGATGTCTGCTTGGCGTACGTGGCAGGAGTTCGTTCTTCTTCAAGGGTCCTGCCCGCTCAGTTCGTCTGGATGGCGATCCGTCGCTCAGTCCCCGTGCCATCGCAAGTGCGAGTTGGCTCGGGCCACCGGACTTGGGATCGAGTCCACCCATCTTGCTTTTGTTGTCCTCGGTGTTGTCGTCCTTTCTCCCCTGATTACCGCTTTTGGCAGTGATTGATGCGTCGTGGTGACCTGAGGGCGCCGGCCCTTTACGGCCCGCTGCACGATTGTGCCGCTGTCTGGCGCACGAGCCTGGGAACTTTAAGCGTGGTCGTGAGAAGTGGCGCGGACGTGTCGAGATCTCCTGGATCGGCGGTCGAAGCTGACGAGGGGCCAGGCAGGTCCAGTGCCTGCCTTCCGGCTTTGACCTACCTTACCTACCTACCAGGTAGGTAGCCGGTGTCTAGGTAGGCAGGCACTACTAGTAACTTAGTAAGTTCATAGGTATGAAGTAACGGTGGTTCCTTCCCGTCTTCTCCCCAGGAGACCCCGAAACCATGGCGCCTTCCACAGTCTTCCAGGTTTCAGGTTCTTCTCACTCAGAGATAGTAGAGGAGTCTTGCTGCTTCTTCCCGTGGGGCGGAATATCAGCAGCGGTCTTCCCTCCCGGGCATATCTGCCCTGAGTCTACCATACGATCCGATTAGTACCGAACGAAAGGCGAAAAGATCTCGACGAATTGGTGCCACGTGGAATCCACGAGCCAAGCGCGTGATACTCACATGGCAGCAGAACAAGGTAGTCAAAGCGGGTTGGCAGCGTGACGAGAAGTATGATAGCCGTGTTTGAGTGAAGTCCGATATGAATTTATTCAGCTGAGTGTAATACAACCAAACTCTGTCCTGATAAGAGCTGTGGCTCACCTGGCACGATTGCGACTTTATATCTAGACTTGTAGTTGTCCACGTGTCAGTCAGTTTGACGCAACCCGACAGTTGAATCGTTTGCCTCCCAGTCCAAGTACCATCAGAAATGGATTCTCCTTTCGCAACCTGAATTCAGGGATCATGGTCAGCGGCTGGCAATGCCTAGGTATGATAACTTCCTTGAGAGGCATGACTCTTGCAGAGCTCCTCTCGATACACATAGATAACTTGGACCTGGCCTACTCGTTCTCCTTGCTTCCTCTTCCCGAAGATACCCAAGTCCGGGCCATCAGGGTATAGGAAGAACCCCTCACTCAGCGTGATTTGTGCCGCTGCAACTCTGCAAGCATGTGGCGTTGCTTGGCATCAATATTGTCGCCTCCACGCAGGACAAGAGGTGTTCAGAGCCGGGCGCCCCGGGGCGCAGGAACAGGCTACATGCCGTCCGCCTGCCCCGCAACCTTCCCTTCTGGAGAAGTAAGCTTATTCTACTTGCTTGTATGGAGATCAGATCAGCCAACAGGGTAGCGCGCGGAACAGCTGGTGTGGCGCGGGAACACCGACGCCAAGACCGAGAGTCGAGTTGGAAGATGCTCAAGTCATCCCTGCGAAGCGGCCATCGGTGTGATCACATGCATGTATTTTCTATCTACGAGCTCTGTTCGTGCACTTTAACGAGTGATGAGGTACCTGGAATGCCAATGCTCCATGAGTCCTTTGTCCTGTTGCCATCCGCCTTGTCCCTCACTCCATCTCTATCGACAGGGGCCATCAGATCAGCCGAGGGAACCTGGATGGCCGGCTATCAGATCCGGCGGTCAGTGACTGATCGCAAAATCCATGTTACCTACTCAAAGACTCACTTGAGGTGGACAGCACTCAGTGGGAGTGGCAATGCCATCCCTGCTTTCCGGCCTGTCCGGCACTGCCGCAGTTGAAGGGGTGCGAGCTAGTAACCAGATGGCACTCGGCACCGCAGTCCTCCTCGATGTCTCCCGCGAAGAACGGGTCGCAGCAGAAGTAATCCGAGTCACCGCCATGGGTGTGCTGGGAGCAGCTCCAGACAGGCGTGTCCAGGGGGCAGGTGTCGCGGGCGACGAGCTTGGCCGTAGGGACGGCCAAGACGGCCTGGGCTGCGAGGGCTGAGAGGATGACGGTGATGGACTTCATGGTGTCGAGTCGGTGGCCGGGGGAGTATTCGATAGTGCGTCTTGGAAGGGAAAGATGTGATGAGTGAGGGCTGTTGGTGCCAACATCATCCAGACCCTCGGATCGCCCTGAATTTATACTTGGAGAGCTCGTCGACCAGCTCCTGGATCAGGACCTCTCGTTTCTGCAAGACAACAGGACAACCCCGACCTGGATGCGCCTTTTCTCGCCATGTAACGCTGGTCACTTCCTCTTTTGCAGTAGCAGGTGCATCCGGCACCCTTGTGGACGAGTTGAGGCCATCTCGTGCACCTGCTGACCGTCATCGTGAGGATGTGTAGCGGGTGTCGTTGAACATGACCCCTCTCCAGGTCGCGAGAGAGGCGAGCAACACCCCACGCTAAGATGTGGCCATCAAGGTGAGCCTCAAGCCACCTTCTACCTTGGTCACATTCAGACACCATCCTATTGACCGTGAATACCCAGTTGGACCTGGTTTTCCAACACCTTTGTGGCCGACTGGCCAGCTGCCAAGCTTGGCCAGGCACAGCTGCTGGACATCCCGGTCGAGATGATTTCCAGGGAAGAGGGCGCTCGCCCACGCAAGACTCGAGTATTAAAACACGGCCTCGCTCGCTTTCTCTTGCTCCTTTCTCCCAGGCGGCTCAGGCACATGCTCGGTTGCAGTCTCCTCCCTCTCGTTCAACCTCGTCCACCAAGACGATCCGGCATCACCACCGTCCACCATGCAAGGTGTCAGACTCGCCGTGGCTGCCGGCCTTTCGCAGGCCTGGCTTGCCCGGGCTCTGCCCCAGGCCGACACAGAATGCACGCCGCATGATGACCATTGGCATTGCCCTCCGGGAGTCGAGCCTCCCCCGACTCCCCCGACGCTGCCCGAGCCTACCATCACGGCTCCTCCTGAAACTACGTGCTTGTAAGTCCGACTTCGACGCTTCAAGAACACAAGTCAGCCTGACACTGTACAGCGAGACCGCCACGGAAATCCCCCGCCTGGTCACGCCTGTGGTAGACTACTTGTCCTGGATTGCGTCCATGGACGAGAAGTATCTGACCCCTGGCATCCCCTGGTCCGGCTACTCGATCGCCTTCTACTCTGATACCAGATCGTACGAGCGCAGCGGTACCATGAGGACTGTCACCAATACCTTGTGGTATGACTCCAATGCCATCACCTCAGAAGGCCTCGAGGTCTACACTGAGACTGCTACCGCCACGACCTGTGTCACAGACACTCCGGGCCAGCCTACCCCTACCGCCACTTGCACGCCTCATGACGACCACTGGCATTGCCCTCCAGGGGTTCCTGAACCAACTCACCCACCTCCAGGACAAGGTGATGATGAGGAGTGCACTCCTCATGACGACCACTGGCATTGTCCTCCCGGTGTACCCGAACCTACAACACCTCCCCCCCAGGCGACAACAACCTCCACCACGACAACTGCTGGCGATCAGGGTGAGTGTACGCCCCACGGAGATCACTGGCACTGCCCGCCTGGAGTACCCGAGCCTACCTCCCCGCCTCCTCAGCCAACGGACGACGGCGATGACGAGGAGTGCACTCCTCACGACGACCACTGGCATTGCCCTCCTGGTGTACCTGAACCCACAACACCTCCTCCCCAGGCGACAACCACCACCACAACAACGGCTGGCGATCAGGGCGAGTGTACGCCCCATGGAGATCACTGGCATTGCCCTCCCGGCGTACCTGAACCCACAACACCTCCCCAGGCGACAACCACCACCACAACAACGGCTGGCGATCAGGGCGAGTGTACACCCCACGGAGATCACTGGCACTGCCCACCTGGAGTACCCGAGCCTACATCCCCTCCTCCTCAGCCAACGGATGATGGGGACGGCGACGGTGACGACGGGGAGTGCACGGCACACGACGACCATTGGCATTGCCCGCCAGGTGTGACCCCTCCGTCCACGCCTCCTCCCCAGCCGACAACCGGTCGCGATCCCAGTCCGACGGACGCTCCAGGCGAATGCACTGCTCACGACGACCATTGGCACTGCCCTCCGGGCGTTGACGAGCCGCCTCACCCGCCTCCTCAGACCTCCTCAGGCCCGCGGCCTACCGACAGCCCCGGAGAGTGTACTCCGCATGGCGACCACTGGCATTGTCCCCCAGGGGTCCAGGAGCCACCTCACCCCCCGGGCGGTAACGGGGGCGACGGCGGCGACGGCGGCCAGACTCCTCCTTCTGACGAGTGTACTGCTCATGACGACCACTGGCACTGCCCTCCTGGTGTCCAAGAGCCCCCTTACCCCCCAGGCGGGGAGCCTGGAGATGGCGGTAACGGCGGTAACGGCGGTGACTCTGACGAGTGCACTCCTCATGGTGACCACTGGCACTGCCCTCCCGGTGTCCAAGAGCCTCCTTACCCCCCAGGTGGCAACCCTGGTGATAACGGCAACCCTGGTGACGACGGGGGCAACGATGAAGCTGCCGAGTGTACCGCTCATGATGACCACTGGCATTGCCCCCCTGGGGTGGATGAGCCACCCTATCCCCCCGGTGGCGAGCCTGGTGGGGGTGATGGTGATGGCGGTAATGGCGATGGCGGCGAGTCGAACGAGGAGTGCGAAGCTCATGATGACCACTGGCACTGCCCTCCGGGTGTCAAGGAGCCCACCTACCCTCCTGGAGGGGCACCTCCTCCTTCGCCTTCGGACTTCGTTGAGGCTGGCGCAGGCAAGGTAATGGCTTCGGCCATGACCGCGATGGGTGGAGTCTCGGTCATGCTGCTTCTCTTCTCCTGATAAGGCGGCCAAGTCTCGGTCTCGGCCACGGTGCTGACAATGCCACGAGAGTCTCCTTCAGTAAATTAAGGCGGCGTCCCGTGATTCTATTCGATATCGCTCTCTGAAATACGTCGCCATAATCAGTTCAAGATAGCCCATGTAGCAAGACAGGTTCCATGCCCGTCGACTGAAACAAAGTGCCCGCAGCTAGATGCCTTCAGCCGCCGACAAGTCGTGACAGGGTTGTGGTCTGTATTAACTCATGTGGTGGATATGCGGGCTCCCGTGGCGGACACAGGAGCCTCCGGATCCAATTTAGACGTGGCTCACTCACGGGCACAAATGCTGGCTCGTGGCACATCACATCCATTGAGCTCCGAAAGCAGCACTGACCCAATGTCCCAGTGATCGGAGTCCAATGGCTGGCCTGGATGTGGCTGAAGAGACCATGCCACGTCCCTCGGCGCTGTGCGAGCATGTCGTGGTTACACCGGGTGAGACCAATGCGCCGCGAATCTGTGCTGGTGACACGCAGACGAGGAAAGAAAGAAACACACTGGCGTAAGGTCGTGTTACTCGAGGTCTGCCAGCGAGCGGCTAGGCAAAGCTCGGCTTCAAGCCAAGAATCGTATTGTTTGCCCCGTCCTTTTTCTGACCACCATCCAGCTGCACGTAATTCAGCGTGTTCAGATGAGGTTGCGGTGATGGATGCCTAGTAAGGAGACTCATTGGTCTGGTTGAAAGGGAAGGATGACGTTTTGTGCAGAGCCGAGATGATGCGTGAAATCCACAGAGCGGTGATTGGAACTTGTACCTTGCAGATCCGGGTCGTTCCACGACCGACACCCCGAGGCAAGGGCGGCCGCTGTATTGGGAAAAGGCGTCGAGGGGGCACCTGCCAATCCGCTGACGAGGATGGTGTTGCGTCCGGAACAATCGGGCTCGGGTCAAGATCGCATTCTCTCGTAATCGGCGAATTAATCATGCACTTATTATGTGCTTGGTTGGCTGGATCAGGAGATGGGAGATGAGCTTGGCGAGGATGGACGGCATGGAGTACAGGTCTGTCTGGTTGGGCGGTTGATGTTGTCGCCGGGCCATCATTGGATTTGACGATGGCGTGACTGCTGTAATCCAGCTGAGAAGAGAAGAGGGAGGTGCGGGAGGTGCGCCTTCCTTGGATGGTGCGTTTTCCATGTTGGGAGGAAGGCGCTCATGTGAGGTCGCTCATTCCACAATGACAGCAGACTAGAGCGCGCCAAAATGCACCCATTGACCAATAGCCACAGCCTCTCCCGCTGCTCATCTTCCCTCAACCTCTGCAAACACCGGACACCGACGGTGAACTCGTACCTACGTACTGACGCGTCCTTTCGTCCTGCAACGCACGCCAGTCGGCCCCATCATTGTCGTCGAGAAAACGAGGATGGATCAGCGCAACGGTTGCTTCACCTGAAGGAACCTGGAACTGAACCCCACCACACTTCCTACCTGGGCTGGGGACAGGCAGGTTTCCTCCTCCGGCCGGTGTGCACCGGCCAGCTTCAGGCGGCGCGGGAATACGATCCATCGCCTTGGTACGACGCACGTCCCGGGTGCCCTCCAGCGCGTCGCCTGACGTGTCGGCACAGGTCAGGAAAAGGCAGGCACCCTCGATCATTCGCCGGAAACATCCTCATCAGGCGATGGACCGCGGCCTGCTCTCGAAAGGAATTGCCAAGCGAAAAAGCGATCCCGTCAGACTATCGTGGCTGCCATGCAGTAGTTCCTGACTATCTCCCGCTGGCGCGACCCTCCAGCAACCGTTAGCCTTTTGTTCTAGACCACCAAATATTGATTCTTGGCTCTCTGCCGTCTGCCTGCATGCATGCGTCGCCGTCACTATTCGATGGGTCCCCCCTCCTCCTCCACGCTGACGGGCTGCGTTAGTGCCTGACCAGTCACGACGGGCGCTGGCTCAGGGACCAGTCCTCGCTCTCTCTCCCGGCCGCCGACCCCTGAGCGCATCGCGCTTCGAGTTCACAGACTTCGATGCTTCCGCCCGGCCAGTCGGCGACCAGGGACGACACTTCATCTCCTTTCCCCAGGCTCTCTTGTAAACATCAGCCGCCGCAATGGATAATCACTCACTGTCTGGTCTGGCTCCTGAGTCTGGTCTGCCGGATTCTGGCCCCTATTTTCGCGGGCGTTATCCACTCCGTGGCCCATCTCTGGGGGCCATCCTCCTTGCCATCCCTGCTCTTGACTGGGGTTCTGCTTCCTGAGATTCGATGGCAGTTCCAAGCTTCCAGGCAATAAACCATGCGCCCCATACCCCCTCGGTCCATCATCCTTGTCACGTCCACCCACCACCGGCCAGGCCTCCGCGTTCAGCATCATCGCCCTCTCTCGAACAACAAGCACCCCTGCTAACCTTGAAGCGCGGGCCATGTGCAATCTGAGCGGTTTGCGTGCCATCCTCGTGGACCTTCAAAACCCAGTTCTCCCCCCCAGTCCCTCGCCCAGTCTTTGGGCTCTTGCTTCTCGTCATCGCCAATTCTCCAGACGACGTCCATGACAGACCGACGCCCAACGACAATAACCATCTAGGTACTGCACCCAACGGACTCGTCCTGGGCCGACACTCGTTATTATCCCACTCGACCACCCGATCCCCACGACAAGTCTCCGACGCCACCCTCGCGCGGATATCCTTTAAGACACATTCCAACTCGCTCGTCTTGAAACTCAAGCAAGGATCACCCGTTCATTCGGTTGCCGGATCCTACTACGAAACCCCGGAAAGTGAAGCAGTCCGCGTCCTACAAGTCCACATCATCACCCGGAGGCCGCTGGTTCTCCGCCCTACCCACAGCCTTTATTGTTGTTGCCGCTGCTCGCCTCCTTGCCCGCAACTGAGGCTCAGTATTGGCCTGCTTCGCAATTCAGATCTAGGCCTTCGACTCGGCACTGTCAACGTTCTTTGTTCGGGAGATCGCCAGCCCAACGAGACAGCGACGATCTCTGTGGGGTTGGTTGGTGTCGGATTCAAAACGACAAAACGACGGATTTCACTCGTGGGATCACTAGTCGACCGATCGACACATCGTTTCCCACGGATAGTGTCCCGGCATATCTGAAATGCGTTCCCTTACGTGGCCAGCACGGCTGCTGCTCGCGACGGCCTGCTTGGCTTCCGGCACGTTGACAACTGTTGCCCCCAACACGGCATCCGCAATTGGGCCCCTTGAAACCGGCCTGGCTGCGGACGCTGGAGCACCGGTCGTGGCGGGAGCAGGAACGGATCTGCGACGACGTCAAAGAAATGATGACGACGACGACGACGACGAAGAGACCTCTCGTCCCAGGACCACGGGGCCAAGCTCCTCCGAGACTGAGAGTGCGACTCGCGACTCGACCACCTCCGCTCCTTCTAGTACCACCACCACCACACCACAATCAGCCCTTCCTTCGCCTTTTGACATCAGTCTCGGATCTTACTTCACAAGTAATGATGGCTCGAACTGCCCAGCCTTTCTTAACAGCATGCTGTCCCATGATGACTATAGGCGGTGCTACCCAATCTCAATGCTCATCGATGTATGTCTCAACCGGCCTACCCACTATTGCTCCAAGCTAATATCAAATCATAGACCTCACAATCGTGGTTCGAGGCAACCCGGCAACTAGTCAGCGTCGTAAGGGTCCTTGATACAGCCTGCGACGCGGATGTCGACTTCTGCACCGACTACTTCAATGGAGTCGCCGAGGACCTGCTTCTGGATGAGAACTGCGGTACTCAGTATCGCAATAGACTCAACATCGTGAGGCAAGCGTATGATGGGCTCACCTCATATGAGCTCATCTACAAAGCAACTTGTCTCCAGGACCCAGAGGAGTCTCAGTACTGCTACGCCAACGCTGTCACGAGCGGCAACAATGCCTCCAACGTTTACGCCTTTTACTTGCCACTCAACTTCACATACCCAGCCAGCGCAAACCCGAGTTGCAACTGGTGCCTTGAGGAAATGATGGGCATCTTCCATGCGGCATCAGCCGACAGGGAGCAGTACATCGCTTCGACATATGAGAATGCAGCCAAACAGATCAACACTGTCTGCGGCCCCGAATTTGTTAACACCACTCTTCCGGAGCCGCGGGACACAAGTCTGGCCAGCTTCACCGCGCCATCGTGGCTCACTACAGCTATGTTGCTCGCTGCTGGCGCCATCTTGCACTTTGCATAGAGCCCCATGCTGCAACTCGAATGGACTCGCATGACGACTCCGATGATCACGCTGGAGTTTTTGTTTTGGAACTGGGAAGCGGGCATGGTTATTGATTTGGAAACTCTTTCAGCGAGCGATTTTGATACCCTCACACACTTCATCGTCATCCTTGTCGGCCTGGCGGCCTACCTAAAAAGGCGACATCGTCCACCGTGGACTATTTCATACGTCATTTTAATCATATACAGGGGGTCGACGCTTCATGCGTGGCGCCCAGGATGGGATGGATATAGAAAGGAAGGAACACGCCGATCTTTGCGGATATACTGGCGAACAGGACTGTCAGCATAACATGTCTTTTGTGGTTACTCCTAAAAGGGCGGCACGACCCTCATGGCGTGCGACCGAGAACTCAACACACATTAAATAATACCCAATGCTTTTGGCAAGGGCCTTGTATCTGCTGCGTACCCAATCAATGTTGGTCGAGACTGTATCCTCATCGTTGTGAGCCACCCAGCCATGTGGTATGAATGGTTGCGTCACCAACCGGAGCTTGGATGTCAACATTTCATGGAGGGGCTTTCCGGACTGTCTCGCACCGCAAGGCTTTCGGGGACCATGTCACCGAATCCCACCAGCCCGTCTAGCTACCCGAAGCCTATAGGGTTTGTCTCACCGGCTGCTGTCCATCTGACAATTTGCAATGAAATCTTGTCTCGTCTTGGATTCTCATGCCCCCGTTCGGAGAATGAGCGGACTCGCCAGGACTGGCGAGTGCCGATCTCCTGAGTCGACCAGCTCTTTGCCTCAGGTCTTGGGGCAGTGGCTTCATTGCCTGAGTGCTGTAGGGCAGTCGGGTCAACAGGTTGTCTTCTGTTGTCAGGCGGGAAAGTAAGCTACCTACAGTGGCGAACCTGGGATACTGTCGTTGCTTTCCCGGTGTCCCAGGCACTGAAGGCAACAACTGTCCTGTGTATCCCGTTTCAAGTGTCCTTTCTATCAATATTGCCCGGGCATCTTGCTTTTGTCTTCTCTCTCCATCTCTTCGCTCAACTTTTGCTCTGGGATGCTCTGCCTTTCGGTTTCAGGGGTCTGGGCCTGGCGCCTGATTCCTGGACCCGATGTAGGAAGGTCGATGTTCCGAGAATGATGCCCGACGCTGCTGGACGTTAAGAAAGTGAAGACTCAACGATTCTCGAGTGACAATGTGATGATGAAAAGTCATCGTTGCTGTTATTTGCTCCTGGAAGTGTCCTGGGGTGTTCAAGGCGCTGGGTCTACAATTCCTGGACTTGCGTCTCAGGGGAAGTTCAGGTTGACTGTGCTGCGCAACTCCAACAACTTGTCCAAGGAGTTTAAGTCGGTGTTTCAGGCGGGATGTGGGATGCGCCCAGGCATAAGCAAAGATGCGGCGTGGTGAAGACGACGACGATCTTCTCTCGAAAAGGATCATCCGTGATGTCACGGCACGATGCGCAACGCCGGATTTATTGGTTTGATCAACGAATGAAAAGCCCATATCATGACCACAGTAGGTACCATTGGTAGATGTCGATGGGTAAACTGTGCTGCGATATGCAATTGACAGCTCAGAGCAGGGCGCGATACGGCCGGTCCATCTCCTGATCAAGCGATCAGGCAACGAGCGGCCCCGAGAACCCGGGACTTGGGCGCTCCAGCGATTCAACCGGCCAAGTCTGCCAGCATGGGTCAGTGACTGGTCGGTTAAATGATCAGATGGAGGAGGCGCTGCAGCAAACATCAGCAGCCCTGCATCGGCAGGGCACGTATGCGGATGATGTCGGAAGATTGGGGTAGGTAGCAGACAGGGTACCATTTGATGTGACTCTCGAGAGGGATAGGTGTTTCTCGTTGGCAGTGCAGTTTACGGCTCGAGGTACGTAGACGAGGCCGTGCTATCGAGGCGCAGCCAACACCGGGGAATTTATACCAGCAAACAAACGCCACGGAGGGAATGGTCATTGGGCAGCTCATAGTGTCCACGGGCAGCTCAAGATGAGTGATGGCAGCAGGATGTTGCCCCGGGATTGGTCTGTACGCGAGATGGCGAGATGATGGCAGTCTCCTTGTCTTGGATGTTGGTGGGAGAATGCGCGGGAATATTAGGAACGCATGTTGCCTCTCAATGTTAACAGCTGGCTGCTTAACGCTTCCAGCCGAGAGCTCTCAACTTCCATCCCTAGTGACTCGTGAGAAGTGACGCTGAATGTGATCGGCATGGACCAACGCCCGGTGAAGGGCATGAGAATCTCGTCACCGCGGTTGGGCTCAAGTTGTGACCTTCGTCCAGGGACGGGCGCCCGGCGCGGAGGCGGGGACATCCCGTCCGGCAGCGGAGGGGTGACCGGGCCAATAGAAAGTGGCCGTTGGTGGATGCAGCCAACCCAGAAGCCCGGTAAGTTTAGTTGCAAGTCCTTGGCAGCAGGAGGCTGAAGTCGAGACACACCTGCTGAGCAGCCAGCTGGAGCATTCAGTTGGGGGGTCCTGAGACAATGGATGAATTCTGGCGGTTGGTCGTGGTCCCCTGGCCGCCCGGGAGCAGAGACGGGAAGCTGGAAAGGCGAGGGAGGTAGGTACGTGCGTACCTACCTCCACGATGCAACCTCAAAGTCTAAGATGAGGCAGGTGCACCTCCCAGGGGCATCCCCGCCGATGCTGTCACGGCAGGCACGCCCGGAGCAAGGACCCATCATTCGTCGATCAGCTCCGCCGAGCTAGGGAACCACCAGCAAACAAACAAACACCAACACCGACCAGCACCGCACGCAAGCACGCCCAGCACACCATGTATTCGCGTTGGCTTGGGCAAATTCCCGAGCCCGGGGACGGACCGCACGGAGACTCGGACTTCGCGTGCAGACCTGGTCCGGCTCCCCGAGGGACCGCAACGCGAATTCACCACCGAAGATACCCCGCTCTCCTGCGGCAGCACGTCGACGTGGTCGAGGATTCCGTGTGCTCAACAAGTGGCCATTCGATGAACATGCAGGCCTGAGACATGTGCCCATTCGCCCCTCCAGCATCGCAAAAAGGCATGTCTCAGCGACCCCACGACCCGGTTGCCGCACCCAAGACATTCGTTGATTCCTCAGTCACGTTGCCCTGTCAAATCTCGGTCCATTGTTGGCCAACGGCAGGCGAGTGACAGTCGGATTGCCCGAAGGGAACAACCAGTACACATTCAGATGACCAAACACAGCAGCCCGTTCTGGACTTGGCTGTTCGAGGCCTCGAGAACTGACCTGTCAGCTGGAGCAGGGAGCTCCCCAGGCCACGCCATCACCCAGCCTAGTCCAACTCTCAGTCGACGACCTGCCGCTCGCATCCAGATCCTCTTCCCTCCTCTCTCAAATCGGCCGGGGCCTTCGCGGGATTGGCTTGCTCACTTCCCGCCAACTGGCGGAATCGCTCGAGTTTCACTCACCGGCCGGACACCATCAACGACAACGACTCGCTCTGCCAAGTAGGGGTTGTCTGAATGCGGTTGAGCCCCAATCTTTCCTTTCCTTTTCACCCCTCCTTCGATATTTCTCAGGCGGGAGAGCCAACAACTCACGGGCGTCAGCTCCCCGTCCGTGAATCTGGTCGAGCTCCCGATCGATCATCAGCAGGCAGGGCGCTGACTGATTCCAGCCAGGATGAGTGCGAGACGCACGAGACACGAACGAGCAGGTCACCGCTCGCTGCCATGTCCATTTTAAGCCTTTCGCCGATGGCCAGCATTAGGACCTCCACGCACACCCGTAGGCCGTCATGCATAGGCATCCCAGGTCTTGCCAATATGCGCCCTGTCCCGGCATATTTGGTCAAGGCTCTGCATCCCGGCTTGCCGGGTGCCACCAACAGCACCCGCGCTGAACCCCCGCGGCACACATGGGACCGTCACCCCTGCAATGATCTTCCTCGTTTGTCTTTCCCATCCTTAACTGCCCGTCCCTCCCTGGCATAGCAGACGGCACGCGCTCCCCCTCGCTAGCCAGAGACCGGACCTTTTATTGATAAAGTCTCTGAGAAGTACGTACTCAGGAAGCAATGTGAGGTGGGCGCCCACCAAGACATCGTACGCTCCTCTCCAGATCGCCCTTCTTCGCCGAACACAGCTTGACAGTGTCTCATGTCTCACTTTGGCTCCAGGCCGCCCGCCAATCTAGATCCTCTGTGCCGCGAGCGTCGCATTTCGTGGCTTTTTTATGGTGCGATCTCTGCCTGCCTCCAGAAAGGATAGTCACCCCGCCTTCACCTCTTGGACACCGACTTGTCTTATCTTGTCTCGGTCTGGAAGCACACGTCCGCGTTCTTGACGGACGACATCAACACTTCCTCGGCGCATACCGGCGAGATATAAAGCCACATCGAAGTTCTATCACCTACCGACTGTGGTGCCGACATAGCCGCCGCGCATTTTCGCCTCGCCAACCACAACATCCCCTCTCTACTGCAATGACCACGTTCACATGATCTCGGTCTGAACCAACAACCGTCGCTACTGCTGTTCCATACGTCTTCTAGGGCGAGACAGCCAGCATGACACTTCTTGGCCAAGATTGGCACCCAGAACAATCCGGTGATCCTCATTTTCATGGACATCCCGCAGCACCTCCAGATCCAGTTCGCTTGCCGCCCCTCTCCAGCTTTATCACCGGACCTGGTGGCGCAACAACGAGCAGCGGAGCTCCACAGGCGGCCTCTCCTCTCGGGCCCCCTGGTGTTTATCAAGGTCCCCGAGTGAAGGCATCATACAAGGAACCACTGCCGGTCAGACCGAAGCGGTCCCATCACGAATCATCCTCCGTTATCTCTCCTCAACTCCCCCAATCCAGCGGGCATCCGTGGCGACCCCGAGAGTATGGCCTCGAGTCTCCGACCTTCCTCCCAGCCTCGGATTCCAGTCAGCGAACCCTAGAGGAAGGGTTTGGGCCCGGGCAATATGCATACCCGCAGAAGAGACGGGCGGATTCTCAAGTGTCTCCTGTGCATGCTCAGCGAGATTCTGTTCCCAGGAAAGTCGCGATACCTTTCACGCCAGAAGCCCTCAGAGGCCACCTGGGGCCTGGGAAGGCCCACGGTCTTGCGGGAAGCGTGGGGGCGCCTGTCGAGGCTTCCCCTTTGAGAAGCGAGCCAGCTTCAGCCTCCACGATACCAGATCCGTGGCCTCAGGGTCAGATCGAGCACGAGCTATCTGTACGCCAGCAACCCATCGCCGCGCGAGCTTGTGGTGCCGGAGACAGGGACCGCAGGGTCATCGATCCGCCGCCCATTTTACAGCTCCGCATCCATGACCCAACACGGCCGAAGGAGGAGGGAAAGGCGCTGTTGGACATTCCCTTCTATGTGGCCAATAGTTCCCTCTACGACAAGACAGGGACACAGGATCTGACTGACTTGGTAGAAAACCGCCTCCACCAGAAACGCCTGATAGGAAACCTCGCCGTCAACCCGTTTATTGGCGTGGACGAAAACGGCGAGCTGGGGTGCTTCTTTCCTTTCCCAGACCTCTCCGTTCGGACGGTGGGCGAGTATCGGCTCAAGTTTACGATTGTTCGCATTATAACCGGTGACGTGGGAAAACTCGGCCAGAGTTTCCCCCACCGTTGCACCATCATGACGGACTCTTTCACGGTGTATAGCGCCAAAGACTTCCCCGGAATGTCTGCCAGCACGCCGCTCACGAGGCGCCTCAAAGACCAAGGGTGTCTGCTTTCGATCAAGAAGGGGAAAAGTAGCCGAGGAAAGGGCAAGGATCTCAGCGATGGAAGCGACGAGGACGTCGACGAGGGCCACAGACGCACCTCGCGAAAGCGCTCCAGGGTCCATTATTGAGCGCCAACCTGCGAATTGAAGCTTTGGAACTGTCCGGGCTCTTGTCACTGCTGCTGAACAAGGTTAAGGCGGGTGTAGTCCAGGACACGAAAGACGGCCGGGAGTGCTGTCAGAGAATAATAGCAATTCTTTCATTTATAAATCTTGGACACTGGCCGATTGTTTCACTTCAAGTCGAGAAAGCGACATGCCAGGCCGACAGACACGCTTGAACCGAGACACTGTGATAGACAACGGCGAGGAGGGGAGGGCGATGGTCCCATTTTTAGTGTGAGACATCAGTCTTCTTTGACATGGCAGCAGACCACTAGGCACATTGAGGAGCAGAATTGCTTTTCCCCCAGTCGCGGCAAGGGTAGCAGAAGAGGTTTCCGGGTACCGGGGTCGCTGGCAACTCGGCGTTCGTGGCCGATTCGGGAGCTGGGATACTGACATCATCGACTCTGTGGTGTCGCACGCAGAGTCGGTGAGAGACCCGCGTTGGCCTGCTACTACCCCCTCCCCATGGCAATTTCTATCTCTAGAAGTATATTTCAGCGATCTTGATGGTTGCGCGCCGTGATTCACTTTGCAACAGGCGCAGCGAGGTCTGAGAATACTAGCGCTCCCGTCAACACACGCAGAAAGGATCATCATGGGAAAACCTCGTGTCATCTACTGGTTCCGGACAGATCTTCGACTACATGATTCACCCGCACTGGCGGCGGCGCTGGCACTCGATCCGGAGGTTCTGTGGCCCATCTTCACCTGGGACCCTCACTACGTGTACCGTGCCAGGGGCGGCGTCAACCGGTGGCAGTTCCTGTACGTTGTTGGCGATGATGTCTCGGGGGGCGTCGGTTAACCATCTCACTAGGCTCGATTGCCAGAATGACCTGTCCGAGTCCATCACGAAGCTGAATCCCAAGTCGAAGCTCTTCGTGCTCCGGGAAGGGCCGCAGACGCTGCTGCCGAAGCTTTTCAAGGCATGGGAAGTGACGCACCTCGTGTTCGAGAAGGACACAGACGCCTACGCGAAGGAACGTGATGCGGCGGTAGCCCGCGCCGCGGAGGAGGCGGGCGTCGAGGTCGTCATCAGGTACGGCCGGACATTGTGGGACAGCGACGACATCGTTGATGCGCATGGAGGGAAGCCGACTATGTCCATGGCACAGCTGCGCAGCGCCGGGGCGAAGGTGGGCGACATCCCCCGGCCGATCCCTACGCCGAGCGGCCTGCCCGACCCGGGGGAGATGCCCGTGGATTTCGAGCGGGAGCGGCCGGCGACGGAGCCGGACTTGAACAAGGCGCAGCGGACGGAGAACGAAGGGCGGGAGAGCTATGCGCGCATCGCCGGACCCAGGGGGGATTTCGGGGTCGAGACGCTCGAGGAGCTGGGGTTCCCGGCCGCGACGACGCCGCATCGCGGCGGGGAGACGAGGGCGCTGGAGATGCTGGAGGGGATCATCAAGGACAAGAAGTACACAGCGACGTTCGAGAAGCCCAAGACCAGCCCGGCGGCGTTCGAGCCGCAGGCCACGACCCTCCTGTCGCCATACTTCCACTTCGGGGCGCTGTCCGTCCGAGAGCTGTACTGGCGGACGCAGGACGTCGTGGACGCATATGGGAAGGGGGCGTCCTCACCGCCGGAGAGCCTGACGGGGCAGCTACTGTTCAGGGACATGTACTTCGCTGCACATGCGGCGCTGGGGTACAAATTCACGCAGACGGCGGGCAACGCGTACTGCAGGTTCATTCCGTGGCATCTGCCGTCGAGGGTGGACGGTGAGACGGGGCGGGTCACTGGCGAGCACGATGTTGACTCGGCGGAGGCGGGGAGGTGGTTCCGGCGGTGGCGGGACGGGGTGACTGGGTTCCCGTGGATCGACGCGCTGATGCGGCAGCTGGCGCGGGAGGGATGGATACACCATCTGGGCCGGCATTCGGTGGCGTGTTTCCTCACGCGGGGCGGGTGCTATGTGGACTGGGAGAGGGGTTGCGAGGTGTTCGAGGAGTGGCTCATCGACCACGAGCCGTCCTGCAACGCGGGGAACTGGCAGTGGTTGAGCTGCACGGCGTTCTTCTCGCAGTATTTCCGGTGCTACTCCCCCGTGTCGTTCGGGCAGAAGTGGGATAAGAACGGGGACTTTGTGCGTCGGTACGTCCCCGAGCTGAGGGACATGGATGCAAAGTACATCTACGAGCCCTGGAAGGCGCCGAGGCCGGACCAGACGAGGGCGGGTGTGAGGATCGAGGGGGACGGGCTGGGGGAGAGGGAGAAGGGGACATATCCGAAGCCCATGTTCGACTTCAACGAGCGGCGGAAGACGTGCCTTGCGGCGATGAAGAAGGCGTACGAGGTTGGCCTGCACGGGAACGACAAGGAGGTGGCGGACGGGAGTTGGAGGGAGCTGTTTGACGGAGAGACGGAGATGATGGAGGCGCACGGCGAGAGTGACCTGGGAGAGGGGGCGGACCATGGCGACGGGGAGGATGTGACGCGGCCGAAGCGGGCTGCTGCCGAGCGGAGGGGCTCAGAACAGCATCCGTCGAAGAAGAAGAAGACGACGACGAGACAGTCCAAGATCCAGGACTTTCTCAAGTCGTGAGACTTGCAGCGCAATGTTGCTGGATCTGGTCAGCGGTGGAAGCGGCACGCAGGCCTGGGCGACGGGTAGATGCAGGTGTCCGTGGAATATCGGGCGGTTGAGCTGTTGATACAGACAGACGGGATATGGCAGCCGGGTACTCAGGACTGTCTTCCCGGTCAGATCATGGATGATTTGGGCTCCCCCCACGACGGGACGAGACCTACATACGGAGTGCTTTTTCTGATTAGACGATGGGTGCAGGGAGTGCTGCAGACTGCTGTGTTCCCCGAGCGCCATCTTGGCAATACAAGTCCCATCCCAGCGCCCTGGCAGAGGGTCACTCTCGGTCCCAGTGTGCGGTGTACCTCCATCCATCAGCTACTTGCAGGTATGCGCCGACTACTCTGGAAGTTTGTTGAGGCGGCGTTTGCCCAAGACAGTGGGAGGGCTCCTGCTTGGCTGGGGAGTACACCCCTGCTGCTGTGTCCAAGCGAGTGAGGCTTGCATGAGATTTGACAAAAGAGACTAACTTTTAGAGAGGCGCAAGCCGCTGGTGAGAGTCACATCTGCGGGCACCCGCGGACTGGGATGGACGGGATTCTGGGTGTGGTGGCAGCTGTCTTGTTTGCAGGAGGAGGCCTGTTAACATTCAAACTGTTCCCTTCTGAGGTTGATGGCCCCAGCGGGCTCAGGGCAATTCTTAGCAACTCTTAGTGAGAGTCCATGGTGATGATTCGCGGCGGTTCAGGGGCTGGGCGTCTTGGCGGACGCCAGGCAAGGGCCCGGGGGGCACGACGACCACATCGACCAGACTTCAGATCGAGCCTGAGGAAATCGAGATGACTTCTCTCTTGATTCCAAGAAATCGACATGGCCTTTTGCTCAACGAGAGAGTATTCAGGGGCAATGTACATATCTGGACGGCAACAAACCTGGACCGGCAGTGTGTTCTGTGACCCTCATCGGCAGGGGACGGCACTAGCGGGCACCAATCATGAAAATGGGCCGCTTGAGCCAATGACGACGTTCTTCTGTGGAGCATGCGGTGCCCCTCTTTCCTAAACCAGGCAGCGAGGCGGGGCCAGGTTGGCAGGCTGCCTCACGACTTGAAACTAGTACCTTTTGCTCAGGTCGCAAGTCGCCTCAAGGAAACTACATGATGCAAGGCTGACTTGGGTACCAGGCTGTTTCTCCCTCTCTCACTTCTTACAAACCAAACAAAACCAAATCCTTGCAAAGACCAACACCAAACCCATCACCGCTACTCTTTGATCTCCACTAAAACTCAGCCCTCAGGTAGCTCTCAGTCCTCGTCCGACTATCGACAAACGGCAACGCCCGAAGCAAGCCACAACCTTTGGCCTCATCTAGGCTTCGACCAACATCCTCATTGTTGCCTTGCTCACCCGTGAAACCGCGCGTCCATACGATCAAGCCATCGGCCAGGACTCACCCGGGGTGCCTATATAACCAGCCGGCCATCCACGTCTCGGCTTGTACGCCAGGACCTCTCTTCTTCAGATTCCCACAACCACGCCACCTTCAGCCCAAGTATCTACGTACTCAGATCGACTCTTTTGCCAACCCTCGCAGCCTATCAACCAACAGTCTGTCAAAGCAGCCCTTGTCTTCACCTCACTTGCCACATCCACCACCAAGATGGTCACAAATATTGCGTCCGACAGCGTCGTCGACGTCCTCCCCGAGGAGCGTTGCGTCAGGGAGGGATCCGAGTTCATCACCAGCAACCGAAAACTCACAGTCAAGCTCTCTTCCGGCGGCATCCGCGGCTTTTCCGGCTTCTCAAACAGCGGCTCGTCCGCCATCACCGTGTCACATGGCAATATCGACCGCGCCATGACCATCCAACTCAACCGCACAATCCGCGTCCCCGACAACGCCAGCACCAACGCCCTACCCCCCAGTCTCGGAACCTTCCCCATGTATCGCGTCCACGACTACGCCCACAACATGCCTGATGAGATCGCTCAGAAGGGCGGCATCTTCTTCCCCATGTATCAGTCAGAGGCCATGTGGCTCGGCTTCAGCGCAAAGCACCCGTTCGCCCTCAAGGCCTACGTCGGCGGCGTCAATGCCGTGTCTGGATTCCCCATGGTCGAGAACGACCAGACTCGCGAGAAGCGCGCTCGCATGCTCAAGGATGGCAAGCAGATCCAGGACTACATGGTCCTGCCCGAGCAGCCCTGGATCGACGGCATCGTTTCCGAGGACGGCAAGATTCGCCAGTTCGTCGCCCAGCCCAAGGGTTCCGGTTTCTCGGTCGAGGTCCAGGTCACCGGCGAGGAGAAGATCGGCGGCATTCAGATCGAGATCATCCCCATGAAGAAGCACTTCCCCCCCGAGCTCGACGTCCGCTACACGAACAGGGAGCAGAAGGTCGTCACCCGCACCATCAAGCTCAAGGAGCGCGGCCTCGGCGACGAGAGCACCTGGGCCGACGTCAGGGCAATCATCAAGGACGAATTCGGCATCGACCCCTCGGACCAGCAGTTGAGTGTCCACAATGCCCCATCAAGGAGTGCCCATGTCGACTTTGGCCCTGACGTCAAGCTGGGAGATGTCTTCTTCCCGCCCAACGTTTCGACCATCTCCGTCGTTCACACCCCAATCCCGACATTCGGGGCGCCCAGGCATCGATTGGCATCCGCCTTTGGTGGTAGCGCAAAGACAGGAGGCTACTCAGCTAGCTCTCCTCCTTCCCAGGCTTTCTTCAGTGCGCCTGCCCCCGTTGCAATGGCATGCTCTGCCTCTCTCATGCCTCTTTCTGCGGCACCACCCCCCCCTGGTAGCATGAAGAAAAAGAGCAGCGCGGCGCGCCGATCGGCTGCCCCAGCAATGGACTTGAGGAGTGCTGATTTTGAAGAAGCCGCTCCAACTGCTGGTCCCGCTCAAGTCAAGGAGATGGGCATCGCCGCGGGTGGCCTCATCACGCAGTCCATCAACAAGGACCCCTACCCTGCCGATATCTGGGACGCCGAGGCCTCCGTCATGCTCAACCTCCAGATCCTCGACCCGGCCTCGTACCGCGCCGTCACCGGCAACCCGGAGCCCACCACGCCCGCCACCCAGGCGGAGTACGCGAAGCACAACTACCCGTACTTCGAGCTCTGGAACGAGGAGAAGACGGGCGTCAAGGGCGACTTTTCCGAGGTCAAGAGCGTCGCGCAGCTCAAGAAGGAAAAGGCCCTGGCTGCGGGCGAGGAGCCACCCGCGGACGAGGAGGACGTGCCTGTCAGGGTGGTCAAGATCGGCGCCCCGAAGGGAGATTTCATCACGTTCAAGTCGACCTTCAGGCCTCTCGAGGTGCTGATGAAGGAACTGCAGCATCTGACCATCAACTAGCCTTCTGGGTGATGGGAGGTCATTGCGGGATGGATCAGGGTGTACGAGAAGGAAGTAGATCGATCCGATCGGAGATCGAGACTGGGATAGTGTACGAGTCAATGAAATATCAGGAAATCGAGGCAGCTGTTGTTGATCGTGATGATTTAGGATTGGATGACTTCGATCTTCCCGCAGTGAATTCCGCACCAGAACATCCCAAGGACAACGGGTCCACATAGTGTCGAACAGCCATGTTGCGAATGTAGTGTCTTGAGTGAGCAGCAGCCAACCCCTGAAGACGAAACCTGCTCCGATGCATGCCATGTAAGTGGCCTGGCTGGCAGCACTGCCAAACCGTATCCCCGATCATGCTTCGTCCGGATCATATCTCTACGGTTCTGCTCAACCAGTTCCCCCAGAAGGGTGGATCCCTCGGGCACTCATGCGTGCTTGCTATGATCCTGCTTTCCTCCAATGCAGTACAGGCAGAGTCCACCGGAGTGTTTCTCCTCGATGCTGGTGATGGCGTCCCTGAGTTCACCTGCGCTTAGACCAGGTTTTTCCTTGACATCAACACATCCACATTCCGATTCTCCAGTTTCGTAGGGGACAGCCTTGAGCTGTTCCACGTGCTTGCCGATGGTATCCCATCTGTTGGTGACTTGGGGCATCAATGCGGCTAAGGCATTCTCAAAGTACTGGACACCCTCCTCGAAGTGGCTCAAGCACCCGCAATCCGCATCGGACCTGTTGTCCCAGAGAAGTTCAATCAGCTCCAGTCTGATTGCGTTTCTCTTCTCCTCGAGCAGTGCTGTAGTGAAAGGAAAGAGTTAGCAGTTGGTAGCCTGACAAAGTGTCTCCATACTGACCAGCAATCCAGAGTTTCGCTTCAACGGAGCGCCGTCGAGGGGGAAAATGAGCATGTAAGAGTGGCTGCTCTGGGCGATGAGCTTCATGGAGATCTTTTGGAAGGCACGGCCATCATGAAAGCCGTATGCGGCGATGAGAAGCTCCAATAGATTCAGATGCGCGGTGACGGTGTCGTTTAGTCCGGGTTAGGGCGGGGGTAGTACGCTCAGCAAAAGGCGTGAGATGGCTTTCAAGGAACTCTGGAGGTCGTACTTGTCTGACAAGAGGGCGATGTTCTTGATGCGTTCGCCCGAGAAGCTGCTGGGATCCCCGATGACATTGTGGAGGAAGTTCAGAACGTCCATTAAGGCAGTTGCATCATCCTGGGGAAAGTCGATTGTGGGAAGCTCGCTGGTATTGGCATTGCTGCGAGTGCCTGCGGCCACTATCTCCCGGCCTTCCTTGAACTTGGGACCAAGCATGGCGCGGAAGACAGGAGTCGCCTGGCGGAGAACTGCCGAATTGACGAGCACACGGGTCTTCGCTCCATTGCTCAGGATGAACACAACGTCCGGTTCTTTTGCGACGATGATTTCCTTGGGGCCCTCATTGGTGATCTCGGGCGGATCTCCCAAGGATTTGGCCCGTTTCCGCTTCGACATTGTGCAGCGCGTCTTGGGGATATCAGGGGTGTTGATGTTTGGGGTAGGTAGAAAGGTAGAGAGAGGTGAGTGTGATGAAGGTGGGTGATGTGGACGAGAGAAGGGGAGAGACTGCGAGAGGGAGAGGAAACTGGGGGAAGGCAGAATAAATAGGTTCCAGGATCACGCAGTGAATTAATGGGGGACCACTCAAGAAATACGGCAGGAGTTCAACAGTCAATGTTTCCAGACGGGAGCAAAGATCGGAGGATGGGTGCCTGTCAGGGTAGAATTCAGGGGCGACGCCCAGAAAGGGGCAACACCGAGACCCTCACAGAACGAGGAAGAGGCAGAAGATAATACATGGCTTTCGACAGACAATATTTCCCCCAAGACTATGGCAATCAGCTGCCTTCTTTGTGGTTGTTAAAGTGAGATCCGCCGAAGCCTGACTGCGGGCCAGAATTCAGGGCTAACACCCGAAAGGGGCAACTCCAAGAGCTTAACAGAACACAAAATAAGCAGCACAGGTACTATAAGATCTCGGTATCTCTTTGATTGGGTAGCCTTTGACATTTCTGCATCCCCCAAAGGACGTTGAATTTGAATGCAAGTCCTGCCGTCGCCTGTTAGCACATCCGATACGCTGCCAGCGGCCAACCAGAAGTCCTCTGTAACGATTAGCAAGTAGCCCTGTTTACCCACAGTCCCCCGCAAGCGAAGTCACTCTATTCATAGGGCAGAGAATCCGTGCCATAAAATGCTAGCCTTGCCGTCGTCGACTTTGGTGCTGTACCGAGACAGGAGGTGGTTGACCAGGCAATGGCATTCAGGTGTGATGCCGTCAATTCCACGTGATGAGCCCACTTCCTTCAGATGGGCACGCGGGTCACAGAATATGGCCGGTCCACCCATGTCGCCGTCCAGATGCGTTGCCTTTGGATTCCCTCTAAATGAAAATAAGGCCATCTAGATTTCTCGCAATTAATATAGCGGCTATATTAATTCCTTGCAGTTGAGTGAAAGCTCATCTCGATTTTCTATCGCTCGATCTCAAGTCTGCTGGTCGACATGGCCGTTCCTAGGGCGGCCATCCTTTCTGTAACCCGCTTGATGGGATCTTGTTATTGTGGGCCCTCTTTACCCTTGAAGAATACTTATGATAGACCGGTCTGGGCAAGGAGGCGAAGGATTGATGAAAAAGAGAAGTGGAAAGATTGGCGACAACCCAGACGAGACTCTCGGGGTTTAGCGGCCGCCGGGGCCGAGGCGCCGGGTCCGGGCTGTCGGCTCCGGCGACTTCTTTCTCCATCTCTCGGAATTTTCTTCCCTCCTCTGTTCTCCCCTCTACATACCCGATTAACACCATGACCACGAGGTCCGGATGAGCAAATGCGCTAGAAGTGTTGCGTGCCGCGCTGACCACCAATATATGCGACAGCTTTCTTCTGTTTTCCAATTCCCTGGACCAGGCGACGAGCTCAATGATGACGCTATCGGAAATGGTGTGCCTCGGCTCAGCCAACAAAGGAGCCAGAGCCAAGACGTGACCAGACCCCCATCTGATCTGACCTCAGCTTCGGAGGTACCGGCCCAGGGGGGATGGACAACCAACACAACACAATCAGTCTGTCGAACTGCTATCATCCCGTCCCGTGCTCGGCCGCTGCGGTGCCTGGGAGCCAGCTCATCCAAATACGAGAGCGAACACGGCAGAAGCGGTTGATCTTTACTCCAGTGTCCACGTCACGTCTCGTTCGTTGTCGTTATTCGGGGCCCTGTACGTCCCCTCGACCCGTCCGTGGGTCCGTCCCGAGATAGTGAAAAAGTCGGCGATACCAAGGCCGACTTGGCCGGCCCCTGGGCGACCAAAGCCCCGACTCTCCGCCCAGGCCTCGGTCCGCACGCCACCGGGGACTTTCCAGAGCCCTTCGACGGGCGGGCTAGACGTTCTTGGGCAAGGCCGACAGTGGACGCTAACACGTCATGCCGTCTTTGCCATGCTGCTTGCAGGAAGTTGGCCGCCGTCAGATTCTTCTCAGTTATTACTCACAGCACGCAGCCCTTTCGGGTCCATTCCTGCGCCGACTCGCTGCCCTTTTAAACATCTGACCCGCCAAGGCTGCCGAGTTCCGAACACCAGCGCCTCTCTCGTCCGCGCCGGCCGAGTCTATGGCCCCCCTAATGACCCGATCTGCCGAGTCCAGGCAGCATGTCCTCCTGTAAATCCTCCGTCCGAAGCCCTCCCTGCCGGACGGCCGCTCGGACATAACCCATGCTATTGCCAGGCATTGGTCATCCGTGGCTCCTCCGTGGATCCTGCCCGTCCCGTTCCTCTGCCGAAGGGTGGGTTTTTCGCATTTTCTTCACGGCCTCGCTCTCGCTTCCGTGGGGATTAGCAATCTCTCGAGGAGTTAAGCATAGCCTCCTCCGACGGTGGGACATGTTATCAAAACAATGGGCTTGCGGGTCCAGAGACCGATGCCGTATATATCTCTGGATCTTCGCCCCCTCTGCCACGTTGACGTCTTGTTTCGAGATCTAGCCCCCCATCCCAGATCTTGCTTTCGACCCGTCGGCCAGGCTTTCTTGGCATCCCACTGTGCATACAGTATAGCACTTACAAGCCCACCATTTTGGTAGCTCCCGTGCCGAGCTTCACTTACAACCAAACCCCGCTCCCCCGGGTCAGCATCTCCGTCATATCTATCCAGGGCTGGCAGACACACCCTGCCTCAGCCACAACCAAGATGGCATCATCATCACCGATACAGTCGTCGTCCTCCTCCATGACAATGGCCCAGTCGGAGCGCGACGTCGAGGCACAGCTTCCCAGGACCAAGGAGAGCTACTTCAAGCTCATCTATGACCAGGAGGGCCTCACGCCAGAGGTCATGAGGTACAACTATGCCGGCCACGGCACCGAAGAGTCGCCGTACCTCGTCGAATTCCTGCCGGACGACCCCAGGAACCCCATGACTTTCAGCTTCGGCAAGCGCTGGACCATCACCATCGTCAACGCCATCGGAACCCTCGCCGTCACCTTCGCCAGCTCGGCATACTCCGGCGCCGCATTCGATGTCATCAACTACTTCCACGTCTCCCAGATCGTCGCCATTCTCGGCGTCTCTCTGTTCGTCTTGGGCTTCGCCATCGGGCCCCTGCTGTGGGCGCCCCTATCTGAGATGTACGGCCGCCAGCGCCTCTTCTTCTACACCTTCTTCGCCATCACCGCGTTCCTGGCCGGTTCCGTCGGCGCCCAGAACATGCACACTCTCATCATCCTGCGATTCTTCGCCGGTGCCTTCGGCTCATCGCCCCTGACCAACGCTGGCGGCGTCATTGCCGACATGTTCAACGCTTCCGAGCGTGGCATCGCCTCTGCCATCTTCGCTGCTGCCCCCTTCTTGGGCCCTGCTATTGGCCCCATTGCAGGCGGATTCCTCGGCGACGCCGCCGGCTGGCGCTGGGTCGAGGGCATGATGGCCATCTTCACCGCCGTCGTCCTCGTGGTCGCCTTGCTTACCTGCCCCGAGACCTATGCCCCTTACCTGCTCCGCCGCCGCGCCGCCGCGCTCTCCAAGGCGACGGGCAAGCACTACATCTCCAAGCTCGACGCCCACCACAAGAAGATGTCCATCTCCACGGCCCTCCTCCGCCCCTGGGTCCTGCTGTTCCGCGAGCCCATCGTCCTTCTCACCTCCATCTACATGGCTATCATCTACGGCACCCTCTACATGCTCTTCGCCGCCTTCCCCATCGTCTTCCAGCTCCACAGGGGCTGGTCCCCCGGCATCGGCGGCCTGGCCTTCATTGGCGTGGCAATCGGCATGACCGTGTCCGTCATCTACTCCTTCTTCGACAACAAGCGATATGCCCGCGCTGTCGCCGCCGCCGGGGGCGCTGCCCAGCCGGAGGCCCGTCTGCCCCCCGCCATCATCGGCTCCGTCCTGCTCCCCATCGGCCTCTTCTGGTTCGCCTGGACCAACGGCAACGACATCCACTGGGCCGTCTCCATTACCGCCTCTGGCTTCTTCGGTGCCGGTCTGGTCCTTGTCTTCCTCTCCCTCCTCAACTACCTCATCGACTCCTACGTCGTGTTCGCCGCCTCCGCACTCGCAGCCAACTCCGTCCTCCGGTCCCTTTTCGGCACGGCATTCCCCCTATTCACCGGTGACATGTACCGCAACCTCGGCATCCACTGGGCCTCTTCCATCCCCGCCTTCCTCGCCCTGGCCTGCGTCCCCTTCCCCTTCCTCTTCTGGAAATACGGCCTCGGCATCCGCCAGCGCTGCAAGTACGCCGCCGAGGCCGCCGCCGTCCTTGAGCGCATGCGCTCCCGCAAGCCGGGCGCCGCCCCCCCGGCCGTTCCCGTCAACGAGGAGCAGGAGGAGCAGGAGATCGAGGAGGAGAGGGAGAAGGAGCGAGAGCGGACCGCCAGCCACGGCGGCGTGCTCAGCGATGACGAGCGCACGGAGGATGGATACGGCGCCGCGGACGAGAGGGCGGTGCAGAAGGAGCAGTAAGCGGACTGCCGTGGAGTACCACAAATATCCTCTCGGTATACGTAGGGCATAGGGCCCTGCCTGGGACGGTCGCATTGCGTGTTGCATTTACATGGTGTTTGGGATCATAGACGGCTGATATACCACGGCGGTCTGCCATTGGGAATTACGGAACTACTAGAGCACCCTGACACGGGGCATGGACACATCTCCTTATTATACCTTAATTACAGTGTAGAAGTAATACTTCCGCCTTTCCACTTTACTCCCCTTTAACAGTCCTCCTCCTGCATCGTGCTGCGTAACAGATTGATCTCGATTGTTTGGGACTCGACCTGCATGCATCTGGATGTCGTTCTCCTCCAGGCCTGTCATCTTCAGTACGACGCTCATCCAGGGGTACTCCCGAATAGGGGCAATTCCAAACCTTCACAAGACGCAAAGAGGTAGCAGTCAAAGTTCGTAGTTCATTAGCAGTATCATGCATCATTACGAAGGTAGCCAGTATGTCATCAGAAAACACCATAAGGTCGTGCGCCCTCGGACGTCATCTCTCATCATGTTGCCACGTCCACAACTCCTGTTTCAGATGCTCGCGGCCCTTCATGATTTCATCAGCCCAGGCTAATACTTTCTTTACAAGGCATGGTTCCTAATGCTCCTACTTCCCGCAGCGAGGTCGTACGGCGCAGCCGCTGCCTCGGTCATCGTCTCATCGTCATAGTACGGCGGCGGCAGCGGCCCGTCGTCGTCATCTTCCACGGCGATCAGGCCTTCCAAACTCTCTGTTTTTGTCTGGTCTGCCTTTGAATCCATCGAAAGGCCCAGAGGGCAGCGTTCTCAGATGAGCGCCCACCCGCACCATCGCACACGCTTCGAGCATCTCTGTCGAGGTAGGGATGACTCTAAAGACGACAAGGAAGCCGATGATCGCCAGGGCCTGGATAAGAAGGAGGATGCCCAGTACAACGAGAACCGGCAGGCTGGTCATTGGCAGATATGCAAGGACCTGCCTTTTGCCGTAGATCGTCCTCAGGCTCCCGAAGTTTTCGGAGGGACGAGTCAAAGACGCCTGGTCGGCAAGGTACAAGGCTGTGTGAAGCGCCCTGTTGCCGATTTTTGACTCTGAGAAGGCGGCAACGATCCCACAGGCGACGTATGCGAACGTCCCCCTACTCTGCAGGGAGTCGAGCGACGAGGACCAGGCGCTGGTCAAATATCGAAAGGAAGGGTAGCCGTCCCAGCCTTGTGCATGATCATCCTCCGGGTTGTCGTAGGCGAATCCCATGGAGTTGAAGGGTATCGGATCGGGCATGACCAGGCGCCTCGGGATGTTGCCGTCGTCCAGGCCATGCAACTGGGAGATTCTGTGAAAATACGACTTCTCGCCGAACAATGCTTTCGAAGCCCCGGCCAGCTACACCGTCTGGCCGCCTCGCACTGCCGTACGTTCAATACTTAGCCTACGTCGTTATCTATCAGGAGAATCGGAACTTACCGTCTGATCATGGGTAGCCATCCTCATCGTAGTCGTCAAAATCTTTGTTGGACGGCCACTCGCGAAGGATCTTGCTCGCCTGGTCCCCATTGTGTCTACCGGGCAGCTCGAAGTAGCATTGTCGTCTTAGCATCACACCGTATCGTCTTGTTGAAGTTGCCGTCCTCAGCGAATACTTGTCTGCAATAGTTGGCCAAGTCATGGTCAGTGTCATTGAGCCCAAGAGCAGCACCGGAGTAGACTCGAGCGCTGAGGTATAATGCCGAAGTTGGCACTCAAGACCACGGTCCCGCGGCGATCGTGGCTGTGGCGATGAAGACAGCCGTCTTCGCTTTCGAAGAAAGTGTGAACATCATCCTAGCAGCACGGCAATATCCCCACGGCGTTGTTGACGAGAGGGCTCGTACGAATTTTCTCGTCTTCACGGACAATTTCCGAAGGGTAGACATCCAGGCCATACGTCTCGTTCAGTGAGACTTGGTGGATTACTTGGCCGTCCTCCAGTCGCACCCAGGTTTCCACATGCGCCGAGTCGTCGGGTCCAGGATGCACAGGATCTGCTGCGAGGGTGACCTGCAGGATGCGAGCTCCGCGGTCCCATGTGCCGTATCCACCGTAGCCCGTATGCCTCGCGAAGCACAGAAAGGGAGCGCCTGCGCCGGTGCCTGTGCCTCTGCCTCTGCCGGGCCAGTTGGAGCACCAGGAATCGCCATGGTCATGACCGACGTAGATACTGTGAAGGCCTTCGCAGCGGAGAAGAGCTTGAGTGAAGGCCGAATCCTCAAAGCCGCTCCCTTGGTATGCAAGCGGCACATCGTCGTTGAGGCCGGGATACCGCGAGGGGTCGAGCCCAGCCTCCTGCACCTGCAGGAAGACTCGAGGGGGGATGTGGACGAAAGCAATGCTGGGAATGGTCCTGTCGTAACGGCGTCGGATGTCGTCGTGCGTCTTGAGAAACCAGGCAGCCGTCGCTGGGGATACCCAGTCTGGCAGGATGCCTCCGTCGGGCGAGTTCTGCTGGTATGAATGGCCGCCTCTGCTATCGAAGAACCAGAGAATTAGTGCAGGAGCTTCATTTTGATGCCGGGGCCCATCTGCCGGCGGATATATGGGGATGTAGTAGTTTGTCAGTCCAGGCAGATTGTGGCCCATGGTGTCAGTATAGCACAAGGCGTACTCCTTCTCGGCTTCAAAGATGGCCTCCCGGGACAAGTTGAAGTCGGAGTCGTGGTTGCCATAGACCGAGGCCCATGACAGGCCGGCGTCGACGATGGGCTGGACTATTTGATGGACATAGGCTGACGAGTTCTCGCGAAAGGTATTTTCGCCGGTGATGAGGTCGCCGTTGAGAACAACGAGATCCAGGGGCTCACGGTCCAGGATGCGCTCCATCGCACGCACCGAGTTTCGGTCTTGGTCGATGCCCCAGCCGTTCTCCTCCTCTCCAAAGTGCAGATCCGCGAAGATGCCGATGCGAAAGCGGCCGGCCGTCGACAGGCGAAGCACAGGCTGCTGTCCAGCGTGTTCTGGTGGTCCTGGAGGCGCCCATCGCATTAAGAGGACGGAGATGATAAGGAAGAAGGCGACGATCCCGGAGGCCTTCAAGACAACAGGTAGATGTGTTGCGCTGCGGCTCATGGTTTCCCAAGACCACGAAGAATGAGGTCAAGTTAAAGTCATGTCGATGGACGATGAGTTGAGATGTGAAGTGGGGGAGCGACGGGACTTCCAGTTTGTGGCTTGCACCCGGCGCCATCCACTGAAAACGCCTACTAGTATTGTAATCCAACCACGTCGACCAGACTTCAGATTGAGCCTCAGATGATTGAGATGACTTCACTCCTGACTTCACAAAGTCGAGACGACCTCCCTCTTAACTTCAGAAAATCGAGATAACCTCTCTATCAACTTCAAGAAATTGATATGGCCTCTCTCTTGACTTTGGAAAATCGAGATGGCCTCCCTCTTAGCTTCAGAAAATCGAGCTGGCCTCTGGCTCAATTAGAGATAGTTCAAGGGTAACATATCCGGACGGCACCATAACTAGGCTGGCCATGTTTTCTATGACCCTCATGCTTAAGGGGTCAGCATAAAAGATGGCCGCCCACCCAAGTCGACCAGACCTTAGATTGAGCCTCAGATAATTGAGTCGACCTCTCTCGGAACTTCAGAATTTTGAGATAGCGTCCTTTTGACCTGGAGGTAGTTCTCGGGCCATGTACACATTGACCCTCGTGGGGCCTTCACATGCCGACTAATCCACCACCCTGGAGGAGGGACTTTGTTCGCATGGCACTCTGGATCGAGGAAATGAAGGGGAGCGGCACGCACATGGGATGACAGGGACGTGCCCAGAGGCGGTCTCAGGCACGCCGCGTGCGCACCCTCCATCATCTGGGTCAGCACCATGACAGGCGCATCGCTGAAACATACCAAGAAACCGAACAGAAGAACAAACGCTGGGAGGGGCGAGGGCCATTGTTCCCTTGCGAACGGAATTGGAATGTGCTGGCATGTCTGATGACGGCGGGCGCTAGAACACCGCGCGGGCTGGCCGAAGCATTCCAGTGTGTGGTCTGACGATGAGACGACGGCTTGACGTCGGGCACACAGCGGAACGGGCTGGATTCTCGATCAGAGGTGAGTGAACTGGCGCCGGTGCGAAAGTTCTTCTGCGCGGGCCGTCGCGGACGTGGAGTTGGGGACCTCCGGACCATGACTCGGCTGATTGCAGGTGCTAAGAGGGCACCACTGATATCTACAAGAAGAATGCGCCGAGGGCTAGGAGAATGGAGATAAGTACGTTGATGTTGGGTCATGCAGCTCTGTGTCCGGCGGTCAGCTGACGTTCCGTCCAACTCCTCGCATAGGCAGGTCGTTAACGCATCGTGAAGTGGATGATGGTCGTGGAGAGATCTTTCGTTTCCTGCACTCCGCGGCCGAGCTGGCCACCGGACAGGCAGACCATGCGCTCGGAGCATTTCTGATGCAATCATTGCTGCAGACACGGAGATCACGATGATCCATCTGCTCCGAAGAGCAATCTTGTCCCCAAACGCTGGCCTGGATCTCGATATCCCTTTGTGATTTTCCGGGGGAGCAGCACATCCCCCTTCCATCTCGCCCAATCCACAAGTCACCGGACAAGGCCCCACCCGGCCCGAACCCGAGCCAATGGACGGGGCGACGTTAAACATGGCATCGGATGGAGCCAAAATGGTTTCTGGGAGAAATGATTGGAGCGCGGGTTGATGCCCCCAGCCCCTGCAGGGTATGGCTGCAGGTACGCATCTTTAGCACGTTTAGTGTGTTTCAGGAGCTGGCCGACTGAGTTGGCGCTCGACATGGCCGTTCTCACTTCAGTTCGTCAGCCATCTTCGTCCGGGAGCAGGCGCTCAAGCAGCCCGCTCGTTCCAGGTTGAGGCTGGCGTTGTTCGGGCAAGGCAGCTGGCCGAGCACAAGCGCCTGGTCTGTTTGACGGCCGAGTTCTCAGACATCCAGCACAAGCAAACGGCGTCTTTGGCCTCCATTGGGATGAGCACTGGGAGCGGCCCTCTGGCCAGCGGTTGGTGGGCGCTTGCGTGTTTGGGTTGCTGAAATGAAAGATGGATCGATCGGCTGGCATCAGACGTTTCGACAGAAGAAACATGTCGGCGCAAAGTTGGACAGCTGGATGCGCTCAGGGGATCCTGGCCTTGTTTCTGTCAGACGGAGGCTGGCATGTCGTATTGTCGCTCCGCACAGCGCAACGACCTTCCCAGCCGCGACCGTCTCTGACGGCTGACCCATCATCATCGGATGGCGACAGAAGTCGGTGGATGCTCCTCAGGAAAAGCCGCACGAAAATATTCGCCAGCCACCGGGTCGTCAGAAAGCAAACCAGCTGGTGGCTGGACTGATTTTTTCTTCTCTGGCCCCGTCATGCCTATGTGCGCCCTTTTCTTCGCGTTTGTCATCGGTCGTCTGCGTGGTTTGTGCCCGAGTCGAGAACGTCAATGGTGTCTTGGCACGCTTCCGGCCTGTGATAGTGAGCCACATGCAAGCACTTCCCGCGAGGCGTCTGAGCCCGCCGCCGTCCGCTGGACACGTGTACCGTGGGCTTGTGACTCCTGCAGAGGTGAGAAGAAGAAAAGGCCCAGGCCGGCGGGATCCAGGCACCGTTGGCAAACGGCGCATCGCCATGGCGCAAAACGGAGCGGGCTCAGGGGAAGCAGCCAACCAGCTCAGGGGGACGATAACGCTAAATCCAAGGTTCCTGCCGCTGGGTCCCGGTGGAGAAGAAGCGACCCACGCGCAGCGTGAGCAAGTGGGGCCGTCTATTCTCGCGCCAAACGGCAGCGGCGTTGGCATTTGCGTCACTTTCATTCCCTCTTCTCTGCATTCTCTTCTCGCCGAGCATGGCCATGGCCACCTGGGAGTTGGCCGATTCCGTTTGGAACTGGACGCCGCCGGATAAGACCGTCAGCAGACTTCCTGTGGCAGCACGGCAGGGCTGTCGGGTGTTGGCAGCCCAATGAGTCCCGGACTCGGCTTCTCTCTATCCGTCAGTCCTTCGAGGCATCAGTCAGGACCGACCTCGAGCCTTGCCCTCAAGTCAATTGACCCTGTTCAATAGACCGGTTGCATCTTCTCTTGGCAAGCTTCGCGAAATGCAGAGCCTCCACGATTCGATTGCAATCTGACAGGTGCCAGGACCCTGGGCGCGTGAGTCCAAAGGCGAAAGGCCCCTCCTCCAATTTCGGCACTTGGGCCTCCCACCGTGATCCCTCCGAATGCGACCAACTTACTTACGAGTGCTGTACGTACACCCTTGACGTGGAGCCTGGAAGTCATTTGCGCAAGGGAAACACCCTGCCAACCTGCCCCGGCTTGTTCATGCCATCGTTTGGCTGTCATTTCCAGTCATCACGGGGGTCTGCGCCAGCGCAGAAGTATTGGTAGCACAGCACTGACTGCCAGTGCGTGCTGTCCACGTATAAGCAGATACGTGGAATTACAAACCGTACCGTCTGACGCTTCGCTGCTTGTCGCCGGCTCGGCGGCAGCAGACGGAAGCGAGGCGCCATGGAGGGACGCCGTATGGTCGAGTGGAAGCCCCTAGGTAATCAATATGCAGGTACGGCAGAAGAACGAAAAGGAGGGCACCACACCCTCTTCTGGACAGGTTCTTTTTCTGGGGCCCCCTTTCTTCTCCCTGCACGGGCGGGTGGACGGGCAGACACAATGTAATTATGTCAGGGTGAAAGAACTGGTGGTCGTCTGGGACCAAGACCTTTTGTCGTCTGTACAGGACTTGTGCAAATCCTCCAAGGAGTCTGGACCGGCAGACGCTCTCAAAAGTTGGAAAAGAGAGGGGGGAGGGTGGTGACCGAGAACCGGGCTCCGTAAGGGTACCCCTGACCCCTGACCCCTGCACCCGGCCCCAAGCCGTACCAAGGCAGCCGACGGAGGGGTGGGCGGGCTGGAGTCGCGCGGCTGGGCGCGACGGGGCGTTCGAGTAGCGCTGAGCAGCGCTGGAAGAGGGTCACCGTGGAGCCGGGAGGAGGAGGATCTTCAGGAACAAGGCCCCAAGGCCCCAGGACTCCAGTGTTCCGGCACAACAAGTTAAGTACTGAGCCCCCCCCAGCCCCATCATCGGCCCCCTTTTCCCCCCTCCCCTTCTTGCCTCCCCTGCTTGCTGGTTCACCCATCACTTGCCTTTCGCTGTGCTTTCTGCCTCACGGCATCTTTTCAAAACCTTTTCACTCCCTTACCCAAAAGCTTGCTGAGCTTGCTGTTACCACCGCCCTCCCCATTCACTCCTTGCAACCCCCCGAACAGACCCGATTCAACCGAGAAGAGGCTCCCTGTTCGTTCCATTCATTCATACACACCACTCAGGTCGACAACGGCTCCTGTTCAACTCCACGAACCCGACTGCCCTCGTGTCAGACCCTTTGTGTCGCTACAGAGTCCAAACTACTCAAGCAACTCATCTTCCATTCTTTCTCGAGGTGCTCTGGTATCAGCACCAACAATATCATCAGTCTTCCAACTCGCAAGCACAGGGATAGCAAAACCCTCCTTTTTCGCAACCGCAACAACCACCATACCAAGCAACTGAAAATATACCCAGCAACACTACCGCAACGATGAAGTTCACCACCACTGCCGCCGCCGTGGCCTTCGCCGGCCTCGCCGCCGCCGCCAAGGAGAGCACCAACTGGGGTATCCTCCGCTTCAACGGCAAGGAGACCACCATGGGCCGCATCGACCCCATCGTCTCCCCCGGCAAGGTCGCCCAGCACGTCCACGGCGCCATCGGAGGCAGCGCCTTCAACCTCGACTCGACTGGCGAGTCCATGGCCAAGTCCAAGTGCACCAGCGCCAAGGTCAAGGAGGACAACTCCGCCTACTGGTTCCCCTGGCTCTACTTCCAGGACCCTCAGACCAAGGAGTTCGAGCCCGTCCAGATCCACTACGTCAACGTCTACTACTTGTGAGTGTTCCCTCCTCGCCTGCTGGCTCTGCTTTGTGGAAGACGACGTGTGCTGACAGCAACGCAGCTTCGAGAAGTCCGACGATGATATCGTCCCCTTCCCCCAGGGCCTCCAGCTCGTCGGTGGCAACGCTTCCACCCGCGTCGACCCCGGCACCCAGGGCCGCCAGAACTACGTCGGCGACGACTCTGGCTCCAAGATCCAGCCTGTCCAGTGGACCTGCCCCCGCGACAACAACAACTTTGACAGCCCTCCCTCGTGGCCCTCCAACTCCGACGGCTCCTCCGCCGGTATCCGTGACCCCAACAACAAGGGCTCCGGCGTTGGTTTCCCCGATGTCACCTGCGACGGCTTCGCCTCGCCCCTCCGCGCCGACATCCACATGCCCTCTTGCTACAACCCCGCCGAGGGCCTGACCGCCTACAAGACCAACTCGGCCTACCCCAAGAGCGCCGGCGACGGCAAGGTCAACTGCCCCGAGGGCTGGCTCCACGTCCCCCACATGTTCTACGAGGTCTACTGGGACACTCTGAAGTTCCAGGGCCGCTGGACCGAGAACCAGGGCTCGCAGCCTTTCGTCCTCTCCAACGGCGACGTCACCGGCTACAGCTCCCACGCCGACTTCCTCGCCGCCTGGGATGAGGACGTCCTCCAGAACCTCATCGACAACTGCAACGCCCAGCACGCCGGCCTCCACTCCTGCTCCGGCGTCACCGTCAACGACGACAACGACTGCAAGAACGAGCAGGACAACATCGTTGATGAGAAGGTCACCGGCACCCTGTCCAAGCTCCCCGGCGACCGCCCCCTCGAGGGCTGGACTCTCGGCGTCCTCGACGCGGTTGCCGACGTCGTCGACGTGATCCCCGCCCCCCGTCCCACCACCACCAAGGCCGCTCCCGTTGAGACTCAGCCCGCCGCCGAGCCTCCCGTCCAGAACAACTCGGAGATTGTCGACGAGACCGAGGAGGAGGTCGTCGAGGAGGAGGAGGACGACGCCGTCGAGACTCCCGCTCCCGTCCCCGCTCCCGTTCCTGAGCCCAAGCCCGCCGGCAACCGCCGCGTCAAGACCGTCTGGGAGACCGTCACCGTCACCGCTACCGCGACGGCCAAGCCCAGCCCCAAGGCTCAGGCTGTCCGCCGCCATGCCCACAACCACGCTCAGCGCCACCGCCGCTCTCACTTCTAAGCACTCTACCCATCACCGGGCGGAGTGTTCGCTTGTGACCCGACCATCTTCTCCTTCTTTGAATATGCTAGGGTTTCATGGCGAGGGAGTTTTGGTTTCTATAGACGGAGGCTGCGGAGGAGCAGCAGCACACAACCACGGTTTTCCTCCAGCAGGATACCTCATTGCCAGGGCTTTCTGGTCTGCGCATTGATGACCGTTCATGACAAGGCACATACAATACCAAGCGCATTGCTTTGATTTCTTCCCTTCTCTTCACCTTTTTGGTGGCCTCGGCCTACCTTTTTTCCGATTCCCCTCTCTGATGCTCGTGTCAACTTGTGGACGAGAGGAAGGAAGATTCCCCGGCTTGAGCCTGGATCTTTGCCAGGAGAGGGGGAGAGCATCGCGCGCGGAACAAACAATTTTTACACACAAACACACCCTGCAAATACCATTACTTCGATTCTTCCCGGCGGCCACTTGGGCGGCGGGGAGACGGCCGACCTTGCTCTCGTTTCTCTCCCGTGAAACTGCTGGTGTCGCCGTCTCCGTTGCCGCGGAGTGGTTCCCGGGGACTTGCCATTGCCTCTCCCTTCGCTGGGGGCGATGCGCTTTTTCTTTGGGACGGATTTTTTTTTCTTCTTTTTTTGTTCATTCTGGGACACTCGGATGGGAAAGGGAACTGGGATCGGGCTACGAATACCCCCTTTGTGGACAACCCTTGGCACACGCCTCGCAGGGAGGCTATAGAATTGAACCGGATACGGTCGTTACGTCTTGACACTTGTTGCTTATTGCCTGTGATGTCGATGTGATGTGATTATGGTGTCGAAGATGTCTGACTTGATTCGTGATTGTCTTGGGGGAAAGCATCCACGAATCGCTCCCGTGGGACCGTTGATTTAAGGTTGTCGTACCGGCGGACGGGAAACGAAACAAAGAAACACACGGGCGGCCACGTTAAAGCGGTTCGTCTGGAGTTTAAAGTCGGTAGATCCCGTCCGACGCTGGCGGGAAAGTTCGCGTCACTGGAACTCCGGCTGTTTCGTTATCCTACCGAATGGTTGGTACCCCGGAGAAAAATCGGTTAGCACCCGCCAAATTCGACCTCAGTGGATTCGCTCTCACTAACATCAAAACTTCTTCACTTCGACAGTGAGCCCTGGAGCTCATCACGACTCACGACAGCTCACCCCTGACTCCTTACCACACCCAATGTCCCTCTACCACGAGGCGGCCGAGGCCCTCTCCGCCCCTTCATCCAGCGGCGGCAGCTTCAAGTCCAGGGTCTTTGGGAACAAGAGCCTCAAGTCACCACCTGCTCAGATCTTCGCCCTCGCCGTCGAGACCTGCAAATGGAGCGGCGTTCTCAAGGAGGTCGTCGAGGCGGCAGATCTCCTCCGCCATGAGCGCAAACTCACCCCCGTCCTGGCCCTGCTTCTAGTCCATGACTTTCTCATCTCTAAAGGCGGCATCGCCCTTCCCCAGTCTCACGGCCTCCGCGCCGCCATCGAGCGACACAAGGCCAGGCTCACATCCGAGATGACCCGCGCAAGGATACGAAGGAGGAAGCCAGACCTCGAGTCGCTCAGGGCCCAGATCAACCTCGATGCCGACCCCGAAGGCCGCCATCCCCGCTGGGTGAGGGTGAACGCCGTCAGGACCGATCTCGACACCCAGCTCGAGACGACGTTCAAAGCATTCAGCCGCGCTCTGTCTATTGATGCGCTGGTCGCCGCTGATCCCAGCTCAAAATCTATCTACATCGACGAGCACATCCCCAACCTCGTCGCCGTCACCCCGGGTCTCGATCTCACAAAGACCGAAGCCTACAAGACCGGCCACATTATCCTCCAGGACAAGGCGTCCTGCTTCCCAGCGTACCTCCTCGACCCGCACCCCGAGCACGGCGACGTGGTCGACTCGTGCGCCGCCCCCGGCAACAAGACCACCCACCTCGCCGCCATCCTCGCCTCGCGCGAACCCGAAATCCCAGCAGCCCAGAAACCCACAATCTTCGCCTTCGAGCGCGACGAGCGCCGCGCGCTGACCCTCGAGAAAATGGTCAAGACGGCCGGCAGCAAGCCCACGACCCGCATCGGCCTCGGCCAGGACTTCCTCGCCGTTGACCCCGCCTCCCCGACCTACGCCCGCGTTTCCGCCCTCCTCCTCGACCCCAGCTGCTCCGGCTCCGGCATCGTCGGCCGCGACTTCATGCCGGAGCTGCACCTCCCCTCCCCCGCCGGCAGCGCGAAATCCACAGCGGCGAAGCAGATGCCGCCCCCCTCGCGGAAGCGCAAGCACGACGCCGCGGGCGAGGAGCCCCTCCTCGTCGACGACGACGGCAACACGACCGCCGTCTCTGAGCAGGACCTGCGGAAGCGGCTCGCCGCGCTCGCGGGGTTCCAGCTCACGCTGCTGGAGCACGCGATGAAGTTCCCGGCCGCGAGGCGGATCACGTACTCGACGTGCTCGGTGCACGCGGAGGAGAACGAGCACGTCGTGCTCAGGGCGCTGGCGTCGGATGTTGCGAGGCGGAGGGGGTGGAGGGTTCTCGCGCGCGAGAGGCAGGTTAGCGGGATGAGGGAGTGGCCTGTCCGTGGCGCGAGGGAGGCGTGTGCTGGGGAAAAAGATGCCGAGGAGGCGGAGGTTGTGGCGGAGGGGTGCATTCGGACGTATAAGGGGGATGGGAGGGGAGTGATGGGTTTCTTCGTTGCGGCATTCGAGAGGGACGGAACTGTGGATGAGGGAAAGGAGGCGGTGTTGACGAGTGAGGATGGGCCGTACGTGAGCGATGAAGAGGGAATTATTGTGAGAGATGTCATGGGGATGCCGGTGCTCAAGACGACGGGTGAGCCCGTGTCGTTGGAGCCGGAGCCAGAGCCGGAGCATGTGGACGAAGAGTCGAGTGGTGTGGACTACGGGGAGGAGGCGAGCAGTGATTCAGACGAGGACGACGAAGATCGGGACGAGTGGAATGGGTTTGAGTAGTAGGCGCTGCCCACCGTCATCACCAGACCGCGCCCTCCAAACAGTCGATGGCCCGGCATTTTGCAGCAAAAATCATAGGGGTCTGGCGCCGGAAGCTCATCCCGGACCGGACACTACCCCTGAGTTGCTGTGGGATGGTGGCGGGATCCTGCAAAAAGTACGTATATTTTTCGCATGTTGGTCGGGCTATTTATTGGCGGCGTTAAAGGAGCAGGGAGCACGAGTGACGGTGCTCCTCTTGATGCCAAGAGGGGGCAGATATCTCGACATGATACCCAGAACACGACCTGAAGTTTAGCGATGTATCGATCGACCCTATAAGTGGTACTGCAGGTGGAGGGATTAGTCATCCAGGTGGTAAGCTGAGGTCGTAGACTTCAACTCATCGAGGACCTTTCTGCGCTGGCGCATCAATTTCCCGATCGATGTCTAGACCCTACGATAGTACTCCCAGTAGGACTCCGAGTCAAACTCCGGGAGATCGACAAGGGATCGGCTGGGTATAAGTAAGACGAGCCCTCCAACATCAGGATAGGGAACCCCTTTCAACCCCAACACATCATTCCATCTCACTCTCGGTCTGTACACACCATTCAGACATCATGGCCTCGCTTCTCCCACAAACCAACGGCTATCTCCCGTACTTTCTCATCTACGTATGCATCCTCCTCCGCCCCGATGTCGTCTCACGGCCCACTAACGCCTCACACAGGCCGGGGGGTCGGCTGTAATTCACTCTGCTGTGTGCTACCTATCAAAGCCCAATGTGTCAATGGCTGCCTTCTCAGGGCCTAACCGGCCACCGCCGACGTCTCTGCTCGCCCATGTGTACGCGACGAAGAACATCTACACGGCTCTGATCCGTCTCTACGCCGCCTATCACATCTCCAACCCCCAGCTCTACGACCTCGCCACTTACACATTCATCGGCGTTCTATTCCTGTACACGACCGAGCTCGTCATCTGGAAGACGGTCCGCCTCAAGGAGTATCTGTTCCCGTTGATCACTGCAGGGCTGGGACTGAGCTGGATGGTTGCGACCAAGGAGTTCTACGTGCAGTAGCAGCCAAACTGCCAGAATAGTACCAGTAAACCAAGTAACCTCACCTGCCTGTGCAACAGCAGCAGAACGCTCAAATGTATCAAAATTGCTTGCCCTGCGTCAACTCCTTTGATAACATACCAGGGGCATGCCTTTCCACGCGATGCTCCTCTTTCTCTGCCGATGGCTCTCCCCTTTTTGAACTCTCCACTGCTTCTCAACTATCTCTCCCCATGCAAATGATATCGACACTCACTATAGGCCTACAGCACGTATCGCCCGTTGGCCAGGCACCGCCACTCCCTCACGCCCCTCCCCTCCTCGAGCTCGACACACCACCAGAGCACCTCCTTTGCCTTTTCCACCAGCCCGCTCTCCTCGTGCGCGCGGGCAAGCGCGAACCACGCCTCGGGATAGTCCCACGCCGAGCCCAGCTTCGTCAGGGCCGTCAGCAGGCCGCTTGCGCGGTCCCGGGCAGCCAGGCGATCGATCAGGGGCACAGATGTCGCCTTGTACGGGGCTGGGAGCCTGCTGTCGTTGTCTGCAGAGGATTCGCTGTCGCCGTTGCTTTCCGTGGAGGGTGGCGGCGCTGTCGTCTTGTGGCCCTCGGTGCCGAGACCGATTGGTGTTGACGGAAGTCCGTTCTCGGGGATCACCATCTTGGGCACAGAAGGTGACAGATTTAGGTTCGCCAGGGCATCCTCGCGGAGTACGAGGGCCGGAACCGTAGGCGCCGGCACGATCTTCTCGGTGTAGATGTCGAGGAGGATTTCCGACAGACCGACAATGGCGGAGGGGTGGTTGGGGAAATGCGTCAGAGCAGACTCGAACTCGGCTCGTGCCTTGTACGGCTTGTCCTCGGCGAGGGAGAGGAAGGCAAGCTGCGAGAAACATGTTAGTGCCGTTCAACAGAAACCAAGAGCGAAAATCCTACCTCAGACCAGACATCTCCCCACAGCTCGTCGAGGCTCTTTCGCTCCGCCCATGCAGGACCTCTGCTCGCCACAGTCGCGACAGTCGCATCCCGCTCGGACTCGAGGCTCTGGACCAGCTTTTGGGCCTCAGCGACAGCCCCCCTGCAGTCCTCGTACATCTCCGCGCGCCGGTAGAAGCCTGCAATCATCAGCCACACCTTGATGAGCGTGGCGACTCGTTGCCTGCGGATTTGCTCCTTAGAGAACTGCACAATCGGCAACGGCGTCGTGATCGAGTAGGTGGCGTCAGGAGAGATCTCAGAGAAAGACTGGGCAGCCGACTTGGAACCCTGGGATGCGTACGAGTCGGCGTGCGATAATGTGTTGTCCCGCGAAAAGGACAGTCCCGTCTGCTTTTTGCTCGAGGGCGAGAGGAGTGGCGATTGTTGTATCTCCGTCGTGGGCGTGAAGAAGACCTCGCCGTCGACCACGGTTGGACTATGCGATTCACCCAGGCTCAAACCTCGGTTCCGGCCTCCGCTGCCGTCCCTCTTGCGCAAGCTATTCCTCTTGCCCGACTCGCTCCTCCCTCGCTTCTGGCTTGATAGCTTGCGGGAGGGCCTCCTCTCTGCTGCTGTCGCGAAACCGTTCTCGCCGGTAACTTGAATCGTGGGCGCGATGCTCGCTGACGTCTGCGTCGTTGGTGGCCGGTCTGAAGGTGCTTCAGACTTCTCATTCTCCAAAACTGGCGGCGGTAGCCCACTCGTGCGGTTCGACTTTTCGGAACGGCCCCCAAAGATGCTTCCCTTGATGCTGCGAAGCGTTCCCGCCGAGCTTCGCGGAATCTCGTTCGTAGTCGACGGGCTGAGGGAGGCGGGCTGCTTGGCCTGGACATCGCCGAACAGTCGAGTGAACAGGGACAGCAGCTCGAAGCTGGCGTTGACCGCAACATCGGGCCCTTCCACCAGCTCGACGAGCATCAGCTGGGTCATCTTGATCTCCAGTATGCTCTCCCGCTCAAAGTCCTCCATCTCGTCAACGAGCCCTCGTAATCCGTCACCGCCCTTCTCGTTCACTGCCAACTCATTAAGATGGTCACTCTTAAACGCCTGACTTGAGTTCCCGAAGAGCACGCTCGTGTCCTTGAACTGCTCAAATGCACCTTCGCAGGACCGGGCCGCCGTCATGAACTCCTGTCTGGCGCTCAGCAGCAACGCCAGCAGATGCCACAGCGGCATCAGTGAGCGCTCCTGCCAGAACGGGCCATGGGAGTTATGCGCCTCGTCGCCCGAAGTCTTGTTGGATATTAAAGCCGTCTTGACGATCTCAATGGCTGGCGTGAGCTCGCGGCGTTCGGCCAGCAACAGGCCAAGCGCGAAGAGGGTGCGGACGTCGCGAGTGCGGCCCAATTCCGGGGACAGGGCCTTGCGGAGGCATCTCACAGCCTTGGTCTGTATCTCGATCCGTGAGGCAGCGTCGTAGGTCACACGGGTCCAGTGGGCTTGTGATAAACCAATGGCCTGCCAGGAGAGGGCGATGATGCTCGGCTGGATTTCAGGGTGCAGTGCACGAGTCTCCTCGTCCATCTCGGGTATTGTCTTGCCGTCGGCGACGCCGCCCCGAAGCTGGGGCAGCCGGGCGAGCCAATCTTCCAGCTCACTGCCCAGGTCGCGAGCCTTCTCAATGGCGTCCTTATCGCCGAAACGGCAGAGAGCCAGAATGCAGTGCGATATCGTCTCGATGACAGTCCCGTCATCATCGAGGCCAATCTCGGCATGCCCTGTCTTGTCCACACGGGCCTTTCCATGCTTGACGAGGTCGAGGTACGAGTCGAATGCCTTGAAAGCCAAGTCGAATTCAGCAACGGCGAGGTGGACCGTGAAGAGCGACCGGAGAATAGTGGTCGAGTGGTACGTCTTGGTAGCAGCGCGGTAGAGCAGGTCGAGCACCCCTCGGCTGAGGCCTTCGCGTCCGCCCGGCCCAAGGTCCCGTTCTCTCCATCCTCGGCCACACAGGGTGCCCCAGTTCTTGAGGACGCCCTTGGTAAAGTTTTCCACCTCTTCCCTATTCTCTTCGGCCCGGGGGAACTTCGTCTCGCTAATGAGCAGAGCTTCGAAAGACGCCTCCACCTTCTTCAGCTCGATGCGAAGCTGGTTCCTGTCCGAGGTGTCGCTGGCGGTGGGGGCCCTGAGGCCGGTGGGCAGGGGAAGATCGCGGTCGATGATCGTCGAAAGGGCCGTGTAGTATTCGCTCCACACCCGCCGCCTCGGCACCGAGCCCCTGAATCCGTGACCACCGATGGCCGACCCGGTATGCGCGTCCCAGTACTTAGCCCAGGCACGGAAGCATCCCAGGGAGTTGGGGTCTTCGAGAGACATCTGGCCGTTCTGCAGGAACTTGCTCTGCATCATGCAGAACTCCGTGAGGAACAGCTCTGAACAGTAGCGCAGCTGTTTGCCGGAGCTCTTGCCTGTCCAGACGTTGTGGAGGGAGGGCAGCGCCGCCTCGAAGACCTCGAGGCCCTCCTTTCGCTGCCCCTCGACGGAAAGGCAGTCCGCCTTGAGGTAGGCAGCTTTGAGGGCGCAGACATTGGTCCATTCCGAGACCGTGCCGGGCGTAACAGCAAGCAATTGTTCAAAGTCGACGCTGGAGGGAAGCCGGACGGCGGCCAAGCCGTACTCGTCGATGGTCCAGTGGAGCCATCCCAGGCAGACCTTTGCTTGGTAGACATCCTGGGGATGCTTGTCTTCCTGGTTGATGCACGATATGAGCTTGGGGAGCTTGTTTCCGGCATCAAGGTCGGTAGCGGTGGTGGCAGAAGTGGCGGCGGTGGAAGGTCGAGCTGCCGCGCCGGCAGACTTGGACACGGTCGAGATGGTGTGCTCGATCTCTGCGGTCAGAGCAAGGCCTACGGGCGAGGAAAGGGTCAATGCCAGCCCCTGCAGCAGTTGCGCGTGGCGGTATCACGTACACTCTCGATCCGGCGCATGTTTCCTGATCTTGCGGACAAACTCGGGGACGGCAGTCCAGTTGCCTTCGACTCGAGCGGCGTCGAGGGCCTGGATGTAGTGGGCGGCCTTGGTAGCGTCGGGCTGTGGGGGAGAGGCACAGGGTTAGAAAGAGAGCTGTACGTCATTGATGCTCGAGCGCAGTCGCTGGGGAGAAAGTCTTGAGTGTTTTCCAGGGGCGGCCAACTCACCATACTGCAGATGCGAACGGCGAAGCGCCCAGCCTAGAGATGGGAGGAGAGGAGAGTGATGGACGCCGTTGGACTACTACCTAGGAGACCGGTCCTCGAGATGGCAGCATGATCAGTGCAGAGGTCGGGCGGTGTCGCGGGGGAGGGCGATCACAATTGACCGACTGGGGAGTTGAGGCTCAAGCAACAGATTTCCTTGTTTGGGGGAGATGCGGATCGGTGCTCTCAGGAGGCGGAGCGGGCACGTTGCTGTCATCAGCAATCCGACGCGGTCCATTGAAACACGGGCCGCTAGAGGTCGGCGGCGGGGCCCTGTGCCGCTGTAGGGACCACTAACCTCACCGCCTACGGGTGCCGGGCTTTGCGGCCCTCAACCAATTTGGGGAGCCCCCAGGCTACCCTGTTTGGGCAGGGTCTTAAGGGGGCCCGTTATTCGGCAAACGGGACCAAGCTTCTGGGAGTCCTTGCATCTTGCATCCTCCCACAACGCGGCGACAGGGGTAGCTCTTCCAGCGTAACCACGATAGGTTGCCCCCCGACCCATCGCAATTTGCTCGACGAAATAGGGCCTTGCTGGGCATGCCAGCCTGGGTAAAGAGCACCGCCAGAGATGACCGGAGCCTCGTAGGATCTTTCTTAGAGTGGCACCGCCGCTGGTGAACAAGCCAAAGTTCCCTGTCATCATGGGACCAACAAGCAGCACACGACCCCTTCATCGTGGGGGGTCCCTCTTGTCTGTTTCGTCTGTCCCTTTTCCTTTTTCTTCTTCTCGTTCTTCTTCTTCCTATCTCTTAAGCTGGCAGGAGAAGTCCAGCCTGGCATCGTCTACGAAGGAGTCGAGCTTCGGAAGGGACGGACGGAACTGGAAGCACAATGGATGCCGGAATCTTTTACTATACCCTGGATGACCAGACGGCTGTGCCGCACACAACAACATCCGACAAACCTCAGTCCGCGTGGGAGAGGAGAGGAGGCAACCCGCCCTTCAGGATGCAGGTTATCCGTCGGCGGCGGTGCGACAAGCGAAGACGAAGATACCAGCACTCGGAGAAGATCGAGGTCCTCACCTGGCTCGAGGAGTTCCGCGTGCCCCGACGGCCCTTCGACAGCCGCTTCCTCCGCGAGGAAGACGATATCGACGACCCCAACTTCCGTCGGCCCACGGTGATCGAGGCGGCCAAGTACTTCGACATTCCCAGAGAGTCCATCATGAACTGGAGGAAACAGAGGGCACGCCTGCTGCCCTCGACGCCCGTCACGTTGACCCCGCCGGACACGCCGTCCCTGACGGTGGCATCCCTGTAAGTGCCGGCGGCTCCGATATCAGGATGCGGGCCTCGCTAACCGAGCAACGAGTAGGCTGAACGAGGAAAGAAGCGTGTCTGCGCAGGCCGCGAATGAAGAATACGAGCGCACACGGCGGTTTCTCAGCATCACGTCTCTGATTGAACCGCCCAGCCCTGCATCTTCGACCGGCATGTCCGTGCTGCCTTCTCCCGAGCCAACACCATCGCCGAACATCCAGTCGCAAGATCCAAGAGGCAACTTGCCTCGTCTCGCCATCGGCACAACATGGGAGGCATACACCCGGTAGCCATATTGCAGTGCTTCGGGGAAAGAAAAGCTGGAAAGGGAGCGGTGACCGCCTGTGTGAGAGCGATATTTGCGGAGGAAGGTCAGAGAAAAGGGCACCGAGATGGCGAGATACCCGCCCATGTTACGGAAGATTTGGACATGAAGTGTCCGCGGAGGGGGCGTAATGAGATAGAAGAAGGCCTGGGAGGTGGTGTTTTGACGTACGGCTGTACTACACCACGCGAATGCTGCATCAGGGATGCATCAGTGCTCTGGCGATAGATAGGAGATGACCTCCATCAGCCACCATAATAGTAATAATGAAGTTCCACCAAGCGGGAATGTTGATGCAGTGAAGTCGAGAGTATGGGGGGCTGCAGGTGCATTGAGATGGATGCAGGTAGAGAGAAAGGTGGACCTGTTGGCTTATGTAATGCAATTGGCCAATCAGACAGGGGCGTCGTCAGAATTTCATCGACCCTGCATTTTTGGTCTAGACGAACTTGAAGAACATGAATTTTTGCTTACACGGGACTGTAATACCTCTACAGAGCTATTCTCGCCAGCGCAGCATGTCTCCTCCTCCGGATCTTCGCGTGCTATGCCGACGCTTGACGTCGACCCCCCATAGCCAACTCCCTCACTCGATCCCATCTCTCGTCAACCTTGTCCTTCGGTGCAAAGATGTTCTCTCATCGCCCCAAGATCCAAAGGCCAAGACCGATACTCCCGTACTGGTTCATACGCTGAAGACCATCATCACGAAACTTCTCGAGGGAAAGAACGCAGCACAACGCTTCACTGGCGCCGTCTTGGCCAAGGCCGTCATTGACGTTGGCGGGTGGGAGTGTTTGCGCGAGTCTGGGCCCTGGGCTCGTTTGCTGCTGGCGATCATCCAGGTAGGTTCAAGTTGAAAAGTCGGTGGTGAGATCAAGTATCTGACCGGGCACAGAAAAACAACCCCTACGCAGTCAAGGAGCTGTGCGTCGTTGCCCTCGTCAGGATATTCACCCTGGCCAACGAGTATCAGACACTCACCCGCGAAATCGCAACACCTAACCTTGGCGCTTTCTTCGGAGCCTGCCTGCCGCTCATCAAGCCGCCTCCATCAGGCCAACGGCTAAAGACTCCCCCTTCAGTGGTTGAGACGATCCTGAGCGCCTTTGCTACTCTCCAGCCGCTGTATCCCGCGACCTGCCGCCCCTTCAACGGAGGGATCAGGACAGCCATCAGGCCCTTCCTCGCGCCTACGTCGTCCGATGACGGCGTGGTCCCCAGGTCTCTGCAGCGCGCCAGCAGGCGCCTGTCTATCTCCATCCACTTCACAACGGCCGGCAAGACTGGTTCTAGTGACGACTGGACAAAGCAAGCCACCGAGCTGCTGACCGACTTCCATGGATCCGCAGACCAGGTCTTCCGGGCTGTGCATGAGAGCTGGGAGCCTCTGATCCCCCGCACAAAATCAGAAGTCAGCTTTGATGCGCCTCCTCAGGTCAACGACGTGGTTGATGGCCTTCCCGGCTGGAAGGGCGTGCGAGCCGGTGGCGAGAGGCTCGTGGGCCTGCTTCACTTCGTGGCCGACATGCTCCGCTACCCGACCAAGACGCCCGTCAGCATCCCCGTTGGCTCGCTGATGGAGGTCGTGCACAGGGTTGCCCAGATCAGCAAGCCGTCCAAGTCCCAAACTTGGGAGCAGGCGCTCGAGACGCGTCCAGCCGTGGGCAGGGAAGAGAAGGAAGAGCTCTGGAGCTTCATGCCGAGCATTCATATCGCCGCCCTGGATCTCCTCCACGTTCTCTACAGGCGGCTCCAGCAGAACGCCCTCTCCCTCGTCCCCGAGAGCCTGGACAGCATCCTCCTCGTCCTCAAATCCGGCATCGATAGCCCCCGCGTCCGAACGGCCACGTACGCCCTCATGAGCACCATCGTCTCCATCTCCGGCCCCGGACTGTCAAAGTCTGCCACTGACGCTATGGGCGTCGCCATGCTCGCGTGCTGCCGCGACCTCCAGCAAGACGCCGGCTACCTCGCCGACGCAAAGCCCCAGGCCGGCGCCACCGGCGCAGATGCCAAGAAGAACGGCATGACCGCCAACGCAGACCTCTTTCTCCCCAAGAAGCAGGGCGACGGCGAGACGAAGCCGACCCAGCACGGCGTGCTGTCACGGGAGCACCGCGCAGCAGCCGAGGCGCTCCTGGCGGGCTTGCTCACGCACCTCCCGCAGCGGCAGCTCAAGCCCGGCATCCGCGGGCTCCTCGACCAGACGGCGATCCTGGCGCAGAGCCGGGACGCGATGCTCGCCAGTGTGCTGAACCCGTACGTCAACGAGGCCGGCAAGTCGTACCCGAGCATCCTGCCGCACCTGTCGCGCCGGTTTCCATACGACCAGGGCGTGGAGGTGTTGCGGTCGAATATCCGGGCTTCGGTACCGGCTTCGGCGGATGATCTGCGGCTGGCTGCTGGGTTCGAGGAGATGGATGATGAAGAGGACGAGGAGGTTTCTGCCGAGATTGTAGTCGCGTTGGAAGATGACGGAGATCACGACATGGACGGTGCAGGGAAGATTGGCGCCGATGCGTCTCATGGAGCCGAGGCGGACACCATCGTCGTTGCGGAGACAGCCGACGACGCACCGCCGAAGGCGCAGCACGAAGGACCATTCATTCCCCGCCAGGAGTCGTCGATTGAGGTCGTCAACGGCTCGACGACGGCGCAGAAGCGCAAGCTTGAGGACGGGGTTGAGACCACGCCGCCGCTGAAAAAGCAGGAGACGGAGACGAAGACGCCCATTGTCCCGGTTGTCGTGGACACCTCGGCCGCCGGCGGCGACAGCAGCGACGATGAGAGCGTGCATCTGAACATGGACCTAGACGACCTCGAGGACGACGAGGACGATGAGTGAAGAGAGAAGATCAGATTTGGGTAGAGCTGCTCGGATCCGTACAGAATCATCGATGATACCCCGTTCTAATATCACGGATGTGGCCCGCCCAGAGATCTAGGCTTTGTATGTGATATGATTCCCTGCTACCTGCGCGGGACTTCTCTGGGGTTGGTTTCCAGGCTTCTTGTATGAAATTATGTACTCGATGTCGTGAGACGATAGCCAATCCGGAGTGAGCCGCCCGCACTGTATAGTACACTGGCAAAATCCAGCTGATGACAGCCAGGGTTGCCGCTCTGATCCATTCCCGGTCCGTATCCTGTGATTGTGACCTCTTAACGCCCCCAAAAAATAAGAGAAGAAAATGGAAGATGCGTCGCCGGCAGATCCAGAATGTAGCAGCGATGCCACTCCTAGTCTCTCAGCCAGGCCCGCCTCTTCTCCTCCTTCCTGGCTTTCCTCTTCTCCTTGAAATGCTTCAGCTCCGATTTGCTGATCTTCTTCCCCGAGCGCTCGGCCTTGAGGCTGCGCCCGTCGTGGGCGTTGGCGGCAGCGTCGACGTCGAAGAAGGCGTTCATCTGGCGGTGGCTCTTGGCAGCGTCGCTGTGGCGGTCGGGGTCGTCGCCCGGACGCTGGAACTGGCCAGTGAAGCGATTGAAGGTGGCGGTCGCGGCTTCGGGCTGGCCGATGCTGGCGAGATAGGCGGCCGAGGTCGAGGCAGGCTCGTCATTCTCCTCCGCGTCGCCTTTGGCGTACCATGCGTTCGGGTCATAGTCACCATGAATGGCGGGGTTGTAGCCGCCTGCCGCGGGGCGGGAGGATGTGGGGAGGGGAGGTGGCTCGGAGGCTGCCGCAACAGGCGCGGTGGTCCCCGGGGCGCCGGACTGTGATGTAGAGGCTGCTGCGGAGGTGTTTCGAGGGTTCTCCCAGGTCGTGGCGTTCGTGAAACGGTTGTGGAAAAAATAGGCCTGGTGGGTGGTGTCCCAGTGGAAGTCCCAGCCGTCGTCGCCTTCGGCCGCGGCACCTGGAGGAGGGCCGTTAGGCAAAGGGGGTGCCTCGTTTGGAAGCGGAGGAGCGTCGTCTGTCGCGCTCGGGGACGATGAGCTGGAGGCCTCGCCGGACTCGGCAGGGGAGGCGCTGCCTTCTACGGGCTTTGATTCTGAGGGATCTGCCCGTGTCGTCTCTTCGGCAGTCTTTGTATCACTGGTCTCTGATGCCTGTCGTTCCTCTGTTTCCGGCCTGGACACTTGCGCGGCAGGCTCGTCGAGGCCGGAGGGCTTTTCAGAAGACATCGTGTAGTCGTTTCGTGCAGGTGAAAGAATGCGCCGGATCGATCACCTGTTCGAGGGAGGTGTTCTTCTAGGAAAGAGCTTCATGATCAGCTTGGGTTGCGGAGGTTCGAGCAATTGCGAGCGAGTGTGGTTACTACTCTAGAGCCGAGCGTGGTGTGTTGGCGTTGCCTGCCTACGTCGAGTACTCAGTGGTGGATGCGAGCGTGGTGGTTCAAAGTCGAAGAAAATGGATTCGAGGGACGGGTGGATGCAGGGACTGGACGTCATTGTACCGTGCGCAAAACGTGCATGAGACGACGTCTAGCACGGTGTCCATTCTATGATTTGGTCGAACTTTGGACGGGACTCGGGATGAAAACGAAACCTCATGGAAACAACATGACAAGCTTCAACACGTCCAGATGGATGACATCCGGTCTCTTCCCGGTGATGCCCTTGGCATCACATTGATTCATCGCAGTTTGAGCGAGCCGTGATCTTCAGGTCTGGCCAACGCAATGCTTCTGCACGCCTCAAGCCTGGACCCTGGCTCATGCATGCGTTCGCAGTCAGCCCGTCAAGAGCAGGCAGAACAGGTCTGCTGCTGGCGCTAGAGAGACCTCTTGCTGCTATCTTTGGAACCCAGCCTGAGGTGGGCCGACGACAGTGCCATTTCGGTGCACGAACCATCACCTCACGATGAGGTGTCGCTCGTTTCTGTCCTTCACAGCGATGAACACTCTGCCAGAGAACCATGATCATCCATGGCTATCCTCGCAGTCTACTCTGCTTTGCTTCATTTGCGGCCTTGTCCGTCTCGGCGGATGGCTATCCCGCCATCGACGACGGAGACTGCGACTGCTTCCTCACCGATGGCTCCAATGAAGCCTACTTCACGAGCCACATGTTCTTCGACTTCCGAAGCCTGTCACAGCACGCCGGCGTTCCGTCTCTCATTGACAACGTGAACAACACCGCCTCCGCGCAGGTTACGAGCGACTACTTCTCGTCTGACGAGTGGACGGGCCAGTGGACCATACAGGCATGGAATAACTCCGAGACCAGGGGCAGGGAGGGCTCTGATGCCACCGTCCTCCTCGTCAACTCGCCCAGCAATATCTACATCGAGGCCAACAATGACGGCGACAACACCGAATCGTCAGCGTCCGACACGTACCTGACAATGCGCACAGCCCGCCTGGACTCATTCCAGTCGGCTGCAGAGATGGAATCTGCCTCTGGATCCTACCACTTCCTCTCGGTCCGCATGTATGCTCGCACAATTGGCAGCGCCGGCGCATGTACGGCCATGTTCACGTACCGCGACGGCGTGACGGAGCTCGCCGATGTTCAGGAGGCGGACGTTGAGTTTCTCACTGCTGGGCCGCGGAATCGCGTCCACTACACGAACCAGCCATCGTTCACGGTTGAGGGCGACGAGGTAGAGGATGCCACTTTTGCCGAGTCGCTGCCCCGCGGACTGGAGTTCGGCGACTGGGCTGTTCACCGGATGGACTGGACGCCGGGGTACACGACCTGGTTTGTTGACGGGGAGGAGGTGAGGAGGAGCAACGTCCAGGTGCCCCGGGATCCTAGCAGGGTGCTGTTCAACGCCTGGAGCGACGGTGGGAGCTGGACAGGTGAGATGGAGGAGGATGGCCAGGCGTTTTTGCACATTCAGTGGATCGAGATGGTCTACAACTCGACCGAGCCGCAGCATGATGAGAGAAGAAGGTCAAGGAGCGCCGAGGGAACGGGGCTCTTCAGCAAGCTGCTCAAGAAACGGGACAGCAAGCAATGTAATGTGGTCTGTAGCATCGATGAGGCAGACGAGGTTGGCGGTGCAGTGAAGCTGAGTAGGGCTGCACGGTTGGCCGAGGCCGGTAGCACCATGCTCATGGCGCCCTTTTTGGTGGCTTTGGCATTGGCATTGTGTCTGTAGAATATAACTCGGTCGAGCCAAGGGAAATGCCGAGACGGAGACAGATAATGGATCGTGAGGCAATCTCGTCAGCACCAAGTTACCGGCGGTTTGCGGGTCGGGTAGTAGTTCAATAAGGTTAACTCGGCCGCCGAGAATCAGCTGCAAATTCAGGGGATCATCCGCTGGGACCGAAAATATGGGACCAATCAAGTGCCGAAAAGTCACCATGGGTCTGCCCGTACCTCTGTGGTGAGGTCCACGACTGGACCCCTGACAGACGGAGCTCAACAATCGTGAAATCAGAAAACCCTCCAGTCCTCGTCACCTCTTCAACACCAGCACCTCCCCGACGGTTTCTGCGCGCAACGTCCCGCCAACCATCACAATGGCCGACACAGCATCCGCGCCGGCCCAGCCGCAACCGCGCCAGGTCCTGACCGCTAAAAAGGCGTACCTCATCGCCTACAACTTCATCTCGGCCCTCGCCTGGCTTGTCGTCCTCGGCCGCACCGTCGCCATCTACCTGGGTAAAGGCCCTGCCTTTGTGCCCCTCGGCGTCGCCGACTGGACGCGATGGACGCAGTCCTTCGCAGCGATGGAAATTCTCCACGCCATCTTCGGTGCGCCTCGAGCTCAAGATACCCCCTTATTCTGTGCACAGCAAGACTAACACTCCCCCACCAGGCGTCGTCCGGGCCCCGATCTCGACAACCTTCATCCAAGTCCTCAGCCGCTATGCCCTTGTATGGGGCGTCGTCTTCAACTTCCCGTGGCTCGCCCAGAGCCCCGTCTATACCTCCATGCTGCTCGCGTGGAGCATCACCGAGGTCATCCGCTACTCGTACTTCGCCATCACCCTGAGCGGGTACCAGCCCAAGCCGCTCGTGCTGCTGCGGTATAACACGTTCTTCGTGCTCTACCCCATTGGCATCCTGAGCGAGTGCTTCATGGTGTACTACGCTGCTGAGCCGTTGAAGCAGTTTGGCGAGGTGTTCCCCTATATCAGCTACATTGTCCTGGCGGTCTATGTTCCCGGTGAGTTCCTCTCGGACCCGCAGACAGGACTGCTTCTGACGTTTCCAGGATCCTATATCTTGTATACCCACATGATGAGGCAGCGTCGGAAGGTCATGAAGACCCTACGGGCTGATGATGCCGCCAAGACCAAGTAAAGCTGTGTTCGACATGGGCAGAGATGCTCCTGGTCTCTCCGCCAGAGGCTCTCTCGATATGTCTAAGTATGACAAAGGTACGAGAACATGTAAGATCCGGCATTGGTATTGGCCGTCGGAGTAATGACCTGAAAACTCGGTGTAGTTGCGGCAAAAGGATTCAGATATGGCGGGCATATCTCGGGTATCGGATCTAGAGCCGCTTAGACTTAAAAGGCATGCCTAGAATGCAGTAATCATGATAGAACCCATCACGCCCACGGGTTCTCTTCGACCCCCATATTGCCACTTGCCGCCGGTGCCGCCTTTATCGCCGGCTTCGCCTCCATACTGCTCTCGTACCACGGCCCTCGCGTCCACTGCACAATCAGCGTCTTCGCATCCTCCGCCAACGCCCCATATCCAGGGTTCTGCTTCGGCTCAAACATGCTCATGTGCGCTTCCGTCTCCTCCTTGGCCGCGTTATTCACAGCCTCCTTCCAGAGGCCCGCGGCGCCGCGCTTCGGGAGGTTACAGAACGTGCGCTCCGATCCGAGCACCGTTCCCACGACACTAACCTCCTTCGCCGCGGCGCCCTTGCCGAGCCGCGTGTAGAGATTCGCAAACCCGACATCCAGCTCCTCCTGCACCTTGGCCATATACCGCACGCGCTTCTGCAGCTCTGCCCCCTTAGCGAGGCACCCTACGAACTCGAGGTGCGAAGTCGCCCACGACAAGCCCTGCGTGATCTGATCTCGGTTCACATATGCTGCGGCCCCCCCCGCCGCGACAGCCGCCGCGCCACCCGCGATGGCGGCAATGGTGCCCCATTTCCCCCACTGGCTCTGTTGCTGCTGCTGCTGCTGTTTCGGCGCCGGGGGCGCAGGGAGTGCAGCGACGGGGGCCTTGTTCGCGCTGCCGCCGGGGCCGGGGGAGGCCGCTTTGTTGACGCCCCAGAGAGCGGTGCCGAGGCCGCTGAGCTGCGTCATGGCGGCTGTGGCGGCCGTGTAGTGCCCCTCCGCGCCGTGGGCGACTACGCCGGGTGAGATGCCGAGGTAAGGGGTGTCAAAGGCCAGAACGCCCTGGATGTATGGGAACATGAGGCTGTTGAAGGATGTGGGGGCCTCGTCGGACTTTTCGACGCCGTCCTCTGAGTAGATGGGCTTATCGGATGTGAGGCCGATGACTGTCTCGGCAGCGACGATGCCGCCCATGGAGTGGCCGACGAGGATTGTGCGGACACCCGGGTCGACTGTTGGCGAGGGTGTGCCAGCCTCGACCTCGATGTCAATGACTTTTTCGAGGAGCCTGGGATGGTGTCAGAGGTGGATGGAGGGGTGAATGCAGGAGGCGAGGTGTGGACGAACCAGTCCCGGAAGCGGGAGACGCAGTCACCGAGGTCGCCTCTTGTCTCGTATTTTGGATACACTAGAACTTTGACGTTGATCTTGGGCAGCTCCCGCTCGATCATGGTACGCAAGTCCTCGGTGAACTTGTACCCAGCTCCAAAGGTGTCTTCACCACCCTGCGGGGTAGTCAGCGAGGTGTCCAGATGTGAGTTCCCGGCACAATATCCCACCTTGAAACCATGGATAAAGCACAGAATGAGTGTCTTCTTCATTTTGCCGTCATTCTTGAACAAAATGTCAAGTTGTTGAGTCGTTCTACGAGGATGATGGCGCGGGGTGTCTGTCACGACGCAATACCTGAGTGAGCGGCAGCTGACGTCGTTGACAGGTGGCAAAATGATCGGTGCCTGCTGCCAGCCGGCAGCCCCGTCCTGACTTGACCCCTAAACCTCTCCAACCCGAACACCATCTTGAGGAGGAACCGATTCGATAGGCCATAGCAAAATCATTCGGCTCCAAAATTAGCCTTTATCAACAGTCTGTGGCTTGATGTCATGCTCGGCGCAACTTGTAAGCCGTCTCATATCAGGGGCTTGGGGGACAGAACAACCATGACCTCTAAGCATAACTTCACATTCCAGTGCGAGCTGCATAAATACCCGTCCTGGGGAGCATCTTCGTTGACATTCAATATCAATAATTATCCGTCTCTTAGCCTAAAATAAACCCATATCTGGAAACTCGGTACCGACAAAGCGACCATGCTGGCTTTAGATATCAAAACGGAGCTCTTTGCGACGGCAGCAACCATCTCCTTCGTCAGCGCCGTACATCACATCCACAGGGGCTTCGCCGAGCTCTACAAGCCATGGCAAGCACTGCCGCCGGCCCCTCGACGAGCGGCTTTCACTGGATGGGATTACATGAATGTGACCTACGGTCTTCTCAGTGAGTATTCTCGCACACCTCGGACCTGAAGCTCTTCTCATGGTCGCAATTAGTTCTTCTGAACTGGAGATGGGCCCGTATCGGCGGCCCAAACACGACTGAGGAGAAGGAAATGCTGGCTGTCATTATCACTGGAGGCTTGTTCGAGGCGCGACGCAGCTTCATGAACGGGGAGTACCTGCCACTGGTTGCCTTCCTGGGCATTCCCGGCCTGAGTCTATTGGCGACCTTGTTGTAACAGATACGACTGCTCGAGATTCTCACTGCTGTCGTCCCGACTCCCACACATCGCCTCCTCCCTCTCGTTCCGTGAGGTCTCTCCAGCGTTGCATAAACTCCCTAAGCCCACCTTCGCCAGCCGTGCTAGCATCGACGACCTCTTTCGGCAACTTGTGCGCAGAGTACTGCGAGGAGCTAAAGTTGGAAGACGCGGGGTTATCCTTCTCCATCAGCCGTAGCTCCGGCACGACTTCATCCGCTTCATCGTCGTCGGTAGTGTCGTCGGCGCTGCTGACATCCACGGACTCCTGGTTGACAACAGATCCCAGGATGGGGCGCGGGACCTTGAAGTCCAGCAGCTCTCCCCAGTCGAACAACAGGCTGTCCGTCCTCGGCGCCCAGGGGTTTATGTCGATCAGCCGCACCCTACCGAGCCCATCAATGGCATCGCCGTCCTCAGGAATGTAGACGTCGAAGATGAAGGACCCGTCGGGGAACGTGTACCGCAGCCTGTCTTCGAAAAAGTCGCTGATCTTTCCGGAGATGGAGGGTCGCAGGTCGTCCAGGAAGGGGTAGTAGTTGAGGTCGCGTGAGCACATGCAGATCAGCGAGCGCTGCTTGACGAAGCAGCGGAACTCGAGGGCCGGGTGAGGGCTGAAGAACGGTCGCAGCACCAGTACGGGTTGGAAGGGCCGCGCGGATGAGGAGGAGGGCGTCTCGATGGTGCCGTCGAAGGCGTGCTCGAGATCGTGGCTGACGAAGCTGGAACTTTTGAGGAGGAGGTAGATGTCGTTGGGGGTGGTACACTTGAGAGTGTTCTGATGTGGCGAGATCCATGCGGCGTCCTTTGGTGATGACCAGTTCAGCTTCGGAACGACGGCGCCACCGAGTTCGCGAATCTGTTTCTGGATCTCCTTGTGTATTTCTGGGAAGCGCTCATTTGGCGGCCGGGAGTCCGGTTCGGGCTCCGAGTCTGAGTCCGAGTCCGTCTCTGGTCCCTCATTTGGTCGTCTGTTGAAAGTAGATGGCGCCCACTCCTCCTCCTCATCTAGCCTCTCTGTCGACTGCTCATCGTCATCCGCGAGGATGATGCCGTCTTGACCAATGTAGTCCACAAACTCCTGCGTGAGCTTGATGATACGAGACTTGAGAGCGAATTGCCGGTAGTTCGGAAACCAGCTGTCGTATGAGCAATTCAGGATATGACTCCTCGAAATAGGAGGAAAGGCGACGCTCGCGTCTGCTTGCGCCGCTGAACCCACGACGGGGTCTCCATGTGCTGCGCTGACACCTTCAAATGTCGGCATGTCGATGGTTGTGTGATGAAGATTGGGGTTTCTCAATTCAAATTAAGAGAATGGAAGGTTTATATTCAAGCCAGGGGTATTGTTTGTTCAAGGATTCGATGACTCCCAGCTGACTCACTCATGGTTGACAGGAGAATATCCTCGACTTTCTTTGCCCCGCCATGATTCTGCCGCGAATTGCCCCTCCAAAACGGAGAATGCGACCGACCGCCTTCCCTGTTACGGCTTAGCGTTTTGTTTATCTTATCACCCTGCATCCCATGAAGACGTCAATGGGAGGCATCCAGCCTCGACTTTCCCTTCTACACAGCCATCTTCAAGTCAAGATTTCACGCACTCGAACGGCCACCATGTCTGACAATGTCGGACTATCGACGCCGCGAGGCAGCGGCACCTCTGGCTATGTGCAGCGCAACCTCGCGCACATGAAGCCCCGCGACTACGCCAACCCTTACCCTAAGAACGTGGAGGCTTTGCGACACAGGCAGCGGCAGCCGGACAAGGAGATTCTCGAGCACGACCGGAAGCGAGAGGTGGAAGTCAAGGTTTTCGAGCTGCGCGATCAGCTTGAGGATGAGGAGTACGTCGAAGAACCCCCGGTGGACCTAGAGCCGTAACTGACAACTGGATCAGGGTCGACGAAGACGAGATCGACAAACGATGCGATGAGCTCCGAAAGAAGCTTTTGGCCGAGATGGAAAAGCAGAACGCCCGCGGCGGGCCGTCAAAGAAGAGCTTCAAGAGCCACGAGGTGCACGAGATGGCTGACGCCAAGATCAAGGAGAGCGAGAGGCTCCGCAACGCCCTGAAGATCAGCAAGGACTATGAGGAGGGCAGTCATTGGAAGAGGCAGGAGGACCGGCTCCGCAATGCGCTGGAGCGCGATGAGAAGGAGTAGGATATGCCAGTCTGGTACGGATGCATGGGTGGCGTTTGGCGCACTTGGACAGCTTTTATCACGGAAAGATTCTGAAGCCTGGATACTGTTTCTTCGACGATGAATCGAGAGGCATTGTTATACACTGGGTTACTCTTACAATATCATACTATTCATGACGGCCATTACCTCCGCTTCCCAGACGGCGGTGTCCATGCTTCGGGTTGCCATTCTTCGCTTGGTCCGCCTCTTGGCTTCGCCCACGGGTCGTGTCCAAACTCCTTCTTGACAGCATCGCTAGGTTCTGTTGTCGGCTGTTGTGTAGATCCCTCCTGTGAGCCATTCGCGCCAGTCGCCGCGGGCGCATCGGCATGAGTCTTGGAGGTGTCGGGTGCGGGAATGGGTTGGGCATGCTGAGCAGGGGCCTCCATGACCCTAGCCTTGGCCTCCCAGCGCGCATCGGCCTGCGCGGCCAGTATCTTCATCCTCTCCTGGCGCGTGACTTCTTGCACCTGCTCTTCTATCGTGGGCGGCTGTTCCCGCATGTACCGGAGCCACTGGTGCCACTGAGCGGTGACCTTGACTTCGGATAGGGGGACCGATCGGGGGTATTTGACGATGCGGCGTAAGCGGGTAGCGTCGTTGGTATCCTTGAACTCCCAGTATGTGTAGCCCTTGAGATCGCGACCTGGAACGAAGTCAGTGGCGGCGTTTTGAAGAGGGTGGGCAAGGTAGACCGACCGACGAGAAAGTGTTTCCGCCACGGAAGGCGCAGGGCCTTCCATCGGAGCCAGGCATTGGCAAAGACTGACATCCTGCGATGATGGGGCCTTTGGACGAAGAAAAGGCTGGTCCGTCGACTATCACAAGCCCATGTCCTGGTTGTTGAACAAAGGCAAGCTCTCGCCCCAGCTTCTCCGGTCGTCGACGGCCGGCCGGACAAAAAAATCACAGCCACATCTCGGCCGGTGGATGCTAAGCTCATCCCCCAGCCACCATCGTTGCGCGCTAGTGCCCCACCAGCCACCCCGCGCCCACGTCACTGTTTCCCTCGATTGCGGGCCCCAGGTCGAGGCAGGGGTCGTCACCAGGTTCTTCCCTCACGGCGCATAATTGTCACCCAACCCAACCTTGACACTTACGGAACAACAGATGGCTGGCGGCTAATGACCTCCTCGACACTCCCCGAATTGCGACCCAAACGACATTGATCTCCAGCATCATTCTTCCCCTCCGACCCGAAACACACGACTGGCCGACGCTCGCTTCTCCCTGACATTCCGAGCCCGTTCCACCCCGCCAAACAGAACAAGCGACCTTGTCTCTCGGGTGCGCCGGCCTCGATACTCGCAAGGACACACATCCTTACACATCATCACCCACCAAACAGACTCTGCGAGCTGAGCAGGCATTCAATCAACAATGGCGTCCGTGTCGTCCCTCGACAAGGACTTGCGCAAACTGCGCCTCGACAAGTATACGCCCGCCGCAGCGAACCAAGTCAAGGCATGGGTTGAGAGCGTGTTGGGCGAGAGGCTGCCCTCGGGCGACCTTCTCGAAGGCCTCAAGGATGGCGTGGCTCTCTGCAAGTAGGTTAATCATCCCTCCCAAGCCAGTATTGTCACTAACAGGGCCCCCAGGCTCGTCAACCTCGCGATCCCTCCTCCCGGCGTCAAGGTCAAGCAGTCAGCGATGCCCTTTGTACAGATGGAGAATATTTCACACTTCCTACGGGCATGCAAATCGCCACCACTCAATCTGCAGGACCACGATGTCTTTCTCACTGTCGATTTATACGAGCAAAAGGATCCTGCCCAGGTCTTGCAATGTCTCGGCGCATTCAGTCGCGCTGCACACAACGCCAACCCTTCAAGGTTCCCGGATCCTATGGGCCCGAAACGCAACAGCGTCCTAAGCCCGCAGAGCACTGGTCCTAGTACTCCCACGCAATCCGCCGGCCGCGACCGTGGCCTGTCGTCTGTAAGCAACGCGTCATCGGCATTTGGAAGCCAGCGTCCGGTCTTGAGCGCACACAAGACTGGCGACTCTGGCTCAGGCCGATGGAGCCCCACGAAGAGCCCGCCCAAGAGCTCTTCTCCCGTTAGCAGCTGGAGCAAGAGAGACCAGGAGGGCGCGACATCACCCGCCTGGAACATCGCGCAGTACGGCTACATGGGCGGCGCGAGCCAAGGAAATCTCGGCATCTCCTTTGGAGGACGACGACAAATCACCAGCGCCGGACCTCATGTCCCTAACCTAGCAGAGAAGGAGCGGCGGCGGAAAGAACGCGAGGCCGAAGACGAACGTCAGCGCCAGCAGATGGAGGAGGAGGAGCGCAGGCGAGCAGCCGAGCTGGAGGCCGAGGAGGCGAGGGCACGAGCTGAGGAGGAGCGCAAGTGGGAAGAGGCCACCCAGCGGGCGAGGGAGGAAGAGCGGCTCAAAGCCGAGGAGGAGAAGAGACGCTGGGAGGAAGAAGAACGGCAGTGGAAGCTTACGGAGGAGAAGCGGCGTAAGGAAGAAGAGGCAGCCGAAGCCCGACTCGTCGAGGACCGGACTAGGTCTCGGAGCCGCAGCGACGCTCGGCTGCGCGGTCAGTTCCTGAGCCAGTACCAAGCTGAGCAGGAAGTCATCAAGCCGCAGAAGACGGGAGATGAGCGGATCCGCGAACTCGAGCGTGAGCTTGAGCTGGCGCGTGAGCGGGAGAGGCAGTATGAGCAGGAGCGTCAGGATCGTTCCGGCAGACAGCTCGGCATCGCGAAGACTAGAGCTCGATCGCGAAGCCGCCCTGGCACCTCAAGCCCGCCTAACCGCCAGGACTCGTGGGCTCGGGGCGAGCGCGAGTTCCTTCAGACACAGTGGAGCCAACATCAAGGACGAGAGCCGGGGCGCGAGGCTCCCGTTGCCTCCCCGCCCCCACTGGCAACATCGCCTCGCCCCTTGCCCGACCCAGCCGCGGCAGCACCACCTCCTAAGCTTAAGAGCCAGAACACTGGCGGTAGCTCGAGGCCGCTCCCGGTCCCGGCTGCCCAGCCCCCGAAGGTTCAGAGCCACAACACGGGCGGCAGCTCTCGGCCCCTACCCAACCCTGCCACCTACTCCTCGCCGCCGCAGGCGACGCAGAGCCGCACGGATAAGTTCCTCGCCAGCAACCCGGCTCCCCAGCAGGCGGCCCCTCCCCAGACGTACTCGAGGGAGCTCGGTGCCACGGCCGAGCAGGATGCGGAGGACCGCCGCCGCGCCCAGTCCCAGAATAAGACCAAGGCGGGCGGGTGGGCTTCCAAATCACTTCTGGAGCGCGAGATGGAGATGGAGCGCCAGAGGCAGCAGGAATGGGAGGAGGCGCAGAAGGAGACGGCCAAGGCCGTGCGCTCACAAGACGGTGTCGACGGCATTGGAGGTGGCGTTGGCGGACGCTGGGATGTGGGACAATGGTCCGGGTTCACCGGCGGCGATAACCAGAATAAAGGCGGCGCGGGCATCGGCGCCGGGAGACGGCAAATTGTGGGGCCGAGGCCGCTGCCGAATCCTAACAGGTGAGGCACGGGTCGGGCGAGGACGGCGAGGAGGAGGATGAGCTGAATAGATGAGGACTTATCGCGTCACAGAATAGAATTGGTTTGAGCGAAGCTGGCCGTGGCTCGAGTGGAATTGTGTTGGTGTAAGTCTGTGAGCGACCGTCTGGAGGTGCAACTCGACTCACTGTCGCCGGCCTTGGCCGAACATGTCGGCGTTCTTCATGGACACAGGTTCCGGATTATGTGCCTGGTGCATGACATGGACGCCTTGTGCCACTGCCGTTTGACGACACTTGACCCAGGTTCACGCATCTGCAGAGTGGCTGAGGTCCTCTCCGCCTCACGGGATGCAGCGACTTTTGGGGGCGGAGGCAACCCCCGAGCGGGTGATTGGTTCGCGACCGGATGCCCGGCTGTCGAATGCATGGATGAGTTCATCAACCCCCGGCGGGAGGGAGGGGCTTTCGTTCGGGAGGCGGCCGTCAGATTCATTCAAAAGCTCACCTGTCCGACGGCCAGCCAAGTTCGTGACAGCGGTCGTGCTTGTACCACTCATTCCTCTCGGCCCATCTCGACCTCAAGCTCACTATCGCAGCGACAACTCTCATCATGCCGGTGGAGCTGGTGATCGGCGTGGTCGGCCTCGCCGTCCAGATCATGGAGACGTCGTCCAAGATTAAGGAGATCATCAGGACGTACAAGGAGGCGCCGCGGGAGTTGCAGCGGCTGTCGCTCAAGATCGACCACGCCGAGTCCATGTGTCTCCATATCAAGAAGCTATTCGAGCAAGAGAACGGGCTGGACCCGCACGCCACCAGTCTGAACGAGGCTGTGGGGGTCCCGATACTTCAGAGCATCAACGCGACGCTGGATGAGCTGGGCGAGATGCTCGTGAAGTTCCAAAGGAGGGTGGAGGGGAGGAGCCCGCTCAAGAGCGCGGGGTTGGCGTGGATGGACAAGAAGGAGAGGGTACGGAGTTTGATGGGCGAGCTGGAGTCGGACCTGAATATTCTCACTCAGACGATGACGTCGAACATCTAGTGAGTCAACTTGTTCCAGGGGCCCGTGTTCTCCCGCTGACCGAGTCCAGTTCCCATGTCAACGTTATCCGGCAGCAGCTCGTCGTTCAACCCACGGCGCTGCAGACGCTGAACGGAGCAACAGACATGGTCACGTCATCCAGCGCCCCCAACGAGGTTGCGGCCCTGGCACTCAGAAACATGATGAATCCTTCGGGAGAGCTCGTTGTCTCCAAGACGGAGGAATACGTCCAGCAACATCAGTGGCCGTTTTCATTCTCCGCCAAGATCAAGCACCAGAAAGTGTCCAAAAAGACACGCTGGAACGACAAGATCGAGACAGACACCGTCTCCGAGACGAAGAGCGTCACATTCAGCCACCCGTCCCTGGACAGGCAGCTCAAGTTCACTTACCGCTTCGGCTCGCTCTGCCGGCCGTCATACGCCCTGACCGTTCCTCACATCATCGATGTCCGGGCTCCCGGCTTCAAAGTCTTGGGCCAGGCACTGGACACAGCTCTTTGGAGCGACAACGTTGGGGCCATCCAGGACATGATATCGACAGGTCAAATCACGCCGAGGACGAGGTTGAGGGGCATGTGGGTTGGGGACTACGAAGACGGCGGTACCTTGTTCGAGGTGAGTCCCCTCCCCGATGCGCAGCAGGACTGCCTTCTCACATCTGACCCCGTGCCAGCATGCCATGGTCTACTCACGGAACGACCTCTGTCATTTTCTTGCGCGGCAGGACCCGTCCGTTATGATCCACGACGAAGACGAGTGAGTTAGCTGTCCGCGGACTCCCACCGGGCCGCTTCCATCGTCTAACTAAATACACCCAGAGTCGATTGGCCAGACACCAGCATCATGTTCCATGCTAGGAACTTCAACAAGCGGACTCTCGAGAACATATTGTATCTGCTGGCCCCGTCTTACCACCGCTCCGACCCGATATCGCTCTTCAACTTCCTCGCTCGCCCACACTTATCGCCTGCCTACATCCTGTATTGCTACGAGTTCTGCAGGCCTCAGGCAATGAATAGGCTCAGCGACCTAATCAAAGCGACCGTCCGTATGTTCCACCTGGCTTGGCAGAGCGTTGACGGGTCATGGACCCCTGTTTCCGAAGCCTCTACCGACGAGTGGGTGGCACTTATCATGCGACTCAGGGATGACGGACTCGAGTTTCACGCCAGGATCTCGGAGAAGCCCCTCGAAGATGAGTTCAAAGACGAGTCAGAAGACGAGTGGTCGCCAATATCAGACAGAGACAGCTTTGTTGCGTTTCTGTCCTCTATGCGACGGTATTTACACTCGAATCCTCACAAATGGGAGGCGGCGCTCTTTGACTGGCTTCAAGTCGTCGAAAACTGCGGTATCGATGTGAAGGAGTACTTGGAGGTGGAGAGGGCGTGTTGCACAGAAACGACGCGCAGGATCCAGTTCTTCCGGGACGAGGATGCCGACCTTAACTGCGTGAGCTCCGTTCCCATCGTGCGGAGCGTCTACGGGCTGGACATACCAACGTTCGAAGCCCAGGTTGTCAAGGAGGGCCCGGGGAACGAAATATGCCTGGAGTTTACAGGTCTTGGCCTCTTCTGGAACGTGGATAGGTCGACAAGTTTCTGGGACTTCGTCAAGTCCATTGTGGAGAGGGAGACGCCACCGCACCAGAACTGGAAGATCGGGGACGACTGGGATCATTACCACCGATGGCCCTTCACGGAGGGACTTCTAGCGTCTATCGATCTGGGCACGTCCCCCCGGCCGAATGACAACGACAGTTACAGAAAGAAGGAATGGCGCCAGGAGTGGACTTACACGAAGGAGGACGAGCAGACCATCGTCACTTCGTTTGAATACGCCGAAGAGCTGCGGGAACAGAGATTCCAACGCCGCCAGCGGAAACGGCTCTGCAAGATGGGGCTCGAAGAGTGGCCACGGAAAGGGAAGAGAGCTATGCCGGGGGCATGGGTAGAGGGTCACTGAGATGTTGGTAGACTCATGTACCGTTCTACTTCGATTCCACGTCCCCGTTCGATACAAGCGCTTGAGGTGAACATGCCGCTATTTTTCAGGTAGACAGCAAAGGCCAAACTCTTCATGCTATGGCGTGTCGGCAGTAGGCGGTGCATTACTATGTTCAAGTCTGAACCTAGGAACACGGCCGGCCTAATTCCTCTAGTGGTTGTTGAGTGTTCGTCCCATACAAGTTGTCCTCCTCCTCCCTGGACGGCCTTGACTCGTGCAGCTTGTGCTCATCGTGAAGCTGCTCATCCCGAAGCAGCACCTTGAGGTTTGTGTCCATCAGACCGCACAGGTCTTCCAACCTCGCTGGCAGTGGTGTTCCGAACATAACAGCGAGTGGAGTGAACCCAACATATCCCGGCGGCCTCATAAAGAGAAACCGACATGGGGGACCCTTATACTGTCGCTCAAAGTCGTAAAAGATACGGTAGTAGCCACGAGTGCTGCTGTTCTCCTCGTCGCTGTCGGGCCGGTAACCGTGGATACTGTGCCTCTTTGTTAGTCGAGTTGGTGATGGGAGGTGAGGTTACTACTGCTTACCTGGCAGCGTTTCCCCAGGTAACCAGCTTCCCCACGTCGGCATCGGCAGAGGCCAGCCACTCGAGGCTCTTGCCCCAGACGTATGCCGTGACCATCCAGTCGCCCTTAAGCATATGATAGCCGTGCTCGAAGCCGTCTTGCGAGAAGACAACCCGGCGGCCGGGTTTCCCGTGGAAGGAAGGTACCTTGCGATCTATCAAGGGTTCCGTCTGGTATCTACGCCAGTTGTAGACGCTGGTAGGGGAGTGGTCCTTCAGTTGCTGCCGAAAATCGGCAAACATGAACCAAAGGAGCACGGTCCACGGAGCCTTGCGATGACATCTGCCAGGATATTGCTCGGGGATATGGATGCAGTCGACCACCCACGGGAATCTCCTACGCTCAGGCAGCGTAGATAGGGGGCGCCCAACACTGCTGCGGTTGAAGTAACTGAAAACTTGCTTCAGTCGGCTTTGACGTCTAATCCTCCTCACAGCCACATTATTGTCGTCTTCGTGATGTGTGCCCTTGACCCACCAACTCTGCCAGTATGTTGTGATGTTGATGGTGTTGTTATAGAGCACACGTTTGAAATCAAAATGCTCGTAGGGATGATAGTACGGCATCTTCAGTATCTTGGGTAAGACTCACTTGGGCCTCGGTCAAAAAGGGGGTTGAATAAAATAACGGTGTCGGTGTCGGTGTCCGATGGATGGATGGATGCCAAAGGTACGTGCGTGATCCCACTTCCAAGACACGGTGAGAGGTCGTCCTTTTATAGCATACCAGGGGGATTTGAGGGCATTCTCGCCTCCCAGAAAGGCTTGAAAGTATAAGCTCAATCCACGGCGGAGTGGTTGAGTGGCTGCCTCACTGGGTACCTAAGTTATGTGAGAGTGATCATGTGATGTGCTGACAGCTGTGGCTGTTGGGAATGAGGTCGCCACCATAAGTCAAGCATCACGAGGTTTTCCACAAGGCACGGGAGGCGTCAGGTCGTCTTTGGATGGGCCTCTCTATCAGAGTGGCCTGGGGTATCTGGGGTAACCCCTCTAGCTAAACCGTGTTCCATCTTCCCGCGCCATTCTCGATGTTCGTCTCCGTCTCCGGCAATCATGTCCATGTCCTACAATCCCCTGGTTCAACCGGCCTCCGAATCATTCACTCAGAGGCCTTCTTGCAGCCGATGTCGACCATGCTGGGCTTGACGATGCGCCAGTCAACCTGAATGTCGACCTCATCGCCAGCCTCGGCGACGGCGGAGCACTCGGTGCGGCCGAGAACCTCAAGCTTGTTCTCGATCTGGTGACGCTCGAGGGAGAGGATGATGAGATCCCTGACGTCGACGTTGCCGAGAGTGAGCTGGGCGACGGCGTCGGCAGTCTTGAGGACAAAGGCGCAGGTGTCAACTGCGGCGAGGCCAGTCCACTCGGTCTTGCCGCGGTCCTCCTTGGTAAGCTGCCAGTTTCCGTGGTTGCGGAAGACCCAGTTCTTGACGGCCTCACAGTCGACGGAGAGGGGGGCGTCGGGGTTGGCGCTCTTGCCTGAGAAGGTCGAGCGCTCAGTATCGCAGTGGAAAGCGAGACTGTGGAAGATGGACGACTCGTCCTGAGCGTCAGAGGTGGCGCTGCCGTTGAACCGGCCGCTGAGGAAGATGACGGAGTCGACGCCATCGGGCTTGGTGATGTCGTGGCATACGGCACCGGGGAAAGGAGCCTTGGCCTCGTCAATGGTCGCGCAGCGCGTGTTGGCATTGGCGGTGTTGACAGCAGCCGCGAGGCTAAGAGTGGCCATGGCAAGGGCCGAGGTGACAAGGCGATAGAGGGCCATCTTGAATGAGTAGATGCAGTGAGAGGCTGTGTCTTGAAACAGATTAGAACGCGCGCGCGGAGCTGAGTACTAGTAGCCGTGTATCAACTCACAGGATAGGGTGTGTACTTAGTAGGCAGCTGCAGTGAACACAATGGATGAGTACGTAGAGTGGTAAAGTGCGTGGAGGATGGGAAGGTTGGTGGGAAGGTTGGTGGGCGTGAGAGAGGACGAAAGGGTTGAGAGTCAACAACACGACCTTTGAGGCAATATTTATGAGTTCCTTGGCGCTTTGGCCACTTGAATCAACGATATACGGTGATTCACATGGAGTTGATTCAGTTCAGGGGCTGGAAAGTCCGTTCTTGCTTGCTCAATTGAAAGACGCGTCCAACTGGCAATTTCGGGCTTGCCCTTGCTTGATAGAGGGAGGTACCCGCTTGGTTTTCAAGACATTCAATTTGCAAGGTATCAATTCCAGCATGGATGTTAGAGTGTGAATGGAAATATCAAGTTGCCCCTTCAGCTGTTTTCAGTTACGACATGGAGGTTACGAAGCTGCCATGGGTGTTGAGGGGTATCATGGGTCTCAAAGATTCCCAAGATTCAAATTATGAAAGAGTAGAAAGGAAATGATGGATTTTCTCTGAGTGCTAGTTCCATTTTCGCAAAAGTCACTTACCTGCTTGTGTAGGTGAGCTGACAGCCCTCCTTGGACTCCCAGGAGCAGGAGAGGCGCTCCACCAGACCATACGGCCACCGAATGCCACGTTGTGAATGATGCTAAAAGTGGAATAAGACACTAAAGTCAATTACAATCTCGTCCATCTTTAGGTTCGCATGACACAAAGGTATTATAGCTGGAGAGCTCGGGCAGAGGAGGATGGCTCAAGCTACCAACACCCCCTGAACGGCACCCCAACCTCAACCACCATCACTGGGAGCCACCTATTCACGACATTCCCAACTCAGGTAGCCAAAAATATGAATAAAATAAAAATATGAAATAAGAAGACAAGCAAAAGGCAACTGCCCTTCCCTAGCGCGTTTTACGAAGAGAAAGGCAGTCACCAGTGCGGGAGTCGAACCCGCCTCGGTCCTGCGCCGAGAACAGCTCAGTTGGGCTACTAATCTGAGATTTTTACCCCTTGGCCACCGGCGCCGGACCCCTATATAATGTGCTGGGAAACGCGGGGCTATAAGGGTTGTTGTCGATTTTGGCCACGCAGTTTCCACGAGTTGTGTCATTCCGCCGCCAGAACAATGGATCGCGCCATCCCGAGGAGTCTTTGTTTCTGAAGCGCTCTGAATAGTCCGACTTTGGAAACCAACTTGCCGGCGCAATGAGATCGTCCTTGAACACACTTCTCATCGACGGGACGCCCGACTTTGACCACGGATTCCCCGCCGTCTGCGTGTTCACTGGGATCGCCACCGACCGCCAACCCAGCGTGGGTTGGCGTGTTGTATAACCCATTCAAGATGAGCGCCTTCACATCGCTCAACGGAAAGACTGGACGTAAAGTGCCACTTTCTTCTTCCCCGAGAGGGTGCCTTACTTCTGCAAGCGTCGGTATCCAATGGGGCAGTGACGGGGGAAATGGCCCGACTTCGATCTCAACATGGCCATTCCCATGTATAGAGTCGCGACGAGCCAGCAAGATGCCTTTTGGAGGTGTGGCTGGGAGGCGTGGCCCGCTGCGGCCGCTCGGCGCATCTCATCGGAAGCTGGCGGTGTGATGGTGGACGGCTATCCGGGGAATCGGAATGCCCCTATTGATAACCAACGGCATCAGTGCGATCAGCGAGAGTCAGTGGAAGGAGTTTTGGGAAGTCATCCGAGGCGATTGGCACATTCATCCACGAGCTTGGTTCCATCCGGAAGCACTTGTGTGTTCCTGGTCTTCATCATCGCGGGCTCCTCGAGACCTCTATCCCGAAGGATGGGTGGCTTGCTCGTCGCCTTGGACCTGCAGCACTTTCATGCCGTGCGTCCCCAATAGGCAGCTGTGAAGACGAGGCAACCAGCCGGAGTTGCCCCCTTCCTGTCTCCCTGTGAGGGAGGGCAATGCAGAGTATCGGCTGAGAGTTGACCGATATTTCTGCAGGATTTCCTGCATGCCGCGTCCAAGAAGTGAGGCACCGAGCATCCGTCTCTGTGTTACCCGGGGTTTGCAAGACATCCCTCTAGAATATAAGGAGTTACGGGTCGTTGAACAACAGCATTTCCTCATCCAGCATCGAAGAGGTCGCACAATGTAGCTGATCCTTCGTCCCGTGTCAAGCAGGGCCGGAGAGCCGGGCGGGCGCCAGCTTGCAATTGCCATCACGCGACCAGGAGATCTGGTCTTCTTCCTCGAACGGTGTACAGTACAATCTTAGATTGCCCTCAAACACTTGTCCGGTCGTCCTGGTTCCACGTCGGCGAAGGATTGTGCTATTTGGCATTTTGGCTCCGCCCGGGACGACCAGCGACCATTGCACAGTAATGCGCCATCAAGCCAGTCTGGCTGGCCCTTTGGCCGCGAGGCGAGACGCATGTGAAGCTGAGTCTAAGCATAGTCCGAACATCAATGCGGAAATAGCAGTCAGTCCTGAAGCTCGAGTCAGCTTCGTCTGATATTCGGGACAGTCAACGGTGCAGCAACCCAGGCGCTCGGAGCCATCCCCATGTTTCCAATGGGTGGCGCGTCCCAACAATGACCCCTGCGACTGCGACGGGAGAGGATACTCATGACCTTTGGCGTCGTAAGCTGGGGAGCTCCAGAGTAATCGTGTGCCATCTCGACCGACGCTGGGTCTGAGATCCTGTCCATCTTCGATTCGGAAACGCGTGGGACGGGCTTAGGCGTTCTTGGCCTAAATGCGTCCCTGGATCTCCATCGGACTGTCGAGGTTTCAACCGAGTCGCCATCCCGGGGCCTCCAGGAGATCTGCAGCGAACCCGTCGTCCAGGCGCACAAGGCACAATCAACATGATGATCTCCGGTTGGACCAGACTCGCCCCCTTCGAGGCCGTCTTCAGAGAGCGAAACAGCACGCATCTTTCTTTCGTCTCTGTACTGTACCAGCGCTGCTGCGCTCTGTCCTCCGACACATAATTCTGATGAGTCGGGAGCACCATCGCATCTTCGGTTTCAACGAGCCTCGCCTGAGCTCCTCTCGGAGCTTGATCGAGCAAACAGAATATGGCGTCCTCCACGTAGCACAAGCTACTCGTACGTAGCTTGCAAGCTACTCGACGACTGATTGGACCGATCTGAGGTCCCCTGCGACGCTGTCTTCAAGTCCGCATTGGTAGTCACTTGATGTTGCGATTACTCCAATCACGCAGCCGCGCCGACCACCCACTTCATACGGTCTTCGGAGCTTGGCTCGTACGCAGGCTCCTGGAGACGAGGCTGCAGGTCGGCGGTATGCGCGTCTTTAGCCCAGACACGCCTCGACGCCCGGCAGACGAGGCAGGCGTCGGTGAGCATTCCTTCTCCCGGTGAGGCAACCGATTGCCTTGTGGGCGGCGAACCATCGACTCCGACCGCCCCAGCCCGGCCACGAGGTCATCCACAGGACTCCCTGAAGTGAGGCGACGTGGCGGTGGTGCTAATGCGGTCGGCCACACCTTTTGCCATGAAAATGCTTTGTCTTCTGCATACGCAAGACGCGGTCTCGAGAAATGGGTGTCGATAGCCACACGGATTGACGTTGGCTTTGGCGGTGAAGTCGGGGATAGATCAAGGCTCGATGCTGATGCCCCTTGCCACGACTCAACCATTAAACCGGTGCTGCCCCCGTCGTCCGGATCCCGTGGCCTTCCTAGCTTGCAAGTTTTCTGAGGTTTCTGTGCAATGTGTGTATCAGTTTGCAGGTGACCACTCCATCGCCACCGGTGGTACCAGCACGGTCCTACACCCTCCGCACATCAGTGACAGTCAACAAGAACAACAAACACCGGGCGACACACCTCGACACCAACTCGTATCTCCCCAGATAGTTCCCCGAGCCGCCAACGGCATTGCCCTTTTGTACCTTAAAAAAGCTCGCTCGCCTCACTTTGGTTTCGATCAGCCGGAAATCGGGGCCAAGAAACCCTCGACCACAGCTTTCGTCCAAAGTGCTCGTTCGACGCCGGTTCGACATCCGTTTCACCTTCGTGCCCAGACTACACTTTGACAAGGCGACTGTCGGGGCTACATAAATAGGAGCTTGCCCAAGAAGCGGCCCGCCTTGCAGCAAGACCCACGATGGTGAATGACACCTTGGCCTCACGTGGAGTCCTCGTCCTCGACAACGACTCGACTCTGTCCCCAGTTAGCGCTGCTCACCTTTCCCCTCAAACGCCTTCACCGACCTCTCAGGAACCTCAGCATCCCCAGACCAGGAGGGCAAGCAACCAGGCCGTTCCGCAAAGCCGTGGCAGCCGCCAACCCCAGCAACCCCAGGAGGGACACCCCCAGCTTCCAGTGAACAGGGCTGCAGGACTATCAACCATGGCTCAGACTCAGCTCAGGGCCCAAAGCCAGCCAAGAGTCATCCCGCAGCAGGTCGACTTCGACCTGAGGCAGCAAGCCCGGATGGACCAAAGCCCCAGGAGACATGTCGAGATCTCCGACCTCCGTACTGAGCAAATGTCGGAGCTTGAGGCGAGAGAGCTCCTCACTGAATTCGCCATTTATCGATTCGAAAAGGTCAAAAACGACGCTGACCTTGATATCGACAACTTCGCATCCAAGCCCAGTTGGCAGATAGCGAAGAAGACGGAGGTCCTCGGCCTGTCCAAGGACGATGCAACTCGTTTTGTCTACCAGCTCGACCGAGCTGGCAAGCCCGTCGCGGAAGAAAAGGCTACCCTTCCCTCCGCTCTGCAGCGCCAGGTAGAGAAGGCTCAGGTAACCTTGACCAGCGAGGAGCCAGAGCCCGAGGTCTACCAGTGGGTGTTGGCGCAGCTGCATAGCAAGAAGAGGAAGCTCGACAGGAACGCCTCTGGAGAGTACTTCGTGTCGAAGAATTACCGGGATGAGATTCGACTGTTCACCGCCCGGCCAAGCTTCTCGCGGGAAAGGAAGCCAAAGTACAAGAAGGAGAGAGTCTCTCTGACCGTGTTCTTCAAGCGGGTGGTCCGGCCGGAAATCAGCGCGCTCGAGGTCCTCGAGCAGAGGAGACGCATTGCCTTGATGCGGCAGCGCCAGGCTGCTCGTGCCATGACGATGCCGCAATTCCAGCAGGAGCGCGTCAACGAGCAGCTTCAACGGACTCGACAAGCCATGGCAGCACGGCAGCTGCCCCAAATCGAGGCGCAGCAGCAGATGCGCGCCATTGAAGCCGCAAACCAGCAGCAGCAGCAAGCTGGACAGGCATTCCAACAGAGACCTCCACCTCCGGTCGGACCAAACATGCTGCAGCAGGGGCCCCAGATGCAGGGCCCAGGCATGCAGCAGGGTGTTCCGCAGGGCATGGCACCGAATGTCAATCGTGTTCTTCCGAGAGCACCCGGCCAGGCTACTGGCCAAGTTCAAGGGGCGCTGCCAAGTGTGCCCATGCCACCACAGACCAATGTCCAACCAGGCGGCCTGCAACAGCAGCAGCAGCAGCAGCAGCAGCAGCAGCAACAGCAGAGGCAGCAGAAGCAGCAGCAGCAGCAACAGCAAAGGAGGCCATCGACAGGAAGCCAGCCGCAGCAAGGTCGCAACCGGGCATATAGCAACGGGCAGACCTCACCCAGGAGCTCCCAATATTCGATGGATTCGGACGAGTTCTCGGGATGTGACACTGCCGACACTCCCGTCTCGTCAGTCTCGAACGAGTCTCGGCCGTCGCGGAGGGACAGGCAACGGAGCCGCAGCCGCAGCCGCGGCCGTGGCCACCATCATCGACATTGCCGAGATTTCCCAGAGGAGTATGGATCCGAGCCCATTCGCAGACTGTCTCGGTCAGACCAACAGTACATCCTAGAGACGCCTCACGTATCAAGGGTCATCCGGGGACGAGACTCGCCGCCTGCAGAGCCCGTCATCTCGTACCGGGACATCGATTCCATCAGGAGAGAAGCATACGATGCAGGGCTCGCAGATAGACGAGCAATGAACCGAGGAATTGAGGAGCGGCCCGTCGACGACCTCGTTTTTAGGCCTCGAGCATCGCTGCCTCCGCGCGTCTTGCAAAGACGGCCAAGCGTCCGCTTGATCCACCCTCAGAGACTGGAGGACGAAATTGAATTTGAGCGTCTGCGTCTTGAAGATGAGCTCGAGCAGCGACGATCAGATGCCGAGTACGAAAGACGTCGTTGGCAGGAGGAGGTTGACCGCCGGCGATACGAGGAGGTCATGCAGGCTGGTATGGCGGAGGAGGAGATGAGGCGGCGCCGAGCGATGGAGAGCCAGATGCGGCGACCGCTGGAGGAGGAGATGATCATGCGGGAGGAGCGTGCTGCTGAGGAGTACATGAGATCAAGGGAAAGGTCACCGGTTGAGTTTGAGAATCCATTTGGCCCCTTTGAGCGCGGGAAGAGGCACACCATGTATTCGCAGCGATAGCGGGGTTTCCTAGGCCGGTATGGCAAGGCTCGTACGAAAAATATGAATTATGACGGAAAGAATCAACAGTTTTGGATATCCGTGACCGATGTGTTGCAGACAGGTGCTGTGGTCATCCATGGTCGTGTTTAGTGGCGAGTAAGAGAAGTAGGAACATCGTGATGGTTGATCGAGGTTTAGGGCTGATTGCAGGCAACCGCTGTGACATCACCTCATTGGACGCGGCAGTGTTGATTGTGGATCCTTCCCCCCTAAAGTGCTCCTTCCCTGACGCGCTCCAAGATACACGGGACGCGACGACCACCCGTGAAACCTTCCTCTGCCTGTATCCCCCCCAAACTTGGGCCGCCCTCACTCACTGCGACCCTTTCGCACCACCAATCGGGCCTGCGGCGGCTCCATCTCTCCTTCGACAACATCCCACGAATCGACGACAACCGCATCCTTCTCCCGTATATGTCGGCTGGCACCCACGGCGTCTTTCTCCGTTCCTCGCTGATACGACGCACCCTCCTCTGTCACCAACGTCTGCTTACTGCTCATGAGGGGACAACTTTCCGCTTCCAATCGACCACAGCCGAAGCAATGCTGGGTCGAGCAAACAAGACGTACGAGGCAAACCCGCCGCCTCGGCGGAATGAGCTGTCCAAGCAGCTTTTCCCTTCGAGCAGCCCGGGCCCTTCACAGAACACCAGCATCGTAGACTCCTTCAAGGGACCGAGTCAACCTGCTGCGTCTGTATCAGCGAGGAACACCGGCTTTGCCGACCCCAGACCGAGACCGCCCACCATCACAAGCTTCGCCAACCAACGCAGTGGACCTGCCTCGAGGACTTCGTCCATGGCTTCCCTGTTATCCAGGGGCGACTCTTTCCGAGAAGAGCCTCATATCATGAACCAAAACAACCACCAGTCCAAGACGGCTGCTACCGTCTTCTTCAACGAGGATGATTTTAGCGACGACGAGAACCTCGACTTCCAACAGCCTAGCGCCCTGCCTTCTCTCCCAAAGCCACCTCCAGCTCCACGGCCGCTGCAGGAGGCCAGTAATACATCTTTCCGGTCGACACAATCCGAGGCGGCCGTTCCATGGTCGTCTTCTCCCCCCTCACACAAAGTTCCCGCGGTGTCCCGCACCGTGTCAAGGACGCTATCGAACACCAGTGGTGGCGTGAAGCGGCTCTCTCCGGAGAATCTCGAAACACCACAACATCATCCAGCAAAGAGGCGGGTCCTGCCATCCGGCTGGAAGAAAGAAAACGCCATCGAGATACCAGATGACCAGGACGAGATGGAGAGCATGGTGCGCGAACCCAGCCGCCAGGATTCCTTACCGTGGAACACGACTGCCAGTGCCGTAAAGGCGCAGAAGAAGCAGCTTAAGAGTTATGTCAAGAAGATAGAGCTTGAACAACCCACGCCGAACACGACAACCATGGAGGAGATTAGAAAGATTACTGGTGCAGTCCCGACTTCAAAAGGGATCAGTCTGAGCCAAGAGCAAGAGCGGATCCGGGATCTCGTTGTCCAAAAGGGACAGAGCGTTTTCTTCACGGGCCCGGCAGGAACTGGCAAGTCTGTCTTGATGAGGGCAATTATCACGGCATTAAAGAGAAAGTTTGCGAGAGACCCAGAACGGCTTGCCGTCACTGCGTCCACGGGGCTCGCCGCCTGCAACATTGGCGGCATCACGCTGCACAGCTTCTCTGGCATCGGCCTTGGAAAGGAGGACGCCTCGCAATTAGTCAAGAAGATCCGACGAAACCCAAAGGCCAAGAATCGCTGGTTGAAGACCAAGGTCCTCATCATCGATGAGATATCCATGGTGGACGGCGAGCTGTTCGACAAGCTCTCGCAGATTGGAAGGCAAATGCGCAACAACGGGCGCCCGTGGGGAGGTATCCAGCTTGTTATCACCGGAGATTTCTTCCAGCTCCCCCCCGTCCCCGATTTTGGCAATGACAACAAGAAGAAGGAGTCCAAGTTCGCCTTCGACGCCGGCACCTGGAACACCTCTATCGACCACACAATTGGACTGACGCAGGTCTTCCGTCAGAAGGATCCAGGTATGTGGTCCCATGTCACCTGCCCTGTTCAGTTCTAACCGCACACAGTCTTCGCCAACATGCTGAACGAGATGCGACTGGGTCGTATCAGTGACGAGACCGTCGCAACGTTCCAGGCGATGTCCCGACCTATCGCGAGGGATGACGAACTCGAGCTGGACACAACAGAGTTATTCCCCACGAGACATGAAGTCGAAGCTGCAAACCAGGGCCGAATGCGAAATCTGCCGGGCGAAAGCCGGCGATACGACGCCCATGATACGGGCGATCCCAAGTTCCGGGACAAGTTGCTGCAGAACATGATGGCACCCAAGCTCCTGGAACTCAAAGTCGGCGCCCAAGTGATGCTGGTCAAGAACATGGACGACACCCTCGTCAATGGCTCGCTCGGCAAAGTCAAATGTTTCATGACAGAACACATGTTTGATCTAAAGGGCGGCATGGACTACGACGATGGCCTGGAGGGCGACGCCAAGTTGAAGAAGCGCATCCAGGCTTTCACGAAAGAGTACGAGGAGTCAAAGAGAGGCACCGTGGAGTACCCCGTCGTCGAGTTCGCTGCCAGCGATGGATCTCACCGCACACTGCTCTGCATCCAGGAAGAGTGGAAGGTGGAGCTCCCCACCGGCGAAGTTCAAGCCAGCCGGTCGCAGGTCCCCCTCATCCTGGCATGGGCACTCTCGATTCACAAGGCCCAGGGTCAGACGCTGGAAAGAGTCAAGGTGGACCTGGGCAAGGTTTTCGAAAAGGGCCAGGCATACGTCGCTCTCAGTCGCGCAACTACCCAACAAGGCCTGCAGGTCATGCGTTTCCAGAAGCACAAGGTGATGGCGCATCCCCGCGTCGTCGAGTTTTACAACCAGTTGTACAGCATCGAGCAGGCCGAGGGAAAGCGTGTCCCAATGAAGGTGACGGAATTCGCCCGGCAAAAGGACAAACCACTGCCCAAGGAGGCCGACCGGATGGCTGCATTTGTCCAGAAGAGGTCGTCCGTCGTGAACATGGACGAGGACGAGGAGCTGGCCATGATGGAGGCGCATGGGTACTGACATCTCGATGGAGTGCACTGGGGACGGATGCGGTGGCATTCTTCATGGCAAGGGCGTTTGGGGCAGTGCATTCGTCATGGGTAGACAGACGACTCTCGGTGTTTAAGAGGTCGGGGAGGGCTCGGGTTGCCACGGAGAGATATCAATATCCTGCCTGTCCTTGAATGAAGAGACAGCCAGCCAACATAGACCACACAATGGTCCTCGCATGGAGAGAGCGAGATGTCTCATATTGTCATTGAGAAAGAGCCATGCACAAGCAACGTTTCTCATGAGAAATGGCCTCTTTGCAACTGATGTGTTTCTGCCTAGGTGGTTTGAAAGAGAAACCTGGCAGCAAACCGGGCCCTCTTGAGGTTACCTCTGAGACACCTATCAATTCACTGTTTTGCAGGAACCAGAGACTTTCCCCAAAGCATTTCTCAGTTATCGAGGCATCAGGTTTCGTGTCTGTCGATTCATACCCAGGGCAGAGTGTTGGAGGATGAAGGATCCAGGTGGTGGCGTCGGGTCTCTGAAGTCTACTCCTGCAAAAGCGGCAAGGGGGACTAACCAACTTGGGACGCCGGGATCCTACGTCTGCCACTGGCTTGGCGCACACGACTTAAACCCACCCACCACCACCACCACGACTGACTGGCCTTGGGCACTTTACGTCGGTGCTGTACTACAAATTACCAGACAGCCTAGGATAACGTCCCTTTCCCGCCAGATCCTCGTCCTTGACCACGCGATTTCGCCCTCTTCCGACCTTCCAAAGACCTCCATCGCGACTCCCGCACCTCTGACATAGATAACCAATCGCCGCGCAGTCTCCCACACCGGCCACGGGCTTGCGCATCGACTTCCGGCAACTTTCGACACCTCCATTGGTTGCGCGGGACGTCATTCCGTCAAGATGAACTTCATCGGCCTGCAGATGCTGGTGACCCTCAAGAGCCCGCCCGGGGCCCAGCTGAAGGGCACCGTAAGCGATGTCATGCCTGGGTCAAGCCTCGTCCTGAGCAACGGTCAGTCCTCTCCCCTTTGCTGTCCACCACCCCGCGAAGATCTCCCTGCTCACTGTCTTGCCCTGCTGCAGTCTTCTACCTGGGCACCGACAAGTGGATACCTCGCCTGACCATCGAGCCGGGCAACATTTCAGATGTTGCGGAGTACAAGGAAAATGTTGTGGACTACGAGGAGAATGTTCCACCGCCGAATACCTTCACTGCTCCCGGCGTGAGCCCCGTCCCTGCCCCTGTTGTCAGCCAGCCTGCACAGCCGGCCTTTGTGGACCCTGCCATCGTGAGCCTGGGGAAGAGGCCGACCTCCGTCCCCAGGCCGGCCCGCGATGCACAATCGACCCCCCAACCCGTCGAGTTGCCAGGCCCGCAACCCGGCCAACCTGGCATCCTGTCGCTGTTTCCTCCTGCCGGCCCCGCACGTGCCACTGGTACGCCTCCTGGCAACGGTCTCTCCAAGTCCCTCCAGGAGCTACAAGTAGATGATTCTCTGCCCACACCGGCAAAGGAACGTTTCGACACGGGCGGCGTTCAGGAGACCCCGGGAACCGCAAATAAGAAGCGGAACCGGAAGTCTAAGCAGCATAGGGGCGGCAAGAATGGCATCGTCGAGGACGGGCATATCGATGGCTCCCCTTCTCAGTCTGGACAGGGCAGTCGCGGCAAGGGCTGGAGACAGACACCCATCTTGGAGAGCACCGCATCCTTCCAGCCGTTTAAGTCTCTCAAGCGTGTTGGTAAGAAGGGCATGCCCGACAACGGCTGGGCTTCGGAAGACGTCACAGAGGAGATGGGCGAGTTCGACTTCGAAGGCGGTCTGGCCAAGTTCGATAAGCGCACAATCTTTGACCAGATGCGAAAGGACGACACCGTCGACGAAGCCGACAGGCTTGTCACTCATAACCGCAAGGCGAAGCCCGGCACGGCAGGCGGCAAGAATCTCCACCACTCCGAAAACGTTCTCGACCTGCCCTCGGCAATGCCCAAGACTGCAGACGACTTTTGGAATAGCGAGGCGGACGACGCAACCGTCAACGGCGCAGACAGGCTCAGCGGGCGAGACGTCCGAAGCGCCCAGAGCATGCGGCGCACGGAGAGCAAGCCAGGTGCGTCGAGGAGGTCCCAGTCGCGGAAGGCCAGCGCTACGGGCGTGCAGCCCATGACTCGGACACACTCGGCACAAGGGTTGGCATCTGGGTTCTACCTCCAGCCATCAGGTCGCCGCGCCGAGACCGTCTCCGCTCTGCAGATGCTCAATCTCGAGAATATCGCAGCCAACGAGATAGGATTGACGGAGGACATGATGGTCGAAAACGCCGGACGGGGAATCGCACAGGTTGCCATCACGGCGCTCAAGGACCCCGCCATCCAGGTCCGTCTTGGAGCAGTGGGCGCAAACCCGCCTGTGGCGCCAGCAAGCGCGGCAACAGTGGTCATACTCGCGGGCAACAACAAGTCGGGCGTGCGAGCGGTGGCGGCTGCACGCCATCTCAAGAACAAGGGCGTCAGCCTGCTGGTGTGCGTGGTCGGCATCGAGAGGGAACGGGATCTGCTCGAGGACATGAAGCAGCAGGTGCGCATCTTCAAGAACCTAGGCGGTCGCGTCCACAGCAAGATCGACTTCTTCGACCAGCTGCGCAAGGCGTCGCACTCCTCTTCGTCGAGCTCGTCGGTGACGCTCATCATCGACGCGCTGCTCGGGCTCGCCATCTCCTTCGAGGAGCTGCGGACTGGCGACCAGGCAACTGTTTATGAGCTCATCGAATGGGCCAACCGCAATGAGGCGTTCACTCTTGCGGTCGATGTGCCCACCGGCATCGACCCGTCGACAGGCAAGGTTAGCATTATTGATGGTAGCAGGCTGTACGTGAAGCCACGGTACGTCGTCGCCATGGGGGCACCGAAGCGGGGCCTCCTCGAGGCCATGGCCACTCCGTCCTCCGAGGTACTGGGCATCTCTGCCGTTCCTCTGGCGGAGGAAGACGAGTGGAAGCTCTTCATCGCCGACATTGGCCTGGGCGCGGCCGTGTTCAAGAAGGCGGGCACCAAGTTGCGGCGGGGCATCGAATTCGAGGACCAGTGGGTGCTCCGGATGCGCTATCAGGGGGACGAGATTGACAACGAGGCGGACTACTAAGGTATAGCACCTCCTTGATGGGCGAAATTTGCTTTTTGGGAGAGGCCGGCGCGCCCGAGCGGGTGTTCCGTCATTATTGCATGCATGCAGCGGCGTTTTATAGAGTTCGCTTGAACTCGAGCAGTATCAAAAAGGAGGCACCGGCCGGGTCTTAGACATTCTTGGGTTCTGGGGGGGAGCGTTGCATGGGGCGCCATCGGCTGGGAATCACTCGGCAGCGTGATAGCCGCAGAGACTGCTCGCGGGAGCGCTTCGTTTATAAGATACCTTTTTTCTGCGTTATCTACAACCGTGTCTGTATGTCTCGCCACAATTGTGATGCAGGTCTCGACCTTTGCTAATATGTAAGGCTGAGGCGGGCCGCTCCGTGGTGCGGCTTTGGCAAACGACTGCGCTCCCAGTGTGGAGGGCGCCTTCGCCTGAGGGCGGTGCTTGGAGCGGCCCGTTGGGACGACCTTGGGGCGGTGTAGTGGCCAGACCGGCAGATATTGGGCGGCGGAACGAGGTTCACAGCTGGTTTGTTTGCTTGTTGATGCCCTCCGGTGGTGGCTGATGAGTCGGACGAGAGAACCACAAATGCGCCGCATACCCGTGCTGCCGCGTGCTGCAGCCAATAGTCTGACTCTGAGCTTGACTATTGAAGAGGCTGTGCTCGATTGCTCTTATACATTTGCACTTCTACAGTGGCACAGGGCTCAACATTCAGCTGTTGGGGGCCAAATGCCGGCAAGGCTCTGACAGGCAACCTGCGAGGCACACCACTTTCCTGCTCCGCCTCTACACTTGTGAACTTCAAGTAGCACGACGGCGCCCGTGTCTCGAAAGCAAGATTTTCATTCGAAAATTGTGGCAACGTAGCGGTGACGGTGAATGGCGTACTGGAATGGAGCAGAGTCATATATATTCTCAATAGTCCCGAGGAGGCGAACTTTGACCTGTATTGGAGTGTAGTCATTAGCCACTCGGGCTTTGAGACGCGCGATCTTCTCAATCGATTGAACGACGTTACATTGCCCCGTCCAAGTCTCCGAAGTACGTCGATGTCGTTCGCTTCTGACATTGTGGAACCTGTATCGACTGCGCTCTCGGATGAGCACCCGACTGAGTAAGCAATATAGACCTCCCCGGCCAGTCAAATAAGGCAGTGAGTGGATGGTGATCCGGCAGCGGCTGACGTGGTGGTGTAGATACAACCCGAACGACCAGTCGAGCCACGGCTTTGAGCTGAATCATCTGAACCGCCAACCTGGCCGGAACCTCCCCTCTTGGATGCAAGAGGCCTGGCTCAACAACGAAGAGAGAATACCCAGATTGCTTCTCGGTGCTGCCAAGACTGCGGCCAGGATCCTGAGCTACGATGTGCTCGACGACCATGTGGGCGGGCGGCCGAGCATGAGGGGCGCTGTCGACGCGCTGCCCATGCCTATCACGAT